>CATNEM010000317.1:0-628132 GCA_950096795.1 Macrostomum cliftonense
ATCGGACCACTTTACAGCTGACTGCCCCCAACCTCCGCCATTCAACGGGAGAGGGGGTGGAGCACCTCAGAGTCATCACCACAACAGTGCTAAATTTCACGCCAGAGAGTCCGGAACTATCACGTCTTGGAGAGGCGGATATGGTTTCGTCCAGTCAGCTCAGATGCCAGACTCTCTTTTTGTCCACTACTCAAAACTTGACAACGAGCTGAAGCAGCTTGTTGATAGCCACCAGATTGTTGGCACAGCTGTGCAGTTCCAAAGACAAGCTGACCCCGGACGCGAACGCGATCAGGCAGTGTGGGTTAGTTGTCACTCAACGCCAGTCCGCTGTGACCAATCTTGCACCGACGAGGCCGTTTTGGAGTCAAGCATGTTCGTGCAGCTGGATATTGGCGACAGCAAGGTCATCGCGTGCCTCGACTCTGGCTGCAACGCTAGTGTCATGGGTGTCAAAGTCAGAGACCAGCTTGTAACTAAAGACCCAATTAACAACGCCTTTACTCCGGCCAGGAGGTACCAAGCTGCGACCGCGTTCAACGGCACCTCAACTCAGATTATTGGCACACTGCACTGTGAAGTTAAGATAGGCAAAGTGCTTAAGACACATGTCTTCCTAGTCACCGAAGGGCAGCTTACAGACGTCCTGTTGGGAATGGATTTCATGAGGAGCTTCAACATGAACTTGCTCATAGCCGATGGCCAGGCCACAGTGGATGGTGATCCTGTCCCCATTATTGAAGGTGACAAGGGAATTTTCCGAGCTCGTAGGGTCACTGCAGCCTGCAATGTCCAGTTGCCGCCCAGATCAGAGACAGTCGTCCCTAGCAGAGTCATCGACGCTGATCCTGGCTCCCATGGTGTCATAGGAACTAGATTATTCTGCACGGACTCTGAATTCTTTGTTGCCCATTCAGTGGACAATGTAAGTAGCACTAATCATGTCCTTGTGCGCCTACTCAATAGTAGCGATCAACCGTCAACAATCGTCAAGGGACAAGAGATTGCGTCATTTCAGAATTTGGGGGATGGAGAAGTCATTTCCCAGACAACTCTCACGGAAAAAGACTTCACCTTCTCAAACGTAGAGAAGCTGGGTGCTCAGCTTCCAAAGCTTCCACATCCCGATCCGAGTACAACAGCTTGGCTAGTTAAGCAGTTCAAACTGGACGAGACAAAGTTATCTAATAACCAGCTGGCAGTCACGGTTAAGCTCCTGAATCACTTCCAGAGTCAGATTTCTAAAAGTGAGACAGACTTGGGAAGGACCAATCTGCATGAAATGAATATCGAATTGCAGGACCCTGCTTGCCGGCCTATTTCACAACCTTCTAGGCGCACAACACCTGCGCAGAAGGAATTTCTTGACAAGCATATACATCAGCTCTTGTCGCAGGGTGTCATTGAGGAATGTGATTCAGAATGGGCATCGCCAATTGTCTTAGTAAAGAAGAAAGACGGCTCTCAAAGGCTGTGCATCGACTACCGGTTAGTCAACAAGGTAATAAAACCCTGCACTTTTCCTTTGCCCTTAATTGACGAAAGCTTTGACAGCCTCGCCGGCTCGAAAGTGTTTTCCAGCTTGGACCTCACCTCTGCCTACTGGCAGGTAGGTATTAAGGAACAGGATAGAGACCTAACAGCTTTTTCGTGTCCACAAGGCACCTATCGGTGGAAAGTAGTCCCGTTTGGCATAAAAACCGCACCAGCCAATTTCGCAAAGCTTATGCATCGAGTGTTCAAGCCGCTGCTAATGCGCGTCAGCCTTATCTACCTCGACGACATAATAATAAAAGCTAAAGACAATGACGAAATGATCGTCCACCTTGCACTCGTTTTGTGGCAACTGAAGAAAGCTAATTTGAAGATCAAGCCAGCCAAATGCGAACTGTTCAAAGATCGAGTCCGTTTTTTAGGGTTCATAGTTTCCCCAGATGGTATCGAGGCGGACCCGGCGAAGATCGAGGCCGTTCGAGATTGGTGTCGTCCAACCGACAAGAAGCAGCTGCTTGCCTTTTTGGGCTTTTCGAACTACTATAGGAAGTTTGTTCCCCGATTCTCTGTCGTTGCTGCTCCGCTCTACTCTTTAGCAAAGGGCTCAGCAAAATTCTGCTGGCTCGAGCATCATGACAGGGCATTCGAGGAGTTGAAGGCCAGCTTGTGCGCGCCCCCTGTCTTGGCGTACCCGGACCTCAATGCCTCTGCAGGCCTCTTCATCTTAGACTGCGACGCATCTCTTGAAGGTGTCGGGGGCGTGCTCTCACAAGAAGGCCCTGACGGTCAGGAGCATGTAGTGGCCTACGCCTCGAAAAAATTCACTCAATCTCAGCAGAATTACTGCGCCACCATGCGAGAGTTGCTTGGCCTTGTAATCATGCTCGAACATTTCAGGACTTACCTCCTCGACCGTAAATTTCTTGTTCGCTCAGATGCAGCAGCACTGCAGTGGCTGCACACTAAAAAGCATGCCACTGGCATGCTAGCCCAGTGGTTAGCTACCATCGACGTCTACAATTTCAAAGTTTGCCAGACTCCACTCGAGCGTCTCGCCGAGTACGACTTCGCTGTTGAGCATCGTGCTGGTTCCAAGCATATCAATGCTGATGTTCTTAGCCGGAATCCACGCTTTCGAGCCGACCACCATGATTGCCCGACTTGCAGCAAAATCCCCGCTTTCCGGGAAAAGTTCATTCAGTCGGAGAAGCCGAGACAAATTGATGAAGACAACTGTAGCGAGTCCATGCAACTGAGAGCTGTGCAGGTAGACACCGGCAACCAGACGGAATCACTTGATCTCCAAGCGGACGTTTTTTCAACGCAAGTCAATAGCAAAATGCTTAACATGGAGGTCACAAGCGTTTCCATTAGCACTCAGACTCCATCGGGGGCTCATACTCAAACTGAACCGGAGCAGCCATTTCTGCAGGCGTTGCACATGAGCCTCGCCTCGGACACCGCTTCTGCTGAGAGTGCCAATCACCAACAGAATGCTCTTGTGGCACCCGAGCTTCCGCAACAATTCTCTGGTTCGAGTGAGGCGGACCTTCACGTTCCATTGCTTAACTCTGCCCCAGTAGTCTCCCACACGCTGGATGAGCCAGATATTCAACCAGCATCTTCCGCGCCGCCAACTGCGCAGGACACTGACGCCAGTGACGAGATGTCTGAGGCTGCCGAGAACCTCTGGGCCAGAGATGCCCAGGAGACCAGTGTTGACTTGATGAAGCTGATCGAGGCCGTTGCTGGTAAATCGCCAAGGCTTACGAAAGCAGATGTTCAGGACTGCAGCCGAGAGATACGCACCCTTTGGGCTTTGTTTGACGAACTCGAAGTAGAGAACGGCTTGCTAGTTCGAGTCAAGCCTGGCAAGCATGGCAGACCTGTCAGTCGTCTCATAGTTATACCAGAAACAGCTAATATAGATGAACTTGTTTCATGCTATCATAAAGACATTAACCATTGCGGCGTGAACAAGACTGTTCGCACGCTGAAACAGCGCTTTCAAATCACCAATCTCGAGGTATTCGTGAAAGGAATCATAGCGGAGTGCGAAATCTGTAGTCGTACTAAGAAAAGTAAGCGCAAGAACAAGGAGCCACTTCAACCTATCCTCACAGGATATCCTAATCAAATAGTTCATGCAGACCACGCGGGCCCGTTTCGTGAGCAAGATGGCAATCGCTATTTACTAGTTTTAGTTGACAACTTTACAGGCTACCTTGAGATAGTGCCAGTTCCGGATGTGTCTGCAGAGACTACTGCCCGCGCCATTCTTACAGAGTGGATTGTGCGTTATGGCACTATGGAACAACTCGTTTCAGATAACGGCACCGCTTTCATAAACAAGACAGTAGCTGAGCTCACTAGACTACTCGAAATAGACGTAGCGCGAATCACGGCCCGTCGGCCACAAGCTAATGGGAAAGCAGAGCGGACCATCCAGTCCATCAAAGCGCAGATCCGCGCAATCTGCATGGAGAAGCAAGTAAATTGGCCGTTAGCAGCCCGCTTGGCTGGTTTCTCTATCCGATCGACTGTTGCAGAGTCCACAGGCTGGTCCCCTGCCAGACTCTTCTTTGGTCGAGACCTCGCTATGCCGATGGACCTGCAGTTTAATCCACCCAAGCAAGATCGATATGATCCAGACTGTTATGCCCACAGACTCCATAAGCTATTAGTAGAAGTTTCAGCGATCGCTCGATCTACTCGAGGCAAGGCTCAGCAGAGGCAAAAGAGGAACTACGATCGAAGTGTTATTCATTCCAACTATGAAACTGGTGAACTTGTCTGGGTCCTTAATCCTGACCACAAAGGCTTGGAGACAGCTGTATGGCAAGGCCCGTACAAGGTTATCCAGAAAGTGTCCGAGCGCAATTACCGTCTCATTCCGGAGCTTTCGCGCGTCAATCCAATGTCTCAACCACCGAACCCGGCTCACAATATTTACAACGTCGACCGCTTGAAGCGGTGCGTCAGGAAGCAGACGTACCAGGATGTCACTGACCGGTACGGGCTCCGCGTTCCAGCGCTCCTTCCGCTGTCACGCCAGGGCCAGCGAGACGACCTGTCTTCGCAGCATAATGTCCTTGACTCATCATCCACCAGTGAGTCCGAAGCGCAAATCTTGGAAACTGCGCGATCTCCCGAACCTTCCAACTCGTCAGCAGATGAAGCGCCGCCGCAGGCAGCGGGGACCCAGCCGACTCTTGTAGCGCCTGCTAACTCACCGGTATTAGCAGAGTCAACTGAGCCGCCAAACATGCAGGACGAGCACCCAGCCATGTCGCCCGTTCATCAACCTGCCGTCTTGCCAGTACTGCATCAGGCACCGCAACAAACGCTGTCGTCCCCTCAGGAGTCGCCAGATCGCCGACTAGCGATGCAACTTCCTTTAGCGACGCCCCGTTCTTTGTCCACTGAGTCAGAGGCTGGGTCTACGCGGAGTTCGAATCCGTCTTCCTCCGAGCAGTCCCTGGCTCCTCAGCACCCAGACGCAGTTCCAGAAATCGGCGCCGAAGTGCTCGTCCCGACAGAGAACCCAGTACAGCATAGTCTAAACCTAGAGCATGAGAACACCAACAGCACAGTGCCTGCGATGGACGACAGTCCAGGCTCTGATAGCACACTGGACAGCAGCCACTCCGAAGTGCTTTCACCTGGCGCCATCAATGCAGTCGTGCCACAAGCAACTGAAAGTCCAGTCGACCCTAACCCGCGGGCGCAGCCAACGGCAGCCGAACCAGTAGCTCCGCCTGCCCAAACGACGCGTTCAGGTCGCCAGGTGCGCAAGCCTCACCGTTTCCTCAACACCATAGTGCAGTTCTGTACTAGAGCCAAAAATCTGAACAACCAGTCAGGAAGTCCCAGCAGTGGAAGTAACCACTGCAAATTTCCAGCACCTGAAAGCAGCTTATCAACTCATTCGTGGACTAATAGCCCTCGCAGTTCTCGTTAACCTCAAGTGGCAAGCCGTAGCTTCAGTTCCGCAAATAAAAAGTTTTAACTAGTTCTCCAGTATATTTAAATAATTGAACTCAGCAACTTGAATCACTGAACTTGCTTTAAAGAAATTTAAAAGAATAAAAAAAAGAAATAATTTAGAATTGCCAGCATAATAAAGAAAATTCATTCTCATGCGTTTCAAGAAAAGCTATGCTTCGTCAAGTTCAGTTCTAAGGAGAGTAATATAGAGTTGCAAGTAAGGCCGCTGTATGAAGAAGTTATTGAAAAATCAAAAAAAAGTTCAAAGCAAGTCCGTGTCATGGTTTTATCCCGTTATTAGTGCTCTCGGTGTGCAGTCGGCTGTGGGCGATTGGTGCTTTGCTTTCCTTGGTGTCGGTGACGCAGCGCCGTGTTCGCCTGGCATCCCTTTGTGTGTGTCTGTTCAATCTTTTCGCCTTGTTAGTTAGTATGCCTCCGCTTTCTCCCTGTTCTTGTCTATTTCGTTGTTCTGGGGAAGGGGCGGCTAGTAGTGTGTAGGTGGGGGGCTGCGTGTTCCCTCCTTGTGCCGTGCCAAGCCGCCTGTGCTGTCGACTGCGTCTGCCGGTCTCTGCCGGCCGGTCGATGGCTTCTGCCGGCCTGTCGACTGCGTCTGCCGGTCTCTGCCGGCCGGTCGATGGCTTCTGCCGGTCTCTGCCGGCCTGTCGACTGCGTCTGCCGGTCTCTGCCGGCCTGTCGATGGCTTCTGCCGGCCTGTCGATGGCTTCTGCCGGCCTGTCGACGGCTTCTGCCGGCCTGTCGATGGCTTCTGCCGGCCTGTCGATGGCTTCTGCCGGCCTGTCGATGGCTTCTGCCGGCCTGTCGATGGCTTCTGCCGGCCTGTCGATGGCTTCTGCCGGCCTGTCGACGGCTTCTGCCGGTCTCTGCCGGCCTGTCGACGGCTTCTGCCGGTCTCTGCCGGCCTGTCGACGGCTTCTGTCGGTCTCTGCCGGCCTGTCGACTGCGTCTGCCGGTCTCTGCCGGCCTGTCGATGGCTTCTGCCGGCCTGTCGACGGCTTCTGCCGGCCTGTCGATGGCTTCTGCCGGCCTGTCGATGGCTTCTGCCGGCCTGTCGATGGCTTCTGCCGGCCTGTCGACGGCTTCTGCCGGCCTGTCGATGGCTTCTGCCGGCCTGTCGATGGCTTCTGCCGGCCTGTCGATGGCTTCTGCCGGCCTGTCGATGGCTTCTGCCGGCCTGTCGATGGCTTCTGCCGGCCTGTCGACGGCTTCTGCCGGTCTCTGCCGGCCTGTCGACGGCTTCTGCCGGTCTCTGCCGGCCTGTTGACGGCTTCTGTCGGTCTCTGCCGGCCTGTCGACTGCGTCTGCCGGTCTCTGCCGGCCTGTCGATGGCTTCTGCCGGCCTGTCGACGGCTTCTGCCGGCTAGACGATGGCTTCTGCCGGTCTCTGCCGGCCTCTCGACGGCTTCGGCCGGCCTCCGCAGCATCATTGGGCCTCCGCAGCATTATTTACTGTCAGCTTGTCACCGCTAATTTCCCTTCTCCTTCTCGTGCGCCGTAAAATCAATTTAGCCTTATAATCAATCGTGCACCTGCATTTTGTCGCGCTGAACATCCTTTAATGCGTCTAAAAATATTTTTTTGCGAAATTGCTCTTTCAGCCTTCCGTCATAATATTGTCAATTGTTTCTCGTATTACGAATACTCACCTGTTTTTAACTCCCATTTTTTCTTACAATAGTTCAGCAAATACCTGCGTAATTTTTGTACTTTAACTTTGTTTATTAATTTAACAAATATTCGTAAAAATGTTTTCTTTATCGTTCCACAATCCTGTTCGTTTTTTCGCGAAAATATTTACAATTTTCTCTCTCGTCTACCTGCTTTCGTTTTTCGGTGAGGGGGCGGGTGAGACGTTTTTGATATTGATCCCAAGTATTTACTAGCAATAATTGACATTTAATTTTCTGCGTAATTTAATTATTGTGTTTATTTTTCGTAAGTTTATAATTTTTAAGCATTTACTTATTTCGCTTTGTTTTTCTCGTTACCAACTTTTCAGTGCGGCTGTTCAAAAGCGTTTATTTTGCTATTTATTTTTCTTACAACGTGTCTGGAGTTTTCTGTAGAGCACAGTTCGTAGCGTGTTAAGAATTTACTGTTAGCCCCGAGAATTAGTTGTTTGGTTTAAGAGTTTCTAAGTCTAGTAAATTAAGGGAATTTAATATTAATTAATTTAAGCCATTGAGCAGGCGTATATTTGTAAGCGAACGCAGCGTGCAGTGCTTAGCGCGTCTTCAGCAAATTATTCATAGTTTAAATTATTATAATAATGATCTGCTACTCAAATAATAACTCGTAAAATACAAGTTCCCGAACTAAATCGCATCATAATTAATCGCCAGTGTTATCATCATTTAAACCTATTTTGAAAGTGCTACCGCTACACGTTAATCGTCACAGCTGTTAAAGCCGCGGTAATTTTCCTCGAATCCGAAAGTCGAATTAACAAAGCTAGCACTAAATATTACGGAACTCCTCTGCCAGGTCCTCAAAGTCCGGGGGGAAAGCTAAGCGATAGCCGAGCGGTCTTTTCGGCACAAACTCCAACAATGGATGCTCAGAATTCGGTTGACACGAATTATCAAAACTGCTCTTTCTCGTTTAATTATTTTGAGCGAGTTTCTGGCGATTTAAATTTATAATATATAATTATAAATTTAGACACCTGACCTTTTGACCAGATGTACAGCTCATGGCACAGCCGCTGCCGCAGCAGCCGCCGCATGGCACAGTTGCGCGGCGCATCCGAGCGCTGTGTACAGCTGCTCAGCTGACGAACTGGAGGAGCCACAACACCCAGTCTACATTTACCCAGCTCAAACTGGTACCCGATCTTAGCTGGGTGGACAGAAGCAACGCGGTATCAAGTGCCTTGCTCATGGGCACAAATTATCTCCTAGCACTCAAACCCATAACCTTCCCGTCATCAAGCAGGTGCCCTACACTAGGCTACAACTTCTCATTTGATTGCGATTTAATAAATTTAGATAGCCGACTGTTTAAATGCTTACTAACATTTGCTTGTTGCTGCCACCACCGCTTAATTAGTGGAGAAGGGTGCTGCGGTCTCTCTAGCGAGTCTAGCCCTTCAGAACTGAAAGCGCTGTGCATAGCCCTCGGATGTGCGGCGCAGCTAGCTACATCTGGTCGAAAGGTCGTCTATTCTTTCAAGATTAATGTTCGGCATATAATCTGTACAAAAATTTTTGTCTGTTCTTTAATGATAATTTTGGATCGCAGCAGCTGTTGTAAATTTGATTATCTGCACTAGGACAATCTTTAAGCTCGATACATTACGCAATTTTTTGTTTTTACAGCTTGTCTACGACTACTTTTAGCATCACAAAAAGGTCGTCTGTCTAATTTCACCCGTGTAACTCACTAAATTTATGGGTGCCTTTGAAAATAGAATTTTCAAAAAAATGATGAGATGTACTTCATTTTGTAATTTCACTGCATTCTTAGTTCCATACGTTGTTCCTTCACTGCCCTTTGCATTCAGCTTCAAGCTTGGGATTTGCATTGTTGGGTTATCCACAAGCACCCTGCAACGCTGCAGACCGGGCCCCGTTTTGGGGGGGGGGGGCTTTTATGAATTCTCGCCATGTCTGCTTCTTTCTATTACGTGTAGTTCCTGATGCGGGCTGCTTTTATCACCCCAGATTGAAAAAAATCTGCGTCCCAGAACGCGCCGCATGGCCTGCGCGCGAAAAAAGGCAAAATCCGGGCGCCAATATTTTTTTCCTTGTATACGCAAATCTTTTGAGCACAAAAAGATCATAAAACCAACAATATATTTTTATTTTTAACTAGCCTTGAATTCGTGAGCATACATACTGAGGAACCGTGCTCCAAACAAGAGTACATGGTGCTTCTAGAAGCAATTCGAGAGTAAATAACAGGCCAGCAAATTAGTAGCTGCTGCTCTGACTAAAATACTGAACACTGTTCATAAGATAATTTACATCTGAACTAATCCAGAATGTTTTCCTGAAAAATAACAAATCTCAAATCTTAAATTCTTCTACGACCTTTGGTACGATGCGTCAGACAGCAAGCTGTGCCGCGTGCGAGGCTGGATAACAGGCTAGCAACAAGATGGACCCGGTGCAAGGGTTTGCATGGGACGCACAACCACAGAGAGGATTGAGAATCCTCATTTCCCCTAATTGGGGAGCATCGAGCTTACGGGCTGCCAGTCCACTGCAGCTCCGGCGCTCCCCCTGACCTTGTCATTCCGCCGTCTCCTGTCAACGAGTCCGCCGCGGCAGTGCCGTCGCCTGAAGTAAAATATAAGCAGCAGTAGTGCGACGGACACCATGAGAGCTATGCCGAAGCCGAATGCTGGGACCAGTATCAGATAGCTGTGATCTGGGAGGCAGCCCGTCTGCGCCCTCAGCAGCGGTGGCGCGAAGCAGTCCGCAGCCCTGCCAGTCGTTGACCCATTGTGGGCTGCCGTGCCGTTGGCTGGTGAATAATTTGGTTGAAAGTCATAGTTTGCAGAAAAGTTAGACAGTTGAAAGCTTACGATGATGCTTGTCATTTAATTCAAATGAAGCCATCAAGCTAAATCAAGCATGCTGAGCAACAGGAACTTCCAACACCGGACTGAACAGGTAATACATTCGATATTCCGACTCACGATAATAAACGCAGCCCTCCTGTGTGCTGCTAGTGATGCAGCCAGAGCAGTGCAGATGGTCCGTAAATGAGAGACCCACGACCTGGTGAGGGTCAGGAAGTTAGTTGTGGTGAAGGTATTTTTTGCTTATAATATTGTCAGCCTGATTTTAAAACATATGCCAAGAGTGACTTACTTTAGCATAGTAGGCTTTGCAATTTGTGCTGCAAGCAAAGTCGAGACTTCGAAACTCGTGATGTGTAAAGCCAGATGCGTTGCTCACGGAACTCATCTGAGGGTTGCAAAAATCTAAATCTGCGAAAATCTAGAGCGCAAAAGAAGCTCAGGTCAGGGTCTTACGAAAGTTGGCTGCTCGACATAGTCAGTGAGAGTGTGGCTGGGCGAGTCCGCTGCCACCAGACGGACAATCAGCCTCCATAGCTTCACTTTTGGCGTTTGCGGCGGAGGACGAAAGAAGATGTGCGCCACTATTTGATGGCCCCATGAGTTGTTGTTGCTGTGACGACAGAAGACCAGGTGGACTGGCGTGGTCCAAGCTTCAGAAATCTCCTTAAGCTCTTTGAGGGATGTCGAGGCTGAATGAGAAAAGTGAGGCAATAAATGTATAAGGAAGATACTGGAAACGGAGCAGGGTATCAGGTAGGCACTGGAAACAGAGCAGGGTATCAGGAAGGCACTGGAAACGAAACCGGGTATCAGATAGGCACTGGAAACGAAGCAGGGTGTCAGGTAGGCACTGGAAACGGAGCAGGGTATCAGGTAGGCACTGGAAACGGAGCAGGGTATCAGGAAGGCACTGGAAATGAAGCAGGGTGTCAGGTAGGCACTGGAAACGAAGCAGGGTGTCAGGTAGGCACTGGAAACGGAGCAGGGTATCAGGTAGGCACTGGAAACGGAGCAGGGTATCAGGAAGGCACTGGAAACGAAACCGGGTATCAGGTAGGCACTGGAAACGAAGCAGGGTGTCAGGAAGGCACGCACCATTAAATTTTTTAAGAGCAAAAACCTACCGCCTGAAATGGAGCAAACAAAGCAGAATGCGAAAAGGACAACAGCCTTGACAGTGGCGGCCGATCTCCGTCCCTGTTGAATTGCCATTTTAGGCTGACTATTTACTGCTGGAGCGACAGTCCGGCATCTGTGCCTTTATTTATGAACTTTGTTGGCGCCCAATGGAAAGCGCCCATCCCACGCGATTAGGTAGCAAAAAAAGGAAGTGGGGCACACACATGGGGCGTTGAGCGGAATCTGTGACATTAAAGTTGGCATGTACCGGAAAGCCATTAAAAATAAATCTTACGCTCGTACCAGATGTGACGACAAGCGCTATTGTCTTCCAGCATGCATGTTTACCCAGTACCACAGGTTAATCTGTTTTTGACAGTTACTGCATGACGCATTCCAGAGTGACTCAGTTAGGAGTTTAAATTGGCCTGCAGCTAATTAGGAGTCATTGTTTATATCCGGAATCGCATTGGGCGTAGCGAGAACTTCACGGACACTGAAGCTGGCAAGGGCTTTCTAACAGGCATACTGCACCGAATTGAATAAAGCAGACGCCGCTCAAGTTTCACAATGCAAATAAGTTAGCATAGCTCGGGGGGGACAAATTCAAGCCCGGAGAACGTGGGGAAACTCCCTGCCTTCTCAGTTTCAATCCTTGAAATAAATTCCCCGCCAGTGCGAAATAACTGAACATCATATTCAATTATTTGGTTGATATTTTAATACGTTTACTTGGCCTCAGCCACTAAACTTCCCCGATACGAGCTGCTACAGGCATCATGTTATGAGATTACTTAACTATGCTTACTTTAATAATAACTAAGCATAGAAAAATAAGTACGCAAGGCCATCTCCCAAAATTAGCCTCAACATAAAAATGGATGCTTTGAAGTTTGTGGCGCCATGCTTTCGGTGCTTTCTGAGCTTCACTAGAACAGCACTCATACCAAGAGTACCTTATACCAGTGCATACTAAAGCCTGCATGTTTTGACCATACAAAACGCATAAAATTGAGCCCACGGGACAAATCAAATAGAATAATTTGAACGCAAACAGCGCGTATGCCTCAATCGGCCTATTAGCAAGCAGAGCGGGCGATGGATGTACCCCCTGAGCTTCTGGGACTGTCTGAAGCTTCAATTGGAGGGATGGACTGCCCAGCTTTTCTGGCAGAGCAGAGACAGCTAGGGTTAAACTTTTCCTAGCTTTAGCCGTGAATCTTGCTGTACCTTTGGCTAATATTTGCATGCAGGCAAAACCTTCCGCTGCTTATGCCGCTCGTAGGAGTGAGGATCTGCCCTTGGTTTTTTACCTTACTCTGCCGCCGCTATGTGCTCTGACGTTGACAACTAACGATTGACTTTTGCTCCAAGCTACTCTTGTCCCTTTCAGGATGAAAAATCCCCAAAAAACATGAGCAATAGCTCTGCAAAACTATAATTTATCAGATTTCTGCTCGCTTAATTAGAAACAAGGTACATTTTTGTTCCGATGACGTGCCCCAGCCCAGGGCTACGAACGATGCATAGTTAAACCTTTCCACATCAGCTGGCCATGCGCAGCAAGCTAAACTATTTGAGCTACCTCGTAGGTTTGACTTGCTCATCTGCTCCAATGCTCGCGCAGAGACTCGGACAGGTTAGGAGTGCGTACTGTCCAAGCACTCTCAGCTATTGTGCACAAATGCAGCATCTGCACACTGTGTACACTTACATCAAAGTCAACGGCGAATCTTTTCTGCTTTCTTCTGAGCAAAGAAGAGAGCAAATAAAAGTAGCCCTCCCTTCGCCCTCAAAGCTGCATGAGTTTCGGTACGTCATAAGCAACCTCGGTACTGACTAACAACTCATGCATAGCTGTGCAAAAATTTGCTGATTTAATGGAAAACGGCCAGAAACAGTGCCTCACGGACTTTAATTTCAGTTTAGAAATAGCTGATTTGGTAAGTTATGACTGACTGTAATAGTAAAATTACTCCTGGGTTCTAAGTTTAGTTGGAATCTTAGGTATCAGCTTTTAACTACTGAAATTTACATTTAAACAGTCTAAACTGGTGGTCAAGTGGGATCACGGCTGCGAGGATGCAGTACTATTGCTTGGACCTGAAGACCAGAAGCAAGAACAGTGCCAGCAACCGCAGGGACTGTCCGGACCGACTTTATACGCTCAGCTTAGTCGCGATTCTTCGGGCCGACTGAGACTTCGGGTCAGCTGCAACAGCGATCAAACTGCAGCCGCGCCAGCGGACAGGGCACCCGTCTCCGTCGGCAGCTGCCAACCATTGGAGGTGGAGGTGCTGGAGGCCGATGACTCTGACTCTGACGATGCTGTGCGAGTTGACAATGCAAGTGAAGGAGTCCAGCGAGATTCGAACGCGTCAAACGATGGCGTTGCGGAGGCGAGCAGTTCGAGCTACGCAAGCGCGATGGAGGAGTTTGTGGCCACGTAGCGGACCTACGTGCGCAGGCTTGGCCTGGTCTACGATGTGTACTATCCTGGACTGCAGACTGCTGTTCAGGAGCGGCGCTTGATCTGCTGCAACCAAGAAGACCTAAAGCGCATCTTTGGCCACTTTCAAGGCATGCAACTGTTACATGAACAGCTTTTGTCTGATCTTCTCGAGGGAAAGCAGCAACTGGGACAGCTTATGTGCCAATACGGCCATCAGCTGAAGAGCTACAGCACATATTATTCCATGTTTCCACAGATAACCAGCACAGTCCGCGGTTGGATGACTGACGAAGCCTTCCGAAGGGAGTTCATACAGTTGCGTCAACAAGGCACGAATCCTGCCGAAGCACAGCTGGATCTGCGGGGTTTGCTACTCGAGCCAGTACAGCGGCCCATGCGCTACCCAATGCTGCTGGATCGCTACCTGGAAGAGATTGGCAGCGGCCACTCTGACTTCACCAGCGCGCGCCGCGCCGCCAACACGGTGCTTGAGTCTTTGCATGAGTTGGAGAAAAGCCTACGTGACTTCTCCGCCTTTCAAGAGCGACTGCAGCTGCTACGCTCTGTGGCTTTTCCTGCCGCTATGGCGCCGCACTGGGAGGAATTCGCCCATAGCTGTCTGCGCCACGGCCGCGCCTGGCAAGAAGACAAGCTGCGTTATCTCCTGCTGTCTAAGCGTACGCTGCTTATCTGCAGGCCGAGTCGCTTCCGTCAGGAAACTTGGATGGCTAAGCGTGCGCTGGCTCTGCCTGGAGACCTCCGTGTACTAGGCTGCGAGGGCCGAATTCTTCGCATGGACACCGACAGGGATGCCATCCTGCAACTCGAGTTCGGTTGTCGCAAAGACGAAGCCGAAGAAGAAGCTGGCAGCACTGGAAGTATCAGCAGTGAGTGCGGCAGTGACGCTGTCCGAGAGTGTCGTGAATGGGCGAAGGAGCTGCGCCGTCTTGGTGTGCCATTCGTTGACTCGCCAGCAGAAGCTGATGACCGCCTGTTGCCATGGGAACGAGCTGCCGGACGATCCGGGCGGCCAGTGATGACACCTCCGGACAAGGTGACCCGTTGTCAGGGCTGCGGTGCCACCAACCGCCTGCTGCAGCGTCGCCGCCTGTCTTGCCGCGTGTGTGGGGGCGCCTTCTGCTCCGATTGCACCAGCTACCAGACACGGACGAACTGGGGCGGTGACCAACAGCTGCGCTGCTGCTTCTTCTGTCGCATAGCGGCAGGCGCCGAACTAGCTGAGCTCATTTACGACAAGCATCGCCAGCTGCTGGCTCGCTTCCGCAGTGTCCGCGCTCTTGACGAGAACTCGGAGAGCCTCACGGGTCAAGTGATTGCCTGGATGTCTGGCCGCTCGGTCAGCCTTTGGTGTCGCATGGACTCAGAAGGCCGCCAGCTCGCTCTGTACAAGCACAGGCGAGACTTTCTCCCCGTGATGGCCATTCAGCAACCAAAACTGCGCTGCGTTTCCAAGTCTGAAAGCCCAGACGGGACTGACTTACCAACCGAGCTGCTCGTCCACGACCATCAGAAGCACCGGGACTGTCGTCTGCGATCTACCACGGGTGAACACAGCAACCTCCTGGGGCGGCTGGCTGACCTTCTTGGGCGCTGCACAGACGACCTTGATGGTCTTGGCGTTGACACCGTTGACGCTCACCTGGCGCAGAGTGCGCTGACACCACCGACTCTGGCGCCGCCGTCGCCCCTGTCATCGCCATTGGCGTCGCTGTCGCCCTCACCTCTGCCGTTTGGAGACGACGCTGAATTGACACCGAAGCCCCGTTGATTTTCAGTTTTTTAGCTTCCCTACTGGCATACGCTCGTAGGATGGAAATCATGCGCCCAAACAGTGCTAACTTATACATTCAATGCTTAAACTTCGTAGTAACATAGCCAATGGCAGAACAAAGTTAACAAGTTTTTACTTACGAGGGGTGTTCCATAAGTCCTTTCCCTTTCCAGTGTAGCTCAGGCTATGATGCTCAGATTTTAATGCGGTTTTCAATTATTTTTAGACAATTATTCTGCACAGCTTGTGCAAGCAAAATTTTTCAAGCAAATCAATCTGCTTTCGCTAAATTTAGTTTCTGGCCATAGACACCTGCTACTAGAGTTACAGACTGATTCATTGAAGGTAGAAACAGATTTTCGCCACACAATTTGGACTCAGCCCGAGGCCCTAAGAACAAAAAAATATTCCAAGCAACCTTCAGTATCAAAAGCACAAATAATTCTTTATTTTAGACCACTGAAATATGATCCTCAGTGGTGCATGATCCCACTGCAATTAATACTTTACCAACCACATGAGTGTATTTTCTAGAAATCATTGGCTTAATATAATAGCAGCTCAGTCGTTCTGACATAGCGACTTTCATTTATCAGCAAGGAACACCAAAAACGTATTTGAATCTAATTTTTTGATTTTTGACAAATTTGACTCCAAAAATTTTCGGCTAAACTTCGCACTTGACAATTGATTCGTGAAGTAACTATAATTAGCTGATGCACACAAGTCACAAGCAGTGGTAAGGTAGCATTAAAAATGAAACGTGGACTTAAAGGAGGCTCTCTATATGAGTTACACGTTCGTATGTACAGGACGGACTCGAAGTCGAATCCTGGAATTTCGGGCAGTTGTCACCGATACTCGGGGTCAGGCGTGCTGTCACAGCAGTGCCATGAATGCCATCCGGGTTCTTCCGTCAAGCAGTATTAAGAAAGATTTTAACTGAATGACATGGTCATGCGATACAATAGAAGGTGAAAATGTACATTCAGACAGTCAGATGAGAGCAGCTAAGACCAGACGAGGTCACTCGAGGTCGCGGCTTCAAGTGCCTGGGCACGCGAGGTTCCGGCAGGTCAGGTGAGCGCGCCCCGGTCGCGGTGCCAGTGCAAGAGGATTGCGCCGGCGGCGATGCAGCAGGGCAGGTACATGAGCAGGGTGATGCCGGTGATGCCGATGGTCATGGCAGTGCAGTGCGGCGCCGAGCTTGTCCGCGTGACGAACGAGCAGGCCACGAAGGTGACGTTCAGCGCCAGGATGAGGCAGTGGAGACTGCAGTTGGTGATGACCAGGCAGGGATTCAGGAACAGGCGAGTGCCGCAGCAGCCGAGGATGACGCTGAGCAGGGCTGCAGCGAAGGAGACCACGGTGATGACGATGCCGATGCCTGTACGGTTGGATGGGACGGCATGCGAATGGAGGGCAGCCTGCTGTTGAATTTCACGAATGAACTGACTTAATGCATTTTCGGGGCAGGAAGATACGTAGCTGCATGAATTCAAACACAGCACTTCAAAAGCAAGTCTTGCGGTTCGAGCTGTGGCGCTGACCAGGTCCTGTTCCAAGCGGTATATTCGATAAGGCATTTCTCCTGCTTAGTAAGAAAAAAGGTACTTCGTTCTCATCAGTCACCATAGTGACAGTATAAACAGCGCAGGGTAGGAAAGCTTTCCTGCCGCTCCCGCATTAATCTGACTCAATCAATACGGATGAGGGAGAAGGCCTAGAAGTGCGCTCGTATATGCGGAGGAATCAGAGTCACATCGAGGAGAAACAGAGAGGACTCAGCCCAGGGTAGCGAAGTGAGCCTGCAGTCAAAAAGAATTGATTGAGAACTTTTTTGATTGACAAAGGGACAAAGGGTGAGGCCCATCTCGGATGCGCAGCTCTAAATCTGCCGATCGCAGGCAGGCAATCTTGAGGTCGCTTGTGGAAAAGTGAACGTCACGTCCCATAGAGGCTGCAGTGGTCAAACACTGCTGATTGTTGGGGTGAGATAAAATATCCTTTATAATTTTTAACATTCAGCTGCTCTAATAATGAATTGGGCAGCATCCGATCCTAAGCTCATGTGAGCGCTCGCTGGAGGAAGTCAGCAGTCGTTCGCGCGGATGGTGACTTCGGCATTTGCGACTGCTCGTCTGGGCAGCGGGATGCGCAAATTGCAAGAGCCGCAGAGGGCAGCGAGAAAAAAATAAGAAAATAGCGAATGAATTTTAAAGCGGAAACAACTTGGTGGATGGTGGAGAAATGCGAAACCGCTGGAAGCTGAGAGAGCAGAGGGGAAGGCCGACATCTGAGCCCAGGACGAAGAGCTCCCGGGAAATTATTGGGGTATTTTTCACCGAAATGTCCCTCCCGCGCAAAAAATGCGCCCACATAGATTGAGGCCTTCATTGTCTCTCGGCTCCGCTTCTCCCCGCCATCGATTCCCGACAGCCTCAAATGTCTCCGAAGCCGGGCAGGCTGCGTCAACTCTGCCGTCCGCCCCTTTCTGCACGCTCAGCGTGTGTGGAACACTCGATTGCCAGCCTGAGGACAGGCCGGGGTGGTGCGCGCGTTCTGGGATCGAGAAGAAAAACGGGAAGGAGTCTGCGGGATGGTGAGTGAAATTGAGAGGCTTTTAGAGGCAGCTCCTAACCGCTGCCTCTCCTTCCCTCCCCTGACTCAACCGTACTCTGGACGGGCCAACAAGCTCCTAGCAGACAGTTACCATAGCAACATTAGGGAGAGTCTGGGCTGCTCAAAGCGCATTGCGCTCGACGAGAACTGGAAGGCAGCGAACAGGTTATGCGCATGTAAGAGGCTTCATCCCGTGATGGAGCTTGAAAGTGGGCTTCGGTGGGCAGCAGCAGCAGCACTGAGTATTTATTTTCCCCGGCTCCAAGGGCCAGCAGGGGTGATTGGGGTGTTCAGGACTGAAGGGGGTGGAGTAATGAATTCCTCCTCAACAAGACTTCGGGGAGGGTGAAAAGCGTAGAGGCCAGAGTGAAAGGGAAGGGTGGCGCTGGTCTGCCGGGCAAGAAGGCGGAGCGAGTTGGTGAACAGGAAGACACGCGCGCCAAGGGGTGCTCAGCCCATCGGTTGGGAGCGAAAATCAGCCGAGTGGATTTGCTTAACTTCAAAGCTGCTTCTGCTGCTGGGCTCGGGACAGCATTGGAGCTCAAAGAAGATACGTTTTAGTTTATAGCCTGTTAACAAGGGATTAGGCTGAAATCATGAAATTCAAAATTATTTTCTAGGATGCCTGGGTCGCGCAAAGCGAGCGATCAATGTAGCTAATTTTTTGGCTTTTATTCAAGGGAATCCCAGCAGCTCCGCAGCTCGGCAGCGCACGCGATGATGGGATGATGTGATGGGATTACGGGGGTGGTAGAGCAGAGGGATGGCAGGGAGCCCAAAATATTCTTTGCAGCTGCCACAGATCAGAGACGGTCAGAAATGGCGGCTGGCCTGACAGCCGAGCTGGGAAGTGGGGCGGAGTTGCAGATAGCAAAGTCCCCTGAACCGGGAACTGAGAGTTCGACGAGGGATAATAGTGGGAGCGGATCTCGTGCGTCAGCTGGGCCGAATGTCACAAGCAGGCTTTTTACCTGAAGACGTGGCTGGATAAAGTTGTATATTTTGCGGGCAGCGAAAGTGCATTTAGCGGAGAGGAGAGTGGAGCCGAGTGGTGCCATTTCAGACTGGAGTTTCTGAGTGAGTTTTAACTCGTGACTCTCTGGGTAGTGAAAGGTAGGGATGCCGAAGTTGTGGATAAGTGAATGAAAGCGCTGGGAAATACACTTGGGAGCCAGCAGAGAATTGACTGAGTAAACTAAGGTGCGGGGAAGCAATGCGAGCAGATGAAGCCACGCCCAGACTCGCGGTCAAGCTCAACTATGAAGGCGCATCCAACGGCGCCTGAACAGAGTCTGCCGCCAGCCCGATCGGTTTTTCCTCACGGCTGCAATAAAAAGCCTGGCGTGGCAGAGGGCGCCTTGCTCTCAAAGCAAACAGGGGGGTTGAGGATTTAGGACGACGCGTGGGAGTTCTGGTGCGGCTGCAGGAAGATAGTTTTCCCTGGCACAGACTCCGGCCTCGATTTGTTCACCTGTTTGTCATTGTTTAAGCGGGAGCCGAGACCGAGCTCACATCCCGGCTTCCGGGCCGCGGGGGGACTGTTTGTGGAAAACTATTGCTTTCCGAGGACTGTTCCCAGGCAAGACTGCTGGCAGACAGTTCCCACCTATTCAGAACGGCCAGGAACTCAGGGGCTCTGATGCTCGCATGCCCTGAATTTGATGGGCAGCTCAGGCTAATCGATGGCTTCGAGCAGAAAGCGGTGGTATTTCCGTCCCAGTCATTGCGACGTTGTTTGAGCAGCTGCTTTAAACAGAAATTCGGAAATAACTCCAGCTCAAATATTCTGCTTTCAAATGATGCTGGAGAAAAAGCAGTCTTTAACTTTGCTGCATACCTCGAACCGGAGTGCAGCTGTAGCTGATGAAGATGATGTCGGCTGCGAGAGTGACAATGCCGTTGATGACGACCCCAACAGCGCTGGTCGCCAGCTTCCGCTTGTCATTCTGCACCTTCTCCTCCCGGCTCTCCGTGTTCTCTGTCACGTTGGCCTGGACTTTCGTTGACGGGGCGATGAATGGCATGGCGAACCGGCCAGAGACTGCGGCTGGGAATCACCGGAGACTGGCCGCGCTGATGCGGTGTTGGGGCGTTGGAAGCCGAGGGCTGATGAGGCTGGGGAATTAAATCCGTTTTCTAATGCTTTAATCTGTTAGAGAGACCCAGGCTCCTCCCTGAGCTTCATCGCAATACTCACCAACCTCTGGCCCAAGGCTCAGCCATTGGATGACGGAGATTGGGACGGGATTGCAGAGTTCTTGTCACGTGACGAGGCTTTTTTATTTTATGAGGGGGAGGCAAAAAGTAAAGGCGCAGACGAGCCCAGCCTGGAAGACAGGCTTCAGCAAATAAACGCTACACGGCAAGCCAGCAATCATATTTCCCTTCAAGGGTGCCTCTCTTCAGGCAGAAGGAACAAAAAGCCTTGGGTAACAAGGCAAAAAACTCACTGAAGGGCTAGAAATTTATGGAGGAAGCGCAATCAGTTAGTGAATTCAGGGCAAAGTGGGTTGCGACATCAGTTTGTGGGGCTACAAGCATTAGGTTATTCAGCTCTGCGCCAAGCATTTCTGGAATAGAATTGTGTCACTTGAGCCCGGATCCTGTTGTAACACACTCTTTCGATCATTGCGAAGCAGGATCGCAGCGCGTCGCTGTGTTTTGAAAAGCCCGGAGTAATTATTCAGCCATAATGGAATCACCAATTGGGGAGCAGACAGAGCGGTGCACGCAGATAATCACAGAGAACGGGATTTTAGTGTTGAGCAGTGAGGCAAACAAAGCTTGTGAACAAAATTTTTCAGTCGGTGAGTTGCAAATCTGCAAGCAAGCGCGTCAGAGCTTCGACTCCGGGCTCTTCGCCGGCAGGCTTTTCAGCACCGCGACTGCGACCGGATCAGCCGATGGCGAGGACCGGCCGTCGCTTTCCGAGGATACCCGCGTCAGCAAGGAAGCATCGGGTGACTCTGTGGGATGTTAGAAATTCGAGCATCAATCAGAACGGACATCATACTGCATCTCCGACTGCTCAAGAGTTTGTGGGAACTTTATTATTGCTAATATCTTTTTATTTAAATTCAAAGTATCGCAAGCCACAAAAAAGTCAAGACGTTATATTTTTTATCTCTTCATGAGTCAATCCATTAACTCCCGCAGGCAATCAGTGAGTAGCCCTTGGGCCATTACCTTTCGACGACGGCTTCACGCCCGTCTTAGGCTTCGGTTTGGGAGCTGGTGGCAATTCGCCACTGTTGGCAGGTTGAGAGTCGGCCTTGCGAAGGATGCTTTTGGCAAGGTCACCCTTGCTAATGGCCAACGGAGTGGCTCCCGCGGGAAGCAGGCGGACCTTCGATGTCTGCTGCGTGGCTGGCTGAGCTGCAGCGTCCTCATCTTCATGCTTGGAGAGCTGCTGCTGCAACTGCAGATGCGGTGGCGGTGCACCAAAGCCCATGAGCTGCACACCCCCCACCGGCAGTTTGCGAGCAGCTGCGGGAACAGCGGAGGCAGGCGGAGGATGCCTTGGCTCGTCTGTGTCACGCTGCTCGAATACCGGCTCAGCATCGAGATCAGCAGCCTCATAAGCATCGGCGTCCTCCTCTGCATCTTCCTCTTGCTTGCTGCCACCCTTCTGCTTCGCCGCCTCTGACTGCCTCTGCTGCTGTCTCACTAGATTTGAAGAGGGCAGCCGGCGGTTCTGACTGCCGAATGGCCGCCGTGGCAGCGGCTGCGGCGGCTGTGGTGGCTGCAGAGTCTGTTTATTGTCGCCATCGATGCTAATTTCGATGAGTTCGTTTATCTTCTTAGCTCCCTTATTTCCGAAGATGGAAATCGGCCTCGTGTTGCGCCTGTTGTCTGCGAGCAGCGGCCGCGGCTCTGGAGACTTCGGTGAATGAGCGTCTGGGTCGCTTTCCGACGCCTTTTGAGAGTCGTTTCGCCGAAGGTTCGGTTTCAGCATCTTCAAGCGCATCAGCTTGTTCTGTGAAGCATTAACAGGGTCAGTTTTTTAATTGTTATACGCTCGTATTTTGAAGCTTTACTTAGCATAAGTGAGGCATAGACCAAATACATTCCATATTGATATGCCGTCTATTATCAGAAAATGCACCAAATTAGAGAAGATTGAAATCTCTATCATCAGATGAGGAATACTCGGCCCAGACTCACCAACTCTTGTTCCGCCTGCTGCAGGTTGTGCCCGATGGCCTCCTGCATGCAGTCATTGATGAGCAGCGCACTGTTCAGCTGCAGCGCCCTGCAATGGTGGGTAAGTCGTTATGACTGTCTGATGGGCATCATGTATTATCCAACGCTGCCCAATTTAATTAACGCAGGCGTCAGCGAAGGCGCATGTCTAAAAGCGTCGCAAAACTCACGACAGCTTGCTGGCGATGCTGGCTTCGGCCGACCTCTCAAGCAGGGCGACCACAGAGGCCTCCGAGAACTGGCTCTGCTCCGATGTCAGGCGTCTGCGCAGGGCAGCGGCCAGGGTCGGATCAGCCTTGAAGGCATTGGGACACTCCTCCTGGAGGAACTGCAGCATGGCCTCCTGCGTCCTGTCTAGATCAGCATTCGCTGCGTCTAGCAGGGGCCGCGTGAGCTGCTCGCGCACGCAGTGTCGGACCGACGTGGCCGGGCGGGAGTCGGCCACTTCTGATAGGCCTGTCAGCAGGTAACGGGCGGTCAGCGCATCCTGCATGGCAGCCCGGCAGCGCCGCTCACACTGAACTACCTCCTGGTCCGGATCGTTCTTGTCAATGGCCTTAAGGCCGTGGTCCAGTCGGCTGGCCAGGTGGTCCAGGCTGAAGGCGTAGCTGCCCAGCTCTGACTGCAGTCGGTAGTCCCTACCGGTGACCTGGTAGGTGGCCGAGTGGTTCTTCAGCAGGGCCTTCTGGAGTTCGGACAGTATGGAGTTCACGGAGGCTGCTGGGACCGTCGGATCCGCCAGGATGCGGGCGATGTCTGCGGCGGGCACCGGCAGGCTGCAGAGGCTGGAGTTGAACTGAAGCGCCTCGGTGATGTCTTTCAGACCGGCCAGGCCAATCTGGTTGTCATCCAGCTGCACTTCTGTGAGGCTGGAGTTCAGATACAGACTTTTCGCGAGGAACTTGGCTCCCAGATCCTGCATGCAGTTGCCGGTGATGTCGAGTTTGCTGAGGTTGCGACACTGGCCCACCGCATTCAGCAGAACAACGATTTTGTCTCGCAGCCGGGCGTCGCGAACCGACAGCGACTCGAGAGTCTGCAAAAGCACAAATTTTATAGCTGAGCAACTCCGAATTTCACTGGGACCAGCTCAGCAGTAAGGAACTTACACACTTCGAGTCCGTGACCAGTTCAGAAAAAATCTCTAGGCTCACGTCCCTGCAGTTGGGGAATTCAGAAAGTTCACGTTGAATTTGAAGCGCACTGAGTGCGTCATCGCCCATCGAAGCGAACTATAACATGAATCCCTCACTTGGATCTGAAGTTGTTCCCGCCAATGGCAAGGTGTCGGATGGATGATCCACAAACAGCCTCAACAACGCGGTTAAGCTCGGAATCCAGTCCTGCAAAGGTTAGGGGAATTAATTGCAGCGGAATAAATTCAAATAGGCCCCAAAACCAGCAGCAGCGTGGCGACATGGCATGATCAGGGCTAGCAATGGGAAACCGGGACAACGCCAATTAACTGGGCATTGTTGGCATCTAGGCAGTAGGCTAGGCAGCAACAGTTTAGCTGCCAGCTGGTTTTGAGGGATAAAGCGAAAGAGCACCGTTGTCGCTGATGTCGAGGGCCTCGAGGCATGTTATGGAACAGCTGTTCAAGCAGCTGCAAAGCACGTGGGCCCCGGCAACTCCGAGATCGTTGTTAGCGAGCTCCAGACGGACTCCTTTGAGGTCGCGGTTGGAGCCGAGGCTGCTCAGCAGGTCAGAGACAGCCTGCGGCGGCAGGCGGCATGCGTTGAGGCGAAGAAGTCGAAGGCGCAGACAGCGGGCGAAGAGCTGGCCCCAGTCCTTGCTGAGGGACGGAACGTCCTTGGGACGCGAGCCGCGACGCGGGTTCCAGAATGGGTTGCCGCTCAGGTCAAGGTGGGTGACGCACTGGATGAGGCCGCGGAGGAACGCGGGAGCGAACTGCGGGGTGAAAGCGACGGCTTGAAAGCTAATAAATTTGTCTCGCAAAAATCAAACAATATGAAAATCTGATTGCTTCAAGGCCGCTGAAATGTGGCCAAGCTGTTTTTTGCGCTTGTCTGCATCAATCCTGAGCTTTCTCACGATAATTTTGAATCCTGGCTCGCTACGAGCTTTCATTATTTTATGAGGCTTTTTGTCAATGGTGAGTTGCTCATTGACTTGGTACTAATCGGAATAACTAAGAGCGTACTTTTACCCAATTGAGCGGTGCAGCTCACCGAGTCCAAATTGAAGTCGCAGCCAACGCAGCTCAGGTGCTCCAGGTTGGTGGCTTTGGAAATGTACTTTTGTATCTGCTGCAAAGTAGAGGTGTGTTTGAAAAATATAGGTTGAAATTATGTTACATTTTACAATTAATTTTATGCAACACTTCAGGCCAACCAGATTCAAATAATTTTCTGAGAGAAATTTACTGCGCAGCGGGAATCAGTCCTACTGAGGCGAAATTGTCAAAGTGGGTAAGTACTGAAGCTGATTGTACTGCAGCGAATTTAAATAGTGCTAAAATCCTGCATGCAAGCTCGGGGACATTCGGGGAATGGCCGGTCTGGATAAGTCAGGCTTTAGCTCACGTCGCTGCCAGCTTCGCGCGGTTTCAGCTTCTGGACAAAGGAGGCTCGCTGCGGGGTTTGTCACGCCGGTGAAAAAATGGGCGGGTGGAAATTTGAGGGAAAGCCGCGAATTGACGCTGCCGAAAGGTAAATGCACACCGCAGCTGCGGCTCAAGCTCAAATCTCAAGGCTCAAGTGCGGCACAAGCTATATTTAATACACTTTTGTAATCCGGTAATATTTCTCGCTTGGCAAGTACCAGATCTAATAAAAACATACTTTACTTTCGGCGGGAAAGCGAAATAACTATAAAATCAACTGTTTCTGATGACCGGAGCGGCTGGGAAAACTAAGACACCGGCACTCTAGAGCCCCGGGAATTCTGGCTCAAACCATCGGCTATTCAGAATCACAGTGTGCGATGCAGTACCTGCTCAACTTTAACCCAAATCGAAAGTTTTAGAATCATTGACCGGTACTAATCTGGTTTTAAATAAATTTTCTTGAGGCTCTGTGTACATTCACGGTAAGTCGCCTAGAGTTAACACTTAAATCCAAAACAATTGCGCGGGTCATTTGCTTTGAGTTCTGCCAGTACGCTCGTCATTTCTTTCAGCTCCTTATCAGCCCTGGACTTTGCTTACTGTCATG
Organism: Macrostomum cliftonense; assembly: GCA_950096795.1. Taxonomy (NCBI): domain Eukaryota; kingdom Metazoa; phylum Platyhelminthes; family Macrostomidae; genus Macrostomum; species Macrostomum cliftonense. The sequence goes on from CATNEM010000317.1 coordinate 25,392, forward strand.
TGGACTAGCGCATGTACATTAAAATTTGACTGTTCGCTTTGCACCCTTAAAAATATTTTCCGCAAAATTATGTTCCCGTTTGAATAAAAAATAAATCTGAATAACAGAATGTGACTCGGTGTGCGAAAAGGGTGGGCTCGAATTACCGCATTTTTGTAACAAAGCCAAACTTCTCCTGGCCTAATGCATTGAGGCCTGCCTTTATAGTTGCCACGCGTCCAACTCACCCCTGCGTTCTCCCCCTTTTGCTCGTTGCAGTCGATGACCAGGTAGCTCAGCGGAGGCGGACCCTGCAGGCCCTGCTGGCCGCCGCCAAGGGCTTCGCAGACGCGATTCATCGCCTTGGTGGAGAGGCTGCAGCCGCTCAGGATCAGCCGCTCGAGGCTGTTGCTGAGCCGGTACAGCATGGCGCAGAGCCGGTCCACAACTGCAAGGGAGTTATCGATCAGCGTTAGAAACGAGGATGCACCTCGTAGATGGAACTGATTTTTCGAGAAAAAATGAGGGGCATGCGGGTCTAGCGCAGAAGAAAATAATTCATTTTGGTTGTAAATTTTTGGCGCTCTTAGCTTGCTCGCACTTTTATCCTCGTTGAAGATGTTGCCAGAGAGATCAAGCACCTTGATGCGGCACCCAGTGTTCTGCTCCAATGCTGAGGCCATCGCCCGCAGCGAGTCTCTGTTGGTGGGTTAAGGGGCAGTGAGTTTGACTAAAATTTTGATTAAATATTCACTGAAACTTACAACTTGAGGCCGCAGTTAGGGACGTGAAGCTCCAGCAGGGTTGTATTGTATGTAAGCAGCATCTCCAAAAACTTCGTCATCTGAGCGGTCTGTTTGTGTTTTTTAGCGCAGAAAAAATATTTATGGATTGGACTAGAAATTTCAAGAATTTTTTTTAAAAATTTACTCGAAATCCACCTGAAATGAAACTACGCCGCCGCAAACCTGCCTTACGTGACCAGATACCAATGCACGCAACAGCTAACCAATGGGCGACAAAAAACTGCTAACCATGACACCTAACTCCGAAAGGAACCCAAACTAAACCCAAGCTAACTCAGTGCTCTCAAAAACACTGGCTCCCATCAATTTGACTGGCCCCAAATCATCCCGGGTGCTTACAAACTTGATGCCTCCAACATTGAGCACCGTGAAGTAGTCATTGAAGCTGAGGGCGGCCATCATCACGGCAAAGTCTGTCGGGCCGAAGTGGCTGAAATCGGACATGCTGAAGGTGCGGGAGCCCTGCGAGAAGTAGATAGTCTCAATGTCCCACCGGATCTCGTCCCGCATTTCGGCGCCGGTGTAGCGGCAGAAGAACTCGTAGGCGGAGCCGAAGTGCCCGCACTTCTCCGATGGCGGCCGGCCGAGCTCTGCCATGTGGCTCTCCACCATGGTCTCCAGACTCCAACTCTTAGGCAGCCGCAGCTCCATCAGCTGCTGCTCAGTTGTGCGCAGCTGCGGCAAATGGAACTGCAGACTGGCAACGAGGTGGCCGACCAGCCTGATGAGGTCAGCTTCCAGAGTGCAGGTGAACTGCAGGCACTCGCCGTTGGACATGTGCAGACTGGCGCGGTTCTCACTGTCGGCTTCAAGGCGACGGATGTCCAGAAAGTGCACAGTGCGCTCATTTCGGATCTGGCCCTTCAGCACTGACACTTCCATGCGGTCGGAACGCATGATCTGCGGGTGGACGGTTTGGGACAGAGGGAAATAAGTTAATTTTGCCCCATTTTATTCAAGTTTTGGCTAAGTATAGCGTCCGTGATGGTTCGTGCTTTATTTGCTTTATTTGTCTGGAAAATTCAAGCGAGTTTGTCAAACTCATCATCCAGCTACTTCCGATCACTCATAATTTTTCCAGCACTTAAGCTCGCTCAAGACTGCCCGAGCTGAAAATTACCAGTATCCTGGTGTCAATCTTGCCAGTTGGCTTGTTCTCCCAGTGTACGGTGACTTTGCAGTACTCCTTCTTGTCCATCGCTCCGATTTTCAGTCAGGCTGCGAGGCTGGCTGTCTGTAAGACCCTGAAGCAGATTTCAGACTGGGACCGGTGGTGCTGGCCGCTGGAGTTGGAAAAGTGCGAAGAGCAGCTTAGCTGGCCAAACTGCGTCCTGGTTAAAGTAAAGAAGGGCGACTTGAGGAGAGGGGCGGAGATGTGCGGAGAAAGCACGAGATCGCAGGTCAGAAGGCTGGGCGCCACCCCCTCCCGGCCTCCCAAGAGAGAAGGTGTAACAGGGGTGAAACGTACAGTGAGGGTGTGCAGGCTGAGGAGACAAGTGAAACAGCGCAATAAGCCTCGCACTATGCGAACAGGTCGGGCACGCAGGATTGCAGGAGGCAGGGTGATGCACACGATTAAGCAGTGAGAGACAGGCCCGGCGCGCAACAAACTGAGCCTGAGAAGGTCCTGCGTGATGCGCACTGTCGAACAATAAGCTTCTCCGACCGCGCAGCACAGAAACAGCTTTATTGGGCGAAAATGCCAGGCTCACAAGCATTCTCATAGCATTGCGGATGAGGGCAAATTATTGAGGAGCCTGCTGACCTATCGCAGCTTAGGTCTATCAAGATGTCCCAAATGATTCAGCAATCAAAACCCAATAATTGGGATGCAACACGGAGTTCGTGGCAGGTCACTTGTGCACAAATTATCGCGGCCTCGCATGCCTGCCCGCAACGCTCTGCTGTAACACAGCTACTAACGGATAAACAAACTGCAAATCTCTAGTAACCAGCCTAGGGGGTCCCTCGTCCCTTGTAAAAATGGAAAGACATGGGGAGAGTGAAGTGATGCGACTGATTCCTGTGTTGCACCCTGGCAGGCCAGGACAGCACAGCTGCCGGTGTATCATGCTGCTTTGGAACATTCATGCAGCAAATTGATGCTTATTTAACTATTGGGAAACTCGTAAGTTCATCTGGCAAATTTTGTGTGAATTGTGCGCACCTACCCTATTTTCAGACTACTTTAAGTAGGCGAAAGAGCGAATTTAAGGAGCGACTTTATATATTCTACGAGCGTTTATTATTAAATAAAATATTTCGCTTGCCGATCAAAATACTGGGATGAGATTTTAGGGTGAAGGACTCTATGAATGAGAGAGGGGTTGAAATAAATATAGAGATTAACGTTAGACAGGATTGGGTATGAGACAGGATCAGGGATGAGACAGAACAGAGATGATAGGGATATTAATAAGAGAGAACAGATAGAGATGAGGTGGGATTAGGATGAGGACGCATTCGGTCGAGACAGTCAGGGGCTAGACAGGCTCAAAGATGGAACAAGCTAGAGATGAGGTGGCTTACACAGTAGGCAGAGACAAGGGCGAATTTCTGGCCTTGTACAGATTTGACACAGAGAGCGCCTTGACCAGGATTATGTTGACTATCTCAGATGGGCAACGCGCATTGAGTGAAATAGGCCTAAGATTTCGTGTCTAAAAAAGTGTCTAAAAATACATTTAATTCCCGCGGGCGCTTCCGAGCTTCCGAACAAAGCTCTGACCCGCTTACGGCAGTCACAAAGGGTTGAGCAGTGGGCAGCTTAAGAGCGCTAACACTCGGATTCACTTGGGCCGCTCACTTTTGGTCAGCTTGTTTTTATTTTTGTTTGTCTCGAATGCAGTGCCACTGAGCAAGAGCGGGCTGCGTCACAGGACAATGGAAACAGATGGGCGCTACCCAGCTCAGTCCGTTCCATTCCGCCAGGCTGCTCAGGAAGTTTTCGCGGCTAAAAATAGAGGCAAAATAAAAAAATAGCGAGCAACCGCTTTCGCACATCCTGCTGCTGCCACCTCAGGTGCTTGCAGTTCGCTGAGCGCCTGCGTGCAGCCAGATGAAGCGGCCCCAGCCTCCTCCCCATGCATCGTGGCAGAATATAAATAACGGAGAAATTTGCGAATCGAGGCTCCCTACTAAGTCGCTTACGAATATTATTACATAACAAGTGAAAAAATCTCTCCTAGCAGCAATGAAACAAGCAGCAACAGGCAGCCTGGCCGCGGCCTCTCTCCTGCTCTGTCTGTGGCTGCTGCCGCAGTGCGAAGCCCTGCAACCGACCAGCTTGCTGCGTCTGGTGTCGGACAGCTGCGGCTCCGACTTTGCAGCCAACCTGACTGGACCCGACACCTTCCTGGTGTTTCTGCCCGAAGGAATGCAGCGACTGACGCCTCCGATTCTGGACAGCGTGCTGAGCAGGGACTCGAGCGGGCCCTGCAGCACAGTGAAGCGCACGTACTTCTGGAGGCACCTGCCGGAAGGCGGCGTGGCTTTCTCGGAGTCGTGGTGCACGAGCCCGCGGCCCAACGGCTCCCAAATGTTGCTGAACAACTTTGCCTGTCTTAACGTGACCATCGCGCGGATCGCCACGCAGGTTCTGGGCAGCTGCCAGGGCGTCGCTCTTGTTCGCAGCTTCGTTAGAAACTCGTTTGACTGCCGGCTGCTGAGGGTGTGACCGGCTGAAGCCAGGTGTTAGATGACTGCGCTGGTATATTGAACACTACTGCAAGTTGCCTGCGTATCACTAATGTCAGGTCTACTGACCTAATAAAAGTGCAGTAAAAGTACTAACGACTTGTGCCACTTGGCAATCCCAATATTTATCGATTAAATTGATGCCTTGCTTTTATTTATTTTTTTCTAGTGGTGATAAATGAGGCTGGAATTTCTCGACGCTACATGTAAATGGACTTTAAATGGATGATAAGGCCGCATTAAGAATTAGCAATCGGCCAGCTCCAGTGTCAGACAGCCGCAAGAGAAGTCACTTCCCATGAGAACGCAAATGGCACCTGCGGGGCAACCTACTGTACTGGTAACCTCTATAGGCTAAACTGATCACAGCTGAAGCGATTGGAGGGAAAAGGCACGCCCAAGGGTTTGCCCACGATTCGTCGAATCCTGATTCACCGTTTCCCAGTTCGCCGAATCCTGATTCACCGTTTCCCAGTTCGCCGAATCCTGATTCACCGTTTCCCAGTTCGCCGAATCCTGATTCACCGTTTCCCAGTTCGCCGAATCCTGATTCACCGTTTCCCAGTTCGCCGAATCCTGATTCACCGTTTCCCAGTTCGCCAAAATTCCTGATTTGCCGAAATTCCCGATTTTCCGAAATACTTTATGTTATTTTACTTTTGCTTACGTTTTGTATTTTAATAATCAGGTTAATATTTTGAGATTCCGTTTCTAATTTGTTTTGAATTTCTCTGGTGTGCATTGCATTCTACATATTTGTCAATGCCAGTCGTAACTATCGTCAATACACCAATTAACGAAACTAATAAAAATCAGGCAAATCAGGAATTTCGGCAAATCGGGAATCGGCAAATCAGGATTCGACGAATTGGGTGCAAACCCGCCCAAGTTGTCCGGGAAGTTAATCGCAACGACTGGTTATCTGGGTCTGAGGGAAATAACAACCCGTTATGATCTCGACAAAGAAATAGCATATTATAGTGGGAATCCGGCTGAGCTATTGCTGGAGAAAGTTGAGTTCGATGACGCTCGCCACAATGGCAATAGGCAATAAAAGGAGATGGCCGGGGACTTGACCGTGCGACTGAGAGGGCCGCCATCGTGAATTGAAACGGAGATCCGAGAAAATATAACGCATCCTCGTTTGTTTCCCTTCTGCTCTATTGAGCTCTGCCTCTGTCGCATCCGCTTGACTCCGAACAAAGCAAAGCATGCTGTGGCAGGTGCGCGCACAGCTGACTCAATGTGCTTTTAATTTCATGACGCCGAGCTCAAAGGGGGGGCCATAAAACTTCTGCCAGCCATAAACAGGCGAAAGCGCAGCTGAATGGTGGGAAGCCAGGCTGCGATAATTTTGCGAAAACTGAGCGAACTCGGAATGTACTGAAATCAACCGGGCTTTCCCTGTTGGAGTCTTGATCGTACTAAGTGGAATTTCGAGCCGCGCTGAGGGTTTCAGAGCCGCTTAAGCTGGAGTTCAGGCAGGACTCAGAGTTAAACTCAGGGCTTGAGCTGGAGTTCAGGCAAGACTCGGAGTTAAACTCAGGGCTTGAGCTGGAGTTCAGGCAGGACTCAGAGTTAAACTTAGGGCTTGAGCTGGAGTTCAGGCAGGACTCAGAGTTAAACTTAGGGCTTGAGCTGGAGTTCAGGCAGGACTCAGAGTTAAACTCAGGGCTTGAGCTGGAGTTCAGGCAGGACTCAGAGTTAAACTCAGGGCTTGAGCTGGAGTTCAGGCAGGACTCAGAGTTAAACTTAGGGCTTGAGCTGGAGTTCAGGCAGGACTCAGAGTTAAACTTAGGGCTTGAGCTGGAGTTCAGGCAGGACTCAGAGTTAAACTCAGGGCTTGAGCTGGAGTTCAGGCAGGACTCAGAGTTAAACTCAGGGCTTGAGCTGGAGTTCAGGCAGGACTCAGAGTTAAACTCAGGGCTTGAGCTGGAGTTCAGGCAGGACTCAGAGTTAAACTCAGGGCTTGAGCTGGAGTTCAGGCAGGACTCAGAGTTAAACTCAGGGCTTGAGCTGGAGTTCAGGCAAGACTCGGAGTTAAACTCAGGGCTTGAGCTGGAGTTCAGGCAGGACTCAGAGTTAAACTCAGGGCTTGAGCTGGAGTTCAGGCAAGACTCGGAGTTAAACTCAGGGCTTGAGCTGGAGTTCAGGCAGGACTCAGAGTTAAACTTAGGGCTTGAGCTGGAGTTCAGGCAGGACTCAGAGTTAAACTCAGGGCTTGAGCTGGAGTTCAGGCAGGACTCAGAGTTTTGGATTCGCGCTCAGGATTGAGTCTGATGGTGATATTCGAGTCCGAAGAGCTGGATCGACCAGAGACACAAAAAATTTTCGTTCACTGAGCCTAAGGACTCATTCACTGCCATCAAATGAGTTCATTCTGAGTACTGTTCATTCTCGTGATTGTCAAATGATAGCCGGAAAATCAAATGTACATTCGAGTGATTTGAAGTCATTTGATTGCGATTTAAATGAGCCTTGTTCAAGAATAACTTAGATTACTTCCTCGAAGACTTCAAAAATGTCTGGATGATATTTCATCTCTCGAATTACGCTCTTTACTGTAATAAATGCTCAAGGTAGCTCCAATCCAAAAGTAAGTTTACGCATCGAGCTTACTTACGCTATATGCGCTGAGTGAGTCACAAAGAGTTGTAATAAACTTATCACCCTGCCATGCGGCTCTGCCACTTCACAACAACTGGAAACAATGCCAGTCGCGCTGTGGCCCAATGGAGATGGACCGAAGGGTCGTCTGCTACCCAACTTTTACCTCTGTCTGCCCAATTGCTCAGCTGAGCCTAACCAGCTCATCCTGGTTAGGCAGCCACCTCAGCTGCTCAAGCTCAACGAGTCCAGCGTGGAAATTTAAGTCAGGCCGCACTGAGGCATAAATAGGAGACGAATCACTTGAATTCCAGGCTTGCCTTCTGAGCAAATAATTTATCATTCCATTCGATGAAGCCAGCAGCAACAGGCAGCCTGGCCGCGGCCTCTCTCCTGCTCTGTCTGTGGCTGCTGCCGCAGTGCGAAGCCCTGCAACCGACCAGCTTGCTGCGTCTGGTGTCGGACAGCTGCGGCTCCGACTTTGCAGCCAACCTGACTGGACCCGACACCTTCCTGGTGTTTCTGCCCGAAGGAATGCAGCGACTGACGCCTCCGACTCTGGACAGCGTGCTGAGCAGGGACTCGAGCGGGCCCTGCAGCACAGTGAAGCGCACGTACTTCTGGAGGCACCTGCCGGAAGGCGGCGTGGCTTTCTCGGAGTCGTGGTGCACGAGCCCGCGGCCCAACGGCTCCCAAATGTTGAATCGCGCATTCGTCTGCGGCAACGACACCATCACGAGGACGGCCACAGAGGTTCTGGGCAGCTGCGAAGGCGTGGCAGCAGTTCGCAGCTATTCCAAAGACATGCTTGACTGCCGGCTGCTCAAACTGCTGCCATAGTGTAAAAGGCTAAATTAATCTAATTTGTTTTAACTGCTGCTAAATGTCTATTCGATAACTTAAATAAAAAGCCAAGAGTAAAACCTCGTAAATATATCGATTTTTGTTAGAAGTAACTCCTCACCAGACTCGCATTTTACTTTAATGCTAATATGCGATTAAAAAAGCGGAATCCTGCTGGGACTCAAATAATGCGAAATCAGGAACAGACAGCAGATCTCTTGCACTCAGACAACACAGGGGCATTTCAGACGCCGTGCATGTAGAAGTAAATATTCTAGTAAAATTATATTTAAAACATGCAGTTTTATCCTCTTGTGCTCTGTGAAGCCAGTATGTAATAAAAAAATTGAATAACACATTCTGGAATAATAATCAGTTCAGCTAGGAAAAATCCAGACGGCCAATTTACCTTAGACTGCAATGCAGAAAATCAAGGGCGGCCCGAGACACAGCAGGAAATGGACGCCGCTGAGAGGCTAGCGTTAAAAAGGTTGGTTTGGACCGAATTTGTCTAAAAACAAAAATTTTCCCAACTGGGAAAAACAATGAGAGAAAAATTCCAGTGCTCACAGCTTGATTACAACATGTGGGAGAAGCAGAGTAAACAATCGAATGGCAGAAAAGCCATTGACGCAACTCGCAAAAGCACAACAGTACAGCCTTACAGCTAAGTGCATCTCAAGAAGTACCGAAAAAAACAGAAATAAGTTTTTCGGTTCTGCGTTCCGGCGTTGCAACAGTTAAGCCTTCTTGAAGCGCTTCAGCTGGCGATTTGGCTTCAGCTGCGGGTCGATCAGAGGCTTGGCAGGCAGGACGGCGGGAGCCGCGGCGGCGTCATCAGGAAGGTCAGCGCCAGGCTTGCGCTGGGCTGCCATAAGGACCTCTCGGGGCTGCTGCATGCGGGGCACCAGCTGCTTGCCGCAGCTCCTCCGCCACTCCTTCTCGACCAGGCCCTGGTCCAGGTTGCGGAACAAGTCGCGGATGTCCTGCAGGTTGGCGCCCTCAGGCAGGCGGTGGCCCAGCACGAAGATGGTGAGGTTGTTGCGCGGCTCCAAGACGCTGCCATAGCCGTCCTGCACGGTGAAGCCGCCGCTGTCAAGCGCGAACTTGTCGATTAGATGCTTGGAAAGGCTGAGCCGCTCCCAGCTCGAGGCGTCGTCCCACCTCGGGAAGGTGACGAAGAACCAGCTGTTATCGTCGCCGGTGTCCAGGTAGTCAAGAATCTTGTCAGCCACGCGGTCCATTATAGCCTCGACAAAAGGCGGGTTCACCTGCCATCCACCCTTGCACTTGGAGAAGTCCACCTTGAAGAAGCTGCCCATGCTCCCGAACTCCTCGTCCGTGTCAAAGAAGAGGCTGCAGAAACGAGAGTCCTCCTTGTCGATCATCTTCGAGTTCAGCGGCGAGGCGAAGCCCTCGTACCGCACTCCCATCAAGTCGTGCAGCGCGTTGTGCACCGTGATCGGGTCGCCCCACTGCAGACTGCCCGTGCCTAGTGCCTCGTACCTGATCAGCATCCTAGTGGCTGGCTGCAGCCCAAAGTTGCGCACTAGGAACTTCACCCGCCAGCAGTGCTTCGACTTGAAGTCGCCGAGAGTCACGTGAGCCGCATCGTCGTTGTCCTCGATCAGCTTGATCACCAGGTCGCTTGTGTCTTCGTCCTCGCCGTCGTCACTTAGGAATTCTCGCAGTCGCTTCTCAAGCTTAGCAAAGATGGTCCTGGCGTTCTCCACGTTGGAGCTGAACTTCTTCTCCACGCACTCGTCAATCAGCTTCTTGTTCACCGGGTCGTCGATGCTCAGGCTTCGAGGAAACAGCGGGTACCGCGGGTGCATGCTGCCTGCGTAGTCCAGCTGGAATGACAGCAGCCACCGGTCCAGCATGTTCTGCGCCTCGGAAAAGTTCTTGTCCGGGCTGTAGTACATGTTACCGTCTCCGCTTAGAAACACATTGACTAAGGAGCGGGCGAAGCGCCACTGACGCAGCTCCGTGAGGTGCTGGTCTGTTGGCTTCGCTGACTTGCAGAGATGCTTGCTGCACGTCATCTGCCACTCCTGCTCCACAATGCTCTTGTTCAGATTGCGAAACATCTCGTGGATGTCCTGCAGGTTGGCTCGGTTCGGCAGCCGGTTGCCGAGCACGAACACGGTGAGGTTGTTGCGCGGCACGAAGATGCGTCCGTAGCAGTCCTGCACTGTGAAGCGGCCGTCGTCCAGCTCGATCTGGTCGATGAGGCGCTTGTATTTGCTGAGCCGCAACCAGCCGGGAGTGTCCTCCCACCTGCGGAATGATTTATTAAGTTATTAAATTATGCGGAAGGAATTATTTAATGCGCTTGTAAGGCCGCATGATTAGGCTTTGGTACTGCTGCATAATTTCCGTACTCTGATCCGTTTCGCAGAGTTTCCCGAGGAGTTGCTAATTTCTCTGTCACAGATTAGTGCTGAAGCACTCTAATAGGTTGGTTTTTAGTTCCCGACTGTGCATAGCAATTCTAATGGAGGTGCCCAGTTACGAACGCTGACTGAATAATGTGATTTTCTGCTTTAGATTCTTGATGCCAGGCAATAATTTTATCCCTAAGCAAGGCACTCAATCAGGAATTGCTTTATGCCACCCGGCTGATAGACAGCTGTTTCAGCTTGAGCTGGGAGAAATAGGGTGGCTTTTGCGGTTTGATGTCCATTAGGGTGGAACAGCTGATACACGACAGGGGTTTGTGAATTTAATTTTTGCATTTTACGGTGTGTTTACGGCTTGTTTGTGAATCGCATTGCAAATTCGGTCTGATGCTCGCACAACGCAAGACAGACAGTCGGAAACAGAGAAAGACAGAAGGAAAAAGACAGACAGAAAAGTCTAGACAGAACAAGCAGACAGACAGACAAACTTAGAGAAATAGGCGGACACAGATAAACAGGCAGACATAAGGCTGTCTGTCTCTCTGTCTGACAGACCAAACGCAAGATGAAACAACTTAGAACAAATTTTGGCGTATGGCTGCGATCGGACTTCGGGAAGTGCGATCGGGAAGAATAGAAGCGAAGGAGAGCAGGATACAATAGAAGTTTGTTAATTTTAGCCATCAATGAAGTTATCCAGCTACGTATCTCCATACTCCTAGCTTTCCTTGTCCTTCTGTTCTAAATCTAACCTGGGGAAGGTGACGAAGAACCAGTTGTTGGTATCGCCAGTGTCCAGATAGCTCATGACCTTGGTGGCCACGCGGTCCATAAGCTCCTCGATAAAAGGCGGGTTGACGGTCCATCCACCCTTGCACTTGGAGAAGTCCACCTTGAAGAAGCTGCCCATGCTCCCGAACTCCTCGTCCGTGTCAAAGAAGAGGCTGCAGAAACGAGAGTCCTCCTTGTCGATCATCTTCGAGTTCAGCGGCGAGGCGAAGCCCTCGTACCGCACTCCCATCAAGTCGTGCAGCGCGTTGTGCACCGTGATCGGGTCGCCCCACTGCAGACTGCCCGTGCCTAGTGCCTCGTACCTGATCAGCATCCTAGTGGCTGGCTGCAGCCCAAAGTTGCGCACTAGGAACTTCACCCGCCAGCAGTGCTTCGACTTGAAGTCGCCGAGAGTCACGTGAGCCGCATCGTCGTTGTCCTCGATCAGCTTGATCACCAGGTCGCTTGTGTCTTCGTCCTCGCCGTCGTCACTTAGGAATTCTCGCAGTCGCTTCTCAAGCTTAGCAAAGATGGTCCTGGCGTTCTCCACGTTGGAGCTGAACTTCTTCTCCACGCACTCGTCAATCAGCTTCTTGTTCACCGGGTCGTCGATGCTCAGGCTTCGAGGAAACAGCGGGTACCGCGGGTGCATGCTGCCTGCGTAGTCCAGCTGGAATGACAGCAGCCACCGGTCCAGCATGTTCTGCGCCTCGGAAAAGTTCTTGTCCGGGCTGTAGTACATGTTACCGTCTCCGCTTAGAAACACATTGACTAAGGAGCGGGCGAAGCGCCACTGACGCAGCTCCGTGAGGTGCTGGTCTGTTGGCTTCGCTGACTTGATGCTGGGTTCATCTGAGTCTTCATCGAGGATTGACGAGTGTTTTCTCTTCAATTTCACTCTATGTCGCAGATCCAACCTGTCCTGAGTTGCATAGCTTGTTGAGTCTTCATCAAACTGTGGTATGCGCTTGCGACTCAGTTTGTCTCGAAGGTCCATGTCTGTTTCTGCTTTTGAATTCCAGTTGAACTTTTGCTATGTGGAACGCTTTCCCAGTTATAGCAGCTGCTGTGGTTAGAATAGAAGGTATAGCTTTAACCACAACTCATGGCTCATTGTACACTGGCTGGCTTTTCGTTTTTCGCTTTTAAGAACGCACATCGTGACCTTGGTGTTGACTACACTCTCATTCCGTTCATAGACAGACCTAACCCTAACCGCGCTCTCTTCCTTATTTTAACCCTCTACCCACCATAACCAGGGGAGAGAAACTGTAAACCCCCCCACTTGGGCCTGTACATGACTGACTGTACAGATGCCCTATGGAAATTCCATCCCTTCTCCGTGGCCTGTCCCAAAAGCGCTAAATGACTATACAGAAAATTTTATGTCCATCGTCCCCCTCCTCCCAATTCATTGAATCATTTGTCAGTTGCTCTTGTCCTTTACAAGCATTTCGTAGCAGCTTGCAGACGAGAAGCTCTGAATAAAAAAGATTTTATTTTCTTGCAAAAATATGTACGCGAGATTCTCGCACGATCTTGGAATTTTTCTGATTTTGCAGGGCCTTCTCATATCGTCGATTCTTGTTTTAGAACCTGAGTCATTTTTCAATGTATAACTTTCAGAGCCAATTGGTTGCGATTTAAAATTCTTTTTACTTGATTTTAAGAAGTAAAATTTACTTGATTAACGAAAATGACTGCTCGTAGTTAGAGGTATGAATGTGCGAGCAAAGACCAACGAAAAAACCGAGCTTTTCTGTTTCGCACGCTTTTTCCTTGGTCTTTGCGGTCTAGCGAGTTCACACCGATACGAGTGCCCCCCACTGCCGGAATGGAAAATTAAGTTTTGAGCTTGTTTAGTTGTTATGATTTGTTAAAACACTACTAGTTTTATTTTAAACTTCTATTTCTGAATCGCTTCTTGAAGAGCCTCCTAGATATTTTTTCTCGCTAAGAAAATCTTGAGACTTAAACCTCGGTTTTTGGCCTGCACTTCTTTACACAGCTCGGTATTATTGGTCTCATCGATTTTACCTTCGGCTGAACCACTTATATCAGTCATGTTTTTATTGGGCGTGTAATGCACAATTGCCAACCAATTTAGCAGCGCTGTCCATCGCTACTTGGCTCTCCCGAGAATCTCAGAAGTCAAGAAAGTTTTATTCATGTTTTTTAAATAACTTCTACACTTCGACTAATTCGTTAAAATGAATTCTCGACTCAAGAGAAACTCTTCTCTTTAAATCTTGGCTACAAGGAGTTTATTTGCTGCGATAAGCACTAGATCATGGCGTTCTACACAATTGCATAAGTCGATTCAGAATTCGATTGCGCCTATTTTTCTGTTCTTTCTGCTTGCTTTGCCGGTAGGCTTCCGAATTTCTCATTTTGAACTTTTGAACTCGTCATCAAGGACTACTGCAGCCGTTACTTTAGTCGTCCTTGCATCTCAATCTCATATTCACTGCTGTGCCATGCATTATTCCACCAGAAAAACGCCGAGATTAATGCATGATTTACAATCAGATTAGCGATCATTTATAATCCTCATAAGCGGATGCAATTGAAGAATTTAGTAGTTAAATTGATTGACTAATTAATGTGATTTTGTTTTACGTGCTACTGGCTTAAAAATCGGATAGATAGAGGGTGCCAATATCATAAATCATGATGCCTGAAGGCGGCAGGTGGGTTCAATTGAAAAGCGACAGTTGAGACTAAACCCGAAGAGAAGAGGTGGAAATTGCAGGGGCATTTAGGGAGAGGCGCATCAGCGTGACTGACAAAACGAGGAGAGCCCGCACGATCTCTGGAGCGCTGGGTCAGAGTTTTGACTTGACACTTCACTTTATTACTTCATGCGAGACTTACTTTGAAAGGGACATTTCCGGTGTTAAGGATCTGAATGACCCTAACGCTTCAGTGGTGTAACGCTGCAGCAATATAAAAAGCATAGTGCGGTTTCATAGCAAAACACGAATTTTCCTGCACTTGCCCCCCCCAATCTGATGTACGTACACTGTGTTGCAAAAAATGGGACAGCCATCTAAGCCCCCTTGAAAATCAATGTGAAATAGGGTGTCCCAGTCACGTGTGACTCACTAACTTCCGCTTCCGGTACCGCTCGGTTTGGGACTCAAGGGTGTGGTGATTTGCGAATCACGTGAGCCGCGAGACCACATTTTTACATTGATTTCAATTTGCTAAGATTGCTGTCCCATTTTTTTGAAAGTGTATACTCCAGTAGATACGCAAGTCAAAAGCAGTGTACGTAAGCCCGCAGAGCTTACCCAGACCAAACCCCAATTGAGTCGCCAAAGCATCAGCACCTCCGTACAAATTTCGGAGCAGCAGAGCGCTGGCGGTGCCAAAAGGCGAGCTCAGCGACGCTTAAACTCGCGTAAGCGCATAATACAATAAGGGCATTTTCCTGAGTCATTTTTGATTGTCAACAAATTCTCTCCAGCGGCGTTGAGCTCCGTGTGAAGCGCAACGTTAGTGCAACTACAAGCACAACTCGTATATTTAGAAAGAGCAACTGCATTGCTGACAGCTTATCAGATAGCAGCTTATCAGATAGCGCTACAAAATACAACCGGCCAAACGGGTACGCGAAGCCCCGGACACTCCGTGAGTCCTCACTCACAAGCAGCACGCCGTGGGCAGCCAGCGCCACAGGCGGAGATTTGCACTGTATGGGGGAAGCTCGCAGGCCTCAGAACGACAACCAACGGGACTTGTTGTAGCAGACCAAAGTGGGCTAAAGAGGGTCAAATGGACACCGCGCGCTGTGTTTTGGGCCTGATTTACTGTATAGAAACCGGTAATCCATCAAAGATATAATATATATAATAACTATTGCATAAATGAATGGATAAACATAGCAGCAGCTACACGAGCTAACAATCGAACTATTTTGAATAAATAAATGTGGAATCAGGCGTGCGCAGCTGCTTGGCCCAGCCAGGGCGCCGCAGTCACTGGCCGGGCAGGCCGAAGAACTCCCTGGCGGCGGCGCAACGCGGGTTCGTGCACAGCGGGCAGCGCAGCTGGAACTGCGTGCTCCCGACGCAGCCCTCAGCCAGGTGCTGCAGCACCAGATCAGTCAGCGCGGACACGAAGGTCGGGCTGTCATTGAGCGCCTCGCAGCGGAAGACTTTGGCGCCGAGCTCTTCGGCCAGATGGCCGGCGTACTCGACATCCAGCTCGAAGAGCGTCTCGATGTGGTCGCTGGTGAAGGCGATGGGCACCAGCACCAGGTGGTCGCGGCCCCGCTTAACCAGGGCGCGCATCGCCTCCTCGGTGCTGGGGCCAAGCCAGGGCAGCGGGCCCACTTTGGACTGCCAGACCAGGCGGTAGGGGATGCTGCCGGGGCCCAGCGCCTGCGCCACCATGTGCGCCGTGACGGCCACCTCGGCCGGGTAGGTGTCGCCCCGGTTCACCACCGACATGGGCAGCGAGTGCGCCGAGAACAGCAGGGCGCTTCGGGCCCGCACCTCCGGGTCCAGCTTGTCCAGTTCCGGCCGGATCCGCTCCGCCACGGCGGCCACGAAGCCCGCGTGCGCCGGCCAGCGGTCGATGAGCGACCAGCGCTGAATGCCGCTAGCGCCGCTGCGCTTGCGGTAGTGCGCGGCCAGCGCGTTCAACGAGCTGCCGCTGGTGCTGCAGGAGTACTGCGGGTACTGCGAGAACGCGATCGCGTGCTGCACGCCGTCCCGCTCCATCTGCTCCACGACGTCCTCAAGCAGAGGCCTGGCGTAGCGGAAGCCGACGTAGTGCCGGTGCGGCGCCGAGCCCGGGCTCAGCCGGTCGAGCTGAGCCGCCATCGCACGGCCCTGCGGGCACAGATATCACACTACCGAATGTCTTCCATGGCTTTTTTCATCCATTACACTGCGAGCAGGTTAGGCCGGGGATAATTATCCCATCTGGGGAATCTACTCACCTGGGCCTCGGTCCACTTGAGGATGGGGCTGCCGCCGCCGATGCGGTAGTACTGATCCTTGATGCTGGGGGTTCGCCGCTTGGCGATGTACTTGGACAGCCGGGACTGCGCCGGCAGCGGGATCAGATCCCCGTCGCTGAACAGGCGGTGCAGGAAGTCGCCAACATCGTCCAGCGTCTCCGGGCCTCCCATGTTCAGCATGAGGATGCCGGTCTTGGGAGGCTGGGCGCCGCCACCAACGGAGCTGAAGAGGCGGCAGCCCGAAGCGGCCAGACGCGGCAGGCGCGCTGAACAGAGCAATGGCAGCAGCGACATGGGCGGAGGCTGCGGGACGGGGCAAGGCCTGTCAGCGCCGGCAGTTCTATGGTTTAATGCGCACTTAAATAGTGCATGAGAGAAAATAGTAAGACACCGCCCTCTTCTAGCAGCAGATTCTGCAATTAGAAATGCTTTACAGTTATATTTCACTAAATTAGAAAAACTGCAAACGGATGGCAAAGCACAGGGCAGCTCGCCACATGAAGTTCAACGGAAGGTCAGCAATGAATGCCGCTGGCAGGTCAGAACTCGGCTGCCAGCAGACGCAATTTTGCCAGCAGGCGTCGGTTCGGGACCTGGCCGGCAAGCGAGTCGGCGCCCACCCACTTCCAGCTGCCTGACGCCTCAGCGCTGCGCCAGTCGGCGCCAGTGAAGATGGCGCGGTGCAGGAACAGGGACACCGGCGACTGTTTGTACTTGTAAGTGTGCAGGCCCGCCGGCGCGTTGCCCAGCAACTGGCAGCTGTCAGTCAGGCCTATCAGGTCCAGTAGGCGCTCGCAGGCGGCCCGGAGACTCGCGTCTTCCCTAACAACAGGACAGCAGGGGATGCAGAGGTCGGCATCCGTGCTGAGCAGGAGCGCTGGCCGCTTCAGGCCGGGGTCGGCCGCGTCCCTGCGTTGGCGAAGGCGAAGCAGCGGCTGATTAGCGATTAGGCCAGGAACTGCGGGGCCTCTGGGAGGAGCAACTGCGGACAGAAACGGTGCCTTACCTGGAGGCCAGGGTGACGGCCTGGTGCTCGGCTGTCCAGCGCTGCATCAGGTCCTTGGCGGTGATGACGGTGCCGTCCTTGGCCATCTGGACGTTGCCCTCTGCAGCCGCGCTGAGGGTCCGTTTGGCTGCCTCAGCCTCGGCGCGGTCCCGCAGCTCAAAGTCGGACAAGCAGCTGCGCTCAAAGTCCAGCTGAGTGAAGAGGTCCGAGACTCGAGTCTCCAGCTCGTTGAGGTCTGGCGTGAGCACAGCTTTGCGCTGGATCAGCAAGCCAACGCTGAGCAGCCGGCCCGACCGGATTAGGCCCGGATTAGCGGCAGAGGCCGCGCGCCACAGGGCGGAAACAGCAGCGGCTTGCGTAGCCTGCGGAGTTAAGCGGATTCGGGGATCCATAGCCTCAATGCAATCAGTTTTGAATTATAATCCTGTTGGGATTCTTTTTAAATTCTCATTTTACTGGGAAGCCAATAAATGGGAATTTGCTCAGCCCTTAAGAGCCTAGACCTGCTGGGGATTCGGAGCAATACTCAGGGACTCAAATGCACTGGGCTGCCAATCGAGCGGGTGCCCAAGCCGCCGCAAATCCCGGACGGCCTCCGATCAAATACGAGCCCTGGGCCAAGGTCAGGTGCAAAATAAGTTGCAAGGCAAGGCAAAATCGAATTCGAAATCGATAGGAAAAATAGCGGTGGCGAGGCCCAGCAGTTCTCTATTTTGCCAGCTGGGGACGCCGCAGCAACAAGCGCAGAAAGCGAAGTTTGAAAAAAAAATTGCGAGCCAGTCAGAATTGCCTCGAACTTGTCAAGAACGGGCGCAAAAAACGCGCGCGTTGGAGTAGCTGCGCGGGCAAGAGAATAAGTACGGGGCGCAATAGGTTGAATCGGGTTTAAGATAGCGCGGCATCATCAGCAGAGGAAGAAACGGTCACCGCAGCTAAATGTAAATCAGAAACGGTAATCCATCAGAAAAAGCAGCTTCAAAATTTAAGTTCAGAAATTCTAGTGAGAAGCTGGCAGTGCAGCAAAAATTTTTTAGCAAAGTTTCACAATTTCTAACGATTAGAAAACTTGCTGTACAGCGCAGTCCGCTACACATACAGGTACATAGTGCTTGTCTAACAAATCAGCTTCAGTTGAGTCACACATCCGCCCTTCCCTGGTGCAGGCTGACGTAATAGTCGTGAAAGTACATGATGATGGCCAGGGGCTGGCCAAGGATCAGGCTAAGCCACACGGCCATGTTGCCCACCTGGCCGCCGCGGAGCACCCGGCTAACGAATATGGCGAACGGCACCTGCGGGAGCGCGGGCGGTGCTGGTGCAACCTGTCACCCACACTGAGTGACCCACACTTAGTGACCTACACTGAGTGACCCACACCGGAAGCACATCAGCACAAATGCCGCGCACCTGCATGATCATGGCTAGTCACCCACACTGAGTCACACACACCGGAAGCACATCAGCACAAATGCCGCGCACCTGCATGATCATGGCTAGTCACCCACACTGAGTCACACACACCGGAAGCACATCAGCACAAATGCCGCGCACCTGCATGATCATGGCTAGTCACCCACACTGAGTCACACACACCGGAAGCACATCAGCACAAATGCCGCGCACCTGCATGATCATGGCTAGTCACCCACACTGAGTCACACACACCGGAAGCACATCAGCACAAATGCCGCGCACCTGCATGATCATGGCTAGTCACCCACACTGAGTCACACACACCGGAAGCACATCAGCACAAATGCCGCGCACCTGCATGATCATGGCTAGGAAGGCCCACAGGCGGAACATGCGGAGCGGCACGGACACCAGCAACTCGTGGAAGAAGGCGGACACGGCGAAAACCACAACCGAAGCCGCTAGCTTGCTGAGGCCCCAGCGGTGGATCAGCGGCGTGAAGATGTGCCTCTTGGCGAAGCGGTGAACGGGCACGTTCCACAGAGTCCAGAACTCCGTGACGCTCTCGCTGTTCCACCAGTCCTTGTAGAAGTTGCGGTCGCCGAACCGCGTCAGCTCACCGGCCACGTTAAGGGCCGAGTGAAAGAACACGTAGAAGAAGATCAGCCAGATGAGGTGGTTCGGGATGGCCAGCTTTAGTAGGCGCTCCAGCACCACCGGCCACTCCGAGGCCTGCAGCGGCTTCACCGAGTTGTTCAGGATCGGGATGATCCACTGCTGCGTGAGGCCCGCCATCACCTGCGATCGGTCGGCATTTAGGAGGCACGCAATATTAATTAGATGGGACTTTGTGGCCTCGACTGCCTGATCTACCTGATAACTTCTAGTCTGCACTGCAGCATGACTGACAGATCCGATCCCACTCTGCAGCATGACTGACAGATCCGATCCCACACTGCAGCATGACTGACAGATCCGATCCCACACTGCAGCATGACTGACAGATCCGATCCCACTCTGCAGCATGACTGACAGATCTGATCCCACACTGCAGCATGACTGACAGATCCGATCCCACACTGCAGCATGACTGACAGATCCGATCCCACTCTGCAGCATGACTGACAGATCCGATCCCACACTGCAGCATGACTGACAGATCCGATCCCACACTGCAGCGTGACTGACAGATCCGATCCCACACTGCAGCATGACTGACAGATCCGATCCCACACTGCAGCATGACTGACAGATCTGATCCCACTCTGCAGCATGACTGACATGATCCTGATCCCACACTGCAGCATGACTGACAGATCCGATCCCACACTGCAGCATGACTGACAGATCCGATCCCACACTGCAGCATGACTGACAGATCCGATCTACACTGCAGCATGACTGACAGATCCGATCCCACACTGCAGCATGACTGACAGATCCGATCCCACACTGCAGCATGACTGACAGATCTGATCCCACTCTGCAGCATGACTGACAGATCTGATCCCACTCTGCAGCATGACTGACAGATCCGATCCCACACTGCAGCATGACTGACAGATCCGATCCCACACTGCAGAAGACTGACAGATCTGATCCCACACTGCAGCATGACTGACAGATCTGATCCCACACTGCAGCATGACTGACAGATCCGATCCCACTCTGCAGCATGACTGACAGATCCGATCCCACACTGCAGAAGACTGACAGATCTGATCCCACACTGCAGAAGACTGACAGATCCGATCCCACACTGCAGCATGACTGACAGATCCGATCCCACTCTGCAGCATGACTGACAGATCTGATCCCACTCTGCAGCATGACTGACAGATCTGATCCCACACTGCAGCATGACTGACAGATCCGATCCCACACTGCAGAAGACTGACAGATCTGATCCCAGACTGCAGCATGACTGACAGATCCGACCCCACACTGCAGCGTGACTGACAGATCTGATCCCACACTGCAGCATGACTGACAGATCCGATCCCACTCTGCAGCATGACTGACAGATCTGATCCCACTCTGCAGCATGACTGACAGATCCGATCCCACTCTGCAGCATGACTGACAGATCTGATCCCACACTGCAGCATGACTGACAGATCCGATCCCACACTGCAGCATGACTGACAGATCCGATCCCACACTGCAGCATGACTGACAGATCCGATCCCACACTGCAGCATGACTGACAGATCTGATCCCACACTGCAGCATGACTGACAGATCCGATCCCACACTGCAGAAGACTGACAGATCTGATCCCACACTGCAGCAGGACTGACAGATCCGATCCCACACTGCAGCATGACTGACAGATCCGATCCCACACTGCAGCATGACTGACAGATCCGATCCCACACTGCAGCATGACTGACAGATTCGATCCCACACTGCAGTATGACTGACAGATCCGATCCCACACTGCAGCATGACTGACAGATCCGATCCCACACTGCAGCATGACTGACAGATCCTATCCCACACTGCAGCATGACTGACAGATCCGATCCCACACTGCAGCTATCCGACCCCAAGGTGGCCTCACCTGCGGCAGGAACAGGAGCTCAAGAAGCCGCTTGGCCAGGAATCGCTTGCGAATCCTCATCAGCCTGGGGAAGTTGAGCTCATAGCAGAGGGTCGGGACCATCAAGAAGTAGTACAGATTGCCCAGCGTCAGGTTCTCCGGGTAGCACAGCAGAGAAGCCTGGCGGGAGGACCCCCTGGCCAGCCGGAGTCGCTCACCGTCGCCGGCGCCGTCAGCGCCCGTGTCGGTGAGCGCGGAGGCGACGCTCTTGTTTCGCTTGAGCTCGGAGCGCTTGCTGAGCTGCAGCTTGCGCTCCAGCCGGCACCAGGAGTTCATGTCCCTGTAGGACCAGAGCTTCAGGAACAGAATGGAGTAGATTCCCAGCGTGGGCGAGCTGAAGACTGCAATGGCAGACAGGTCAAGCAGAGGGTAAAAGCACGCTGCGATCCATGGCTAACAGGGAGGGGCGGGCACTCACAGGGGTTAGGGTGCTCCCGCAGGATGACGTAGGACGGCACGAGCAGCGTGGCGGCCAGGTTGCACACCTGCAGGCAGGAGAGTGCGGGCGACACCAGCTGAAAGTTCTCAGCGAGCAGCTCGAGGCCGAAGGCGATGAAGATGAAGATGTTGCACATCAGCAGCAGGCAGATGCAGGGCCACTGGCCAGGCGATGACAGGAAGATCTCCACCAGCATGAGCGGGTCCACCAGGATCCCGTACTTGATTATGTTCTCCAACGCCACGCGGAAGTTAGACACGACCAGCAGGATGAGGCCGAGGTTTAGCAGGCCGCGGAAATTGTTGAAGCCGCTCGAAGAGGAGAAGGGGCTGTCGACCAGACTGTGCAGACTGTCACAAAAGGGGATGCGAATGGGAAAGTCAACTGAAAAGCGCTGCCTGAATGTTAGGGAGAATTCGTGCAGCAATTTAACTCCAAGCCATTAGAACTCACGGTTTATCTGGCGCCATCTCCCTGATGGCCCGCTCCAGCGTCTCCATCTCTTGCAGCCTGTTGAGGCTGCTGCTGCGTGGCAGACGCCGCTTGGCCTCAGAAAAATCATCGGCCGCTGCGATCACCGCCTTGCCGCGCTGGCCAACAAGCTCAGAGTCATCCTTGGCGATGTTGTTGGCACTATCGCTGGCAGCCTGGGGGCGCCTGCGAGCCTCAGACATGGTAGAGTGGGCGAGTACAGGGTTCTGCCTAGTGGCGGCTAGCTGCTGGCTTCACCTGCAGTCAGTTTATAGGGAAACCAGGTGTAAATCGGCTTTGTGAGCTTTTAAAGGCTGCGATAAAGGTTAAATTATAACTTATAAGCTAATTTATTTTACCAGCCCAAAAACCTCAATCAAAACTAAGCTCAAGCCACTTAGTCAAATCTATGTACAAAACATGCTCATACTAGCTAGTCGATCTATGCATTGTGAGCTAGGCTACTGTAATAAAACAAAATACAAATATATGCATGGAGTTATTTTTAGATAAACTATATAAAATATTATTTAAGGATTAATATGAAAATGATTTTCTTTCAATCCTTCTTATTTCCTGGATATGCACTAGATAGAAAGGCCACTACCTAGAGATCTGATTGTCTATGCTGGTGTCCAAGCCCTAAACAACACCCTGGTTTCAGATGTTGCTAGGGCATTTTTCATAAACCATTGGTGTAGTCACTGGACTATTGACTAATTGTATTGAAGCCAAGCCCAAAATTATAAGTTGGATTGACACATAGATAGCTAACTTGGAGACCATTGGGCTTAGTTCCTGGCCTACCATGACATGCCCTCTTTGAATTTTTTATAGATTTTAGATTTATACTTACTACAGGCCCTTAAACTATTTCTTAGCATATATAATATCATACATGTGCAACAGTTGGCCAATCCAACCAACCAATTTGGTAGCCAACCAAGGTAAGTCACAAAATTGGCAATGTAAATTGCAAAATTGGGGATGTAAATTGCAAAATCAGGGAAGTAATTCACAAGATTGGTCAAACTTGAGAAGGAAAGTTGCAAAATAGGTGGGGTAGATGGAAGAATTATACAAATTTGTAGAAAATGTATAACAAAAAGTAAGGTATAGCTAAGAGGTGGCTAGCAAGGCCTTTTTTGTTCTTTTGAAAATTTTATATGTAAGTTGCAAATTTTGTTACAACTTAGTTGCACTGGCTAATTGAATTTTCTAAGTTACACATGCACATATACATATCATATGTTATAAAAATGTAGCTAAGTCTTTAAATATAGACCTAAATAATTTGGTGACAAATAGGATAATTTTGGGAACAATGGTAGACCTTTTTCACAAAATTGATCATTGTCACTGGAGTTATTATCAAATTTGAACATTATGTCGTGTTATGAAAAGTCTCAACATTTTTCTACTTGATGTAATTTTTAGAGCCAATTTACACATACAAGTGTAAATAATAGACACTAACACTTAGAAGTTTGCATGCTTTACAGCTGTACTTAAAAGTTTAAAATGAATTTAAATTTGGTTGCAAACAAAATTTTCTACGCTTGTTGCCCAAATAGCTTATTAGTGGTCCATAGCCAAATAAGTCTAGTAATTGTTTACCTAAGATATTGAAATGACTAGAGCTATAATAGTACTAGGTATTCTCTAAAAGTATAACCAAAACTTTGTATTTAGGTAATCAGTCAATCTAAAAGGGTATAAATGTTTTTAGCACTTATATGTAAAACTAAATTGAATTTATTAAAATTATTTGAAAAAAAAATCTAGAGGATATTATCCTATGTCCTTTCTGGCTATGATAATATTTGTCTGAGCTTATTCCAAATAGAAAAATAGATACTAGCAACCTTGAATAGCCAAGCCTAGTTATTCTAGGAAGAATATAAAATTCTTTAAAAATTAATACAAGGCTTTTAATATGCTTAAAAAAAGATTAGAGCATTCTTTATTAGGCTTTAATGTAGATGAAACCCATTTATTTGAAGGAAAGAATTTTTGCCAAATAATAAGTCAAAATTATAGCTAGCTGCAAAATAATTTATATTATAAAATCCTATTAATAATAAATCTTAAAAAATTGTGAGTCTGGGGTTGTTGCCAAAAAGATGTGATTTCCCACCCTAGTCTCTATTTTAGGATTGGGCTATACAATTCACACATAAAAGTGTACAAGTATACTACAATATCGCGTGGAGAAGAAAACAAAATATTTTCTTCCTTCTTTTAGCTGGTTTGGTTTGAGCGTAGAAGTTTAGAAGAAATAAATTATTCTTTCCGAAATTCGAAAATAGCGCTAACTTTTAACAAAATTATTGCTAATGGAGACTCCGACTGCCAGGGTCCACAATCCTGGGGGCAGAGTAGCTGTGAAGTAGCCGAAACGTAGGAAATTGTCTCGAACTAACAGAATTTGTGCCGGCAATGAAGCGTTGCTGTCCCGATTTAAATAGGCTGATTCCTCGAATTTAATTCCTCGTCAATTTGACACATTCTAACTACTCTACTCGTCAGTAGTATTGCAAGGGTAGACTGCCCAATCCGTTTTAAGTTCGGATAAACGTGTACAAATCAGAGCTGTCCAAGTCTGAAGTCCGAAATGAATTGCTCTCCTTGGAGCTGTTGAAGGCTAAGTCTAAGATTTGTCCGTAAAATTCTTTAAGTAGCAAGATTGAATAATTGTTGATGAATACATTAAAAAAACGGCGCACAGCTGAAGCTGGGCACTCTTCCTCAAACGAACAAAAACTAGGTCCTTCAAACCAAAAATTCCTCCTTTCAAGCTTAATCCTTTTTCACAAAATACTCCTTTAAATAGATACAAATAGGGAGCGTCCACAAAATGGTAACAAAGCTTGGGAGCTCCGATGACCAACTCTGGGTCGAAAAATAGTGCATATGGAAATAAGCAAGGAACACAAACTGGGGAAAGTATTTGGGGAAAACAAAACAAAAACTGTTGACAAATGATAGCGACAGCGTAAGAAAAAATTAACCAAAGACAGGAAAATAGCATGGATTAACGAGAATTAAGGGGCACCATTTCTTGGGGCCAAAAGACGGCAGCTACAGAAAACACGTTTAGGGAAGAAATGGCTCAGGGTAAAATTAACAGAAATTGGCCACAGAATTTGGCAAAAAACACAAATTGGGGAAACAAATAAAAATAATTATTATTATAAACAAGGACTTCTAGAGCAGAGTAGAGTAGTCTAACAAAAGAGACTTCAAGTGGTCCTTGATTATAAATTGTCTTATTAAAGTTATTAACGTCGGTTAATTTTAATTCAAATATTAGAATTTGTTGACTCAGTGGTAGCCGCCCTACCACACATGCAATATTTGCTTTTTGTGAAGTCCATTTTTGTAATGGTTTCCTCGAATTAAGAGGATCGAGTTAACAAAGTTTGCGCTGAATAAGAGGGATCTGCTCTGCTGGGTCCTGAAAGTCCGGACAACGGTAGCTGGGCTGTAGTCGAGCGTTAATTTTTCATGGCAAAAATTTGACCAATTGATGCTCAAAATCGATTGTCCCTCGAATTTTTAATTTAATTTCTCTCTGGACTATTATACCTCGTATCCCACTTTTTGTGCAATTTAGAGAATTTAGATTGCAGTTTGCTGTAGGGTTTACTATCAGTAGCATATATATACCCTACCATGTGATCAGTAGCTCTGAAAAATCTCTTATCTTGGCGTGAGTCTTACAAACTAAAAGTCCTCTTAAGATCATGGATATTATCCGGTTTCATTTCGAAATCTCTTATGAAGTCTCAATAACTTGAGTCAACGAATAATATAGGCGCGTAAGCACCAGTTGCTATCAGGTGCTTTTATTAAGCGACGGGACTAATTAGCTGAGCAGCAAAAGAAAATTAACAAAAATTAATTCAGCAGAAATTCAGGTTATGGGCTAAGTCAAAACAAGTACATTTATTCAGCGGAGCTCAGGCATGGGAACTTAATATAAATCTAATCTTAATACTTACATGTAAGTCCGACCCTGAGTCTGAAATAGGATCGCCGAAGGGTAGGCTATTTATACTAAGGGTAATCGGAGGGAACCTTGCCCGTGAAGGAAAAACACCGGGGGGAGTAAGTAGCCGGGGGAACAAACATTTACATTTAGCATCAGCAGTTTCTTCACATTCTAAACACCTTCGGTTAATTGCATGGTCATTTGCACAGGAGTCATCAACTTTCCTGCCGATCTTTGCCACCAGCCGAGCGTGTTTAAGCGACACTCGGTCACCCACTGGGTCTCCTATGAAAAATTTCAGCTTTAACCAACCAACTGATTTTGTACCGATAATCAAATTTATGCCTTTGCCCAATTTCCCCTGTTCGGCCAGAGTGATCGGAGAGACATCTGCCTCGCATCCTCGCATAATTGAGATTCTTGCGGGAAATTACATACATTCAGCACATTTATGGTGAGCGTCTTTTTACTCGTAATGAAGCGCATTGGGCACTCATAATTTAAAGTTGTGGCACGCCGGATTAGAGTCCGGGAGCTCTAACACAAAGAGGCAGAAATTCTGCCTCATGTACCAAGAATTGAATTTAGAATTTAAGGTGTACTAGAATAGCCAACAAGCGCAACATGGTCTGATCGCATGATTATTCGAAACAATTACTGTAATAAATCCAATCATAAATGCATATTCGGCGACGTACATGTTATCACATTGATTGATATTATAATTCCAACTCAAATGGCTAATAAAAAAGTGGTGCTTGGCCGGATACAGGCTGTCGGAGGCAAAAAGGATTCGCACAGTCTGCTGTGAGACTCCGATGATGCAATGCAACTGGTAGCATCCGAGTTGCTGAGTTGGTGCGATAAAAGGCCCCACCAGCTAGCCACCCTGACTAGCTCAATGCTTAAGCAACTCGTGCGGCTGTAGCAAAGAATGGCAACGGACTGGAGAATGAATGGCCATGCCGAAAAAGTTTTATTTCCATTATCTGCCGCAGCTCCAACAGATAGAAGAACACCTCTTGACTGTACGCACCAGCATTTTGCCGCATCCAGCTATAGGGCTGCAACTTAGCTGTCTCTCATTTATCTGCCGCGCGTGCACATTGGAACAAAATTTTCAGATTAAGCAGAGCAAGAAGCGGTCTGGCAGGCAGGCAGGCAAAGAGTACACAACTGTTCTGTCTGAGGGGGGCCCTGTACGCAGGCAGCCACCCCGTGCGCGCGCATAAGAGCCAGGCCCGAGTGCAGAAGTGAGAGGGCCAGTTCAACAAGAGTACAAGCGGCTGCGACGAGGATATTGAGCGAGAAAATAATCAGAAGCAGATTGGTGAGCTTCAAATTTTTTAAATTCTTGTAGAGTATTTTCACAGAAAGGCATGTCTGGATTACGCGGTCGACGGAATGCCTGTAGGCAATGCATGCGGCTCCAGACGCATCTGATGCTTCTAATCAGGCAGGAGGTTTACAAAGTAATATTAAGTTGGAATTTTACGTTAAGAGAAATTTTGAAAATAACAAGAAATATGGATATTAGGCACCTATTTCGATTTATTCTGGTACCATAATATTATACCCGGTACGGTAATTTTGCAATACACTCGTATGAATAAAAAAACCTGTGACAAGGAACTAACTGCTTTCTGATTTTTATAACTACTGATACGTAGTAGCCAAATGTTAGAAAGCATTCAAGAGTTAAACAATGTGTATACGGGTAGCTGTTTTCCCAATGATAGCTTAAGGAAAAGATTATGAGCCATTTCATGTAAATTTTTACGCGTGTGTGCCATGTGAATTCATCAAGCTATTCTCACCTGCAGCGACGATGGACTCGAGTCAGAGACAGCGAATGCAGGAACTTCAGCAGGCCCTGATGCAGCTGGCCGCATTGTTCGGAGTATCTGCTGACGACATTCAGAGCCTTGACAGGATGCCATCTAATGTTAGAGGGCTGATGGAAGCGGCGGCCGCAGGGGACAAGGAGCGATGCCGATCCCAGGTGCGCAAGGCCGGTGGACCCAATGCTCGCGGAAGCAAAGGCGTGACTGCTCTGCATGTGGCATCGCATGAGGGCCACTTGGAGGTCATTGAGGAGCTACTGGAGCTCGGTGCCGACATTGAGGTTGTGGACGACGACGGAGATACGCCGCTCATCATGGCCGCGATAAACCGCCAGGACGACGCTGCCGAGCTGCTCGTCGAGAAGGGCGCTGATGTGCGCCACCTTAACAACAAGGGCCTCTCGGCTGCTGACATTGCGCTCGCGAAGCGCAACCTGACGATGGTGTTTGCACTTGAAGGTGTCTCACACTGCCTAAACTATGACGCAGACATTCATGAAAAGACCCTGATGAGTGCTGCACAAGAGGGAAACACCCGCATCATCGAGTTTTGGCTGAAAAACTGCCCTGAACGCAAGGCCTACAACAGGCAGCTCGGACATAAAAGAACAATCGCTTTCATTGCGGCCCTCAACGGGCACCTGGATATCATCGAGCTGTTGGAGTCAAAGGGAGCCGACTTCGAACTGACTGACGATCATGGCAACACTCCGCTATTTTGCGCCGCGCAGAACGACCATTTCGAGGTGGTGAAGTTTCTTCTGGACAAGGGTTGCAACGTAAACCACGAGAATGCCAGCAAGAGGACGCCGATTTTCTCAGCCGTGGTTAACGGGCACGAAGACATTGTGAAAATCTTGATTCGTAACGGTGCTCAAGTGGACCATGAGGACAAAGACGGCAACAGGCCTATTGACTGCGCTGTGAAGCAGGGGTCTTTGACGATCTTTCAGACGCTGGTGGATGCCGGAGCTGATCCGAAGCACGTGACCTCTCGTGGCTATGACTTGGCCATGTCTGCTGCGGACTCTTCCAGTCTGGTTATTCTCAAGGAGCTCAAGAAGCTTGGCGTTTCTTTGACACGTGTCAACACTAGAAATGGCGAAACGGCGCTTCTAGGCGCCTGCCAGGTGGGTCCAGCTGAAGTTGTTGAGTTCCTGTTGCGGGAAGGCAGCAACAAGAATCACAAAAATAAGCGCGGAATCAGTCCTGGTCTCAGAGCCGCCTACAACGGACTGACGGATGTTGTGACTGTTCTCGCAGATGCGGGAGCGGATCTGGACATCGCAGACAACGACGGCGACACACCGATTCTCTGCGCTGCTCAGCAGGGAAATCTGGAGATGGTGGAACTGCTGCACCGCCTCGGCTGCAAACTGTCGGCCAAGAACAACCGGGGCCGAACGCTCGTCTGGTTTGCAGCAAAAAGTGGCAATCTCGAGCTATTGGAGTTTCTGAAGGACAGTGGCGCCCCCATGGATGCCCCAGATGCCAACGGGAACACCCCGCTAATGGTGGCGGTGATGGACGGCTCCAACCCCGATGTGGTCAGCTTCCTGGTGCGTTGTGGCTGCAGTGTGAGGAAGCAAAACCAGAAAGGCGAAAACGCTGAGGCCCTTGCTAAGAAGGCAAACCAGAGAGAAATTCTAACAGTCCTGATGGAGACAAAGCAGGAGCCGGGAGCCCGAGAGAAAATGTCCGAGACTGGCTTCTTTCGCAAAAGCCGCCAGCAACAGCAGCAAAAGGAGGAAATATCACAGGAACCGATGTAAGTTTCTTATTGGATTTTTTTATTGCGTTGCCTAATTGCCTAAGCGTGGTGCATTTTCTTTCATTTTGCAGCTATCCTGGTTCTGGATTGGACCCCAGTTTCAGAAGATGGAATATTATTAGTGAGGAGGACGGATCTAAGAAGCCTATCGGCGAGGGCGGCTTCGGCAAGGTGTACAAGGCCATCACCGACAAGCACCAGTTCGTTGCGGTGAAGATTGTTAAACTGCGTGGCATGCTGGACGAGGAAACCAATCGGATTATCAGCCAGGAAAAGAAAGGCATCGAGATCCTGAGCAGCATCAAGCATCCCAACATCCTGGTGTTCCTCAAATGCGAGCGGGCCTCCAACGGTGACTTTTGCATCTTTACCGAGCTCATCTCCGGTGTCAGCCTCTTCGATTTGATGAGGCGTCAGAAGCAGGCATTTGAGGAGGGCGGTATCTGCAAATTTTCGCGTCAAGTAATTAATCAATATTTAATTTATTACATTAAAAAGAAATTATTAGAGTTCCATTCTGTGACATACAGTACCTTTACTAAACATTGTGTCTGTTCAGATTTGTGATGCATTGGACTTCCTGCACGGCCGGAAGGTGCTCCACCGGGACATCAAGTGCTCCAACGTGATGCTCTCTAATGAGGGCAACATCAAGCTGATTGACTTCGGCCTGGCCAAGGAGATTTTAACCAGTACAATGGCGTATTCGAGCTCTACCCAGTGCGGCACGCTGTGCTTCATGGCGCCCGAGCTGCTGGACAGCAGCGCCAATCGGGTGGTGTACTCCACCAAGTCCGACGTGTGGGCGTTCGGCTGCACAGTGTTCGAGATGGCCTGCGGGCGGCCTCCCAACGCGGGCCTGTCGCAGGGCCAGTTGATCAACGCCATCGTCTCGAAGCCCATGCCGGAGCTACCTTCCAAGTTTTCTAGAAATCTGCGCGACTTCTACGCCAAGTGCGTGATCAAGGACCCGACCGTGCGGCCCAGCATGGAGGGCCTCCTGCGGCACGCCTTCCTGACTGGCCGCTGAGAAGGCGGGACATTTTTTCACTCCGAAATCTACGAACAAATTGAAAACTAAATTTACTGTAATTATTTGGGAATAGTGGTCTTTTAATGCCTGGGAAAACATTTTTAGCTGGTAAAGCATCAAACCTTGTTCACCCAGTTTTACCTATTACGGTGCCTTCATTACTGTCATCTACGTACTGATTAATATTATTCATCTAGTCTTTTCCTTTCATTTTTATGACGCGACGGTTATCAATTTCTAACGCCCAAATTTTTTCTTATATACTTTCGCAACTTGACGAGTTCAGGCATTCATTGAAAAGATACTCGTACATTTCCTATTGATTGAATGACGCACTTAATGGGTGTATTTCATCTTTTCAACTGCCAAATTCCATTTTAAACATTTTAATATCCCCGTGAAATTAAAAATGAATAAGTCGCTGTCATTACAGATTTTCCAGACAGACGGTTATTTTGCAGAAAAATGAGCTGCTAAAAGTGTGCTGCGTAATTTTCTCAATCCCTGACCCTTTTATCCCACTTTGTGTACTTTCAACCCGTAAGTACTTTCATTCCTGTCGATTGCAAGCCCGCAAATAATGTCTGATCCCAGTATTGACTCCTGGGGCAACACTCGCAAGCATTCGCTATATTAGGATTGCCACTCGTGAAGATATTTATTTTTGCCTCATATTGCTGATTGTTGTGTCATATTTTTAATGGAAAATTATACTACCAGACTCAAACATATGCAAAAAACATTAGCCGGGCTAGTTGGCACTTAAGTGATCTTCCATACGGCCGGTTAGTAATTTCGCTAAAGCCTTGGTTTTTTCCACAAGTGCGTATAAGAATTGCCATAAGAATAGTCCATGAACCTGAACCAGAATCCAGTGGACAACTATAGCAATAAACAATTTAGCAGGGAGATTTGCGGTATTAAAGTTCAAATCTACAAACATCTAGGTGGCAACCTGCTAGTTCCAAATCAACTATGGTGGCGAACAAATGCTTTCAAACCTGTGGCTTACTTTCAGCTTTCAGTGTTGTCTGGTTTCCAAAACTACTTTTTGAAATCCTCACGATGGGCCACCATTCACAAATTTGCCAAAGCGGGAGTGACATTGCTTCCCAAGGTACAAACGTCAGAGTTGATTTCTTCTTACTTATTGAAGGCCTCCATGCAAATGTTTTCCCCATTTTTAATATTTATATCGTGTCAAGTTAAAACTACTCAGTAAAAAACCAACCATTTATTAAAGAATAGAAAACGGCTAAAATGGTCTAAAGTAGCAAGTTTAAAGTTCGATTTCGTTTGCAGTCTTTTGCTGTCAGCATTTTCCTGGCAGTCAAATTGTATTGATTACCTGAATTCACATAGGAAGGGCCGACCTTGTACAGAGTGGGGCAGAGGAATGCTTGCCGAGAGAGTGAGGGAGAGTAGCTAGCTCGTATGCGTGTACACACAGGGCAATGGTAGAGACCGACGCGCCGGTTTGTTCTTTGTGGCGCTTTCTCAGTCCCTACCCAGTCGCTATGCGTACTTCATTAGACTGCTGCGATACTTGGATTGTGCATTCAATTTACAGTAATTGTACAATGAAGGAAAGGGTTATCTGCGGGTTTAAAAACCCAATCCTGTCAGTTACTCAGCTCTCTCGCTCTTCCTAGCTGTGGATCTCGCTCGATTTTCTTGCAGTCGCATTCTTAATTCGGTCCGAAATTGCCTTTATCGTTTCGATTCAAAGCCCAAAATGCAGGATTCGTCATTAACTCAGTCCACCGGCGGACTAATCAGGAGCTGCACCTGTCTCTACATCAAAGGCTGGCCTCCTAGCACAAGCGATCTGGACATCCGTCGCTTGATAGCGCACGAGGCCGGGATTCCTGATTGCGATATCGTGTATTGTCAAGCTATTCTATGCAGTCAGACCGGCCAGTGCAAAGGTTTGTTACATGCCTTTGTTCTCATATCTTGCGAGTTAGAGGGCCATACACTTTCGTAAGAGTCCTTGCAAAATCCCGGCTCGACCTACCAAGCATAGACTCTGAAATTTTATTGCCAACTTGTGATTTTAATGTAAATAAAGCATCATGAAGATTACTTGACTGGGCTGCACCTAGTAACCCACAGTTTACAGAGGAGGGGTAGTTGAGGTTGGATTAGTCCAGAAGGGGGTGCGGCCACAACGCCGATAAGACACATCGCAGAAAATATTTTTAGCTGTCCCTGACGCAACGCAGAAACGACATCGTCAAAAAGACACAGCGTAGAAAAGCTGAGCATTCGAGAACTGCTATAGATATTTTCGAAAATTTGTCTTTTCGGCGATGCATCTTTTCTGTGTTGCAGCGAGGACTGCTGAGTATATTTTCTACCATGCGTCTTTTCGGCGTTATGAAACGCCCCCGTCCAGAAGGCATGTCTATCGAATGGCTTGCGGCTCCTGTCCACTGATTTGAAACCCTGCGATGTGGGATAGCTCCTAAATTTAGATGTTTTACACTTGAAACAAAATGCTAGGGTCCCGTATTATTGAAGCCTGTCAGGCTATTTGTGCAAGTCGGTTTATTAGAGTGAATACGGTAAGACGAATCTTGCATCTCTATGCACTATTACGAGTTTATCTTTGTCTTGATTGTGACATATCGCTTTAAATAGCAAGTTATACGGGTACTGGAGGCATTTATTAACTGTCAACATTCTTAGTCATTTACAATTTCTGAAAAAATATCAGGCCACGGCTTTGCTAAGTTTCGAAAAAATTCGAAAGCTCAAAAGGCTTTGGAAGCCATTCAGCAGCTGGTCCCCTCTGCGCACGCGAGCCCCGGTCGCTTGAAGGTCGATTTTGCGAAGGTAAAAGTTTGAAATAATTTTAGTGCTAAAATTGAGAGTGAATTCGAAAATCAATGCTAACAGATTGATCCCAGTGCCTCTAATCCCGATGGATGAAACATGGCGCATGCTGATAGCGTCTCCCGCTTTCGCTTTTGTAGGAGCCTGAACAGAATCGAAGAAGAATCTACTTGTGGAATTTGCCAGTCGAAAGCGATAATGCGTGGATAAATGAATTCTTAGTTGAAAATGACATCTTCCACTTCGTGTCTGCCCAAGCTCTCAAGTCAAACCCAAAATATTCAATTGGATTCGTAAACTTCGAAACGGAAAAGCAAGCAGAGGATGCCATCAGATTTATCAACTTTTATGGGCTCAGCTTATCCATTCGGTATAAATGCTCGGGGCGGATTGCAGCAAAATTTGCGAACAAGCGACGGCCCCAGACGGCCCAGCCTTCACCGAGTCGGCTGGGGAACGCCGTCGATGGAGACAGCAGTCAATCAATCCGATTTGAAGACATAATTCAACCGGATCCACTTCTTTCTGTGAGTGCATCTCCATTCATCAATGCGTACATCTTATTGTGTGACTGCCGCAATCATTGCATCATTTATAAACTTTCTGCCGAATAATTAATTTTAGGAAATCTCCAGCGATCCGTTCGCACTGAAAGACGCTGAAAATCCCTTCAAATGGAATGCCCCTGAAGGCTCGGACAAAAATCTGGAGGATGTGATCGACACAGTGACTGAGAGACTGGAGCTAGAGCCCATGCTCTCCTCGGTTTACAAAGGCCTTCTCGCCTCCTACCATGCAACAAAGATAGACAGGCGAAAACTCATTGATTTTAGCAAAGCGAGGGAGTACTTGAAACAGGCTCGAACTGACTCTTCCGGTGAAAATAATGTCCGATGTGACTTTGTTTTAGACGTCATCGATCTGAATCTCGATGAAAAACAAAGGCGGCGTCCGGCTGACTATGACGATCGCTTGAGAGCCCTCGCAGATAAATGGAACAACCCGAATGAGGCTGACCGAAAAGAAGTTCGAGTCAACACATTTTATGTCAAGGCATTGGCATTTTTTCACCTCGGAATCAATAAGTACAGAGAGGCGGAGGAGGCCGTGACGGCAAGTCTGCGCCTGCGACCTGACAACTTCATGTGTGCGTACCTGCTGGCATATATCTGGGCGCGAAATCGGCGCCATGTTGACAACAGGCAACCCGCTAGCCAAGAGGAACTGGTGCTTTGGGAGCGGAGCTACGAGCTTGCGAGCAAACAGAAGCTGCACGAGATAGAGTCTGGCGGAATGAATTTGTACTTTGTTGGCTTTCAAGTAAACTATGCCGAAGCTATCATGAACAACCAAAATCTTAGGCAAAGGAGCGAAGAACTCGCTACAGAGGCGCTGCAAGTCATAGCTAAACTCAGTACTCCAATTTTAGACAAGCACTATCGAATCGCTTTCAGGTGCGAAAAGGTCTTCCGAGTTTTAAAACACCAATCACCTGAAACTGATGGACTGCTGAAAATTTTATCCCGCCTAAAGGACGATACAAAAAACTCGGATCTACTCTTGAGGCTAGCCAAATTGGCTCGAGAAAAAAACAAGGATGAAGACTGCGAGGCGCTACTCGTCAAGGCGCAAGAATTGGCCTACGAGCCGGGACACATTTGGGTGGACATGTACCTGCAAGAGTTTAGGGCGGAGCGACCCGAAAAATTCTTGAAGGAAAGCATTCTTGACGACTACGACACAATCACTGAAAAGTACCGAAGTGACTATCCGAGATACGAGGCCGTCAGCCTTTACTCAAAGGGCGCCTTCCTGGCAACCTTTCAGCAGAATGAGGATATTGACAGTGGCTTCGATTCGATGGTCGAAGCGGTTGAAGTGTGTTCTGATGTGCGAGTTCACTTCCCGAGAAGGAAAATTGAGAATACCTTGAAAATATTATGTCAGAGGAAAGAGAGACCCGAGTTGGAGGCTTGGTTTAGACAGCACATGATGAATTCAGAAGAACCGAATAGAATCTCGGAACTGTACAGAAAAGCTCTGGAAAGTAAGCACTCAGACCACCAGCTGGCGTATGAGCATCTAGGACTGTTGAATATGAATATAGGACGATTTCAAGAAGCAGTAGAAAATTTCCGAAGTCTGAAGACTGAGCATCCGCGCCGAAACTCCCTGATATCCTCCGCGCTGCTTAAGCGTGCTGAAGAGACCAATGGAACTGAAAAGAGAGAATTTATCGTGGAGGCTCTCCGACTTGGGTGCCAAGAAGCCTGCCAGCCTGCTCGCCTGTTGCTGTATGAACGATCCAAACATTGCCTTTTTGAAGCTATAAATGAGAAGTACTCTCCAGGGGATCCTGATAAGGAAATACTATTACTGCCGTGGCTCTTCAGCAGAGACTCTTATGAATTGCTCGCTCTAATCGATATCACACAGCCGCAAGAAAGCGAAAGCCCAACCGACTCAGATCCCTATCGGCTATTGGCAAATACAGATCTGCAGAAGTCGAGGCTGCATCTGGAGCGTCTGGAGCAGAGTGGGCAACGCAACAGCAACGAATATTTCAACGCTGTCTGTGCAACTCTCCAACAAGCGAAGAAGTGCATGGACGGACTGATAGCAAGTTTTGATAAGTCTGTTCTCAAGAAGCAACTCGATCACTTTCCATACGGTTTCAACTACAGGAATATCACTCCCAACGATTCTCCTGAAGACATAAAGAAAACGATGCAGGCATTAACGACAGAGGAGCATGAAAAGCGGTGCAAAAAAATTAGAGATAAAATGTCAAGTTTGTTGAAGGTAAAAGACTCAGCAAGCGAAGAAGTTAAGAAGAGATTGAAAGCAATTAGGAATCTGCTGCTTCTCCGCGAATGCAAAGCGTTCCGGGATCAGGTGCCGGGTGCTTGGCTTGCAATCTGGCAGCAGTTGCGGCATAAAGTGGAGCACTCCAATCAAAACCAGGAGCCGATGGAGCGCTTCATTCCGAACCTCTTGAAGTCTTGGGGCTACGACTCTGAGTGTGCTGGAAGCATTGCTCATATGGCAGCGGAATTCTTCGAGGAGACCAAGCTGATACTCGAGGCCAAGTCTGAGCAGCTTATGTCTGCCGTATCGACTGACACAAACTGAAGAATTAATTTTCTGCAAGCGTGCGAATGTGTTTAAAATTATATAGCTCGTTTTGGTAAGGCACCCGTACGGTAAGTCGTAATACAAACGTAAATCTATGACTTGCTTAGTCGCACTATTCGGAATTTTTATTGGTCTATACTGTGGCATGACATCAATCTGATTAACAAGGCTGGGGTGGCAATAGTCACGCGTCATTCATATTTATAGGAATCTTTGTTGTACGTCTTACTTACCTAGCTTAGCATTGGAGCCCTCAGCCTTTTTTGGTACTTGTAAATTCCAGCTTGCTGCTCCATGATTTTCAATTCTAAAGCACAAATTTTTAGCTCGTACATTGACACCAGAGCTCCTACGAAAATCCAATTCATATTTGCATGCAATAATTTAGCCCTCCCTATTCGCCCAATAATATTTTTGTTTTACTCAAATCTTAATAAAACATCTTTACAAAAATGTAAGTTCAAAGTTTAAACTGCCTTTATTTTAAAATTATGTTTTTCAATATCAAACTTATAAAATTTTATTGATCAGTAAGAATAAAATACGGAAAATTTAGTTACAGAATGCCACTGTTTCTTTCTGCAAGTTCTTTTTAAAAAATTGTGCCTCTAACCAGGCCCTGGGCGTCATTCAATTTTCTAGCAGATTTATTTGTTTTTGAAACGTCTTTAATCTGGCAAAAGCACTGGTTTCAACTTGATTTTTGGGATACGTCAGAGTCCCCGACGAACTTCATTAGGGACAGATTTCACTGCTGTTATTTTGTCCCGCACTCCGATGTTGTCTGTTCTCTCAAATGAGAAACTGAGACAAATAGAAATTATTATATTGTGATGAAAGGCGATGCTAAGATTGCTGATGCTAAGATACGCGTTCTCTATTGAATTATCTAATAGGCAAACGGACTCTCACAAGCAATTGAATGGCTAGTGCAAAATAGGGGCACGGCAAATACGCGATAAACAGGAAAAGTACAGGCTCACCGGTGGCTGCACGAAAAGAGAGAGAGAGAGACTGGCTCAACTTTAGAGATTGCTGTAGTACAGGTACGGTCCCCAGATGGACGAACTGAAGCTTCTTGGCTGCCGGTACGGTCCCCGGATGGAGTTGATGCTGCTGGCGATGACCTGGTCGGTACAGTCCCCAGATGGGCAAAGGCGAATCCTGACGCGGCCGGTACAGTCCCTGGAAGGACGAGAGCGTAAGGTTGAGACTAAACCCTAGCGGTGTGTAGATTTTGGGTAAAAATCCCTACCGCCGTTTAACTAGATCTCAAAATGGGGATGAGATCCTCCTCCAAGGCCGTTGCCATGACTCTCTCCTCGATTGCCACCGATGTCCTGACGTTGTAGAAAAACCGTTATTTTTGGGAGTCGGGTTGGGAAGATTAGGAAAAATGAGTATTTGGAGAGGGAGCGCGTATTCAGGACGACAGGTGGCGCAACAGAGAAGTCTGGTAAACAAGGTTCTGGAGAAACAGGGGTTGCACAATCAAAGCCCGGAGAATAGAAAAGACCAGCATGCAGACATTGAGACATAAAGGAGGAGTATGATGAAGTACCAGAAGGAAATACTGGCACAAGCGGGGCAGCTGGCTGAACAAATGCAAAGCGATCGAGTCAGCAATGATCTGGTGATTCAATTAGTGCTTCAAAAATTATGGGAGGGTTTAATAAGCCGGATAGAAAAAAAACGACAAAATGTCGTGAAATGGAGCCAAAGAAGCTGAGATAGCAGTCAAGGAAGCGTTCAAGGATGTTACCACATTGATGTGATCCTTGGTACTAGTCTCTCCAATTGGTACCTAAGAAACACGCACTTCCAGCGATTGCTGGGCAACCCAGTAAGTTATACTCAAGTGTGTGCTTACGCTCGTACCTTAAACGCTGAGCTCCGGAGTCCGTAAATTCACTGGCTGATCCTCTGTTGCCGCGGTCTTCTTTTAATTCACTTCCGGCCGGTATCTGTAGTTTGGACCAATAGGATCAGAGATCACGTCAGTAGCTACTATTGTCTCGCTAGCGGCTAACTGCTGCGGGTTTACGGTTCCTCCTCTTCTGGTTAGGGAGGACTTAGTTGCCGGACCCAATCAGGTAACCTAACACTAGGTATCTGTCTTCTAGTGAAGGTATTCCGACGAGTTTAAACTGCGCCGGGAAAACTGCTCCAAGGGAGTAGTCCTGTTGGACTATCAACGACTCAACTGACCTCAAGTGGGTCGACTCAATAAACTTGCGGACCTACACGCAATAAATAACTGAGTCAAGGAGGCTTACCGCAGGCTTCTCAATTCGTCCTTGGAGACTTCTGGATGGTAGGTCCTTTTCCTCTTCTTAGAGTGTAGAAGAGTTTTAGAGGCTCCGAGGCCTTCTGATTTTGGACCGGTTCAGGTCTCGTGTATTTATACCTTTTTCGGACCCAGGTGAGGTCATTCAAGGTCATAGTTTAAATGTCAAAAGTTCAGCTTCTGGTTTTTGACAAGCTTGACAGGGTAGGGTTTTGCGCAACTAGTCTAGTGTAAGCAAAATTGATTGATGAGCGCATTTGCTGGTTCTGGGTGCATGATGAATGTCGCATTTGGGGTTTGGTTTGACAGTTTTAGGTCAGGCACGTGACTTTAAAATTGATTGGTTACTAAAAATAGTTATCAGCTGATTGATTGGTTTACTATGTAAGCAAGTCAGCTGACCTTGCTGGCTTTTGATTGGTTGCTTCGAACTTGAAGAGTCATGCATCATTTTCAACTTTGCAAAATAGGTTCTTACTATACTACTAGTATGAGATGAAAGTAGTGTTACATGTGTTTGTTCAAAATGTAAAAGAAACATACTACAGCATTTCGTTTTAAAGTGTGCTCAGCCAGCTCAGAAATCGAAGAAATACGATTTTTTCACATCAAGCTGGAGGCTGCAGAAGATTTTTCTACTTCTGTGAAAGTGTTTTTGAACTTTAATCTAAATTTTCACTATCAAAGAAGATGACAGCTTCAGAATGTGCGCAAAGACTTGTGGCTGTTGCACACTCAGCTCTGACGAAGATCAATACTTTGTTCTCACAAAGGTCCATCTGACAAATGGAGAAACACATTGTTTGCAAATTAGAATTTTAGACCTGTATTAGGTTAGTCAAAGAAGAAATCGAAGCGTGCAACCATTGTGGCGAAAACCTCCACAAGTCCAGGCGAAAAAATCATTCAATGTTGATCTGTCAATTCGCCTGGATTAATGAGAAACAACAGAGGCACGGAATTGCGGCAAAGATTCTGGAGTTCAAGAATGTTGTCTTCTCCAATTTTTACAAACAGGCTTCGGCAAGAAACTGAGGAGGTTATTGCCGCTGATATGTTTGTTGCCACAATTAAGAAGGTCATCAGCAAGGCCGTGAGTGAGGAGAAATCCACCAAGGTACTGAAGTTGGTCTACGGTGACTTTGACATCTCTAAACTTCACTTCGCGAGCCTAAAGTGCGCTTTCCACATGTACAGAGACTACAAGTCTTTATTTCCTGGCTGCCAAATTGCGCTAGACTCTTCGAATTCGTCCACGATCTACAGCAAGCCGTTGAACTTAACGGAATCTTGGAGTCAGATTGCCGCCGAGAAACCCACGGACAGCCTTTCACTTCCTAGATTATAGTGGTTGCTTCATTAAATTAAACATTTCTAGCAGTTAGGGGTGTCCGCCGTTTTCTAAACGGTTTCTATTGAATCTTGAATTATCAATTAAAATTATCATTAATTATCATTTTTAGCATCGCATTTGAAAAACGATTACACTAATAAAATTACCTGTTGGTGTCTCCCATGCGCATGAACAAGCATGTCTCTAATGATCTGTTTTCCTCCGATCGATTTCCATGTCACGGATTACGCGAGTCTGGCTGGATGCGGTTAGCAGGCCGTGAATTCTCAAGAGCCAATGATTCATGAGCTGCGTGACGGGAGTTTTGAGAGCCCAATTATGTCTATAGAACTCTTATGCTCCATAGAATAATTTCTCACGAGCTGTCAAACTATCCTCCTTTCATCAATTCTCTTTGATCTTCATGCCGATCCTCTTCAAGGTGAAGGAAAACACAATGTCTGCTGCCCTTCCGACTGTCCTACCCTCGTATTTTGCAGATGATCTGGTGAAAAAAAGAAAAACAGCAAGAATTGCAGGTGACATCGGCCCACAGCCAGCGGGGCGTCGGACACATGGATTTTCCATTGATAGACAGGTAAACAAGCTGTACCTCTGGGTTGGATGTTATGAGTGCTCGGCGCATGGCTAGTCTACCATTCAAAATTCAATTCATAAACCCCAAAAAAAATAATTTTTTTGCTTCGGTTGGAATTTAAATAAAATTTCAGGGAATACTCGTAGTACCCCGGTACGTTGGCACAAAGAGGGAGATAGGATCTCAGTGTCTGAAATCAAAATAGCCGAAAGTAACGGGATATCCCGTTTGCCCGCCAGACATTAGCCCGCCGGACATTTGCGCGGCGATGTTTGCCACCTGATATTTTTGCAATACTTTTTCCAGTAAGTCCTTAAAAAGAACCAGAGAAGATACAGCATTGAGGGGGCATGTGTACTGTACCTCAGAATAAAGTGCGTGCATTAGATTCAGTATTATTCAATGAACAACAAAACGTGTGGCTGATAAATAATGGTTATATGCGCACGTAAGAAACTGTTACGGGATAAGAGGTAAAATATGTTAAAATGTACTCATTTTGCAGTCTACATTTTTTGTTTTTAAGTACTGTATGGTAAGGAATGAATTGATTTACGAGGCGTATTTAGATTGAACTCATTCTGAGACCGAAGCATAAAATAACCGACTCGATAAATTAGTGGTACAGGTTTGACGTAATTATGGGCTGTGGCATAGATAGTGGGGCGCGTGACTGTCCCTTATTGCACTAGCCAACCAACAAGTACCACAAAAATATCAGCGGGCAAAAATCGACAGGCAAACTGAGGCCTAACAGTGGCGCAACTAGGGGGGGGGGGCGGGGGGCGGCCCCCTTCCCCCCTTCGGCGAAGGAAGAAAAATGCAGTAAGGGTTCAGGGACCAAGCGAATTTTCACGAAAAAGCCATCCGGACTCGA
The DNA here is from genome assembly GCA_950096795.1 of Macrostomum cliftonense. NCBI lineage: Eukaryota > Metazoa > Platyhelminthes > Macrostomidae > Macrostomum > Macrostomum cliftonense. Next base: position 67,106 of record CATNEM010000317.1, read on the forward strand.
ACCGCCCCCCCTTCGAACCGAACTCACCAGGGTCCGCCCCCCTTCACAAAATTCTGGTTGCGCCACTGGGCCTAAAGGACATCATGGACAGCAAAGAAGAGACTTAAGCTCATATATTGCACTGTTAAAGTAAATCAAACATTCTTATTTGAAGGGATTTGGGGTAAACAGACTAGGCGAATGCTACAATAAATTATTCTCATGTCTTTTGAACTCGTACTTTAATTGACAAAAAAACATGGCAACTTTAAAGTACTTAAATCAGCCTTCAAATCCGATTCGCATGTCACAGGAATCACCGAATGGGTCCAGCAGACGAATGGTCACCAGGCCGTGCTCGCCGGAGTTGCCTCCTGTCGTGCCGTTGCAGCCGCTGCCGGAGCAGAAGGAGCCACCGCCGCCTCCTGCACGGCCTGTGAAGTAGCCGGTGCCGCCTCCACTGAAGCCGCCGCCGGCTCCGGCAGCGCCCCAGTTCGGATTGGTGGTGCCGCCGCCTCCTCCACCGCCGAAGCCGCCGTCGCCAGTGTTGGAGCCTCCGGCCGCGCCTCCGATCCAGCCCTCCACCCGACTGCCGCCTCCTTCGCCGTCGTCCGGCCCGCGCCTGGGGTTCACTGGCTTCCCCAGCCAGCCGGCACCGCAGCCACCGTGGTTGTGAGTTGTGGGCATCTCGCTGGGGTTGTTGAAGCCGGGCTGGCCGTTGATGCCGCCGTAGCTGATGGAGTGTCCGAATGGGTTCGTGTCCGAGCCGTTGGGGCCCGCCTCTCCAGGTTGGCCTAAAATAATTTCTTTTTAGTTAAGACTTCATACTTACCTGTTTGATTGTAATTTAAAAAATAAACGGATAAAAACAGGTCATTCTTCATCTCCTCATCCAGAAGATTACGCATTACGCAATTACCAGCAGATTGGTATGTGCCCGCGCCGCCGCCCCCGGCTGCGGCCAGCAGAGTCCCGTCCGCTGTCCGGTACACGAAGCTGCCTCCGCCTCCGCCGCCTCCTCTGTATAAAGAGCTGGGAGGGCCGCCCGCCTGTCCGACCACGACACTCAGCTGGGTGCCGGCCGTCAGGTTGAAACTCCCGGACACGAAGGCGCCGCTGCCGCCGGCCTTGCCAGAGAAGAAGTTGGTGCCGCCTCTGGCGCCGGAGACTTCGATACGGTAGCAACCGGTCGAGGGGATCGTCAGGGACTGGACAGAGCCGCTTCTGCCATTACTGCTGTCTGTAGTGGTAGTGGGTGCAGTGAGAAATCAGACTGCAGATTTCCATGCGTGTTCAGTGTTTTGCTTTCTGGATTGTAATTTTTATCCTGTGGCCAGCCCAAATCAGGCAGAAAAAAACAATTAGCAAAGAAAGAATAATACTTCTCTGCAAAGAAAGAATAATACTTCTCAACTCGATGGTGACGTTCGACATCCTCTTCCTCATCAGATCCCTAAAGCCCTCCGCCACCCACAACCTGGCGCCGGCCTCGGAGCCCACAGCTCGCTGCGCATGCGTCCCGGCCGGCCCCAGACCTCGAGACGTGTCGTTCACCAGCACCAGCTGGCAAACACCCTGCAAGCTCGGAATGAGCGAAGCGAGTAGGCAGCCCTCGCGCTGGCACGCAGCCAGGCACCGGAACTTTGACCAGATGCCGGTTAAATTTAGCACTTTGCTGCTTGAGGCGTTGCCAATAAGGATGGGCGCCCGTGCATTGGGAAAGCGATTCGGTTCGATAGCCTGCAAGCCTGCAATGAAATCAGCATTCGATGCCTGTTTTATACTAATTTTGTTGCTACTGCATAAAACGGACATAAGGGATTTTGACTTCCTTGAGGTCTGCTATACAGCCTGCAAACTGAGTCGTCTGTTGTCGAATAGAAATGATTCGAATTGAGGAGTAGCAGTTAAAAAAATTATCCCGTTTGCTGCGATCGCATAAGGCTACAATCTGCTTCTGTCTATGATGGAAGAAAACTTTCTGCTCTGCAGTCACACATGCGTGTTAATAGATAGCATGGATTCTAAATATGCAATTCGATCAGAGTGCATGCGCGAGTCCAGTATAATTGCGGAAGAAACTGCTGAGTTTATTCACCTGATACACTCGCCATGCAGGTGATTAGCAGCGCTGTGATGCAAATACGCATGTCCAGAGCCAACTCTAGCGATACTTTGAAATAATTCCTTTGTTATTCTGAGATTTTGAAAGTTTTTGCTTTCTATGGTTGGATTTTATCATTTTTTGTCGCATATTAAAGCATTTCCACTCCTGAATATGTCAAAAAGCTATCGCTCAGCTTTAAGTTGATTGGCTGGTGCCGGTTATCGGCTTTCTCATCTCCGGTTAGTTTAGGTGACTGATGAGCCAGCCCTGTTGCTGAACCAATAACAAAAATTTCAGGACTAAAGGGTAGAGCGAGATTGGTTTCCTATTTCTGGTGATTCGTTGTTGCCAAAGTTAACGCCAATAACCATTAAGCAATCGGGGGTTTGTCTCATAGATTGTGGCTTGTATATTCCCTAGATCCCTAGAAGTTCAGTAGCGGAAGGACAGACATTATTTTCTGTGGTGGTGAGAAAAAATTGCATATAGTAGTACGAGAATATATTACATATGGCGATCGGACAATCATGGCAAAAAATAACGTGCAGTTATCGCTCAAGCCACTGAACTTAAACTATAAGTACATGTATAAGCCAGACGGTGGTCGCTAAAATCTTCATGAAATACACCGGGTCAATGTGATGGGCGCGCCCAAGGACAGAGAGTGGCCCATCTAGGCATTGATCAAAGGTTCTTATCCTTCATCCAATGGCATCTACATGTACATGTAGGTATACGATCTATGGGTTGTCTTGAAGTGAGAATTTCAGTTAATGGCCATAGACACGAGCAGCTCGATTTGATCAGGTTCATTGTCATATGGTATAGCCAATGGATGAAGGACAAGCAAGGATTGCTCATCTAAAACTGCGTCTGTGGCCAAAGTTGTCTTCCGATTTGGGACATGCCCCCATAAATTCTATTTGATATTGAAATAAAAAACATGTCCCCTATGAATCCAAAAGCATCGAAGGTAGAGAGACGATACGCTACAAAAATCGTGACTGGATTTCCCACCATTTTCGCCATCTTCGAAATGTCGTTTCAGCTCATCATCAGCCAGAAATATATTAATAAATTGCTGTATGAAACGAAATTTCCAAGATTACCGTGAACATTTCGAAAATAACCGGCAAAAGCATTGAGTGAATAAATGTTTAATGCATTTTCAAAATTCAAGATGTAGTTTATATCGGATAATATGATCTAGGGCGTTCATGTACACCCGTTTGACTCTGAAATTTTACTCAAGGGTACATCTTGATTTTTCAATGAAGAATATAAAGTTTTAGCCCTTTTGTTTTGTTGTCTGCTGAGCGGTCGGTTGCTTGGTTTTGTTTATTAGTTTATAGTTTTGAATCATTATTATTATTGTATTGTAAGTTATGTTCCAGTTCCAGTTGTGTAATCAAATTATCAGACTTTTGAGCAATAATTGCTTTAATCGAATGAATTTGGTGTAATCTGAATTTGAATGAAAAACACTGTGCATCTTCATAAAATTGCGTAGCGCCTCCCTCCCGTGTTAAGTCAAACAGCCGTAATATTCAAATTTAAATGAAAGAAATATCCAAAAAATTACACGATTCATATTCAAGTTGATATTCGATATTCCGAAAACTTCTCTATAGTAAACAAAATTTGAGCGGCAGCGACAAGTACATTTTAACTGTATCGGGAAGCCAAGAACATAATATTATTACATTTCAATCCTTTCATCAGGCCTAGGTATTTAATTTAGTAGGCATCTTACTTTAGATTTGGTAAATGTTTATTGGGCCTTCACTATATTCTTTAAGCTTTAAGTATACGTAACTATTGACTGCATTTAAGATTTTTGCTTATAGTAATTTATTGTAGTCATTTGACCAATCCTCATTAACTTAATAATCAATCAATATGAAAATTGGTTGCTGTCAGTCAGCCACTACGACTTTCTAAAATTTAGGTCATTTTCAATTGCCTGATGGGATGATTCAAACATTAGTCTCTACAGGAAATGCAGGAACAAAAAGCATAAAAAAATTAGGAAAGTAGCAGAAATATACTCAAGACAGACTTCCAAGTTGTGTCTTACAATATGCTGCTTGAAAAGCAAATAAATTATTTGGCTAAACAGTTGTTTAAGTCACTGTTCCATTTATTAGCAAAGAAATAAATTTCTAAAAATCATTAATTAGAAAGGATATACTCAAGCAAAGAAGCTAATTGCATATAAAACAAAGTAGGCACCAGAATACCAATAAAAGCAGAGAATCTAACCATTTTATAATGAGAATAAATAGTTAAGAAAGCAAGAAGTTATTGCCCCAGTACAAGAATACAAAAAGAAAAAATAGGAATTGTAGAAAAGGAAATTAGGCTATAATTATCTATCTAGGAAATACCCTATTGGACTAGGTTTTTGGCTTGGCCTAATAGATTATAGAATGTTACTAGGTATGCTAGGTTATATATTAATTAGATAGTTCTCTGAAAGCATATTGAATAAAGAATATAACATATAAAATACTATTAAATATGCTGGGTCAGATATTAATTGGATAGTTCTTTGAAAGCATAATATTAGAAAGCCCTAGAAATAAATAATGAAATTTGTGTTAATAATAAAATTATTAAGAATAGAAAAGACATATGCATAAATTTTAATGTAATTTATTTGGATATAATACCTTGAGAAAACTTTATATTAATGTTAAAATAAACTAAACAGCTAAATATACAATGGTTAGAACTCAAATTGTAATGGGAGTCAGGTATACATTGTTTAGTATATATTCCTCAATTTTTAGCATCAATCTTAACTTTCAACTTGTATATCCTATCAAAACATTCCTAAATCTGCATCTCACTAATATAGTCCATTTTAGTAAAAGACCAATTAAGCAAAGGTAGTTAGGGCAATAGGATACCTTAATAAAAAATTAGACACCTTGTTTTGATTTTTTGTTTTTTTTAAATTAATCACATTAGCAAGCATATACCAGCAAATTCTTTTTAGCCAACAATTTTTTTCTAGTTAGCTTCATCCCATTTTATCAAAATTGAATGTGTAATGTTTGTCATATATAATTCATTTAAAATTTACAAAGCACATGTTAAGGAAGCAATAAATCAAGTGATTACAATTTTACCAAAATATTACTTTTGCTTGTTTTTATAGCAGGGTCTAACATGCAACTGAAACTTCCTAATGGTTGGGGCTATTAAGCTGGCTAAGCCAATAATGTGGCCTAAGCCAAAAATAAAGCCTATAGTTGCTAGTAACACCTTGCTTTCAATCTTGGAAAAGGACTAGGTCTGGTTAGTATTTTGTATTTTTGAGCAAAAAGTCACGAGAAGAAGTTAAGAAAAAATATTTTATTTACAGAAAACTAAAATTAGGAGACAATTTACAAATGGTACCAATTATGCCTGGATGTATAGCTAGAGTTATTTTATCATTATAAGCAAACATTTTACTATGCTGCTTGGAATGTATAGCTAATATTATTCTAAATAATCAGCAAGTACTTGGTATGAAGGAAGCCTGCATTTCAATTCCTTCAGCAATGCCGGCACAGCCGGAGTTCGCCGCCAATCCGCTGATGTGCGAGTACTGCGGCGACCTGCCCGCTGCGGTGGCCTGCTCAGCTGCCGGCTGCCGTAGCCTCTGCCGCGCCTGCGACTCCGTCTGGCACGGCCACCCGGCCCGCCGCGGTCACAGCGCCACCCGTCGGGAGATCTGCCAGGGCTCCGCGCGTCAGCCGGCCGCTCAGCTGCAGCAGACTAAGCCCGAGCAGCTGGAGGCTCCGTGCTCTGACTGCACCCTGCTGAACCCGGTCGGGGCCGCCAGCTGCCGACTGTGTGAAGCTCAACTTGGTCCGCTGCGAAAAACTGGCGCGTCGCAGTCCGATGACCAGCGCGCCCGCTTGATGGCGGAGGAGCGGCGCCAGCTGGCGCTGGTCAACCGGCTGCACCGCGAGTACCGCCGGCTCTGCGCCCCTCGCTGTGAAGACCGGTTGACCGTCGAGAAATGATGCCTGCAGCTTCTGATGCGCATTTTTTACCCTTCTGTTGGACTGAGTTGCTGAGTGTTTCTCGCATCAGTCGCGTCCACTATTAAGCTTCCATTTTCTGTTGACAGGTTCTGTTCTTTAGCATTCTTAGAATTATGCCTTATAATTGTGTCCAAGCCTACCCAGCCCCGCAGCATTTCCTTTGTAGCGCCTGCATTGATTGCTGTTTCTCGGCAGCTGGCCGCGTGTTTTGCCATTTGGTTCGGCCCGGATTCATAATAAATTCATTCTGTTTTGTTTTTTAATAAATTTTCACCTGCATCTTTGCTTTGTGATTTGATTCTTTGCAATCGCTAGTTATTATTGGTGGTGGCTGAAAAATTACTTCGTGAACTCTGGCACTTCATTTCCCTTGTGTGCCCAGGAGAAGTCCAGAGCAGTCGATGCTGGTAGAAGTTCCACCCATTACCGGGGTACGGGATTGACAAGAGATTCTGGAAGGCGCCCTTGGACGCAGAGAAAGTTCCGCAAAAGATAAAGGGCCAGCGGCTCAGCAGACTTCCCCAGAGAATGTTTAAGGATATTGACCGTTTTAGACCTCCGTGGGTTAGCTGATCCCTGCTGGAATCTGTGTGAAATTGACCTCTTTTGACCTCAATCAGTCAGCTGACATACCCGAAGATGCATTTAGAGAAGTGACTTTTTAGAAAAAAAATCTTTCGCAAGACAGCTTAAACTATGCTGGGTACCAGATACTGGATTTTGTCTGTTAGTGGCAGGTGTCGTTCACTTATCGGTCATTTACTTTGACTGCTGCAGCTGCTACAGAGCCATGACGCGCGTGCTGCTGGCCGCCTCTACCGAGACCTTCGATTCTGCGCTGGCCTCCGCCAAGCCTGGGGGCCTATGCCTGCTGCACTTCAGGGCTGAATGGGCGGCGCAGTGCGTCCAGATGTCTCTGGTGATGGACGAGCTGGCCAAGGAGCCGGCCTACTCCGCAGTGATCTTTGTCAATGTGGAGGCCGAGCAGGTGAGTCCGCCTTATTTCTCCTTATTGAAACCGAACTTATTGCTTTTGACCCTTCGTCCCTAACTGTAACTGACAACCGCAGGTGCCGCAGGTGACTAGCCGGTTCGGCGTCCTTGCCGTGCCGACTTTTCTTCTAGTCCGGAGTCCCGCTGCCGGCCAGCAGCCGCAGGTTGTGGACCGGCTCAACGGCGCGGACCCGGCGGCCCTGACCTCCAAGCTCTCTGCCGCCTTGTCCACCTCCGCGCCGGCTACAGGCGGCGACGTTCCCCAGCCCAAGGAGACGGAGGAGCAGCTGGAGGCCCGCCTGAAGTCGCTGCTCGCCCGGTCGCCCGTCCTGCTGTTCATGAAGGGCTCGCCGGATGCGCCCCGGTGCGGCTTCAGCCGCCAGATTGTCGAGCTGCTCCGCAAGCACGCCGATGTCGCCTCATTCGACCACTTCGACATCCTCACCGACCAGGCCGTGCGGGAGGGCCTGAAGAAGCTGAGCAACTGGCCGACCTACCCGCAGCTGTACGCAGCCGGCCAGCTGCTGGGCGGCCTCGACGTCGTCCGCGAGATGGACGAGGCCGGCGAGCTGGGACCCGCGCTCAAGGCCGCCGTGACTGCCCGCCTGGAGTCGCTGATCAAAGCCTCCCCCGTCATGCTGTTCATGAAAGGCTCGCCAGACTCGCCCCGCTGCGGCTTCAGCCGCCAGATTGTCGAGCTGCTGCGCTCCGAGGGCGTCGAGTTCGGCCATTTCGACATCCTGCAGGACAACGCGGTGCGTGAGGGCCTGAAGAAGTTCAGCAACTGGCCGACCTACCCGCAGCTGTACGCGGCCGGCCAGCTGCTGGGCGGGCTGGACATTGTGCGGGAGATGCAGCAGGCCGGGGAGCTCAAGGAGGCGCTGGGCAGCAAGTGAAGGCATGAAGGCGGAATCATTTTCCATTTACTCGCTTATCCCCGTGTCGTCAACTGTATTTGCGGTGCAATTTCGGTTGCTGCGAGGTTGCTATGACCAAGCACGAGCTAAAGTTCGATGATTATAGCTTGGTGCCTGCGTGGCTTTATTGCTCATCTGTAATCACGTTTTCTGTCTTTTTTCGAAGATCAACCTGCTGCTTCAGAGACCGTGCAAAATTAGCTCTCACAAATAAATTGTTATCCCGATTCTGAACTGGCCGGCAACTGTAGCTTTGCTAATTATTTTCTAGTTGCCTGGCAGAATTCATAACCTTGCCTAAAATTTTGCTGCTTTATCAGTAGTTTTGTTTCGTCTTACACTGCAGTCGGGTGCTAATATATAACTTTTACTACTTACAGTAGCAGGTCGCGCCCAAACCAGCTAGACAGACCTACCGTTTAGAGCCCTGCGACTTGGCAGGCTCTGGTCGATGCCGCGCTGGCGGGCTTCATCGATTTTCGCCGGCCTGAAACTGAGGCTGGGCCAGAAAGATGCGGAATTCTCCAGCTGGCCCTGAAAAACGATCGTGTGCTCGCGGAAAGGCCGAAACTCGGACCAAACTTATGCTCGCCCCCCACCCCCTGAACGCATTCCGCAGCCTGCGTTAATTGCGATTGACATGCTGCGCGATCGATCAGCTTTGTTGATATCGGGACATCAGCGGACCTGGTGTGATGAGCTTAGCCCGGTCGCCTCTAGCATAGGTATTAGGCATGTAGGCGCTATCTGCGCCATAAATTACTCTACTTGTGCGCTGTCGTTGCTATTTATATTAGCTGGCTACAAGCTAACGCACATCATTGCGGACAGCTGTTTCCTTTTGGGTGCACATCATATATAGGCAATTTCTTGTGATTATCATTTTATTGGCAAGTTTTCAGTGAGTAAAATGGTTAGAAACTGGCTGGATCTACAGTTTTAGCAAATTTCGCAGCTACTTGTCAAAGTCGGAGCCCTCATCCCGCAGCTTGCGCTGCACAGCCCTCAGGAAGTGTTCCCCGTCGCGCTCTGCAAATTTTAGCATGTCGTTGTGCGCCGCTTTGGCAAAGGCCGGGTCCATTTCCTTGAGCTCGCGTCCCGTCTGCATGGCCAGCAGCTGGTACATCGCGCAGCGCTCCAGGTAGTAGGCAAAGTGGAAGGCCATGCCCGCGCCGCTGGCGAGCACCAGGTAGCCGTGGTTGGCCATCATCAGGCAGGTCTTGTCCGGCGCCAGACAGGCAGCCAGCCGTTCGCCCTCGGAGTCGTGGACGGAGGCGCCGCTGTAGTCCGTGTCGTAGGCGATAGTGTTGAAGAAGTACAGGCAGTTTTGGTGCACCATGCGCAGCCGGTGGTCGCGCAGGCAGCTGAGAGCTGTTGCGTACGGGCTGTGCAGGTGGAAGACCGCCTTTGCCTCCGGCCGAGTTTTGTGAAGCGGTCTGTGAATTGTCGATGCCGAGATCTCAGCGCGGCCATCGCCCTCAGCTACGCGGCCTGCGGCGTCCAGGCCGACCAGGTCGGAGGCGCGCACTCGGGACCAGTGCAGGCCGTAGGGCACCAGCAGCATGAGCTCGGCTCCGGAGCCATCGGCTGCTGGCGTCATCAGGCTGAGGTGGTTGCAGATGCCTTCGTTATAGCCTAGCTGGTCCAGCGCTCTGTAAGCGGTCGCCAGGTCCACCCGAGCCTGCCAGTTTTGCTCGGCTGCCGCCGCGGGGCTCGAATTCGCGCTGGCATGTCGGATACCGGCAGTCACTGGCCTCAGCAGGCGTCCTTGCACCCAAGCTCTACGTGCCACTGCAAGCAGCATTTTTTGGTGGCTTTCTAGTTACAACGCTCGTACTCAGGTATTCTTAGTGGCTCTTTTGCAATAGAAGGTTACGGGCTGGCTCTTTTTTAGCCTGTGGGTATCTCGATCCAGGCAAAGTAGTCTTCAGTGTACGTTAGTGCATAGTTTGCCGCAGCTATTTTGGCGCGCCTTGCCTTAACGACATTGGCTGCAAAATCGCGCTGTCTTAAAGTTGTTCGTCTTTTAGTCACAGTCCCACCGCTGCTTAGAAAGTTGAATGCAAGCTGAAAATTCTAGCATTCTTACTGCTTAACAGCTTAGATAATCTATATTCTGTGCAAGCTAAAGCTAAGAAACAGCTAATTAGCTGTGCATTGCGGGAGAACGACGTGAGCGAAAGCTATTGCACGTTGGCGATAAACTGCACGCATTGAAAAGGCTGTAAACAGTCGAATTACGGAGCTCATGCTCTCGCCAAGATCGGTCCACAGGGACCCGTGCTATAGAGCTAGGAGTCAAGATTGTCGGCGATTTTTAAGTGCGTTCTACAAAAACTACGAGTACCCAGCTAGGAGTGCAGCTTAGGACTGCTGCCAAGGAGGCCGGAAATGTTGGGTAATATATTAAGGAGGATAGGAATGAGCGTGCTCTTAACTTTGTGCAAGTCACTCCTAACTCCTAATTTATTAGCACGCACAGTCCTAACAGGTGCAACTCACATGGACTCTTCAAGAGCCTCTTAAACACCTAAAATTGAATCTTGTTTCGTAGCGCGCACTTTTGATTCAAGTGTTAGAGTTAGGAGACTATAGACACTTGACTCCTAGTCCCAGATTTTAGGAGCGACGAGCTTTGTACGAGCTGCAGGAACAAGCGCGGACCGAATCCCAAAAGGTAAACCTTGTATGTGTCCTGCGATTAAATGAGTCAATTTTAAGTAAATTTCACGTGGTTATCTATGTCAAAGAGATGATCGATCGACCTATGGGGCCCGTGCTATGAAGCTTGGAGTATGAGTCAAGAGTCAAGAGTCTCCTAACTCTTAACACTTTAGTCAGAAGTGCGTGCTATGAAACAAGCGCCAAGTTCAAGTGCTTAGGAGTATCTTGAAGGAGTCTAGGAGTGCAAAAGTTAGGACTGAGCGTGCTATGAAGCTAGGAGTGAGCTCTAGGAGTTAGGAGTAAATTGGGCAGCGTCAACAGTAATCTTTAGGAGTGTGCGTCCTATAAAGCTATGACTGTCGGACTTCACTTGTAACTCCTAACAAAAGAGTTCAAGAGCCGATTGACACTCCTAAATCAATCAAGTGTGAATCATGGAATTTGATTCAAGCATGGATGACGACGAATTCTTTGAGCGGCACGCCATCGCAGCTCGCCGTCAGCGACAATTTAAGAAAAGAATTATTTTACTTTCTACCGAAGAAGACATGCAGAGATTTCGACTAACGGAGCAACAGCTTGCTGAGAAGGAACCAAAGAGAACTTCTTTTCTTTCGTTGATTTTGTTTACGAACAAAATTCGCTGCACCTTGTGAAGCTGGACAGTTGCCATGGCAGAATGCTACATGCTAAACATAAACTGATTTTACCTTTGCCCTTCTACAATCACACTTGAAACTATATACTTTAAGGAGTCTTTCGTAGCACGCTTGACTCTGACACTCCTTAAAAAATTACGCAACACTCCCGCCTCCTTGGCGGCAGTCCTACCATGCACTCCTAGCTGCGTACACTTGTTCATAGGACACACTTGATGAGCACTCTTGAGTTAGGACACTCATGTCTCCTACCACTTGACTCTTGACTCCTAGCTTCATAGCAAGGGCCCATGGAATGATGATCAATTTTGGAGCAATGTACATTCGTGCGTTTTGACTTCATTTCATGACAGTGTGAAAAGAACTAGCGAGACAGCCGCTAACCACTAACCCTGACCCAAAGGTATGAAAGGAGAGCTTGAACTTGTACTGCCCACATGACCCACTGTCTGCACTTGTTCAGTTCACTGAACGAGTCATCTTTGTGGCTCTCTAGTTACGAGCCGCTCCGAGTCCTGATTTCGGGGTAAGGTATGAAAAGCCGGGCTTTGCGATGAACTCCCGGGCTTTGAGATCCTCTTTGGAACGGCGCTGAAAGTGAATGAATGCTGAAGAGGCGGACCGGCTTGGCAGGAAGCTTTTAGTTCAAAGGAAAATTCTTCTTTAGAAAGTTGGCACAAAGGTAGATCAGGATGTGGGGCCGGCTGATTCACGGAATAGCAAAGGGCTGGTCTCCAGTTATGCTCACTAGACCAGATCTATCGCTGAGAAACAGGCGACCGCTCTTTCTTGCACAGATTTGCGCCAGAGTGGCCTGTCTGTTAGCTCCAACATGCAGATTCTTGTCCCATTGAGTGCTCAGATAGCAGAAACGTTTCATTCGTCCACTCTGTCTGGTCAGAGCCGCTTTCTAGCAAAAAAAACAGAGAAAACTCGCTCGATTGAAAGAACTACCACCGGTCCACCACCTGCTTGCTAAAAGTTGCACTTCTGCTCATAGGCGGAATTTGGTTCCGCAACTTCTGCTGCCGGTCATTAGCCAGAGTACAGCTGTTGCAGTCAGCTCTGCCAAAACTTCTCCGGCTCAGGCGAGCAGTGCTCAGGCTGGGGATCCCGCAGCCTCCCTCCCCTTCCTCCACATGCATTCCTGGGGGCAGGAAGGGAGACCGCGCCTTCCGTTTCGCAAGGCAATTTTCCGTTTTTACGCGTAATGCGAAGTGACGCGCCTTCCCTGCCCGGTCACGGCCTGGAGAGAGGCGCAGAGGGGACTGGAGAGCAGCCAGCAGAGACGGGGCGAATGGATTTCTGCGGTCACAGCAGCTCAGAGCGCCGGCTGAGGAGAAGATTATGCTAGGATTGCAGAGCTCCCAGCCTCCAATACGTGACCTAATCCGATTGAGGACCGTGATTTGAAAGGAGGCATCTGCGGCCACTTCTTTGCAGCGCTTTGGAGCCCTCCTCCCCTGTATCTGAATATAGCTATATGCATAGTTATACCTGATTATATTTCTCTGCATGTCTGTTTGTACGAATCTTTCTGAATAGCCAATTGGAAATTTCCTGCAGCTAGAATAACCCGTCTCAAGAAGCCTCATTAACCTGTTAAAGCAAAATTCTGCCTGGAATTCCTTGGGGTCCCACCTCGCTTTCTTCGTTCTTCCTCATTTTTTATCTGCAGTTTCATTAGATCCTGAAGCATTTCTTATGACATTTGCGATATCCTTGACATGTGATACTCGAGCTTCGATCTCGGCGCGGGCTTTTCATTCACCGGGCTCCGCTCGGCCCGTGTGCGCGGACTGCAGACCCGAGGGAAACGAAGCTCAAAGCCCCATATCCTTCCCTCAACAAGCCTCGGCTGTCCGCGAGATGCGTAAGCAGCCCCTAGCTTTCAGCTGCTTTCAGCTTGGCCCTCCGGTTTCTACCTCCCTTATTCCGTCTCCCCAGTCTCCCCATCCCCTGGGGCGGGGGCGTGGGATTAAGGCTAAATCGGGAACAGATTAGTGACAGCTTCGCCCGAGGCGAGCCGGCAGCCTCAAAGCAAATTGGGATTAACTTGAACTCAGCCTCCCACACGCAAAGCCGCCGGTTGAAGAGGCAAAGTTTTATGGCTTGCGGGATGCCACTGTCTTCGAAAGCTAATTACGTTCGCACAAAGGCCTTGCTCAGCCCATTCCGACTTAACTACTACGTCCTGAAGTGTGCGGCTGAAGGACGGCCCCTAACTTTGGAATGGGGTGCTGCTTCCAAACTCCTTATTACACGAGAGGGAGAAACATCTCACTAGGTTGGATTGGCCGCTCGATTCGAAATTACTTTGAACGCTCGCCAGCCCGAGACCGACGTTCGAAGGGCCGTGCCACTGACCAATTTGAGGAGTAAAATTTGCGGCTTATCCACAGATTTCTGCTCCTGCATGATCGGCAGAGGCTGCAGATAGACAGCCAGACAGCGAGAAAAAGCAGAAGTCTCAATCTAGTAACTTTGGGGCAACGACCTCCTGCTAAAGCTATGCAGCGAGCTGTGCTCTCAGTGCCCCTTGAACTCCCGTTCTGGCAAGACTGACTTGCGGAGGGGGTGGGAAACTTGCGTGTTGCCGCGGGGCAAGGCTCAGATGGGCAGAGTGTGCGACGCCCGCCCCACAAGGCCTCAAATTCAACGCATGCGAGGCAGTTGGGCTGGGATTTCCTCCGGAGCAGCGAGGGAGTTGCGGGGCAGCGACGCCAGAAAAACTGAGGCCACTCAGGATGGCAAACACTGCGGGTGGGAGGCGGCGGCGAAAGTACGAGCGGAGCCGAAATAACGCGTCTGTCTTGGCCCGAGTTGGCCCGTGCCGAAGACTGCTTTCAATCCAGTTCGACTGTGCAACTGGGCTGATCCCGCCCACAGTGGCAGTCGAAACTGCGTCAGCAAAATAGTACTCATTCGTCTTTGCACACCGACTTTCATCTCGAGAGCCCGTGTGGCTCGCTGTCTCAGACCGGCAAATCAATGGCAAAAGTGCACGTGTGTTGGTCCCTAAGTTTTTGGTCAGCTAATGAAATCAGTGCCGATAAGTTCAGCCAAGCCGTGGCCCTGAGACCGCAGCTATAGTTATCAAATTATTGCAATTTTATCGCTCACAGGAGCCGCTGTGGCCAGCTCCACTAAACGAATTAGCGCTTAAAAGTTCACTGGGAACAAAAAACTTTCTAGCAGGGAGGATTCTGGACCCTCAGCCGACATGTCAGGGTGCCAGAAAGCTGCGCAAATCAATCTGCTCGGCGGGATGGACCTGCCAGCAAGCTGGGGGACTGTCAGGAGCCAGTTGGCTAATTGGCCTCCGCCTGCCGACTGTCGCCTAAGAAACTCCTTGCTAATGGAGCGGGGGGGGGTAAAACACTGAATGTTTTCCCTCGCCGGCAGCCTCGTCTACCCGCACCGTTCTGTTGTGGAGCTCGGCAAAAACGCGGCACCCGTTTAGCGAGCGATGCCTTACGCAACTTTTACTTTTGGCAAGAATTTCGGCTGCTGCCAGGCTTCCAGACGCTATCCGGGCTCGGCCCATGCAGGCGCAGAATTCGGCCACCCCTGCCACGTCAGGCTGGCCGCCTGATAGTAGAAAAAAACTGTTTCTACCCACCAAAAATCTTAGCCCGGGTGCACGAACAGGCCTCCCGCCAGCCTTTCACCGACGCTTGGCTTCCAGATTCTCAGCGAGCCCCCCCCCCTGAGCAATCGATTATGGCCAAAACAATGGAGAGGTGGGCGTGCAGCCCGGCTGGGTAACGGAGGGCAGGGTGGGAGCCTCGCGTCCGTCCGTTCCGGATTGCACCGGTTTTGGCGTACAGCGGGAGCGCATCCTCGTCTCTCCCAGCCGTGCGTAGCCAAGCGGCCCAATGGGAGCTGGCTTAGACCCTCGCTCTGCAAATCGGGGGATTCTCCCACAGGCCTGCGGTCTTCCTGCAGGAACTCAGCCCGCGTCCTCTCCAATTGCTCCACAGCAGCGCTTTGCACACTCGGGGGCCTCACCGGCTGAACGCCAGTCCCACTGGGACAGATAATACTTTGATAGCGCCAGGCGCTCGCATGTCTAAGCGCGAGTAATTCTCGAGCAGCTTCAAAGCCACCGAGCACGCTATTGTCCGAGCTGTCGATATTGTACCACAGACTGCTGCTTGCACTGCCGCAGAATTTCAACTGCTCAGCCGCTTACAAGGCCGAGCCGCATGGGAGTCGGAGCCTGCGATTGCATCAGCAGAAGCTAGCTTCCGCTGCCCGAGGCGCCTGCAATGGCGCTAACGCGGCTGCTCCTGCCGCTGCTGGTGGCTTTGCTAGCCTGCCCGGACGTTAGCGAGTGCGGCGGAGCGCCGAACTACACGAACATCGTGGACCGCATCGTGTTCCACATCTTCCGCGGCTACAACAAGCATCAGCGGCCTGTGCCAGCCAGCCGACAGAAGCCAGACGGCACCATCGAGGAGGACTCCACGGCGGTTGATGTGAATATGAAGATCCTCAGCATCAACAAGGTCGACGTCATCAACATGGAGTTCACGCTGGACATGTACCTAAGGCAGTTCTGGAAGGACAGGAGGCTCCGCTGGGATCATCACAAGGACTTCGGCTTCTACAACGAGTCCATCGCCATCCCAGCTAAGAAGGAGCATCTGTGGCTGCCGGACCTGTTCTTTCGCAATGGCAAGGAGGGCTACCTGCACAAGATGACGCAGCCCAATTACCTCATCAGGGTGGAGCCCGATGGACAGATCTTGTACTCTCAGAAGGTGACGATGAAGTTCTCGTGTCAGATGCAGCTGCAGACATTTCCCATGGACACGCAGACGTGCTTCGTGAACATCGGCAGCTACGGCTACACGACGCGGAACCTGCTGTTCAAGTGGAAGCGGGACGGCTCCAAGGACCCGGTGGAGCTGGACCACTCCATGCAGATCTCCGAGTTCAACACTCCGGCTTTCGCTGAGAGTCACGACTGCACGCAGGGCAGCGCCACCAGCACCGGGAGCTACGCGTGTCTGAAGGCCATCTTCAAGCTGGAGCGCCAGCTTGGCAGCTACCTATCCGGGACCTACATCCCAGCCATACTCATCGTGGCCGTGTCCTGGCTCAATTTCTGGATCAGCATCGAGGCCGTGCCAGCCCGGGTCTCTCTTGGCCTGCTGACTCTGCTGGGCATCCTGACCCAGGGCATGTCGGTCATCAACAACCTGCCCAGGTAGGCTTCGGTGTGTGGCTGTCGCCACTTATTTTCTGCAAGGGTTGTGTTATGCGCAGCTTAAATCTCCTGTATGATTTGTATGCTAGTCTGTAGCCCACCCACAACGCACTCGCTGAAGGACAATGCGGTCCCATTGGGGCTCGGACTAAACTGGGCTTCAGCGGTGTCTGCAGGATCCGCCTTTGCCTTGTCCCCGGTCGTTTCCACTTCGCTACGCCTTTAGGTCGTTAGACTGTATTTAACGATCTCGTTAGGGCTCAGGCAGTGTTGCTTCTTGCATCGAATCCAGCAGGCCCGTCTTCGCACCTCGTCGGCTAAAGTCGTCCCCTGTTGATCCTGCTGTCTGATGTAAGGCATTATTTTGGGATCAAGCTGTCTGGCCTGTCCATGCTGCCTGCCCTATCCTTGAACAGTTCGTGCACTTATTTCTCTTCGGCTTGGTCAGACCTCAGTCATCGTGTTTTCAGCTCTGTACCTGTCCGTCAAGAATTTTTGGACTCCCCTGTCCAGAGTCCTCAAACTCAGCTCCCATCGTCTCAGCTTACTCTCGCCCAGTCTCTCAGACTCCACCGTCCGAACAATGCAGTGCCGCAAGTCGAGAAGCTGCCTAATCCCGCCTGCTCCTTGCCGCCTGCGGCACAAGGCCTTCCACTTCAGGCCCTTAGAGCTCTCAGGCCATGCTGAAGACCGAGGCAGGTGGGGAAATGGCCGTACCAACTGATTTATTATTTATGTAAAGCGGAGGGCGGTCGCGCAAATCCGGGACGCACGGCGGCCTTCCTTTTTTCTATTGATTCTCGATTTCCGCGGCCGGCTGACCTGGGATTCTTTCAGATCTGCATCAAATCAGATGCGGTCACAGGCCCGAATGTAAATGTGATTGCTCGCTCTGTGCTGCCCGGGCTTCAGTCCGAGCAGTGGGATGGATGGCCGCTCTGTGCCGCCGGCCTTTGAACGATGCCGCAGACTCAATTGGCGGCAGGCCTTGCACGGCCCCAGCCTCTCTCGCGTGCGGCCACGTTTCATCTTGCCCGGCGCTTGAAGCCCCTCTTGAATGCCTATTATGGAGGGCCAGCTCAGCCTGGATTATCCCCGCCATTCCATTATGCCGAGCTTCATTCGTTTGTGCGTGGGAGATTATGGCGATGGGATTTGGATGTGAAATTGAATGGGAATTTTTTTTCAAGCACCGCGCGGCTGGCCAGCCTCCCATCTCCTCCTCCGGCCCGCTCACCTGCAAAACCCGCGCATGAGGGATTTTCAACCCGCCAGTTCATGCCGCCACTGACTGCCTGTCTGTCTCCTACAGGGCTTGAGCCCGTCTCTCCACCTTTACACCTGCGCTGCGCTCACCAGTCAGTCACTGCAGCCTGCTGCCCACAGCTCTTCAAGCCCACTACCTCATTCTCAATCTCCTCTTCCATCTCATTCTCAATCTCCTCTTCCATCTCTGTCTCAATCTCCTCTTCCCTCTTATTCTCAATCTCCTGTTCTCTCTCATTCTCAATCTCCTCTTCTCTCTCATTCTCAATCTCCTCTTCTCTCTTATTCTCAATCTCCTCTTCTCTCTCATTCTCAATCTCCTCTTCTCTCTTATTCTCAATCTCCTGTTCGCTCTCATTCTCAATCTCCTCTTCTCTCTCATTCTCAATCTCCTCTTCTCTCTCATTCTCAATCTCCTCTTCTCTCTCATTCTCAATCTCCTCTTCTCTCTTATTCTCAATCTCCTGTTCGCTCTCATTCTCAATCTCCTCTTCTCTCTCATTCTCAATCTCCTCTTCCCTCTCATTCCCCCTATCTTCTCAGCTTTCAATCCCTCCTCTCTAAAACTCCAATGCCGCCTCCACCCCACCAGCCACGTATTTTCTCTCTCTTGCCAACCGTGTGACTTTCTGCAATCTCAACTCTGCTTGTCCCACTTTGAATAATTTTGCGCACTCTTTCTGGGCAAGAACTCCATAGTTTGGGACTCAATTTGAATAGATCATCCAGGTGGACTTTGCTATTAAAATTGATTGTCTTAGTACCTGCTTCGTGGCAGGTCTGCGAGTCTCAGGAGGTGCAATTGGACTGTCAATGCGCAGCGTATCTGCGGTACATTCACAATTGCAATGCACTTTATGAGTGCTGCCTGAAAGCAACTTTATGGCCTTAGTTTACGCTTGATTACTAAAGGACATCCCCACCCAGCCCGTTCTCAGCAAATTGTGAGCCCGAAAGTGCTCTGAGTCTTTTTTATTTGCTCAGTGGCTCTGTCCGTCTGCCTCACTGCGCAGACCGGGGAGGCCTGTCAATCAGGGCCCTCATTACAATTCCTCACCGTTTTCGGTGGCTTTTTTCCTCCTATAAAAATTAGGCTGAGCATTTGCTACTTATGCTGCCTCAAGTAGTGTGGTTGGAGTTAGAATTGTTGGCTAAGCAATTTTTTTCATGCATGCCATTCCATGTTCCTTTCTGTACTGCACCTGAGATTACAGGCTCCCATGTGTACTAAACCTGAGATTACAGGCTCCCATGTGTACTACACCTGAGATTACAGGCTCCCATGTGTACTACACCTGAGATTACAGGCTCCCATGTGTACTACACCTGAGATTACAGGCTCCCATGTGTACTACACCTGAGATTACAGGCTCCCATGTGTACTACACCTGAGATTACAGGCTCCCATGTGTACTACACCTGAGATTACAGGCTCCCATGTGTACTACACCTGAGATTACAGGCTCCCATGTGTACTACACCTGAGATTACAGGCTCCAATGTGTACTACACCTGAGATTCCAGCCTCCCATGTGAACTGAATTGCAAGCTTCCCTCTGTCTTAAACCAAAGATTCGAGGCTCTCATTTGAACTAAAAATGTCATTTCAGTCTTTTTAAGTACTATACCTGGATTTACGTGCTTGATCAGTGCGATCATGCTACGAGATTTGTTGCCTTTAATTTAAATCGAGCAGTTTCTCTTGGCTATTTACCAGCAATTACTTTCTGAGCAGGAGCCCGTAAAGTCACAAGCAAACTGCCTGATCAATGCAGCTTCGCTGCTTGCCCAGGTGCTGTTAATCCATTATGGCTGATTCTGCAGCCTTCATCAGCGCCCGGAATTCGGCAGCGCATGTTTGCTCCCGGCAGAGCGGCTGGCCTGGGGCGGGGAGGCCTCCCGCTCCCTAATTGATGAAAAGTCGCGCAAAATCCGGCCAGATCCGGACTGACTGGGCCTGCCGGGCTGGGTGGCGCTGGAGTGCCTGCTGGCCACTCAGACTGGGGAAATGGAAGCTGCCGGCTCGCCCCGCTGCCTTTGTCTGAGCTGGCCAGGCGGGGGCTGCCAGCGCCGCTGCGGGAAGGCCGGGCTGGGGGGAGAAATTGAAGCCTGCGGATGGGCAGAGCTGCCGCTGATGACAATGCGGAGCTGGTGGCGGGGCGCCACCGAACACGGGGTCAGAGATAATGAAGCAGCCAGGTATCCCGGCCCGCGGATTAAGGCCGGCAGCCGCGCACCACCCGGCCATTGGCTCTGCCTGAGCAGGCGCGCAGGGAGAGGAATAGAGACTGAGTGGGAGAGAGAGGGGATAAGAGTTTTTGCGGGAGGCTGATCCCCACAACAGATATAGAAAACAGGCAGATAGTGACCGCAGCCCCCCCCGCATATCCCCTGGCTGACTGCTGCTGGCATCTGCGCTGGGATAAGTCGCACTCGCTCCCATTAGTGCCGAGACAGGGCGCTGACAGCTGCTGAGCTCCGGCAGTCGGCTCAGACTCCCAGGAGACAGCGAGAGTGGCGGTCGCCGCGGGTCGCCATGCGCATCGGGTGCCGGCTGCTCCCCGCCCTGCTGGCGGCCGCGGTAGCTGCAGTCACGGCGGCGGAAGACTTTCAGCCGACAAGCGGCTCAGCGGCTGTGCGGCCCAACTACACGAACATCGTGGACCGCATCGTCGAGGCCATCTTCCGCGGCTACAACAAGCACCAGCGCCCAGTTGACGTGCCGCGCAGTGCGGACGGCAGGCCGGCCCGGCCCGCCCCAGAGCTGTCCGGCTCCATGAAGCCGGTGCAGCCGTCCACGGAGGTTGATGTGAACATGAAGATCCTCAGCATCAACAAGGTGGACGTCATCAACATGGAGTTCACGCTAGACATGTACCTGAGGCAGTTCTGGAAAGACCCGCGCCTACGCTGGGACGACCACCGGGACTTCAAGTTCTACAATGAGTCCATCGCCATCCCAGCTAAGAAGGAGCATCTGTGGCTGCCGGACCTGTTCTTTCGCAACGGCAAAGAGGGCTACCTGCACACAATGACCCAGCCGAATTACCTTATCAGGGTGGAGCCCGATGGACAGATCTTGTACTCTCAGAAGGTGACGATGAAGTTCTCGTGTCAGATGCAGCTGCAGACGTTTCCCATGGACACGCAGACGTGCTTCGTGAACATCGGTAGCTACGGCTACACGACGCGGAACCTGCTGTTCAAGTGGAAGCGGGACGGGGATAAAGAGGCCGTCGAGCTGGACCACTCCATGCAGATCTCCGAGTTCAACACGCCTGCCTTCGTCAAGGTGGAGGACTGCACGCAGGGCAGCGCCACCAGCACCGGGAGCTACGCGTGTCTGAAAGCCATCTTCAAGCTGGAGCGCCAGCTCAGCAGCTATCTGGCTGGGACCTACATTCCCGCAATCCTCATCATCGCTGTCAGCTGGCTCAGCTTCTGGGTCAACATCGAGGCCGTCCCAGCCCGGGTCACCCTGGGCCTCCTCACCCTACTGGGCATCCTCACCCAGGCCTCGACTGTGATGGCCAACCTGCCCAGGTAGGGAGAGGCTGCAGATGCCCTGCAAATCTGCACTGGGAGTGGCTGCAGGTTCCCTCCAAATCTGCACTGGGAGTGGCTGCAGATTCCACCCAAATCTGCACTGGGAGTGGCTGCAGATTCCACCCAAATCTGCACTGGGAGTTGCTGCAGATTCCACCCAAATCTGCACTGGGAGTGGCTGCAGATTCCACCCAAATCTGCACTGGGAGTGGCTGCAGATTCCACCCAAATCTGCACTGGGAGTGGCTGCAGATTCCACCCAAATCTGCACTGGGAGTGGCTGCAGATTCCACCCAAATCTGCACTGGGAGTGGCTGCAGATTCCACCCAAATCTGCACTGGGAGTGGCTGCAGATTCCACCCAAATCTGCACTGGGAGTGGCTGCAGATTCCACCCAAATCTGCACTGGGAGTGGCTGCAGATTCCCTGCAAATCTCCATGTAGTGGCTAGAGATTCTTGGCCAGCTTAATAGTACATCTAACGTGAAAAGTGCCAGCAGTCCTCTCGGTCAGCCGGCCAAGTGACTCCTCATTTTGCTTCAATTGTTGGAAGCCGAGGCGGCGTCTCACAAAGAGACTCTCCGCTTGAGACTTACGCCTAATTAGAAATCAGAATGGGAACTTTTGGTCGGCTGCAAGACGGCGAGATCAAAAGAGCTCACGGACGGCTTGGAGGTGCAGCGCTGGAGGCCCAGGCTGAGCAGTTCTCATTAGCACTGGCTCCGGGCCAGATCTCGCTGCCTGATTAAAGCCTCTTAAAAACTCAATTTTCTCACCCGCGGCACGCACTCGGCACTCTCCGAGACGGCCTGGGGTTAATGGGGCTGCCAGCACTTGGCTGTCCCGAGCCTTAGCTAAGCCAGCCTTAATCCTAGCCTGAGAGCTGGGCTGAGCAGAAAGTGCTGGGAGAGAGGGGGTGTCATAAATCCCCACTGCCCGCTGCCACATTGCCTGCCCCGGCTCAGCCTCCTGGCAGCACAGGCTCAGAATGCTGGAGGCTCGCGTCCGAGCGCCCAGATTGCTGCCCAACCCAACCCCACCTAATCCAACCCAATTTCCGTCTGCGCTGTCCCGCCTGCGTGTTCCGCAGCTGGCCCGTGAAATCCCATCGCCCGCCCCCCGCCCGCAGAGTGGCCTACATCAAGGCCATCGACATCTGGATCATCGCCAGCATCATGTTCGTCATCGGCGCGCTGATCGAGTTCGCCGTGGCCTCCTTCCGCGCCAGGCGCACCAAGATGGAGAGCTGGCAGCAGGAGATCCGCAACGTGGTCCGCTCCGAGCTGCAGCGCCTCGCCGTCATTCGCGGCCCGCCACCCGGCCTGCCGTGCGGCCACATCGGCCACGGCTATCCCGGCTTCCCGGAGGAGCTCGAGGACCTCCTGGCCGTCAGCGTCGAGGAGGGCGGCGTTAACGGCGGCAAAGGCGGCGGCGGCGGACCGCCACCCTCGCCGGTGCCGGCGCCCGACTCGGACATCGACGCCTACAGCCGGTTCCTGTTCCCGGCCTGCTTCCTGCTGTACAACTGCTTCTACTGGCTCTACTACCTGGTGCTGGTGGTGAAGATCGACCCGCCGCAGGCCGAGGCCAAGTAGCCGGCTGACCCCGGGCGCGCTGTCCGACCTGAGGTCTTCAGCGAGGCTTTAACTGACTGGGCGCTCTGTCTGAGTGTCTGTCCGCCAGCAGGCTGAAGCGACATTAGCTTACTGTACAAATAGTTGGACCCTGCGATTTGCATGCGCTTCATTGCCGCTCTTTAGTTTAACGTTTCCCCATGCGCAACCCTGTTGCCCCTGTCTTGCACCGACCCGCCTGCGCGCCTGTCTCTCCACAGTCTAAATCGTTCCAGCGGACACCCCCAGAGATCGCTGTGGGTGTCCCCTGCGCTGCAGTATAAATACACATCTCTATATCTGTCTGCTGGTCTCCAATGGAATGAGTCTCGATGCCTTGCGGCTTTCTCTTTTGAGTAACTCGAAGCCAAGCTCGGATGACGTCATCTGGAATTTGTTTTATTAACTTCGGCGCCCCGCTCCCAGCTTTACAGCGCGCAATTTTGCCAGAGGGACGCTGATCGAAGCTCATGAATATTTCAGTGGGGCTGCCGCCCGCCTTCCTGGCGCACTCTCGGCTCACTTGGCTGTTTGCAGGCGCAGTTTCATGTCACCGCACCGCCCCGCACCCTGAATTCCCACTGGAGGTAGTTTTTGTTGCTAGGGGTGGGGAGCGGCTGCACGTCAGCAAAGTGCTCGGCTCGCGGCGGCCGCAACTTGCTCTGGCTTGACAGCTCATCAAGTTCAGTCGAGCGTGTCGCGTGAGCAGCGGGGCGCGACTTCCCGGGTTGCTGAGTCTCCGCTTCCATTCGTTAATTCACTCAGCCGGTGGCCGCGCTGATGTCCGGCCTGTCCGCAGTCCTGGCCGCGCTAAATGCTATCAATTCTCTTCGTCCTGCAAGTCTTGACCTTCGGGCCTCAGGTCTCAAAGTCTCAGCCCTACAACTAACTGAGCGCCAAGATTTCCAGTTCTCTGGCCTGGACGTTAAACCAGCGCTTCTAATATTTCAGCCGGCGAGTTCCAAAGCGAGGTTTGTATAAGTTGAAATCTGCCCACAATCCGGACACAGAATAGCCAGTTATTCCGGGCCTGCAGACTTGAAAATCCTTTTTAGTTCACAGATGCCGCGCTCCAGATGCTCTGCCTGGCCGGCACACCTGCATTAGCTGCAAGCTGTTGAACTGGGATAAACGGAGGCTGGACACGAGCTGTCTGCATGGGGATAAAGCGCATTCATGGGACACCTCGGGCATTGCGCTTTGTGACTTTGAAGGAGGAAATCTATGAGAAAAGGCGCTGAAAGCAAGGAAACCATTTTTTTCCAGGAAAAAACCTTCGCACAGGAAAAAAAGCCGAGCAGCTGTGACGGAAACGCTTGAATTAACTTGAAATTTATTTTATCCGACGGGAAAGAAAAGAAGAAAGTTTGCTTGTTAGAAGATGCAAAGCAGTAGCCTAGAATAATAGACAAGGCAAAGGCTTAATTTGAAGCACAAGAAGATTTACAACAAGAAAGCAGGTATAGCTGAGTGGCTGTGAGACATGTTGGTCTGATTATAAAGCATAGAGAGTTTTAAGCAGCGATAAAACATAAAAAATTATCAATTTTTGACCAGGGGACCAATTGGGTATTTCAAGTGTTTCCCACTTGGAGTCTTCCGTGCTTCGGGCACTTGGAGACGAGGTCCAGCTGACACGCCAGTCATGACGCTTTGCGAGAGCGCGCGATCAGCAGGGCGCTCACCACCGGCCCCGTGTCGCCGGGACAGCGCGCTGAAAGCAGGTCTGCGAGGCTCATTGAGCGGGCCTTCTCCACCTGGCTGCTCACCTCCGACAGCACCGATGGAGACTGCAGACGGCGGGTTTCAAAGCGGAGTTGGCTATGAATTAAAGCGTGACACTTCAACCTGAGGTTCTGCATGAAGAGAATATTGCCATGAGACTCATGTCTACGAAAATTATCACGAGGTTATCGCACTCGTCTTTGCGGCATAATCTCTCTATTTATTTGGAATTATCCTAAGTGTCGATATCAAGGACCACTAGTAGAAAGTCCTAGGACCAACACCCTGACCGTGCTCACCTCAGCAAGCAGCTGCAGCCGGTGCACCAGTTCGCACAGGTCACCAGCCATCAGCGCCTCGAACCCGTTGACGATGGCCTCGACGTGGGGTCGCCTGGCCGCCAGCCCCATCAGGTGCCGGTAGACCGCGGCAGCGCCGCCGCTGCGTTCGGCGCCGTCCAGTCCAGCTGGCGCCAAC
The DNA here is from genome assembly GCA_950096795.1 of Macrostomum cliftonense. Taxonomy (NCBI): domain Eukaryota; kingdom Metazoa; phylum Platyhelminthes; family Macrostomidae; genus Macrostomum; species Macrostomum cliftonense. Next base: position 92,308 of record CATNEM010000317.1, read on the forward strand.
CCGGCTGCCTCCAGCTCGGTCAGGTAGGCGGGGCCGTGCAGCCGGAGGCCCCTCAGCAGCGGCCCATCCGGCTTGAAGGGCGCCGCCTCCTGGCTGAGGTCAGCGAGCTCCGCCGCATTCAAGGAAGTCAGCGGCCGCCGGCTGACGAGGCCGGCCAAGGCGGCTGCGACGAGCTCCCGGGTGTCCTGGTCGCCGAAGAAGTCCAGCACGTCCGACTCCACGGAGGTGCTGTAGTCTGCATGCCAGGAAGCACGATGGGTGCCTCTGTGCACTACTTAAAGTAGTGTCCCCAGCATCGCAAATGAGAAGTTCTGAAATATTTCTGTGCCCCCAATAAGCAGCCTCAATCGCGAGGAAAACTCACGCTTTTTGTAGACGTTGAACAGGTTCTTCAGGCAGCCCTGGTCGTGCTCCGAGCACCGGCTGAGCAGAGCGAACGGGTCGATGTCCTGGAATGGTCAGAAATGCAAGTTTAACAGCTGCTGCCGCGCTCTTCTGATGTTGCTATCAGTTAAGTAAAAGCATTCAGACGTGCCTTGACATTAGCGTGCATCTCCGTGACCACCTTCAGGTAGGGGTTGTGCAGCAGGCCCTCGATCAGGCCTCGGTACTCCTTGGGCAGCGACTGTTTTAGCTGGCTCTCCAGATCCTAGAAGTAGTACGTGTACTTATCGCTATTCATTGGAGAGGTTTTAAAGCATCATAAAATGTACACAGATGACCTAGCTCGTATGTACGCTGCTAGTCGAGCAATGTGACTCAGGTAAATTGACCAACTATGCACTCGTAAAATTATACAGCCAATTTACACTGATAGTGGACTCACTTAAACACTTTCAAATGTACACTGAAGGCTCATAAATTTTACGCAGAAACAGATAGACAGCAATAGTGAATAAAAGTACACTGACTGTGTACTAATTTGCACTGAAGGGGATAAGAGCAGCTCATCAAATCGCAGAAAGTGGTGGCTCTCACCAGGTCGTACAGCTCCCTGAATCGGACCCGGATGGCCTGTCGCTGCTTAGGTGACTTTTTTACCAAGGACTTGATGAGAACCTCGTTAGCTTGAACTGTTAATTAAGTGGTGGTTTTTTAACTACTTAAGACAGTAGCAGGACGTGAGAAATCGGGCTTCTCAAGAACTTCTCACCCATCCTGTTGCAGACCTTCATCAGCATCCGGGCCTCGTTGTCGTACAGCTTCTGCGGCACCTGGCGCTGCTTTGCCTGCGTGAGTGGCACAGCGGGACCCCGTGTGACGCACTGACATCCGGGTTTCCATCCGTAGTTTCAACTCACGATAATAATTAGCAAAATTTTGTGAACTTGATGCAGTAAAATTCTCACCTGCTTTGCGTTCGCCCGCCATGGCTTCGACTGGCTTTCGGTGAGCTGCGGGATTCAACGTGAACTTTTGTAAATGTTGTGTCCTGTAGGAATGCTGAGAGAGCCGTTGACGATAGGGGGGACTTACATCTGAGTTGGAGCTCATTGACGACGGCATGGGCGATGGAAGCTTGCGAGCTCTCGGACCTCCGAGCTCCGAGTCCAGGTCTGAGCTCTGCGATTGAAGTAGAGTCAGCACTGGGTGATTCTAGTCAGTGAATGCTGGAGCGTGAGAGTCAGCACTGGGTGATTCTAGTCAGTGATTGCTGGAGCGTGAGAGTCAGCACTGGGTGATTCTAGTCAGTGAATGCTGGAGCGTGAGAGTCAGCACTGGGTGATTCTAGTCAGTGAATGCTGGAGCGTGAGAGTCAGCACTGCATGATTCTAGTCAGTGAATGCTGGAGCGTGAGAGTCAGCACTGCATGATTCTAGTCAGTGAATGCTGGAGCGTGAGAGTCAGCACTGGGTGATTCTAGTCAGTGAATGCTGGAGCGTGAGAGTCAGCACTGGGTGATTCTAGTCAGTGAATGCTGGAGCGTGAGAGTCAGCACTGGGTGATTCTAGTCAGTGAATGCTGGAGCGTGAGAGTCAGCACTGGGTGATTCTAGTCAGTGAATGCTGGAGCGTGAGAGTCAGCACTGGGTGATTCTAGTCAGTGAATGCTGGAGCGTGAGAGTCAGCACTGGGTGATTCTAGTCAGTGAATGCTGGAGCGTGATACTCAGAACCTACCCCGCCAGCGGCCTTCCTTCCTCCCGTGCTGTAGCTGTAGTCCTTCGTTGTGCTGTCCAGCATCTCCTTGATGTGCTGATGCCGCCTGTAATCCTTCTCCTGTGCAATGGGATTGATCAGGGAGGGGTCAGTTTGCAGCTAGCAAAAGGTTTCTAATGCTGAAGATCGGGTGAAACGGACCCACTCGGCGTGGTCGTAGCTGGACCGGATGCCCATCAGCCTGTTGGACAGGATCTGGTTGTCCTGCAGCAATGCGCGCTGGCGTCGCCGCCTCTCTGAAGTCTTCTGAACGCTGCAGTGGATTCGGGTGAGCGAGATGGTCGTTAAAAGCAGAAAAAAACTTTTGGTGAAGTGATGGACGCCGGTGGCTCTCACAGGTGCAGCTGGCTGGACTCGTACGGGTTCCAGTTGTCCAGCCGGTCCGACCGCTTGCTGATGATGCCGTTCAGCTTCTCAACCAGCAGGCGGTTCTGCCTGTCGATCTCGGCGTTTCTCTCCTCCTCCTGCTGCAGCTTCTTCAGCCGGACAGTCAGGTGCGGATAGGACTTGGGCGGCGGCTCCGGGGGCAGCGCCTGCGAGTGCTTGATGCTGCTCACCTGCAGGGTCCAGGTTCCGATTGACATCATAGACTCGGCCTCCCACTATCTTCACCTGTCCTTTCCTTCAGTCTCATCTATCTGCTTTCCCCTCCCCTTGATGTCTCCCATCTCACGCGTGCCGGCACCACCTGCTGAATATAAAAATCTGCAGTTCCCAAACCTTCTGCCGATGCCGCTGGAGGCCCTCGCGAGCCCAGCGCTGCTCCAGCAGCTTGCTTGACGAGGCGAAGCTGGCCGGGTCCATGCCGCTGCAGCCGTGCCTTATTTGCGAGGCGCAAGGAGGCGCAAGCAGCGGAAAGCAGCTCCTCTTCAGCCTGAGAAAGGGCGGCTCCCCTCCCTCCGCTGTCAGCCTCCTCGTCCCCGCCGCTTTGTCCTGCAGCTTCTGTGTCCGATGGGCCTTGGCAACGGGGGATGGCGAAAGCTGCTAGGGAGAAATGTCACGAACTGCCGCATCAAGGATGCTGAGGTTGCGACTGTACTCCTGGCTGCGGGGATAAAGAAAGAGGGCAGAGATGGAGCTGTAAATGGAGAGGGTAGAAGCAGCAGCAGAGACGATGCATGCGGGGCGATTTTGCCCGAGGTATACTGGAACAATATCTGCTTTCTGCTTTATTCTGCTTTATATTCAAGGAGTCTTGGACAGAACTTTTCTCCCCCTTCGGAGCAGAGCCTCCTTCCCATCCATCCCTGCTCTACAGCAGCCTTGCAGTAGCATTCTGAGCCCGCATTTGCATTCAATTTGTCTGGGTTGTGATAGATCTATCTATCTATCTATCTATCTATCTATCTATCTATCTATCTATCTATCTATCTATCTATCTATCTATCTATCTATCTATCTATCTATCTATCTATCTATCTATCTATCTATCTATCTATCTATCTATCTATCTATCTATCTATCTATCTATCTATCTATCTATCTATCTATCTATCTATCTATCTATCTATCTATCTATCTATCTATCTATCTATCTATCTATCTATCTATCTATCTATCTATCTATCTATCTATCTATCTATCTATCTATCTATCTATCTATCTATCTATCTATCTATCTATCTATCTATCTATCTATCTATCTATCTATCTATCTATCTATCTATCTATCTATCTATCTATCTATCTATCTATCTATCTATCTATCTATCTATCTATCTATCTATCTATCTATCTATCTATCTATCTATCTATCTATCTATCTATCTATCTATCTATCTATCTATCTATCTATCTATCTATCTATCTATCTATCTATCTATCTATCTATCTATCTATCTATCTATCTATCTATCTATCTATCTATCTATCTATCTATCTATCTATCTATCTATCTATCTATCTATCTATCTATCTATCTATCTATCTATCTATCTATCTATCTATCTATCTATCTATCTATCTATCTATCTATCTATCTATCTATCTATCTATCTATCTATCTATCTATCTATCTATCTATCTATCTATCTATCTATCTATCTATCTATCTATCTATCTATCTATCTATCTATCTATCTATCTATCTATCTATCTATCTATCTATCTATCTATCTATCTATCTATCTATCTATCTATCTATCTATCTATCTATCTATCTATCTATCTATCTATCTATCTATCTATCTATCTATCTATCTATCTATCTATCTATCTATCTATCTATCTATCTATCTATCTATCTATCTATCTATCTATCTATCTATCTATCTATCTATCTATCTATCTATCTATCTATCTATCTATCTATCTATCTATCTATCTATCTATCTATCTATCTATCTATCTATCTATCTATCTATCTATCTATCTATCTATCTATCTATCTATCTATCTATCTATCTATCTATCTATCTATCTATCTATCTATCTATCTATCTATCTATCTATCTATCTATCTATCTATCTATCTATCTATCTATCTATCTATCTATCTATCTATCTATCTATCTATCTATCTATCTATCTATCTATCTATCTATCTATCTATCTATCTATCTATCTATCTATCTATCTATCTATCTATCTATCTATCTATCTATCTATCTATCTATCTATCTATCTATCTATCTATCTATCTATCTATCTATCTATCTATCTATCTATCTATCGATCTATCTATCTATCTATCTATCTATCTATCTATCTATCTATCTATCTATCTATCTATCTATCTATCTATCTATCTATCTATCGATCTATCTATCGATCTATCTATCTATCTATCTATCTATCTATCTATCTATCTATCTATCTATCTATCTATCTATCTATCTATCTATCTATCTATCTATCTATCTATCTATCTATCTATCTATCTATCTATCTATCTATCTATCTATCTATCTATCTATCTATCTATCTATCTATCTATCTATCTATCTATCTATCTATCTATCTATCTATCTATCTATCTATCTATCTATCTATCTATCTATCTATCTATCTATCTATCTATCTATCTATCTATCTATCTATCTATCTATCTATCTATCTATCTATCTATCTATCTATCTACCTATCTATCTATCTATCTATCTATCTATCTATCTATCTATCTATCTATCTATCTATCTATCTATCTATCTATCTATCTATCTATCTATCTATCTATCTATCTATCTATCTATCTATCTATCTATCTATCTATCTATCTATCTATCTATCTATCTATCTATCTATCTATCTATCTATCTATCTATCTATCTATCTATCTATCTATCTATCTATCTATCTATCTATCTATCTATCTATCTATCTATCTATCTATCTATCTATCTATCTATCTATCTATCTATCTATCTATCTATCTATCTATCTATCTATCTATCTATCTATCTATCTATCTATCTATCTATCTATCTATCTATCTATCTATCTATCTATCTATCTATCTATCTATCTATCTATCTATCTATCTATCTATCTATCTATCTATCTATCTATCTATCTATCTATCTATCTATCTATCTATCTATCTATCTATCTATCTATCTATCTATCTATCTATCTATCTATCTATCTATCTATCTATCTATCTATCTATCTATCTATCTATCTATCTATCTATCTATCTATCTATCTATCTATCTATCTATCTATCTATCTATCTATCTATCTATCTATCTATCTATCTATCTATCTATCTATCTATCTATCTATCTATCTATCTATCTATCTATCTATCTATCTATCTATCTATCTATCTATCTATCTATCTATCTATCTATCTATCTATCTATCTATTCTCTAAATTTCAATATCAACAAGCAAAATGATTTTTAAACAAACAAGGCTGAAGATCTTTAAAGTAAAATCCAGCTGCACAGAAAGGATAATATTGGCAATAATAACTCGTAGTAGCCAGATAAGAAAACAGCCAGATAAATAGTGGCACTGATAGGACAACAGCGGCAATAATGCTGGCATGGAGGAAGGATACCTCCATGTGATCCTTCCAGCATGAGTGCCAGTCGCTTTGCATGACGTCGCATTCCTTGCTGACCAGCGAGGCTTCCATGCGGCCTGTGACAATCGCAGTGCAATGGCGGAACAGCTGCGAGTACCATGAGTCATACGTGCTTATAGTACTTGGCACTGCCATAACAGTGCCTGCAACCCAGCACGCAATGTCTATAAGTATTTTCTTGTCTGTACACTTGTAGGATTGGATTTTTGCAGGGCGTTTCGAAATTTTTGCGTTGTTTGCACTCCTTTAAAGTCGAAAAGATCTGCAACACTGGCTATGATCTGATCTTGCTGCTTTCCATTGCCTTGCCTCTCATGGTACTTGGCTGTCAGCCGAGCCAGAACCTTATCTTTTGCTTGCAGCTGACAATACTCAATTGCACTTTTTGCCCGCAGGTTAATCAGCTCAAACCAGTGGAGCTGCCGTGCGACACTCGCCCGCAAGACTTGCATCCCAAATGTCATGAATTCTGTGAGGAGCTCTGCTGGAATCTTTTGTTCTTCCGTCATAGCCGCCCCCAGACTTAATGGGAACTAGGCACTGGGCGTGCATGCCCTTCACGTCATCAAATGGCACGGCAGTTTCGGGCAGATGCACCTTCAAAATGTTGTGGAAGAGCGTTAGAATGCTGTCCCTCAGAATCAGGCAAGTCTCAACGGGCATCGGAATCATCGTAGATTCGGCGATCGACGTCACTTAAAAGCTGCGGTTCGAACTCTCTCATCCCCATGGCGAAGCACTCGCCATTCCGGAACAAGGCGAGTCTGAGCGTTAGTGGCTCAAAGCTGCCGTCGATTGCTGGCAGCTTCCACTCGCTCCGAATTCCATGTTGCCGCACCTTCACCATTGGCAGCAAGATCTTTCTCTCCCAGTTTGAATATCGATTTTCTACTTTGACGCAGTTCATTTTGTTCTCTGCCAGTTCGCTGCTGCAGCCGAGCGTCACACAGTTGCCAAGGAGAACAACCTTTGTTTCCTCCTCCAATGGATTTGTGATTGTAGCGAAAACTCTGACTTCGACAGTCGTTGAGGCGCTTTGATCAAAAATGCGAACTTTGTCGCTGTCCAAGCTGGTTTCCAGAGTGAGCCGGTTGCCATCGCTGGATTTGAGTTGCACGGATCGAACATTATCGCAGCGCCTTTGTGCAGCTTCTGCAATACCCGGCTTTTTACGCTGAGCCAAAAATTTAGATTTTGGCGTTTAGAAACCAGCAGCTGACCGTCTTCAGTCCTTCGCATTGCTATCTTTATTGCTTTCTCCCAGACTCCGGTCTTTTTCTTGGTCCGCAGCTCATTCTCTTCATCTTGCCGAATTCGGTCATTTCCGAGCTCCTGGCAGTTGCCTAACCACCAGCAACAGCCTCGGCGCCCACGCTTGGGCAGTAAACGCGGAAATTAAGCGAAACGGTAATAAATAGCTGAAAGAGTGGGCTGTTGTAGCTGGATTCGATGACTATATGTTCTCCATCGTTCACCGTGAGCTGCACCCTGCGCTGCTGATCCCTTGTCCAGCCCTGCGTTAGCTGTGTTTGGAGCAGCAAAAGCGAAGAAAATGTCTGTGGGACAATTTTCTCCAGAAACTTTCAGATTGCCTGCATTGTCTTTTAAAAATTCAACAAGAACTCGTTTTTCTCAGAAATCATAGGAATTCATTCAGCTCCTGCTGACTGAGAAGCTCAGGGCAGTTTCCTACAACAGCCATTCGCTGCCATTGAGCTGCGTCAGAGTGACTACGAAACGTCATGCTTCTCTCAATTGATGGTCGGCAGACGCAATCTATGGGGCTCGAAATAGCCAGAAACCGATCGCCATCGCTGGCTGTGAGAGGCAACTCGTGCCTGGCCACTGCTACTGTTTGGTTGCTGCTGTTTAGAAAATTTAGCGAAAAGCATAAATCAGCAAGGGACTCGTTGGCAAAAACTTTACGATTGCCGGCGATATCCTCGTGCATGTCACTCCGAATTATTTTCTGCCATATGCCAGTGGCTCCAAGTTGCCTAAACTGCAAATTAGGCTTTTGTAACTCTGAGCAATTGCCTGTCAGTGTGATCCGCTCTGCACTTTGAGGCGCTGACCGCGTGCGTGACTGTAACTCTCACCATGGCGACCGGTGCGGCTGTACGGGGTTTGGGAAGTTAGGGGATTTTGCTCGAAAAGATTTTATTAAGACTCGCCCTAGCAATGAATGGCAATTGTGCTGCTTCTAGTCCAGAGTTTTTTTAAGATTGAAAAACTTGTGTATTTTAGTGACTCTCGCAATCCACACTGATTGCACACGGCTTGTGTTAGAAAAAGAGATTAATACGTTGCTATTATGACTGGCTAAGCCGCCCATTCTCTTTACTCCCTGCTCTGCACGTTTCAGTGCACCAGATGCTGAAACAGCCAGCGACTGCCCCGCTGGAAAAAAAGGAAATGAACGGTGTAGGAAGGGAGGCAGACCAATGACTGGTGTGCAGAGTGGAGCTTTGTACTCTGCCTTCTTTGGCACACGAAAGTGTGACGATGAGCTTAACCGGTCTGCAGCGTTTCCCACACCGACGCGTGGATTTATCTGGACATTGAATATTTCCGTGAGCAATTGACTGCTGGATAATACGAGCGTAGATGCTCACAGGTCCTGAGAGGTCCTCAGGCAATCCCTGCCAGGCCGTCAAGTTTTCCGTCTAGCGTCGCTTTTGCTTCGATTTGTTTTCAAGAAACTGCGCGTTTATTTCCATTCTAGCCTTTTTGAGCCTAGATGGACCTCAAGAAAGCCGAGGAGCCTTTCATGCATAATTCCATAAGTTAGCTGAAATAAATTAGTCAGAAAAGTATTTACTAGACGAAAAACGCTTAAACGAGAGCCAGGCTAGAGAGCCTGTTTTATAGATTCTATTTCAGGTATTACGTAATCGATAAACGGGGGACCAAAAAGTTGTACATTACTTTAGCTATTGATGAACCAATAAATTATTTATTTTAGCAATGCAATTTAAAAATTACAGATATATAGCTACGCAATCACATTAGCTGTCCAATGCATTGAAGTTTAAAGAATTTAAAGAGTTAATTGCTTTAAAAGCTTGCAAATTTTCTCGTGCACGAGCGTATAGATCCCAAAACCATTACCACTCTTTATTCCCAATTAACTTTCCCCTTCAACTCCCCTTACAAAATGGTAAATTGTATATACGAGTATTTCCCATTTTTATTTTGTTGTCTACGAGTAGTGGGCAAAGGCTCGAGGTGTCTCATTTATTGACCGAGGCGAAGCCGTCATGACTGCGGGCAAGTGGGGGATACATTAAATGGTGCTCCCTCCCCTGGGCTTTTTGGAACTAGGAGCAGCAAAAGGGACAAAATCTCGTGCTTAAATCTATAAGCATCTGGTTCAAAATGTGAAATACCGACTCGCCATTAATTATTTGAATCGTATGATTTGTCCTTTCTCAACATCAGAAATCAACCCCTTCTGGGCTTACAAATCCACAGTTTGGAAGGCTCGTAATTCACCTAAAATAACATCGAAAATCCTCTCACAAAAGACCGGAAAAACGCTTGCAAACTACTTACAGCAGACAGGGAAGCTCCTTACGCAACACATGAAAGCTTGTTACAAAAGACAGCTGTTTTAGACGCCATAAACCACACGGGAAAGGCATCGTTCAGATATAAAAATGAAAAGTTGGACAGTAAAGTAAAGCAAGCATCAGCCGGTGCGAATCTGACTGAAGGATGCTGCGAGCTGCCGCAATTAATCCTCGCCATACCTCACGTGCGCCTCCGTTGCCAAGCAGCGAGGTCGGCCGGCCATCGGGCAGCGGCGCGCGTGTTTCTCCAGCGTGCTGGACACGGCGAACGGCACGCCGCAGTGCCGGCATTTGAGGCCGCCGTTGCCGCCGCTGGCGTCGCGGGCGCGGTGGGTGCGCATGTGCCGCGTCAGCTTGCTGCTCTGGGCGCAGGCGTAGCCGCACAGCCCGCAGCGGTAGGGCCGCTCGCCCGTGTGGCTGCTGCCGATGCACAGTCAGGTTGGAGCCGTTGTTGAACAGCTTGCCGCAGAACTCGCACCGGTTCGACCGGCTGCGGCGGCGCCCCCGCCTCGAAGGTTTTTGCGGCAGCGGCTGCGGCAGCGATAGCCGCTCGGCTGCAGGCAAAGGGAGCGGCGTCGATGAAGAAGCCGAAAGATGCAGAGACGGTGACGGAGGCGGTGGAGGAGGCGGTGGGGGTGGCGGGGTAGGAGACTCCAGCAGCTGCAGCGGCTGGGGGAAAAGCGGGGGCGGAAGTTGCCATGTTGGCGAAGGCTGCGGCGGCAGCTGAGTCGGCCAGGAAGGCTGCAGCAGCAAGCTCTCCAATAGGGACAGCGTCAGTGGCGGCTGAGGCGCCTGCCGAGCTGGCAGCAGCAGCACTTCCCCGCAGGTTGGACACATCAGCAGCGGCTCTGCAACGAAGCCGAAACAGGTAGAAGAGAACTCTATAGAGAAATTTTATCGGACTTTCGAGCTCTCAATCGAGCCAGCGATTCTCACCTGCGCAGTCCGAGCTGGCTGCGGCATGGCGTTGTTGCATAGCGGAGCGGGTCTGCACCGGAGCCGCCGGCTCGGGGTTACTGAGGGCAGAGATGACCGCGCCGCGCATGAATGCCCGGCCCAATATCTGGATATCTGGAGTGTCTGGACCTGTCGCTTCAATTGTTGTGGCCTCTCAGCTCAATTGCCCCGCCGCGGCTGCGACTGCTTTTGCGCCTAAAATAGCCAAGGGTGGCCAGCGCCCAGTGCTCTGTGCAGGGGGGTCAGCCGGTGCAGCCGTGGCTGCGTCTCAAAGTGCAGCCAACTTGCCCTGCCCGACCTCCAGTGCGCCTGCTCGATCCGCTCTGGGCTCCCGATTTCAGAAAGCTGAGAGAGCAGAAACTATTGTTGCCGTGGCGTGCAAACCCCAAATAGAACAGGGTGGTTATTGCAGGTTCTGCGGCTTTTACTATGCAAAACTATATGCATAGCCAGTTAGATACGAAGAAGCCGCTTCACACATACAGCCTATCAGGCGCACAAGGAAAGGAGAAACGAGTTTCCAGCTGGGAGCTTCTCTGTCCAAGCGTTTTCGAAATTTTCGCATTTGCTTTATTTAAAAAAATTCCAGGTCCGGGTTTTGAGATACTGCAGTGGGAGAGTGAAAGCTTTTGGTAGGTTTGCGGACGTTTCTTGAAACTAAAATTCTTCTGAGATCAGAATCAAGCTGTGTGAATCTCAAATTCTCTGTGTCTTTGTCTTTGTCAAATGTCTTTTTATTTTTAAAAAACCGTAGAAGTCTGACAGGCGTTTTGTCGGCTTTATTGAAACGGAAAATTCGGCGAAAAATCAACAACAGGCGGTTCGGAATTTTTTAAAAAGAACTGCTGAGGCTCTCTGGAGGACTTTGACTTTGCTCCCATCGAGAAAAACGGCTTGTTTGCTTTTTAGTGACGTCAGTGGCCGCCCCTGAAGCTCACATCCTCATCGCCGCTCCGACCAGCAGTGCAGCCAGCGCCGTCTCCAAGGGGGCGCGAGCGCGGGCCTCGGCCGCCGCGCCGGACTTCTCAATGAACTTGCCGGAGGCGTCGAAAGACGGGTGGTCGCAGCTGGCCTTGTCGCATTCCCGGCAGTCGCTCAGCTTCATGCCATCGTCGCAGTTGCTCGAGCAGCCGCGGAATCGCGTCTGGGAAAAAGAGCGAGGGAGGGCACTCGGCTGGGTTAGAGGCTGAGCAGCAAGTCGCGAGGCTCAGCGGCTCACCTTCGTGGCCGAGACGGCGGTCACGCACTTCTGGCCGGGCTCGCACAGGATGGTGCCCTGCGGCCCGTCGTTGTCCTCGAATGCGCAGACCTGCGCCTTGCCGTCCACGAATTTCTTGGCCTTTTGGATGCCGCTGGTGGCTACGAGCGAGCCGGTCGAGACCGAGCAGGCGGCCTGCCTCTTCGTGATGGTGCCGATCTTGTATGCCTGCTCCACGAGGGCCTTCGGGCAGTCGCCGCAGCCGAAGAACAGCCTCTGCAAGGGAAATGTCAGCTGGTTGCCAAGGCTCGAGCACAAATCAGGAAGCGGAGCATCCAAGGGGGCTCACGTGGGATTTGGAGAAGGACTGCAGGACCTCGTAGCACTTGCTGTTGGTCGGCTTGCAAGTTGCAACATTCTTGGGGAAGTCGGCTTTCACGTCGTCGTGGGTGCCGTTGTAGCAGTCGGCGCTGGCCCGCAGCAGCTGCAGCGCTGAAATGGGGGCGCAGTGGCTGCAAGATGGAGCTGGCAAGTCCCGAACTGGTTCAGTTATTGTTTATCAATATGAAAAATTCAGGCAGAGCGGGAACTTACAGGCGGCAAGGCAGAGGAGCAGCAGGTCAGAGAAGTCCATGCTGCTGGTCTGGCGGGTGGCCGGCTGGGTGTGAAATTGGTCAGCTGCAGAATTCCTCGAAATGACTGCGCCTGCGGCTTTTTCACAATTGCGAAAGGTAGTTTAAAATTGCGCGCCTCTCTCTAGACTGCGGTCGCTCCTGTCCAGTTTTTTTTCGATTCTGGTTTTTACCATAAACAAAGCTTTTACCCGAGCTTGTCAATAGCAGCGCAGCTAAATTACCTCGGCGTACAATTATACATTTAATTAAACCCCAGTGTGGCTCAGCGCAGTGTCTATGGCATGCAACGCACTTTACTTAGCGACCAACAGCAAATCCGTGAAATCAGCTGGTGCAGGACGGTAAAACATTTGGAACAAGAAAAGAAAAATTAACTAAGTTAAGGAACTGATTCAAATGTAATAACCCCCCCCCCCAATTTTCTGTTCATGGACGGGCTGTACAACTCAGCACGGATGACGTGGCCAGCCAGCTGGAGTCGCCGACGGCGCAGTACTCTTGAAAGCGGTGTGTCGGCTTTTCAGGACAGACTGGTCAGCAACCGCTCGCTCGATCACCGTCCGAAACAAGGCCCCTCTCTGGCGGTCCGGCGGGGCCTCGGACTGCACGATTGACTTCATCGAACGGAAGGCAGCCCAGACAAGTCATCCGGCGATGCTGCAGCCTGGTCATCGCAAACATCAGCAACCAGACCGCCGAGGTAGATAAACTGGTGACAGCACGAAAGCTCCGTCGCCTCGCCGTCAGCGCCTCGGCATAGAATCGCAGCCTCGATGATGTTCAGCACGCTGAGCACGACGGTCTTCTGCGGTTTGACCGCCAGGGCGGCACTCGCCGAGACGGCAACTCGCTTTTCCGGCTGTTGTTGGGCGCCAGTTGCATTCATTTTCGCGAGTTTTCTATCTGTTGTTGGGCGCCAGTTGCATTCATTTTCGCGAGATTTTCCAGCTGTTGTTGGGCGCCAGTTGCATTCATTTTCGCGAGATTTTCCAGCTGTTGTTGGGCGCCAGTTGCATTCATTTTCGCGAGATTTTCCAGCTGTTGTTGGGCGCCAGTTGCATTCATTTTCGCGAGATTTTCCAGCTGTTGTTGGGCGCCAGTTGCATTCATTTTCGCGAGATTTTCCAGCTGTTGTTGGGCGCCAGTTGCATTCATTTTCGCGAAATTTTCCAGCTGTTGTTGGGCGCCAGTTGCATTCATTTTCGCGAGATTTTCCAGCTGTTGTTGGGCGCCAGTTGCATTCATTTTCGCGAGATTTTCCAGCTGTTGTTGGGCGCCAGTTGCATTCATTTTCGCGAGATTTTCCAGCTGTTGTTGGGCGCCAGTTGCATTCATTTTCGCGAGATTTTCCAGCTGTTGTTGGGCGCCAGTTGCATTCATTTTCGCGAGATTTTCCAGCTGTTGTTGGGCGCCAGTTGCATTCATTTTTGCGCGAGAATTACGGAAACCGGTACTTTTTTCTCAAATCAACCCCCTGATTAAACAAACAGGAAAATGTGCGAAATGTTTTTAGAACTATTTTTTCGATTTTTTAAAGTTTGATGTTGATTTAAAGGCCTCAGAATTATTAGCACTAGTATTACCACTACCTGTTAAATTAAAAACGAAGATAAAAATTCTGTCAAGCTGTAGCCAAGCTGTTTAAATTATTAAAGTAAAATTTCAACCAGTCTGTCAGGCGCCGCGCCACTGCACCACGTAGAAGCCGAGCGCCACGATGCTGAAGGCGGCGCTGCCGGCGAGTAGCCAGACGCTGAAGCCGCCAGCCTTGTGGTTCGCCCCGAATACTACGATGGCAATCAGCAGGGCCGCCACTGGAATCGGAACGTTTCCAGTTCAAATTTAGGGAAGAATTTAATTTCAGTGCTACTTAAAGTAGGCCAATGAAAAATTGAAAGAAAAAACTCGAACCAGCGCCGATGCAGCTGACAAAGCAGAGGATTTTCACAGCCCGGCTCAGCCTGAATGTGCTGGAGGCGATCATCAGCAGCTCCAGCAGCAGGGCGAACCCTGCGAAGGCTGCGCCCAGCACCGACGCAACCTTGACGACCGTATCGGCGGCTGCATTGAAGATTAGGGAATAACATTTTATGATAGCAGAATATGTACTCCTAAACTATGCAATATTTGCTTGGATCAAAGATCGGAGAAGCCAACAATTCAACATCTGGCAGATCGATGGGAGCTCACGTGCAAGCCTGTTCTTATTGACAGGCTCATAAATGCTCACAGATGAAAGGAAAGAAAGAAATTCATCTCTTATAGCCTCACCGCCGCTGCCCAGATCAAAGAGACCGCCGCCATGGCCGCCCAAGCCGACGAGCCAGCTCCGGGTGCTGCAGGCGCCGACGATGCAGGCCAGGCCCAGGCTGAGTGTGGCGATGCAGGCCTGGTGAAAGGACACGGTAACCATGGCAACCTTTAAATGTCTGTTTATGCTGACAAAAGTGGACCGCAACAGCGCTAGAGACGGGCGGCGCAGCTCAGCTAAAGTAGCTAAATACTCGGCTCCGAGAGCCAGCGGCGCAGTTTCTGCCCTCTGCGATATCGAAATGAAGGCGGGGGCGGTGGAATGCTTGGAGCCGGGTGTACCTGAGCTGTGCAGATCTGCGCAGCGACCGTCTTTCCGTCTGACCAAGCTTTATTTTGGCTCAAATTCAGTCCGCTGTTCATATTTAGGCGGCCCAATTTCACCGCAGCACGGGCGCACGAATTTTGCGTGCAATTCTGTGTGAGATACTTTTTGGGCTTTGAATTTGTTTTTAAAGCTCTGAAATATGGGTAATAATGAATTGGCGGCCCAATTTCACCGCAGCACGGGCGCACGAATTTTGCGTGCAATTCTGTGTGAGATACTTTTTGGGCTTTGAATTTGTTTTTAAAGCTCTGAAATATGGGTAATAATGAATTGGCGGCCCAATTTCACCGCAGCACGGGCGCACGAATTTTGCGTGCAATTCTGTGTGAGATACTTTTTGGGCTTTGAATTTGTTTTTAAAGCTCTGAAATATGGGTAATAATGAATTGGCGGCCCAATTTCACCGCAGCACGGGCGCACGAATTTTGCGTGCAATTCTGTGTGAGATACTTTTTGGGCTTTGAATTTGTTTTTAAAGCTCTGAAATATGGGTAATAATGACCTGAACTGGGTAATAATGACCTGAACTGGGTAATAGCGACTCTGAACTGGGTAATAGCGACTCTAAACAGGGTAATAGCGACTGAACTCGGTAATAGCGACTCTGAACTGGGTAATAGCGACTCTGAACTGGGTAATAGCGACTCTGAACTGGGTAATAGCGACTGTGAACTGGGTAATAGCGACTGAACTGGGTAATAGTGACTCTGAACTGGGTAATAGCGACTCTTAACAGGGTAATAGCGACTGAACTCGGTAATAGCGACTCTGAACTGGGTAATAGCGACTCTAAACAGGGAAATAGTCACTCTGAACTCGGTAATAGCGACTCTGAACTGGGTAATAGTGACTCTGAACTGGGTAATAGTGACTCTGAACTGGGTAATAGCGACTCGGAACTGGGTAATAGTGACTCTGAACTGGGTAATAGCGACTCTGAACTGGGTAATGGTGACTCTGAACTGGGTAATAGTGACTCTGAACTGGGTAATAGCGACTCTGAACTGGGTAATAGCGACTGAACTGGGTAATAGCGACTCTGAACTGGGTAATAGCGACTCTTAACTGGGTAATAGTCACTCTGAACTGGGTAATAGCGACTCTGAACTGGGTAATAGTCACTCTGAACTGGGAAATAGCGACTCTGAACTGGGTAATAGCGCCTCTGAACTGGGTAATAGCGACTCTGAACTGGGTAATAGTGACTCTGTACTGGGTAATAGTGACTCTGAACTGGGTAATAGCGACTCTGAACTGGGTAATAGTGACTCTTAACTGGGTAATAGTCACTCTGAACTGGGTAATAGTGACTCTGAACTGGGTACTAGTGACTCTTAACTGGGTATTAGTCACTCTGAACTGGGTAATAGCGACTCTGAACTGGGTAATAGTGACTCTGAACTGGGTAATAGTGACTCTGAACTGGGTAATAGCGACTCTGAACTGGGTAATAGCGACTGAACTCGGTAATAGCGACTCTGAACTGGGTAATAGCGACTCTAAACAGGGTAATAGTCACTCTGAACTGGGTAATAGTGACTCTGAACTGGGTAATAGCGACTGAACTGGGTAATAGCGACTCTGAACTGGGTAATAGCGACTCTAAACAGGGTAATAGCGACTGAACTCGGTAATAGCGACTCTGAACTGGGTAATAGCGACTCTTAACTGGGTAATAGCGACTCTGAACTGGGTAATAGTCACTCTGAACTGGGTAATAGTGACTCTGAACTGGGTAATAGCGACTCGGAACTGGGTAATAGTGACTCTGAACTGGGTAATGGTGACTCTGAACTGGGTAATAGTCACTCTGAACTGGGTAATAGCGACTGAACTGGGTAATAGTGACTCTGAACTGGGTAATAGTCACTCTGAACTGGGTAATAGCGACTCTTAACTGGGTAATAGTGACTCTGTACTGGGTAATAGCGACTGAACTGGGTAATAGTGACTCTGTACTGGGTAATAGTCACTCTGAACTGGGTAATAGTGACTCTGAACTGGGTAATAGTCACTCTGAACTGGGTAATAGCGACTCTTAACTGGGTAATAGTGACTCTGTACTGGGTAATAGCGACTGAACTGGGTAATAGCGACTCTGAACTGGGTAATAGTCACTCTGAACTGGGTAATAGTGACTCTGAACTGGGTAATAGCGACTCTGAACTGGGTAATAGCGACTGAACTCGGTAATAGCGACTCTGAACTGGGTAATAGCGACTCTAAACAGGGTAATAGTCACTCTGAACTGGGTAATAGCGACTCTGAACTGGGTAATAGCGACTCTGAACTGGGTAATAGCGACTCTGAACTGGGTAATAGCGACTGAACTGGGTAATAGTGACTCTGAACTGGGTAATAGCGACTCTGAACAGGGTAATAGCGACTTAACTCGGTAATAGCGACTCTGAACTGGGTAATAGCGACTCTAAACAGGGAAATAGTGACTCTGAACTGGGTAATAGCGACTCTGAACTGGGTAATAGCGACTCTGAACTGGGTAATAGTGACTCTGAACTGGGTAATAGCGACTCGGAACTGGGTAATAGTGACTCTGAACTGGGTAATAGCGACTCTGAACTGGGTAATGGTGACTCTGAACTGGGTAATAGTGACTCTGAACTGGGTAATAGCGACTCTGAACTGGGTAATAGCGACTGAACTGGGTAATAGCGACTCTGAACTGGGTAATAGCGACTCTTAACTGGGTAATAGTCACTCTGAACTGGGTAATAGCGACTCTGAACTGGGTAATAGCGACTGAACTGGGTACTAGTGACTCTGAACTGGGTAATAGCGACTCTGAACTGGGTAATAGCGACTCTGAACTGGGTAATAGCGACTCTAAACAGGGAAATAGCGACTCGGAACTGGGTAATAGTGACTCTGAACTGGGTAATAGCGACTCTGAACTGGGTAATGGTGACTCTGAACTGGGTAATAGTGACTCTGAACTGGGTAATAGCGACTCTGAACTGGGTAATAGCGACTGAACTGGGTAATAGCGACTCTGAACTGGGTAATAGCGACTCTTAACTGGGTAATAGTCACTCTGAACTGGGTAATAGCGACTCTGAACTGGGTAATAGCGACTGAACTGGGTAATAGTGACTCTGAACTGGGTAATAGCGACTCTGAACTGGGTAATAGCGACTCTGAACTGGGTAATAGCGACTCTGAACAGGGTAATAGCGACTGAACTGGGTAATAGCGACTCTTAACTGGGTAATAGTGACTCTGTACTGGGTAATAGCGACTCTGAACTGGGTAATAGTGACTCTGAACTGGGTAATAGTCACTCTGAACTGGGTAATACAAGCCATTCATTTTGTATGCAAGGCAGAAAATAAAAAAATACGTTTCTAGCTGCTACTAGTAGCACTTGATTCAGGCGGAAACTCTCAATTATTGATAAAAGAGGCTAAGTAATATGTTTGTCTGGATGAGACTTTTAGTAATTCAGCAAATGAAAGTTTGCGTCATCGTTTCTGCCTTTGACTGCCTGCTCTGGCTACAATATACATTTTATTTAATCTTAAACTAGCTTGGTAATGACTCATAGACTGGCTTGATAATCTCTCATAGACTGGCTTGATAATGGCTCATAGAATGGCTTGATAATGGCTCATGGACTGGCTTGATAATGGCTCATAGACTGGCTTGATAATGGCTCATAGACTGGCTTGATAATGGCTCATAGACTGGCTTGATAATGGCTCATAGACTGGGTTGATAATCGCTCATAGACGGGCTTGATAATGGCTCATAGACTGGCTTGATAATCTCTCATAGACTGGCTTAATAATGGCTCATGGACTGGCTTGATAATGGCTCATAGACTGGCTTGATAATGGCTCATAGACGGGCTTGATAATGGCTCATAGACTGGCTTGATAATCTCTCATAGACTAGCTTGATAATGGCTCATGGACTGGCTTGATAATGGCTCATAGACTGGCTTGATAATGGCTCACACTGATAATCAGTCAGAGTGCTACAGCACCGGCACAAGCGGGAGCACTGATCAAGTAGGCAAAGTACGAGAAGATAAGATCTCGTAGATAAGAAGCCGCCCGCTCATATTAGTTAAAAATTGACCCACCCTGCTTAAATTTATGACTTATAGATGGCTTTTTTAGATTAGCGGCTTGTCGTTAGGAAATTATTTTCTTTAACGATAATTGAATCAAAAATGCAGCTTTTAAGATTGTTTAAGATTGTTTTAATAATTCCACTTCGAGACCAAGACACGACTATACATTTTAACTCCACGCCATCTAAAACTTTTTGCAAATAATCTTTGTTTAAAGTAAAATTCATTAAATTTTTCTAAAGTCAGCAGGAAAACTTTCAAGATTTTTGCTGACAATCGTTACCGTGATGTTTTGTGTCGATTTAATCATACAGAATTTATATTTAGCGTGGCTCGTACTGATCCCATGCATAGTTATTATACGTGATAAATCCCATGCATAGATAATTGAATAAGTTATTATACAATCAAATGCGAGTGCGAGCCATATTTTCGGACACAGATTGTTTTAAAGTTTGTGTTTTGGAGTTTATTAACGATCTGACTTGGCAATCCCACACACAAACCAAGGAGGCAGTTGAAAACAAGGAAAAATGCAAAGGTCTCCTAAGTCTGACCAGATCAGAAACGGAGCGGGCAGGGCTAATGAACACCTGCGAATAATATGCATATTTGTATTTAGCGATTCGTCTGCACGGGCAACGACGCGAGTTCTTGCCAACGCGAAGAGCTTCAACTGGCCACGTGTGCTTTGCTTTGACGCAAAAAGCTTAGGAAAATTCTCACGTGGACATTTGAAGCGCCTGAGATGGCAAGGTGGGAGGCGGCCTCAGTCTTACCTGGCAAGGCAGTCTCAGATAGGCACTGCTTGACGGATACCGCATGGAGAACGCAGGCAGGGCACAGGAGAGCTGTTCCGCCGACCCAGCGCGCTGTTTTATGGCCCAACCGAGCGGAGGGAGGAGCGGCGGGGGGGTTGGGGCGAACATTCGGGGTCTCCCCGAGGCCCCGCCGCGATGACTGTGCTGTGTGGGGCAGAGGAGCGCGCGAAAAAGAGGTTATGCAACTCAGACCGCCCGATCTCGTAGACTCTGGGCCTGTCAAGGCGTGCCTTGCCTCTCTCCCCACGGCCCCTCAGCCTGCCAGCCCTTGGCAGTCACGTGATCAGTGGAAACCATCGAGGCCGGGCTTGTTCGGCCTCCCCGTCTAGGGCTGATTACGTAATCGAATAATGCCCGCGTCCAGGGCGAGATAGGCGGACCAGTTCAGACCAGCCATTGGCCCCCCAGTGTTTTGTCACGCACGCTGCGTGACTCAGTGCGCGCCCAGTCGGCCCGAACTATTATGGGCCCCCAAAGTGTGAGGGAACTTTTCAGAGGGCTGGGGTGGGGGAACAAAGGAATCTTTGTCATCATCAGCCAGCGGTGACGCATAGTGAAGCAGATCGATGGGGTCCCGGGCCTCGGGGGAGGCAGAATAGACGCAATGGTCTGCTTGTGAAGGACTGGTGTGGCTCGGAGGCCGAGTGAGCTTTCTTGCTTCAGCTCTTGGTTCTATTCTCAAATTTCCAGAATTTTTACGAACTAAGAAAGCTCGTTTTGTGATGAAGTGGGCGGCGTTTGACCAAAAATGCTAAAGCTATTAGAGAGTTATTGTATTCTCACTGCTGTTGTGGTTGTTGTTGTTGTTGTTGAATGCGGAGTGCGACTCATAGAGGAACCCATTGCAGGGCCTCCAAGAGTCGCGCCACCAGTTGTCCCTCGGCAAGATCATTCATATTGATGCAACCGAAGAGTTGCCTGGCGATTTCGAGTGCCGGACAGTTAAGGATGTGGAACTGGTCAACTTGGTCATCGCAGAGCCGGCAGCTGCCCGATTCAGCAGCCCCGATGCGCCGTTGATAGTACTGCGACCCAGGACAGTGACCCGCCCGGATTTGAGCAATAAGGACTTGTTCTTTGCGGGTGCCGTTGTAGTACGTCAGTCGATTTCCATAGACTTGGAGCAGGTGTCCCTCGAGCGTCGGGGAGAAACGATGGACGCGGCGAATGAGGTTCCTCGCCGCACTGATAGATACGACTCCGGGTTGGGACCTGGGTTCGACTCGATATCGCCGGCTCTGATCAGACGAAGCTCGGGGAGGTACGACGCCGGCTGTCGTCCCCCCCTAGCCGAAAAAACGACTTGCTTTCTTCCATTCCATACCTTGCTGAGTGACGATGGTGTCCGGTTTCTGGTGATCTTCGACACCCCAAAGGGCGCCTCCCCCCCGCGACGTAGACGCGGCACCAGGTAGGGGCTGGGCCGAGGCCCAGGCCGGAAGTAAGTCCCGGCGGGTGCTGTTGTGGTTGCTGCTGTAGCAGCTAGGATTGTGCAAATTTCTATACCAGGTGAAGATCATTACATTCATTTTTTTAATTTGAAAAAATCACGTCTCCCTTCGAAGTCCAGCCTGGGTGGTTAACTTGTCTTGTTCTTTACGAACCGCTATAAGAACCAGTTCGTTAAGATTGAATGAAAAACGATTAGCTGTGTAGGATTTATCTATGCTTACTCTTTTGGATATTCTGTAGCATGCAGACAGGATATGACAGTGTATTTGTGATCAGCAAATCGGAACTCGCGAATGGCCAATGTAAAATCTGATGAAAGTGAATTAAAAAATCCGAAAATAATCAAACAAAGAAAGGCAGATTCTTGCAGCGCCAACAAAAAAATCGCCAGCCATTTGGAATGAATCAAGCAAAATCTGTGGGAAAAAATCACAATAAAAAATCAAACTGAACTACTCACAGTAGCAGAATTGAGGTTCAAATCGTACATACGAATTAAAAACTGCGAAAAAAATTTAGACAAAATACTGCACCGAATACGCTACTAACAGTAGCCAAGTTTAGAGTGTTACTGTTGCAAAGCTGCAGGAAATCTTTTAAACAGTAATATAGACATCCACGCAATACTGGGCTGCTAGTTTGATTCATTTTTCAATTAATATCGGCCATCCAGCAATGCCGCAACCAGTCACAGCTTGAACCAGCTGGGCAGCAGGCGCCTCAGCCCGCCCGTCCGGCTGTTGCTGATGAGGCGGTCGCCCTGCACCTGGCGGTGCCGCAGGGCGCACAGCACCCGCTTCGGGCCCGCTTCGGTGGCTGCGGCTGCCGCGTCGGCGAACACCGGGGCGGCGCTGCGAGTGTCCAGCGCGTAGAACACGTTGGAGCCGTCGGGCACCACCGACTCTGCGGGGGGAAGGGTGCGGGTGGGCGGGGAGCTGGGCTGGGCTGGGCTGGAAAGACAGGTAAAAAACCTCAAAGCCACTCACCTGCGCCACCAGCCAGAAGCTGCACGATGACGAACAGGTCGGGCGACTCGGTCAGGCCGTGCCGATCCAGCGCCGCGCGGATCACCGAGCCGGTCTTGTCCTCCGGGTGCACCTGCCGGCCAGGGGCGGGGCGACGACTGGGTGACCATGCTGACCCGTCCCACACCTGACAGTCTGACCCATCCCCCACCTGATAGTCTGACCCATCCCACACCTGACAGTCTGACCCATCCCACACCTGGCAGTCTGACCCATCCCACACCTGACAGTCTGACCCATCCCACACCTGATAGTCTGACCCATCCCACACCTGACAGTCTGACCCATCCCACACCTGGCAGTCTGACCCATCCCACACCTGACAGTCTGACCCATCCCACACCTGACAGTCTGACCCATCCCACACCTGGCAGTCTGACCCATCCCACACCTGGCAGTCTGACCCGTCCCACACCTGACAGTCTGACCCATCCCCCACCTGGCAGTCTGACCCATCCCACACCTGACAGTTTGACCCATCCCACACCTGACAGTCGCTTGGCTCACCAAGATACTCTTGTAGGCTCCGGAGCCGCTGCCGGCTTCCAGTTGGTCAGTGGCCGGATGGGTGTCTGGCAGGTCCAGCCGGAACAGCACCATGCAGACGTCCTTCTGCTGCTGCTGCAGCTGCGGCGGCGGCTCCAGTACCTCCTTTGAGTCCGTCAAGGCCTCAAGCGACGCGTCGCTCTGCATGGAGAAGCACAGAATATCTGAATGGCTTCAAGGCTGATGCCAGGCTTTTCAGCGAGGTCAAGGAACTAATTTTCTAAGTTAAAATTTCCGGCTAAAATCAATGGCCTGAGAAATTCAAGAATTCCTCAGAACTCGGATACAGAGTTTAATTCAGGGGCCATCGGATAATCATTTCAATAATCATAAGCGAGCAGGCAGCAGTGTGGGTTCTGATAGAGTTTCTTTTGATCTCACCGCCATGCTGGAGATCTCGGTGCAGCTCTCATTCCTGCAAGGTTTGACAGTGGCCTGTTCGTAAATCCAAACCCTCGCAGCCCTTCTAAACAAAGACCTTGTATCTGAAAGTTCAGCTGATCAACGGTGAGCCTTCTGTCTTACTCCGCTACTGGAGCAATTAATTTCAGTTCTTTTACTGCAGCGAATCCTTGCTTAACGGGTTGCAAATACCGCATAAATGAGAGCAATGAAATACTCTAAAAATACACAGCAGGTACAGACAACAGAAACAGACAGCAGCTACAGACAGCAGCTACAGACAGCAGACACTGACAGCAGGCACAGACAGCAGACACTGATAGCAGGCACAGACAGCAGACACAGACAGCAGACACAGACAGCAGGCACAGACAGCAGACACTGACAGCAGGCACAGACAGACACAGACAGCCGCTACAGACAGCAGGCACAGACAACAGCTACAGACAGCAGCTACAGACAGCAGACACAGACAGCAGACACTGACAGCAGGCACAGACAGCAGACACTGACAGCAGGCACAGACAGCAGACACAGACAGCAGACACAGACAGCAGGCACAGACAGCAGACACTGACAGCAGGCACAGACAGACACAGACAGCCGCTACAGACAGCAGGCACAGACAACAGCTACAGACAGCAGCTACAGACAGCAGACACAGACAGCAGACACTGACAGCAGGCACAGACAGACACAGACAGCCGCTACAGACAGCAGGCACAGACAACAGCTACAGACAGCAGCTACAGACAGCAGACACAGACAGCAGACACTGACAGCAGGCACAGACAGACACAGACAGCCGCTACAGACAGCAGGCACAGACAACAGCTACAGACAGCAGCTACAGACAGCAGACACAGACAGCAGACACTGACAGCAGGCACAGACAGCAGACACAGACAGCAGCTACAGACAGCAGGCACAGACAGCAGCTACAGACAGCAGCTACAGACAGCAGACGCAGACACACAGAGAGACAGACACATACACTGACACAGAGACAGACACAGACACACAGAAAGCACACACAGACAGACCCCAGACCCCAGACACAGACAGAAAGCGAACTGAACAGCTGATACGAACCTCCGGTCCGGCTGTATCTCGAGGCTGAGCAGCAGCTGCTGTTCATCGCTGAGCAGCTCAACGTTGCCGAGCCAGTGCTCGAACCTGGCATCCTCGCAGTACTGGTACTGCCGGCAGGTGACCTGGTACAGCCGCAGCCGCGCCAGCACGTCGTACTCGCGGCGTCGCTTGTCGAAGTTGATCAGGCCACCGTGGACGCGCTCCGGGAAGGCAGAGTGCAGGCCCTCCAGGTCCGTCAGGAAGGTGCCGAGGTAGGGCACCGTGCCTGATGACTCGTTCAAGGACAGCTGCAGCAAGGGGAGGTGAGTTCTTGTATTCTATCGACTGAATTCTCCCAGTCACTGCCTCTCTCTAGTCACAGCCAGTCAGCCCCAAACGCCAGCTCACAGCGGACGCCGTCCTCGAGCCGCCGATTCCTCCGGGCACGGACAGCTGCCTGCTGAGCGCCTTGCCGGTGCCCTCCTGGTGCATCGCCCGCCTCGGCGCCTGGAAGTTCTCGGCGGCGTCAGCGAAGCGGGACAGGTCGGCGAGCAGGTCGCGGCAGGCGGGCGGAACGCGGCGCCAAACGCGGCTGAGACGGCGCAGGCACTGCAGGTTGAGCGTGCAGACGATGGCGAACAGGGACGAGAAGTTGCGCCGCTCCCGCAGGTACTGCGCTATGCGAATCCACCTGGACAGCAGCTGCGCCCGCTCCTCCGGCGCCAGGCCCGGCTGCAGCGCGTGGGAGGCCACCAGGCCACACACCCGGTTGAACTGGCGCACCGTGGCGTCCACGCTTGGCGAGCAGCCACTGCGGCGGTGCCGCGCCCACTGCGAGCCCAGGCACTCGTGCAGCCGCAGCGACACGAACAAGCGGGCGTCCAGGCGGGTCAGCTGCTCGGCCACCTGCAATTGGGACGAAAACACCTGTCAGCTCCCGGCTCCGGCTCATAGGGAAATTGTAAGGAAAGTAGACAGCGTCAGCACCTGGAGGTCGTCCATTTCGTCCCACTCCACCCTCCGCCAGTGCCGCCGTCCGCCGTGGCCCCCGCAGCCGGCGGCCTCCGCCTCGGCTGCCGACGCCTCAGCAGCTGCAGCCGCGCCGAAAGTCTCAAGCCGACGGCGCGCGAGCCTCGCCAGCAAGTCAAGCCGACCGGCAGCCTCGCTGCCCGGCTCCGCAGCTGCAGCGGCGGCCTCGCAGCCTTCAGCCAACAGGCGAAGCTCGCGAAAATCCGGCGGGCGTCGGAGCAGCTCCTGGAACGGGTCGGCCAGCCAGGCGTTCAGCGTCACCAGCAGTGCCGCACGCAGCCGGTCGGAGTTTACGCGACCGCTGCCGTTGCGAAGCCTCGAATCGGTGGAGTGAAAGTGGCATTCACAGTTTGCTTGCCATGAACTTTATTGCAGCGTTAGCAGCAAGTGTTAAAAAACATTTTCCCATTATTTTAGAGCTTTCCGTAAGCTTAAAACGCACCAGTTAAAATTCCACAAAATAGACAACAGAATAGCTCAATCATTACTTCAAGTTATTAAAATTTAGTGGCGTTTGTTTGGAATGCGAAAGATTTGGAAAGAAAGAAGCTTAGAGAATCACTGACGTTCGGCTCCAAACCTCCCGTCAGTAGCTTTCATGAAGCTCACTTGTCAAAGACAATATTGAGAAGCTCCTCTGTGCTCGCAAAGGCGGGATACGTGGTGAGCAGTATATTCATGTGCAGGCAGTCAATTTTGTCCTCCATGTGATCTGGAGGCGCCAAGCCTTCCACAATCGCCTCTAGTGAGCCAGCCATGAGGATGCGAGTTCGGGCTTCAGGAGGCGGTTCCAGCTGTCGATGCTGCAAGGAATTTTAAATATTACTTAAGCCCATTTCTATCTATATCTCTATATTTGAGTGAGATATTCTATAACTGCAAAAGCTTTGATGCATGTGTAAAAATTCTCACCAATGAACCAGTAACAGATACTTGCTGCTTCTTTGGTTTCAGGGCATAGACAGCATAGCCCTCGTCAGTAAATTCGGGAGCAACAGAGTCCTCCTATAGAAAAAAATTTGGTCTTATTAAATACATTAGATGCTTATTTGTAAAAAAGGACATATATAGCTATAGTCTATATATAAGATATTAATTTTCCCTAAAAGTACAAAAGGTTATATTCAAAATTTTAATGATCACATTAATACATTATAAGAAAAGAATTTAAGGATTCCTTTTAAAAATGAATAATTGATTTTTATAAAAGCATGGGATTCAATTAAGCTATCACTTCTATGCAATAACAATAAACTAGCATGATAATCTAGAACAGAAGAAGTATATAAAAATTTTATAACTAAGCCTATTCTGAAGCAAAATAAAAATTTATAAATCACTTAAATGAAGCTAATCTAACGATGCGAAATTCAAATAAAACATAAATTTATCTATTCTAATTGTGCCTTGTAAGTTAAATTCCTATAGTAGTTTATAACTATTAATTATATTTGTAAAATGCTACATTTTATTGTAATTGTAATTGTAACACTGATGCTCGGAATAAGTACTTACAACAAGATCCACATAGAATTTCGATCGTGACCGGGACAGAGACATGAATCTAGATAAAAAGAAATAATTTAATAAACAATAAAGCAGTAGTAATATCGCGAAATGAATTGAATCCACTCAGTATCAAATTAAAAATATGAACAAAACAAATTGGAAAAATAATACTCTTATACTATATTGTAATTCAATTGCAGTATAATTGCAGTAAAAACTATCATAAAAATAATAACTTGACTACCAGACCTTAAGTTCTATTTTAATTCCTGCAATTTCGCCTCGCACAGTAAAATTGAAATCGATAACTAAAACAGAGCGACACCGAAGCAAAATAATTTATTTTTAATTTTTTGAAAAAAGTACTATCCATTATGTCATTCAAGAAATAAAATGACTCTAAAAGAGCAAAGTAATGAGGAAGAACATTTTTTGTTTGATTCAGTTGTTACTTTTAAATACAAGTCTGCTAGACCTAGTGCTAGAAACGCACCTAGGTCTAGCCATTTATATTCCGTACGGACCTACACTTCGTTTTAAAAATAAATTGAAACTTTCCTGATGCCTGAGTGCAGCACTATATTAGGAATTATGTGCATCGAGGGGTCCAATGTCACCGGTTAGTACATGTATGCTGCAAAAGTACGTGCATGCGTGGCGCCGCTGCTGAATTTTTGGCGACTTTTGCCACAGGACCGATTTACCTAAGCACTTTTGTATTAATATTGCCTGCTTTGGCAATCCTTGTCTTACTGTAACTACAGCATTTTACCTTTGAGCAATACCGTAAGTTTTAAACAAAAAATCTAAAAAGTATTCTTGCACAATCGAGCATGAATTTTACACGTTTGATGTACTCTAAATCTACATATTTACTTGCATTTGCGTAGCTTTTTTACGCACTTTAGGCCTCCATTTGAGGCTCTAAAAAATTTAACTCTCCTTTAGGCTTAGGTAAGACCTGGAAAAAAGCGCTACTGACATGCGTGTGGAAATACTGAAATGAAGTGCCTCTCGCCTTTAAAGCAACACTGCAAAAATCAAGCGCGCTAACGGACTTAATACTATTTTATAGTAGTAGTACGACTATTCAGCACCTAGCGACAGCGACTCTTATACACCCGACCGTCGACCAGATGTACATCTCAGCCCACCGCACATCCGCAGGATTAACGGGCTGAAGGTGCCGCAACAACAAGCACCCTAAATTTGACAGCTCACACAGGTAAAGTAATGCGGGATTAATTTGCCCTTCTCAGGGGCTCCTAAGAGACAAATTATCTCACAGACTTGGAGCTCGAACCCAGAACCTCTTGGTCATGCGACTTAGGATTGGGCTTTCAATCGCTTGATTAGACCTTTCATACGAAAACGAAAAAAATCAAGACGGTAGACAAAATTAAAAGGCTGCAAGTTTAAACAGCACGATATTAAATTACAAATTGAACTGGTCTCGTTGCGGAACGCAACCAGCGCAGTGTATTTCGCCACGCACTAAGGTAAAAATGCAGACAACACTAACAGCAAAGGGTTGTCTGTTTAATACGCAAGCACGCTGCTCTGTTTTACTGCATTAGCTTTAGGTTTTACTGCAGGCGGCAGGCGGAGAGCGCAACAGTCTTTAGTCAGGAAAATATTTGCACGAAACGGGGAATTCAATCAAATACCCAACAATCAGGGGCACGGGAATACGCTTAGTGTTCGCATCAGGTGACGGTCTTCTGCCCGCTGGCGTCCATCTTGGCCCGCTTCTTGTTGATGGCGTCTTCCACGGCTTTCAGCTGCTTCAGCAGCTCCTCCTTGCGGGACAGCGCGTTGGATGACCGCTTGCGGTTGGCGTCAGTGGCGGCCGGTTCTCCGCCGCTGCTCGCTGCCGGGCGCGGCGGTCGAGACGGCGGCGGCTCTCGAGACTCGAGCGGTCGGGCTGCGGAGCAAGCGAATTGGAATAAATTGCTAGGGATTTATCTGCTAGGGATGAGGCTTAATAAATCCTTCGGGTCACTTCACTGATCAGCGGCGATTCTTTAAGGGGTTTGTTTGAGGGCGATTTCTTGAAGAATCTTGAAGGAAAATGGCGATCAGTCAGCGGCTCCGAGGCCGATTCTTAAGCGGCTTAAACACAATGGGAGGGGATGCCACAAGTGGCTCTGAAGGCAATTCATTAAGGCTGTGCTTTAAGCAACGCATGAACTGAGCGCTCACATTTTTTAGGTTCGCCGGACTCGGCAGGCCGCTGGCGCTTTCCATCGTCAGCCAACTCAGAAGAGCTCGGCCGGCGCTTCCGTGGATGCTCCTGCGGCGGCTGCGGCCGGCGGTGACCCGACGGAGGCGCGGCTGTCACGCGGCTTGGAAGCTGGCCACCGGCCGCTTCGTCCGCCTGCTGTACCGACGTGGCGGTCGGGGGCGGCAGGACGGCATGCGAGCGGGGCTTCCCGCCGATGGCATGCTGGCTGTCGGCGTGCGGTGGCTTCTGGCGCCCCGGCTCCCCGCCGTCGCTGTCCTCGGATGACGAAGACGACGAATTGGCCGAGCTGGACGAGGAGCCGCCCGAAGAAGACGAAGACGATGAAGATGACGAGGAGGAGCTAGAGGACCTCGAGCTGGCTGAGTCGGTGCGCCGGCGCGGGGGAGGCGCCGGACGATCGGATCCGTCGCCCGCTGCGGTAGACTCGGCCGCCCCGCCGACGTCTCTGTAGGCGGCTGGCAGGGGAGCTGCGCGCCGGCGCTCCGGCTGCTGCGACGATGCAGGTGGCGGCCGCTCCGACCGGCGCTGCTCGCTGTTGCGGCGCCTTTCGGAGGAGGCTGCCGACGAGGACGAGGAGGTTGATGTCGACGAAGATGACGATGATGAGCGCCGGGAGCGCGATGAGGATGAGGACGAGCTGCTGTCGCTGGAGTCGGAGGAGCCGCCCTGGCGACGGCGGCGCAGCTGGCCGGCGCGGTTCCGGTCCCAGGGGTCCACCCAGGCGGCCGGGCCCGCGCCGGAGTCGCCCTGTGGGCGGAGACGCCCGCGGCGCTGCCAGCCGCTGTCCGACTGGCCGGGGCCGGCGTCGTGCCCGTCGCCATTTTCCTCGTGACGGCGGTGGCGTCTGTGGGGCTCTAGCGGTGGCTGATGCTGCGAATGTCGGTGATGGTGACGCCCAGTGCCACCAGGCGGCGCCCCCGAAGCTGCTTCGGCTCCGCTGGCGGACTCAGCGCGGGCGGCAGCAGTTGCGGCCGCGGCCTCCCGCTGCCTTTTCTCCATTTCACGTCGCCAACGGCGGGCCTCCTGCACTTCGCGGAACACGTCTCGGTAGTACTCGATGTCCTCCTCCTGCGCGCAGACAGGCGGAGATTTCATCAAGTTTTGACCAGCAATCCCGACAGACCTGGGGCTCTGAAGCTGGCAGAGCAGTGCAAGCGGGACTCACCTTCTCCTCAGCGGCAGCCAGGGCGGCGGCGGCAGCGGCAGCGGCTTCAGCAGCGGCCGAGTCGGCCGCATCGTCGTCAACCTCGTCGATGTCCTTAGGCAGGAAGCGCTTTCGCCGGAGGTCCTCAGCCGCGGCCTGGTAGTATTCGCAGAACATCGGCTCCGGCTCCGGCCGCGCCGCCAGAGCAGTCGGCAGGCGCTGCGCCGGCTGCTTCTTTGCTTTTTGCTGAGCCGGCTGCTTCTGCGGCGGGGTCGGCGGAGGCAGCGCCGGCGCCGCCGGCTTCGGCTTGGGCGTCAGAGTGGTGGCCGCTGACAGCTGCTTGGCCAGAGCCTCGTCTCTGGCTGCCGGTAGGTTCAGCTTTTTCTCCTTGAACGCCTCCGCCTCCATGCGGCGCCGCTCCTGCGCTTTGGCGCGTCGCTCGCGGGCCACGCGCAGCGCCTTCTCCCACGGCGTCTCCGGTTTCGGCTTCGACGGTTCGTCAGGCTCGGCCTCCGTGGCCGGATCCGCAGCCGCAGGCGCCTCCTCTGCGGCAGCCACAGCCGCCTCATCCTCGGACAGGACCTCGCCCTCCTCGAAGTCTTTGGAGCCGTCGCCGCGGACTTCGCCCTCCTCGTCGTCGCTGGTGCGAACTTCGCCATCGCTGACGCTCTGCTTGGACGCTTCGCCGTCGTCCTCGCCGTCCTCGCCATCGTCGACATCGTTGGTGTCGTCTTGGCCAGCAGATCCAGCCGGCGCCTCGCGCGGCACGTCGTCAACAAAGTCGAGCTGCTCCTCTTGGTCGTCACCGTCTGGTGGATGACGGGCCGCGGCAGGCGCGAGTGTGGGCGTTGACATTGGCGGGCCGGGCTGAGCTGGTCGCTGCAGTGCCAATCATCAGATTTTTTGTAGCAGAGGCGCGCGGTAGAATAATAAAAGTCTCTCAAAATCAACTTCTTGCAATGGAAAATCCTTAGTAAACTATGCATTACTCAATGAATTAATTATTGACTAATAAAATTACGATTAGTTTACCTTTAACATCTGTTATGAAAAGCTCTGTGTGCCTGTATAAAAAACTTTGTTTGCTATGGCCGCCAAACTGCTCAATCAAATTGAACTGAACTTTATACACAAGTAAGACTATGGATGTTTTACATTTAGAACATTTAGGATAGCTAAAAAATTTAATATTGATACATTAGAGGGTTAATATTAATTAGAAAATTCGTTGGAATGGTAAAAACATAAACTAAAAAATGAATTAAAATGGCCAGGATTACATTTTGCATAAAAATGATTATATATATATTGTAGCTAAATCCTAAGGCTTAGAATAAAATAGATATAATTAGATAGATAATAAAGGGCAAATATAGGTTTGATACTTTTTAGCTTAGATTTATTTATTCTTACTACAATTTTTATTGGACTTTTGTTATTTTGGCATTTTTTCATGACCCCTGTCCTAGCCACTTGTTATACAATCCCTGTGTAAAAGACATAGTTGAGCAATGAAACAAATAAACAAAATTCTTCAATGACTTTCACTTTATTATAAGTTTTCCAGTGTTTATTTCCATTAAGTGTCAAGTGTCCACTAGTGTAAACAAAATGGAGGAATGGAAATGAGAATTAAATGGAAGAATTTTATTGTAGGGGACTACATAACAAAACTTGATGGTTTTCATCAGTTTTGAACTATGATCCTTCAAGTGTAAAATTCATTTTGTGGTGATTGTGTAAATAGGATGAGTCTAATATAAACATAAGTTCAAATTTCAATCTTCTAGCTCACCGCAGTCATTCAATATAATTAGCATCCCAATAGCATCCCAATTGATGTCAAAGAGCCTATTGTTTGACCGAATTGGAGGTCCAATTAGAGGATACCACCACCCTTTCACTATCATTTTATGATCCCCTTAAGGTACTGACAACAAGTTTTCATCATAGCAATTGCTTAATTAAAGTGGGGTTTTTTCTTTGGAAGCATATATTTAACTCAATCTTGTTGTGCAAACAAATAGCCACCTTCCATAGTCAGGAAGGTGGTCTTTGAGGGGGAAAATTCCTGCACACACAAATGGTCTCAGTGCACATTGGCAGACAAGTGCAGTGCATACAAAGGGTCTTGGTGCATATTGGCACATAACCTGGTGCATATAAAAGGTCTTAATATATATAAATATTAACAAAGGTTGCTATATAGGGCCAGGGTTAGGGGACAGAAACAGTGCACAGATAGCACTGTTGCACTGAGCCAGCCCACTTGATCTCAGAATTTTTTGCCCTTTGTGTGGATATGCATCTGTTAGTTTGGAAAAGCCATGTTAGGCAAAACTGTATGCCTTGTATGGCACTGTTTATATGAAATCATTTTCCACCTATGCCCTCCTTATTTTAGTAATCTATGTTAGGTGTGAGTTTTATTCCACCCTTGCAAGCCACTTTAGAGGGGTCTATTAAAGACAACCCTCTGGCCAATTTTCTCCTTAGCCTAAAAGGTGCCCACCCAGGATGCTGGCTAGTGAGACTGCCATTGTTTCAATGTTGGAGTAATTCACCACCTTAACCCTGGTTCCATGGCAAAACTCAGTTTATAAGAAGGAATTCCAAGGCAAAAGGGTTGCAGGATATATAAGACTAGCAATTAGTGTTTGTCAGCCAAGTGCATCTCAAGATAGTGACTCTGCCTTTCCAAATTGAAAATAAACTTGGCAGCAACTATGGAACTGCTGCAATTTTAACCATGAGCACACTGGAGGAGTTTGAACTTTGGCTCTGGTGGCTTATTGTGAGGGTCGACTCCTACCCTGGGACACCCAAGGAATCATTGTTGCCTAGGGAGGTGATGCTTCATTCACAGCAAGAAGTCAGCCAGGCACGCATCCTGACCAAGGCCCTATTGTGAGAATGTGACCTGGTTGACATAGGACAATAGCACTGTAAGTGTACCGAGTAGAGCCGGGAAGCCCTGAAGTGTGAATATTGCGTGGTGGCAAAAGCCATTAAGACTGTCTGTGTGGTTGTGCACCTCAGGCTGAAAATGTCCACTGGCCAACAGTGGGGCTTGCTTGGTACTGTCTATCACGTGGCCATGTATTTTCTTGCTATGTACATGGCCTACCCACCTTATGTGAAGGCCATGCAGCAGCAGTGCCAAACCAGTAACACCATGGCAAACAAGGCCAGTAGCTAAGCCTTGGCCACAAGTGCCTCTAATTGATAAGCCAATTTTATAGACAATTTTCTAAAGACAATTTTTACATTTAACTGTTTTGTCAATTAATTATCCAAGTGACAATTGTTTTTCATTTTTAATTTAGGCATTATTAGCGTGTCCCAACTGTTTAAACTTTGTTTATCACATTTTAAATAAACCATTTTGGCATTTTGCTCCAGCCCATACCTTTGGCATTACTCATAATAGGCAGTTACATTTTGTTTCCAAATTTTGTGCCCCATTCTTTTTCAATTTTGGGAAAAATTGTTTTGTCTATTTTTCCCCCAGGTATCCCGCAGGTGTGGCTGTTGGGTTGCTACTTGTTTTATTATTATTATTTTTAGTCAACTTTAGTGACTGAATGTAATTTTTTAATTTCTGCACCTGAGTTTTTAAAGCAAAAGTTTCCCTAATGTAAAATTTTAATAAATAATCCATTTGCAGATATAAAATTCTTAATAGATTTTTAATCAAATTTTGTGTCATTCCCCCTTTCTGCTATAAAAAGGGCAGGGCAAAGCCTGGATCTTTTAGAAGCAAAGTCCTCCTCCTCCCTTTTTGTTACAAATGTTGACAACTACAATTTACTTCCTGTTTACAATTATACACTTATCCAGTACATTGAGCTATTTTGCTATCCTATGCTGGCTTAGGTGTTAGTTTGATAGGTTTTTTAATAAAAGAACATCTTAGTATTCTTTTATTACAATCTTAGTGATCTTTGGCCAAATATTTATCAAGCACTGGACTATATTTTGGAACCCAAAACCAAGTCATTGGATTGACATTGCATTAATAAGAATGAACTTATTTGATAAAGCCTGAGAAATAGACTCATTCAGCTGAAATATCCACTCTCTCTGATGATAGCCTAAATCAGTGATACTAAAGACATTTTTGTCAATCAAAATACAGCATTCTTTTGGTTTAGGGGACCTGTGGATACTCCTAGTTTCAGTTTAGGGGACCTCAAATTTTTGATGGGACCAATTTTTGTAGTTTTGGTTTAGGGGACCAACATTTGAAAGGCCCCAAGATGTAAGAAGGCAATTTTCAAATTGTAAGCCTGCATGAAAGTAATTATAACAACAATTCTTTATTGCAGAGCAGCATCACTGACAATGAGAACTCAAAACATCACAAGGATGGACATTATAATATTGTTTTGGTTTAGGGGACCTGCAATTGAAAATTTGCACTGAAGGTCCCCTAAACTGAAATGTGGTAAGTTGAAGTAGAATGAGAGGTCCCCTAACCACATTTTGGTTTAAGGGACATTTAGTATAACTTTTCCATTTCCGGTCCCCTAAACCGAAACAATAATATAACATTTGTCTTTCTTTTTAGTTCTTGTTTTCACTACCACTGTTCTGAAATAAATAGTGGCTTTTATATTTACTTGCATACATGTGCAACCTCCTGAATCTTACCCAGCCAGTGCGACGTTGTTTAATGTAAGTGCAACATAGCTTGTCAGTGGAAAAATTTGTGACTTAGTTGGGCAAAAATTTGGAAGGGCCAAAAAAAAGGTCCCGCGAACCATTTTTGTCTAAATCTTCCCAATTCTTCTCCATTTTGCGACTTACCCCCTCGTTTTTCACCAATTTTGCGACATACATTGGTGATTTTGCGACATACATCAGTGATTTTGCACCCCTTGCTTGGCAGGCCTGTCACCCGGCCGATTCGGCCGGGTCAGCCGGGTGTTGCGGATGTAAGTTTACTTGCATGCTTAGGAGTGAAAAATTGCATAGCTACTGGTGTCACAAGGTTTTTTGTTGGTCCACTAAACTGAAACTACGAAATTTCAAAGGTCCCCCAAAGATTTTTAGGATCGCCCTGGTCTGCTAAACTGAAAGAATGCCTCAAAAAACATGGAACTACATTGCCTGGAATAATCAGAAATATCCCTCAGTTCAATTTACCACTAAAGCTACCATTACTAGGAGCTATTTATTGCAACATTGCCTGTAGACTGCTCAGCTACCAATTAACTACCCTCCTCCCAGACTTGAGGCATCTAACAGACAGAGTTTTTTCTCAATTGAACTGGGCTATTTCTTAAAAGCTGAACTAGATTTGTAGAATTTTGGCACCAACTTGAAGGCACAAATAGACTGCCCACTGAAAAATTCTCTTTTCACCCTGCCCTCAAATATATGAATATTAAAATATATTGTATATTAATATATTAATGTAAATTTTAATATTACAAACCTAAAGCTATACTATTAATTTTATTACAATTTTGTCATACTAAACAATAGGCCTATGGTATTATTTTAGTAAATTTTGTTTGGATATCTCAAAATAAAGTATTTCATATTATATACTAATATATATTTCATAATTTAAAATAAAATTTCAATTTTATAAAATTAAGAATGAATTGAACAGTCTGGAAACTATATACATAAAGAAAGTCTCAGAAAGCAAATCTGAATAATCAGCTAATGATGGGGGTGCAAGCCACCAACTCAATGTGTGTTTGCTATGTAAAAAGTTGCTTAAATGGTTGACGGTCATTTCGTCGGTGCAGACTAAAATGCGGAACGGATACGGAAACGGATTGTATATCCACAGTGTATTTCCTAGAACTCATTCCGCAGACCTATTTAACACCGGAAAAAATTGTACCTGCTCTACTGTCTGTTTAGTCAAACATGTTCTTATCAAATTGATTAATTAAATAAAGCTCGTTGCTACTTATTAGAAGGTTAAATTTGAGCTTGTTAGAATGAAGCATTTTAAAGAAAATTCCCAATCCGCGTCATTCCGCACCATTCCACGTTTTAGTTAGTACCCATTTCGTCTGCCCACTTTTCGTCTGCCACCGTTTCGTCTGCCAAATACGATATAGTCGTTTCGTCTGCCAATATATGATAACGTAGGCATTAGTCGGAATAACAAATTATGTCATTAAGCTGCGTATTGAAATGTGATGTACATGTAAATGTCTTATAATTTATAATTTGTTATAATGCTAGGATTTTTCGGAAAGTTCCGGAGCTAATAAGTAGCCTATAAGTACACAAAAACAGCACCGAACATTTCCAACCGTTTAGTCTACTTCCAACCTTGTTTTTACGACTTATTTCGTAGTATTGCATAACGTTGCATAAGTTGTGTATGTGCATGATTTATTTGTTGACATGTGCATAGTTTATTATGTATGTGTGCATATTTTGTCTACAATGGAGCCTATATAGGATAGAAGAATTCCTGAACAAATTCTGAACTACACGTAAGACTAAAATATTCTTCTAAAAAAAGGGTTTCAAAATTCTGAGAATATTTCTATGAATAATGCTTTAAACAAAAATTGTATAAGTTTGTTTCGCTAACAACATTTATCATCATAAATACACTTTCTGTAATATAAAAGAAATGTTTTAGAATAATATGTTCTTACAGTTCTCATACTTTTTTAAAATAGTCGTTTCGTCTGCCTGCAGACGAAAAGGCGGCAGACGAAATGACCGCACACCGCTTAAATTTGTTTATTTGCCTATTTCCCTCAATAACTAGATTGCATTGAAATCAATTTGTCCTTTTAAGATGTACAGTTAGTTTTTTGTTTTCTGCACATTTGCATATTTATAGGTAAGCATGCCGAAAAATTTGGACAGATTTTCCTTGAAGATAATCTATTGACTTTTATACTAAATCATTGAACTAGAACTAAACGAGAAACTTGAACTAAATAAATTAAAAATTAAAACACTAACATTAGAGGCCTAAGAGTAAATTAGGCCTAACCCAGAGTGGTATGTGGTTTTAGCCCTTTTAATAAAAATTCTTATGCACACAATTAATTATGCAAAAAGGCATGATGAAAGCAATGCAATGATTTAATTTACTTGCTTAAATAGAGACATAAGAGTAGAACTTAGATTTTAATAAGGTTAGGCCTATTTCATTAAATATTCAAAAGCAATATTATCCACTTCGGTAACAGCTACTTCGTTTACAGGCATTTTATTAAAAGTTTAGGTAACAGTTATTTCGTTAACAAGCTATATTTACGGCACATTACTTTTTGTAATGAAATTTGTTATGCTTCGTATGTTCGGTTCACAATTAAAAAGCGTCCTGCGCCCAAGGATGTCACCCAGTGGCGTAGCTAGGAATTTTCGATGGGGGGATACTTACAGTACTTGCAACGGAATGGCGCATAGAATCCATAGCATTCTATGGAATTCCACAGAATTTTACGGAAACGGTCTCTGATTCGACGGCGGCGGTCCAATGGTAGAAAGACCGCCCGGGTATGTCAGGGCTGGGGAATGCCTTTCAGGTGAAGTCCACAAATTCTGCTTTTGTTCTGAGTCTATCTTCTAACTTCTAATCTAATCTAACACTGATGAAATGAACACACATCTGACCTTAAGTCAGAAGTCCGATATCGACAATCAGTTTTATGCTTTGAAAAAAACTGTGAAATTAATTTCGCAAAATCTGGGAATTTCACGCCGTGCGATTCAGAGGCACCTACTATCTGTTAGGAAGTTAAAATCCAAGGGAATTAGCAAAGTACTGCAAGCCAAGCATCTCCACTTTATTGACAATCAAATTCAGGAGTCACGAGGTGTTATTTCAGCACGGGATTTGTGCCTTAAACTAAAAGAACATTTTGGCATTAACCTCTCAGTTTCAACTGCTAACTCTCTGCGTAGAAAGCTAGGGTGGGTTAGGACAACAGCGAAGTACTGCCAAATAATTCGTCACAAAAACCAGCCTATTCGCTGTCTCTGGAGTTTGCTGAAACTTCACCAAGGAGACACCTTCCATGATGTAATCTTCACGGATGAGTGTTCAGTTGCTATGACGCGCAAAACGAAGCGTCTTGTCTTTCGACGAAGAGACGGCAAGCAACCTCTTTATCCCGTACCAAAGCATTCGTTAAAGGTAAATTGTGCTCAATGATATCAAATAAAATGTATTCACTGTTTTTACCGATTTCTTTTAATTTTGAAGCAGGATCACTTAATATTTTCTAATTTTAATCGCTTTCAGGTTCATGTATGGGCAGGAATCAGCCGAAGAGGTGCTACAAAGCTCATCGCGTTTACTGGCATCATGAATGCGCAATTCTATGTTACAGAAGTGCTTCAAAACACGTTGCTGCCTCTCATCAGAGAGAAGTTTCAAGATGGACATCGCCTTTTTGCAGTGAGTATTCATGCAGGCAAATTCTTAAATCAAATCATTAAATAATTTTCATTTAGATTTCATTTCGGCGCATTCTTTGCTAGGACAACGATCCGAAGCACTCAAGTCGGTTGGCTAGGCAGTTTATCGAAGAGAACGGAATTAACTGGAGCCGAACACCCGCAGAGTCTCCTGATCTGATGTCGCCAATTGAGGTAGATTATACATGTACTTTTAAACGTGAACAAACAGCACTAGCTAGTTTGAACTTGGCATCGCCTCTCTTGGCTACTTTTCTATGGTGCTAATTCTGCTCAGTATATTAGGTTTAGACTGAAAGTCTGGATTCTTTATTTAATTACGATTTACGAATTCTATTATTGAATCTTGCATCAGGTGTATGATAGCACTGTAAGCAGTGTATGGTTTATTGTTCTCTCATGGGGTACATCTGCTACTGGATTTTTGGCAAGGATGTACAGTGTACTTAATGCGCACTGTAAATGTGCATCCTTGCCTCGAATGACTGTGCCTCGATACTCCTCTCATTTCCTCCCAAACTTTCAAGAGACTGAGCTCGCTGGCTGAATTGTAGGCTCAGTGTGTTTTTAGAAATGTGTAGGGTTTACAACACTGTACACCAGGAGTTACAACGTGCAGTCAGCTATGGGGGCTGTGCAAGGGAAGCCTCTTTTGGTCTGCAAGCAAACACTGTTCTATGATCGGTGAGCCAAGGAGCAGTGGATCTTTAGTGGGGTGATGCTTCCCCAAAAAACCCCAAAACAGGGCACTAGATAGTTTCCTGTATGCTGTGTAAATTGGATGGCCACCATTCAATGGATGAAAATGGGGGTCCTATTGAAGACTTATCTAGTTAAAGATCTCCTAAGCAAAGCGAACAAATAAGCTTTCGTTGCTGTGCTGTGTATCGGCCCAGCTTGATTCTTAAACAGTAAAATTTCTACAGAACTCCATGGAATTCCATAAAAATGGATTTTTCGAGTCTTTCTGCGGACCGAACTGTATGCCCTGAAATATTTTTAACCGATTCACAAGTATGTTTCTGCTAAATCATAGTTGCTATTAGTTATACTCGTAATACACATTTATAACTTCCAGAATACTTGGAGCAACATG
Source organism: Macrostomum cliftonense (assembly GCA_950096795.1). NCBI lineage: Eukaryota > Metazoa > Platyhelminthes > Macrostomidae > Macrostomum > Macrostomum cliftonense. The sequence continues at coordinate 132,344 of CATNEM010000317.1, forward strand.
AAGAGCTACCTGGACAAGAAGGTGAAGCCCCAGTCCCAAGAAGCACTGCTTCGTGGAATCAAGGAATATTGGGCCACTGTCACAGTTGAGCAGTGTAACAAATTCATCAATCATGTTTACACTGTTCTTCCCGCCGTTGCATTCAACTTGGGACAGCCGTCAGGATTTTAGACTAGCGACTCTTCATGCCAATGAACTGAAACCAGGATAAACCGATAATGTCTATATCATCAACTCACCGCATGAGTACTGCATACTTAGTAATATTTTTATAAACTGATGAGCGACAACCGACTAAATAAAAAGTAACAAGTAACGAATTGAATTTTTTTAAAAGGCGCACTGGACAAGGACAGTGCCCAAAGTTATCAGTGAGGAAGAAACGACGGTGGGCATGAGAGATGTTGCCTGCCTGGCTGTTTTCGAACACAGCTGTGACAGTACAGGGAACACTAGAGCTGGAGAGTGTCCCCTCTACAGTAAAAATGGGGCTCACACCAACCCCGCCCTTCCAACGATCGATACTTCTTTCTACTGAGGGAGAATGGCAGCTTTGTTTCTTAGTCGGGCTCGTCAGCTCGTCTCCTTTAGTCCCTCCCCTTCCCCTTATCACTCCCAGTCACTGACAGTCCTTGATCATGTGTCTTTTTGCATGCACATTTATTTTTAATTGTATGAGTCGCATAACTATAGGTTATCTTCCAAGAATTATTCTGTACATTTCTTTCTATTCAATTCATACCTGGCCTGTGTACATGTACAAAGCACCAAGAACACCAAATTATGCGGTTAGATGACTCATGGCTCAGAGTTATTTTACTTCTAGAGCTTCTAGTTCTTGAAGTGGCTCCAAATGAAAGTACAGTGTATTTGGGTGCCGTTTCTCAAAGGATTCAAGTGCTAATTGACAGCATTGTTGAGACAATGGCGCGCTAGCTGTTGTTTATGTTCATACTCCCGGACTCAGTTTCGCTATAGTTGTATTGGTTATGGACTCTGACTGACAATATACAGAGTACTTCTTTTCAGCTACTAAAAAATAAATAATACACGACTGTTACTTTCCTGGAATTTTTATTTATTGTTGCATAATAAATTTATTTATGGATGTTTTGCAATCGAAATGTGACAGCATATTATATTTCGATGGACACAATTATACTTTAGGCCATTGAATTTCTTTATATTTTTGTTAGGACGTAGAAATAACTTAATTGCTATAAAGAGAATAAAACATTATTATAAATTGTGAAGACTTTCCCGCGAAATTTTCCTGCAAAGTAGAAATATAATTTTTTGCAGCACAGTGTACTTCAGAACCCCGATCAACAAGTTATAAAAGTAGAGAAAATTATTTGCCACATGGTTAGGAACTAAGTCTATTCGCATTCACTGACGCTCACGGCAGAAAGTGCACTTGCGGTTTATGTAGCAGTCCTTCGCTTCACTAAGCAGCTTTCTGGTTTCCTCGTTGACTGCTGCAACAACCAGATCCCTTGTGGCGTCGGGAAAGCTTAGTTTTGTTGTAGCTAGGACAGCCTCAAAAATGTGCTCAGGATATTTTTCTTTCCCCTCAGTTCTTGATGGGCCAACGGCATACTTAAACCGCTCGAACCCAATAATGGACAGCCTAGACACCAACTTGGCAAAATAGGCTGCAGAGCTGCTCTTCACCCTAAGCACGTGACAAAGCCTGGGGTCAGCACCGTCAGCAAAGTCAATCGGAGAGCGAAAATTTTCTACTACATCATACTTAGACAACGTTTTGCAATGCAAGCTGATGTCGCTGATTGAAACATCAATCTCCTTGCCTTTGTGCTGCAATGCATGGGGCGGCAGCTGTGGTGTTTGAATCGTCGCAGTTGTTGAAGTGCGATTTAGCTGCAATGGTGTTGACACCTGACTTAAATGCGAAGGTCCAGGTCCCCTGTTCTCGCTCGTCCCTTCTTGATGTTGATTCAATATCATGAGCTCCAAAAATTCGACAGACGATTTAATGGCTCTTAAGTCCGCCGCCATGGACTCCATTTGAACTACCAATTGCTTGACTTCAGTGGAGAGCTCAATGATGCTTGAGTGCTCCTGACTCTGTCTTCCTTTGTTATAATTTATGATCTTCTCAACGCTCGCCAGAACTTTCTCCATCATTGTTGGATCAGTTGAATGAAGAAATTCAGATACCACTGGATCACGCATCGCAGTTTGAGCTGTTTGGTCAAGCAAAGATGCAGCAGATGCAGCAGGTGCAGCAGATGCAGACGCAGCAGATGTAGATGCAGCAGATGGAGCAGGCGCAGCAGATGCAGACGCAGCAGATGTAGATGCAGCAGATGGAGCAGGCGCAGCAGACGCAGCAGGCGCAGCAGACGCAGCAGGCTCGGCTTCATGTGCAGGTGTCATGCGCTGTAGTACTGTTGCAATGGAGCTGGCCTGCGCCACCGATCGTCTGACGAGTTTTGTAGCTACCGCAGCGGCTGAAGACACCGATTTTCGTTTTGCTCTTTGTTTCGAAGCCTCCTCAATTGGGGCCTGACAGACCGACGACTTGGTCGCGCGGACTGCAAGAAAGCCGTTGAAGTTGCAGCAATCTTTTTCTTGCTGTCTTCGCTGCTTTTCCGCTTCAATGGCTTTGAATCTGGCTGATCTGCTGAACGTATAGTCCAGTGATCTGGCATCACTCATGTTCTCTGGAATTTAAACCGATAAAATAATTCTGCTTTTAATTGAAAAAGCGTGTGTGAATACCCCTGGTCGTGAATAGCAATAAATTTTGCTTCGTAGGAATATATTTTATTAACAAGATTTCTTAAGTACATGCATTTGATTTATTTAAGAAGTGTAATTTACAAATTCAACTGCTGTACTCTCACCTGATATGCCTAATGTCTCTATTAAGAGTTTGCTGCCTCTGTACTCAATCTCGGTAGTTTCCCCTATATTGGGTGCACAGCGCTTCTTCATTTCGATAGTATCAATTAGTCCGTCATAGTCAAATAAGACAAGCACCCAAACAGGTGCGTCTAATGGCGAGCGTAGTCTAGAGGATATACTCATAATGGCAGGTACTTTCGAAGTAGAAATATTTATTGACAAAAATTGCTCTAAAAGGATAAAAAAAATTAAAGCCAGAAGGCAGAAGCCTTTTACGAAAGAAGAGAACTTTCTTCGCAGAGAACACCCCAATCTTTCCCTGTGCCTCTTCACTATTGGACCACCGCCATCGAATCAGAGACCGTTTCCGTAAAATTCTGTGGAATTCCATAGAATGCTATGGATTCTATGCGCCATTCCGTTGCAAGTACTGTATAGTCAGGAAGGCGACACAGTGTGCGCCGGAAAAAAATTTAGAGCATGTGCGCCGTCTATATGCCGGCAATGGTTCGAAGGACCAAAAAAACCTCCTGAGTACCATTTCTTCTTCACTTCCTCCTACTTGCTACACTTTCCTTGTAATCTCCTCTAAATCTTCGCAAATTAGCTACATTTTTACCTTTTTGCCACTTACATTGCCAATTTTGCCAATTATATTGACTTTGACATTGACTTTGTTTTAATGGTCACCCCTTTCAACTCTCCCACAATTTTCGGCCGTTTGGGGGGATATATCCCCGTATCCCCCCCAGCTACGCCACTGATGTCACCTTAAGTAAAAAGAGACTTCAAATATTCCAGGAAATAGAAGTGTCCCGTCCACCTACTTAAGGTGTCCTTGTCTGCGCCCTTATTAATTTTTAAGAATGTAAATTATCGTGAAGACAACAACAACAACAACAAAATACGCGCCCCAGAGTCGCAAAAGCGCAATAGTGAGAGGCACGTCAGATGGCGCGTCTCAGGGCCAGCGCGCGGACAAAGTCCGGGCCATTGGCGGTGTCGGGCGCTCCGGCGCTCCGGGCGCTATCGTGAAGAAATAATCATATAATTCAATTATTCAATAGCAGTATCAATATTGACTATCGAAAGTGAAAGGGGCTGACCGGTAGATACCTCGACCGGACAGGGGCAAGTCTGTTAAAAAACTTTTCGCAGTTGACCGAATCCAAAAAACTTTTATTTTTTAATCAACCTTCGTTGATTGAACAACCAAACTTTGTCAATCAACCTTTGATAATGCCTTAATAAAAAAACTGGTCACTTTGTCAACTTAAAATTGTTGTTGCTGTAGTGGCTGTTTATCGAAGTGGACTTATGGCACATTTTGTACTGCCAATAAGCTCTAACCCTTTAAATTGATTAGTTTTCGATGTAACTTGATGAAATAGTATTAAATATAAATTTGAGAAAATGATGTCAATACAGTAGGCATTGAATTATACAATATACGTCGTCTACGCTCAATCTATGTTTGGAGGGGTCTGCGGGCAGTTTGCCGGCCGACGTTTGCCTGCCGGACGTTTGCCGGCCGACGTTTGTCGGTTACCCTTTTCACTGCAGTTTGCACTCGGTACATTTCGATCTTTGCTTACGAATGTCTAAATATGCATGTTTATTCATGTAAATTTATACAACACATGTACAGCATCTATCTAGCTAGTACTGTAAGTGCATCCTGTAACCTGAAAAAGCAAAAATTATAGTGATCGTTCTGGAAGTTAACTGCTTCATATCAACAATTTGTGTGTATTTACGGGTGTTTTCACGAAAAATCGGCCTTAACTTTCCTCTTTCACCTCACAGCGCCCGAATGTCTCTATCATTTATAGCGATTTAAAAAACCATCAAAACTTAACATGCATCTGAATAGCAGTTAGTAATGTAGCGGGTCCCCTCTATACCTTACAGGTATTTATTTTTCGGAATCATGAAAGTGCATTTAGGCCCATTTCGTACACTTAAATAATTGTAACAGATTCATGTCTCAGAAATTAACTAATGCGTAAACTTTTTGCGGAATATGAGTAGATTAATTTACCAACAACTTGTTGTAAAGTCATCATTCGCGTGCTATTATCTCTGCATGATAATTGTTATATATTCGTGCACTCGCGATAATACGTCGTAGAAGAAAAGGAACCGACCCCCCCGCCTAGCTTGTCGGAATCCAGTACCGTAGAACCGCGAGAGCTGTGAAAGATACCGAGTGTTGTTAGAATTAGAGAGAGAATAGATTGCAGGTAGAGTAAGCGAAAGTGAGCAACATACAGTAATTTCTAAAAAATGAAGGGTCCCTGCCTTCTACTTTCTAAACGTCGGCACGCAAACGTCGGCTGGCAAACATCGGCCGGCAAACTGCCCGCAGGCAAATGGGGTGCTCCATCTTTGGAGTACACGCATTTGATGACGCTCCGTCAAAATGTAGTTTTTTAATACGCGAGTTCAGTGGGGAAATTAACTTTTTTTAGCCATAATGTATAAAATTTTGAACCCAAAATGCTAGACATTGCAACCAAATTGCAACCCCAATGGGTAGGCACGCATTCGAGCGATTCTTTTAATGCAAATAAAGTGCAGCTGCACTTATTGTTCGGCAAAATTAAAACTAAAAACCTGAATTTAAGGACCGAGGATATGGATGCAGTAAACGCCCGGTTTGAAGTAAAGTAAATGTACATTAAAAGTTACCAAGCCGCTTCAGCCACTACTTAAAAGTACAACCCGTGGCGTTTTCTTACAGACTAAACTAAAATCATAATTACTAAATAGATGATGCTGGTTAGCATATCAAAATATCATTGAGTAAGCAAGTATAGTCGCATGCAGAATAAATAAAGAAGCTTATTGAAAAATGCAATTGAAATTTGTGCAACCAATTGCCATCAATGTATCGTTAAACTATCGGAGTGAGTCAGCTCCGAGAGTCGGTGATGTGTACTTCAGTTAGGCGCAACACAACAATCTATAGATATAACGGGCAGCAATTTCTCTGGGACAAGCCAAGCAATTCTATCCAATAAAATAGACGCCTCAGTCAGTCAGCTTCTTGCAGTGTTTCTTCCGGCTAAATCTGCGGCCTAGTCAGACATTATCTCTAAGAGCAGTCTGCAGGAAAAAACATCGAAAGTCACGGACACACAGGCTACACAAGAAATTATACAACAAAAGCAAAAGTAAAATAATATAGCCAAAACACAAGGATTCGGGTGTTGCTATCTCTCGAGCACAAAGACTGATAAGTACTCATACAAACAAAGACGAACAGTGCGAGTTGCCTTCGAGTTAAAAATATTCACTCGAATTAAAAAAAGGAGATGGAAAAAACAGAACAGAGACGGGACACGGCTTTTGCAATGGGAATAGAGATTGCTAGGTTGCATTGGCAAGCGGCAAGCAACAGTGAGCAGCACAGAAGGAGTGACGCTTGTTCGCGAATCAAGCATCCCCAAACTAATAAAGCGACAGGGTCAGCAGGCCGCTGAAGGACAGGGACGGCAGGCCGCTGAAGGACAGGGACGGCAGGCCGCTGAAGGACAGGGACAGCAGGCCGCTGAAGGACAGGGACGGCAGGCCGCTGAAGGACAGGGACGGCAGGCCGCTGAAGGACAGGGACGGCAGGCCGCTGAAGGACAGGGACGGCAGGCCGCTGAAGGACAGGGACGGCAGGCCGCTGAAGGACAGGGACGGCAGGCCGCTGAAGGACAGGGACAGCAGGCCGCTGAAGGACAGGGACGGCAGGCCGCTGAAGGACAGGGACGGCAGGCCGCTGAAGGACAGGGACGGCAGGCCGCTGAAGGACAGGGACGGCAGGCCGCTGAAGGACAGGGACAGCAGGCCGCTGAAGGACAGGGACGGCAGGCCGCTGAAGGACAGGGACAGCAATATCTGTCCTGAAACAAGATCACTGCGGTCCCCGTAGGCTGTAAAAGCAACAGCGGAAAGTAATGTGCAAAAAATCACAACTGAAAGGAGAATTACTAGAACGACGCGCACCCGACACAGGAAAAAACGGACTCACTGCTTGACGGAAAAAAATCTCAAAGCAGTTACCAGAAATCTAGTGCACCAGCGAACACTAAAATAAAAATGGAAATATTGAAAGCAGCAAACATTAACTAAGCAGCTAAACGCGAGTAAGCTGAAGAACTGAAACCAGTCTAGTAAAGCGAGTAAAAATAGAGGGCTTTGGTGACAAAGACAGCGACAGGTAGTGGTGACAACGGAATACAGGCGCACGGCACACCAGTTAATGCAGCCAAATTTAGTCTCTGCGCTTCGAATGCGCCAAAGCAGGCTGGGAAAAAATCAAACCAAAAACACCTCCGCAGCTACCGCACATTCACCGGGCGGGCTGCTGAGCGCGGTAGACGCAGGCCGCGAATACCAGCGTCAGCAGGAACACCAGCACGGAGGCCAGGCTAGGCAGAAGGCCGCGGAGGCTATTTGGCTCGGCCGTCGCGTCATCCTCGGCGGCGGCAGCCAGAGCGGCGCCGCGGCCGGGCAGGCCGTACAGCGGGCGCATGCAGGCGCGCAGGCTGGCGTACAGGTCCGGGAACTGGCACTCCTGCTCGGCCAGCAGCTGCTTGACCCGGAAGCGCTCGGTTGGGGCCCGGAAGCAGGCCGGGCAGTTGTCTGGGATGACGGGCAGGCCGGCCAGGTCGGCGAACTCGCGGGTGCTGCTCTCGCGGACGTAGACGAAGGGCCGGATGACGCGCAGGTCGCCAGTCTCAACCGTGTAGTTGGCCTTCATGGTGCGCAGGCAGCCGTTGTGGAAGGCGGACATGAGGAAGCTCTCGGCGAGGTCGTCAAGATGCTGCCCCATCGCCAGCACGTTGTAGCCGTGCCGACGGGCCGTGGCGTAGAGCCGGCCGCGCTTCATGCGCGCGCAGTAGGCGCAGATGGAGTCGCAGTCCACCCTGCGGGGCGGTGCAGTCACATTTGGTGTGGGGGTAGATGCTATACAGGAGCGAGAGGGACCAGTGCACTATCGGGGGGGGGCTTACTTGGCCGCCTCCTCCATGATGGACTGTCGCTCGAAGTAGTAGGTAACCCCGAGGCGCTCCAGGTAGCCAATGAGGGGCGACGGGTCGTACGAGTTGCTGCCGGGGTCCACGGTGCAGGCGGCCAGGTCGAAGCGGAGGCCGGCGGTGCGCTGCATGTAGGCCTGGTACTGGTGCAGCGCGTGCAGCAGGCTGAGCGAGTCCTTGCCGCCAGACAGGCACATCAGCACGCGGTCGCCGTTCTTGATCATGTCGAACTCCTCCATGGCCTCAAGGAATGGCCGGAAAATGTTACGCGGCGGGCAGCGCCACAGCGTGCCGGGCTTGCAAAGGTTATTGCGCCGCTTCTCCATCAGTTGCTGCTTGTTCACCTCCTTCTGCTTCTTTGGCTGCTGCTGCTGCTGCTGCTGCTTTTCTGGCGATTTTGGCGGCGGCTTGCAGCGGTTGCGGAGGCCGCAAACTGGGGCGGCTGCAGCATCGGCGCCTGGAGAAGGCGGCGGCAGAGGCGAGGGCGGCGGACTCGACAACTCCCCATTAGCGGGCGCGGGGAAGACAGGCAGGAAGCGGCCCGGCTGCACGGGCGAGGCGGCGGCCGCGGCGTCAACGGCCGGCTGCTGCGGCGAGTCGCCGGCAAGTGCGGCCTCGGCCTCGCAGGGCAGCAGAAACCATCGCAGCCGGCCAGATTCGTCGTCGAACATCTGCGTGGCGTCGGGATGGCGCCGGCTCCCCCGATGCGACAGGGAGCGCCGGACCAGCTCGTCAGCGTCCGCCATCAGCTGGGCGAAGTCCAGCGACCTGCGAGCACCAAGGAAGGGCCGAGCATTACGAGAGCATGCTCGTTTGAGGGATTATCCGGCGGATTCCCACTGCGTCTGGCTCCTCTTTAATCTGACTTCTCCTCTTTTTGTTAACTAACACTACAAATCACCAGAACTCTTCTTTGTCTCTCACTGCAAAACGGTCTGCAACAAAGACTGACCTGGACGAAGACTGCCGACGTCGTTGGCGACTCCCGGCGCCGCTGGGCGCAGTAGCTGGGTAGGCCATGACGCCGGTGCTGTAGGACACCCGGCTGAGCCAGAGCCGCTCCGGGAACGGGTCGTAGCCAATGGCGCGCCACTCGGCGGTCTCCGGGTTCACCCGGTACAGAGGCAGCAGCTTCCAGCCGTGTTCGCCAACCCAGCGCAGGCAGCGCAGAACAAAGACCGCCTCCTGGTCGGGCATGAAGAACGGCAGGTTGATGCGAACGAAGCCGGGCCGCAGCAGCTCCCGGTGCGGGTAGTCGAAGTACTTGCTGCGCACGAACTGGCCCATGCCACTGCGGCCAACCAGGGCCGCCTCCAGCCGGGCAGCCACCGCCTCATCGATGCCCAGCAGGTCCATGGCGTAGGGGCCGGCGCAGGCGCAGCCGCCGCGCGCCTGAATGCCGAACAGGTCGTTCAGCAGGGTGGCCACGAACTGCGCGGGCAGGGAATGGGTGAAGGTGAAGATGAGAGTCGGAGCTGGGAAATGTTTATAAAAAGGCCGCGTTAAAAACAAGTCCCACGTCCCAGGCGGACAGAATCAATTTCTTTTCTTAGAAGGCTTCCTAAGCGACGGGAAAGCGGGCAAAATAACCTTGCCGATAAAGAAGCAGCAATTTGCTTTAAAAGCAATTTTCAGCCAGGAAGCAGCAGCTGGGGCCAGGCACAGCCTAAATGGGCAATAAGCAAAAATATCCCAGCAACTGCTCTCCCAAATCGGGCAGCCGGCGCGCTCACCATGTGATGCAGCAGCAGGCCCGAGGCCGAGTGCCGGACCACAAAGCTGAACAGCGGCAGTCGCTGAAGGTCGCGCCCGCCCAGCACGGTGACACCCTCGGCGCCTTGCAGCTCGCGCCAGGCCAGGTCGCACAGGTGGCGCTCGCGCCTGGCAAGCAGGTCGGGCCCGACGGCGCGCTTGAGCTGCAGGACCAGGCCGGCGCGGATGCTCTCCACGATGGCCGGCGTGCCGCCCTCCTCGCGGTGCTCGGCCTCGTCAACGAAGATGCGGCGCTCCCGGCGGACGAAGAAGACCGTGCCGCCGCCGACGCCTTCGGGCACGGGGCTCGCCAGGAGGGCCCGCTTGACGATCAGCACGCCGGGCGTCTGGACGCCGCCGACGAATTTGTGGCAGGAGAAGTACACGGCGTCCTTGTAGGACAGGCCGGACTCCTCCACGGGGTTCATGTCGATGGGGACGTAGGGCGCCGCGGCGGCGTAGTCAAAGAAGGCCAGGGCGCCGTGCCGGTGCAGCAGGCAGGCCAGGCGGACCGTGTCGCTCAGCACGCCGGTGACGTTGGAGGCGGCGGAGAAGCAGCCGATGACGCGCCGGTCGGGACTGGCGCCCGGCTCGGCAGTGACTTCCTTAAGCAGGCGCTCCAGCTGCTCCATGTTGAGGGCCCCGTCAGGCGTGGGCTCGACCCGGATGACCTGCGCGGCCACCTCCTGCCAGGGCAGCAGATTTGAATGGTGCTCGTAGGGCCCGACAAACACCACCTGCGGGCGTCGGGCGGTTGCTATGACGACCAATATGGCTCGGATACCGCAGTGGCTAGTTAAATCGAGGCGAGACTCACCGGAGGCACCTTGAGCTGCAGGTTGTGGATCAGCTTGTGCACGGCGCCTGTGCAGCCGCTGCCGGTGAAGATCACGGCGTCCAGGTCGCTGGCCCGGCAGCTGTTCCTCACGATGTCCCTGGCCTCGTCGCGGAACATGGTGGTCTGCAGGGAGGTCACCCCAGTGGTTGTGTGCGTGTTGCCGTAGTGGGTCAGCACCTCATCCCGGATGTAGTCCTCGATGAAGCTGAGCGCCCTGCCCGAGGCTGTGTAGTCGCAGTAGATCACGTGACGCTGGCCGAACGGCCCGTTGAAGGGCAGGTAGGAGCCGATGACAGATCTGGGAATTTCAGTGTCAATGAGTTCCGCGTCAGCAAAATCCCGCATGAAAATAGGAAACTCGTCACCAACCTGTTTATGTAGTCAAGCAGGGCGTGGCCAGCGGGCTCTTCGTCTGTCGCAGACTGCCGGCTGTCCTGCCGGGGTATCTCGTAGAATTTCCTCGGCTGATGCTCGGCCTTGGCCGGAGAGTCCGGAGCCTGTTGCTTCTGGCTCATTGCTGACGGGTTGCTGCTGCTAGTGGAGAATTCAAGGCTGAAAGCAAGGCAACAGTAGCGTGATTTATTGCTAGCTCAGCCTGCCAGAAATTAGCGCTGTCGGTTTACATTAACAGCCTCTATAATTGCTTTTTCAATTCATTAGTCAAAATGAGGCAATTAATTTTAGGCCGCGTCTCCCTGACTGACTGCAAGCAAAGGTTTTATGCTAAGCTAGTGTTAATTGTTAAGTATTTAATAGCAAAGGCCACGTCTTAATGCTACATGCTTTAGCAATAAATCATGCAAGTTTTATTGGGCATTAGCACACTGCACATGTAATAAAGTTCTGTACTGAGGCACTTTATCAGACAGAATATGATTGATGTTTACAAACAAAAATATAACCAGGATGCATTATGTCACAAGTATATTGACTACAATTTTGTTTGAATACAGTAGCGCATGGTTAGCTATTTTGGGGACATCCACTTGAAGAAGTTTTTATCATGGATCGATCTTGCTAGGCGGTATTATTGCTTGAGATATTTGCTATAGCCCAATGTAAATTTTCCTTTATATTATTCTTAGCGCTGTAAGCCCTATTGCCCTTATAGTAAAATTCTTAGATGAATTCCATTTTTATGTAATATGCTAGCAATTAATCACATCAACTGAAGAAAATGAATTGTTGAGCTGCTGCCATTCAAGAAAATTAGTGCCTTGGATTGAACAGTGGCTCTGATGCCAGCTAAACTGCTTCTTTTGCCACTGCTACTGACAACATTAGGAAGAATACTAGGCAGTGATCATTGAGCAGGATGACCATTCAGAGCCTGTTATTAAAGTAGTATATTCCTAGCAAGAAGGCCACATATGGTCTAAAGCTTTATTATTTAACCAAGGTATCTATTGGCTACCTTTTAAGTCTAGTACACAGCACTCCCCTCTAGCATACTCATTTTTAGGAATAGTATAAAGTGAAAAGAATGTGGTATTACTTGTTAGCTAAAAGAGAAGCAGGTTGTTACTCTTTGCCATGTAAAGGCATATACAAAGGCCTTATACTAGTTGATAAGTTTTGGAATAGAAAATCATTTATTGGCATTCTCTCTGAAATCTCAAGATGGCTTATTATTTAGCAAAGACACATTCTATAAAATTTTTTACAAGAACAAATTCTGCAATCTGCTATAGATGCTGCCAAAACAAAAACATGGTTGGCATTGACCAACTTGATATATTACTAATTAGGCATATACTAAAACTACTAAAATTATTATTTTATTTAATACTGTAGTAGCTTTTTGTAATTTCTTAGTTGCTATTCATAATTTACTCAAACTGCAATAGTTCCAAACCATTTTTATATTCTTTCTTGCACTCAAGGATTTGTAAACTGATTGAGTTGATAGACAAAGACTAAACTTATATTATCTATGGTGTTTATTGTATAGTGCAGACTACTTAGCTATTCCTAAGTAGCACTATCTAAAGAGAAGTGCTATTACCAAGTTGTAACCTTGCCTATCTAAGAGATACTAAATGTGCTAGAGGGATAAAGTTACAAATAAAACATAGATATAAGGACTTCCAGTCGAATTATGCAGGATGCGAGTAATTATTATGGGATTATATTGAAGCTGAAATATAATCCCGGAGCGCAACTGTCTATGGGCAAACTCATATATGTTTTATATGACTTATGAGATAGGCCTAAAGCATGGCTTTATTCGAGAGCTATTTTCATAAATCCCTCGGGCCTTTGGTCCTCGGGACTTATACAAATAGCTCCCTCAAAAGCCATGCTTTATCTTCTACATAAATTATTTATATGGAGTACTTATAGACACAGCTGCAATGCAGGTTCCCATTGACATGGCTGCCATGTCTCCAGTGTGGGAACTTTCTATTTTAGGGACACAGCTACCATATCTATAATATAAGCTCCAATATTACAGACACGGCAGCTGTGTCTTTAAGTATGGTCCTAGTCAACATTAGGAACATGGCCGCCATGCCCATAAGCTTTCGAATTATAGACACGGCTGCCATGTCTCTAAGTGTGGCATTATTTATATGTATATCATTCTATTGATTCTCTTATATTGTGCATTATTCCATGCTTTGAACAATGGTATTCAAAAAATAAATTAAAAATATATACTTGATGATCAAAGAGAATTAAGAAAGGTGGCTTATTCTTTCTTTTTTTCCAATTTATCATTTTTCTATATTTTGTCTGTGCCCATTGTGCTTTCTTATGACTTATTTGCAAAAAGATTATATCTAACCCAATTAAAATTGAAAAAATCAATAGTAGGCCTACTAGGCCTAGTTTATAAAAATTTTAGGCCCTATTGTAGAAAATTTTGAAGTGACTCTGACTCTTAATATAGCTCCTGGGGTTTTGTTTTCTAAAAAATGGAACAAAATACTTGTGACATTGAAAACACTTTTTGCCTTGCATTATTTTGTAAATAAAATAAGTTTAATATTTAAGTCAAAACTGAAAATTTTTAATTTCATTATAGCTAGTCTTAAAAATATATAAAGCTTATAATATTTAATAAGTATTAAGTTGACTGATAGGAAAGAGATAGAATATGGCGTATGACGCTTAAAAATAGTTATAAGCCTAATTTTACCTTAGCGATTCTCAAATGACTCTAATTTGTACGACAAACGACATGCTAGATAGGCATACGTAAATGCATAATATCTTTTTACAGCTACCAGTGTAATAACTGACAACAGAATAAGTTATTGTGGCCATATTTGTCTATTTGCCTTACCGTCCGTAATTTTACCGCGTAAAATATAAACTAAAAATAATTAAGAAAGTAAAAATTGATTTATTCCTACAATAAAATTATTGCTTAAAGAAGTGACAAATAAAATTCCAGGCTCTTTGCTTCATTTTAACAATGTAAATATTTTAAATTTTGAAAAAGGAAAAAAATTACTTCATCAATGTCAGTAGTAGTTCCCCCCTCTCTCTCAAAGCCTCGTGGCTCAAGGCTCACGAGTGCAAGTATGCTTCTTTAAAATTGTGTAGTTTGTACCATATAATTTTTACCATATAATGCTTTTCATGGTATTCTTTTAAGTTTTGCTGCTTTACGTCGTATAGTTTTGATTGGCATAATTAACATGTTATGCGTGCGTGCATCTTGTAGGCACAATATTTTTAGATTTAGTTGGCCGTAGGCCCGTAGCTATATTTTTTAATTTAAAATTTTGGCTAAAAACGTCGTACTCTATCTAGCTGGAAATCACACAATGCTTCTTTTCTTCTTTCTTTCCATCTGTCCCCAGTAAACGCAGTGCTGTGATGCTTAAATCTGTTAAAAGGCAGGATTGAGTTGCATTTTGTACCCCTATCATAGGCTATTTAAACAAGGGCCAATTATATTTGGTAATCTGAAAGTTGATTTCAATTTTATTTTCAATTTACTCTTTACTTTTTGCAGTCATTCAGATCATCTATCTGTAAACTGACTGTTTTTATAAAGTTCCATTGTATCAGATTTAAATATATTATTAATCTTCAAATCTAGCCAGTCCATATCATATAGGCCTATGCAGTAGTGTAGCTAGAAATTTTTGATGGGGGGGGATAAAAAAAGTTGAATGAACAATTTAAAAAGTAGCAATGGAAGAGAAAAAATTGACTGTATGTTAATGGTAATATTTACCCCCTTTTAACTCTCCTACTATTTTTTGCTACTTGGGGGTTATATCCCCATATCCCCCTAGCTATGCCACTGGGCCTATGCATAGGCTAAATAAAATGTTTTGAAAATGGCCTAGTTCTATCTCTTATTTTAAATTAGCAATCTTGCAACTGTTCTAATAGTTAATCTATTGGGATAAAGTGTCATAAGACCTATGAAGTAGTATTTTTATTTATTAATAATTCAAGCATTTGAATATTGGAGATTCTTGTATTAACTAGTATTATTAAAAATAATTACATAATTTAAATAAACTAAAAAATAGTTTGTTGCAGGGGTCTTCTCTATTACTCTGTTACTGACCTCAAAGTCATTATAGGCCTATTTTACTAACACTATTTCTAAGAACTCTAAAATTGTCTGGTAGTATTTACTAGGCCAAGTGGTAAACCTAGTCCAAAATATAGGGTGGTACCCATATTAGAGGGTTGCAGCCTTAATTACCTAAGAATTTCCCTAGCCCTAAACCTAATTCTCTAATGCCTATTCTCGCACTGTGGCAATATAGTCTCTCAGTGGTATAGTCTTGCTTTCTTTGCGATATAGTCTTGCTTTCTCAGTGGTATAGTCTCACCCTGGGATGGTATCTCTGCTCTCTCTAGCAGGTATATTCTCACCCTCTGGGTGGTCTCTCTGCCCTTGGTAGGTATTCCCCTTTATCTTGCCTTCTAGGTAGTGTCTCTGCCTTTAGCAGGTATCTACTTCTTATCTTGTCTTCTATGTGGTTTCTCTGCTTAATTCAAGAGCTCCTTAAGAAGGACTAAGGCCAGGAAGACTTCATTTGAACTCAAGTTTTTACTTGGATAAAGGCCAGGAGCCAAACTTGCCACAAAATTGCATCTATTTATACTAGTTTTTTAGTTTTGTTTAAACATTTACATCTATTTTTATATGATATTATTAAAACAAAAAATTCGTATAAAAATGCATAAAAATATTTATACTATTTATAACAAATAAACATGAATTCAAATTTTCAGTTTCATAGTGTTATATGTAAGTACTAATCAACAAGACTTTCATGCATTTTCAAGATACATTTATTTAATTATCATTTTTTTATAGCTTCATAGGCAATTGTCCATAAGAATATTGTCAATAAAGAATAAGATGGCAACAATTAAGTATTTAAGATAAAAAATAGGATATTCTGGTATCTATATGCCACTAAAAGATTGGAATGCTCTCAAATTAAGTCATTTATGTCAAATTAATTGCAATACTAATGCTATGTTGTAAATACTATGGCCTTACTTTTGTAAGTTTGGTAGTCCTGTTTTTGTTATTTGCCCCTTTGAAAAGCCCTAATTTTTTGTAAAGAATTTTAGTGAACCCAAAATAGGTTTTAAGCTATTTAGCTATACAATTCAATTCCAGCCTGCATCGCCTGTCCCAGCATGATTTCTGAGGCATCCGCTCAGCGATTTGCTGAGCTGGAGCTCGAGTGCAGCTCAGCTGGCAGCCTGTTTGCTAATCTCATATGTGACATGAAGACTGGAATTCCCCTTTATGAGGAGCTCATCAACAGGGCCCAGAAGCTGAACGGCGCCTTTAAGTGAGCGCGAAATCTGATAATTTACTTTACTTTCCTGACCTTCTGTGGGACCCCTAACCTCCTGTTCTTCAGTGGGAGCCGCCACCCTCCTGTCCTTCAGTGGGAGCCGCCACCCTCCTGTCCTACAGTGGGACCCGCCACCCTCCTGTCCCTCAGTGGGACCCGCCACCCTCCTGTCCCTCAGTGGGACCCGCCACCCTCCTGTGCCTCAGTGGGAGCCTCCACCCTCCTGTCCCTCAGTGGGACCCGCCACCCTCCTGTCCCTCAGTGGGACCCGCCACCCTCCTGTGCCTCAGTGGGAGCCTCCACCCTCCTGTCCTTCAGTGGGAGCCGCCAGTCTCCAATCCAAGCCACCTTACCAACCGTTAGTCCTAGACTGTGGCTTTACAGTGAGTGCAGCGGGAGCTGGCAGCCATTCTCGCGTCCTTGGCGTCACCTCATCAGTCGCTCTCCTGCCCCCTTTTTTTCTCAGAGTGCTGCTGACGGCGAGCTCGGCATTCCTGGACTCGTTTCAGAAGATTGCAGACCTGGCGTCCAGCACCCACGGTAAGGAGTGAATGAGGAGAGTCCCTCACCCCAGGTAAAGCTTATCCGCTATCACCGGATTTCTGGCTGATTGCCCGCCCGCCGTGCAGCTGCCGTTTAAGGATTACGTAATCCCGATCATCCTCACTCTTAGCTGTGTCGTCTAACGCTGTCGCAGCTTTTCTGTGCGCTAGGGATTTCTAGCCAGAGCAAAAACTTCCTATTTCCTCGTGTCCTCTTAAAGCAAATTTATAACTTTAGTGCCCATTTTCGCTATTTTCAACTGGGGTATTATGCAAGAGCCTGCTAGTTAGAGAGCCGAGCTCTTTTGCAGCTCTTATTTTGCCTGCCCACGCGCACAGGGCCCAAGCTATCACCGCTCCGAGCTGCTCGGCTGTGTTTTTTTGTTCGCGCGCGGCCATTAAAAGGCTTTCGCATTGTTGACCAAAAATCTCTTCTTGGCCTTTTCTGTTTACAATAAATGCGCGTTTAAACACACATGAGGGCGAGCGAGACAGGGCGGCTGTTTGCGTGCTTTTTGGCCAACTCCGTCGGCCCAGTTTCGGGTCGGGCAGAACTCGCTCTGAGAATAAAAGTAGGACAGAGACAGCTGGGCCCGGGCTCTCAGCAGCTGCTCTGCACGGCGAGAGAGAGGAGAGAGAGAGAGAGCAGAGCGGCGGCTCGGGGATTCGGCGGGCTGCGCAGTTTTTTCTCTCTGCGCTGGATGCCAACTGGCAATGGCGAAGCGCGGTGCCGGGGTCAAGTCCGGGCCTGCTGACCCGGGGCGCGGATCGCCCAGAGCCGGCTGTTGCATTGGCGCCATGGGAGGCCCGCTATACAGGGGGGAGGGGTTAGCTGGCTTTTTGTCAAAGTCATCCGCGCCGAGTTTAATGAAGTTTCTCTCTGTCTGGCAGTTAATTTCAGTTTGCGCCCGCGCACCCCATCGGTTTGGAATGCTGCAATTTGCAATTTCTCCCATATTCGATTCTCGGGCTTGGTCGGGATGGTGGCCGCTTATTGCTGGGCCATCCGCGTTTTCCTCTGGCAAATTTTGCTGACCAGTCTGTTAGCGTTACGGCCGTCTCCGAGAGAATCCATTTTGCATGTTCAGTTTTTTGGGATCGAGAAGTAATGGGCTAGAGGAATAGTGTCTAACAGCTGTAGGGTAGTTGTTGTAGCTAGAGTAAAGAGGTGAAGACGGTTGCAGTGGGAGGGAAAGTGGCACAATGGGGAAGTTTAGCCAATGTCATTATGAGAGCTGGAGAAAGATGATGGCTGGAACAGAATTGTGGACTGAATAAAATAGTTGATTGCCTCGTGCGTTAGATGAAAGCAGTGAAATATCTCGTAGGTTAGTAGGTGCGAGAGAAGAGAATAAAGGCGAGAAAGGTAGCAAAAGATGTATATTCAAGAGGTGTGACAGTACTAGGGGATTAAGAAGGTGGATAGTTTTTACCTATTGCAATATTTGTTCCAGTCATCCCCGGTGTCAAATTTGCTAGTGCCAGCAGCAGGTTTTGCATTCGTTAATTAGCTCGCATTTGTTTTGATTGTCAGATTTTTATTGTTCCTGACTGACCACGCATCGCCGCCGATTCCCCGCCGCAGGCTCCACCAAGGACATGGGCGCCTCGCTCACCCGGATCTGTCTGAAGCAGCGAACCATCGAGAGCCGCATCCGGGCCTTCAGCGGGTGAGTGGCCAGCCAGCCAGGCCCGCTGTCTAGGGCGTGGCAAATTGCATTTCTATCACTTCAAACTGCAAATACATGCCCACCATGGAGAGAGGAGAAATCGATTTATATCCCCTTCAAGCTCGCCTTCTCCTTTGCCGCTTTAGCGGTAGTATATTTTCCCCCTTGTTCCCGCCCGTGCTCCGCGCAGCCCGCTAAAGGATTACGTAATGCGCGGCTTCATCATCTTCTCCCGATGGACCAGGGCTGGCATTCTCTCTTCCCCCCTCTCGAGTCGTGTGAGGACTGCAACCGCAGCTGGGTGAAAGCTTATTCGAAATCTCCTCGAGTCGGCCAGTCCGGTCCCCTGAAGGCGTCAATTGGGCGGGCAGCGGCACCCTGTGCCTTTCAGCTGCTCAGCTCACACCATGCCGACTCCTGTTCTCTGGGCCCCGGGCCAGGCCTGCAATTTCCTACCGGCCCTTTCACTTGAAACCCTGGCATTACCGGCAACACACCGAGCTTGAAGCCTATAATTGCCTGGCAGACAGGGCTGCGTGCAACAAAAATATTGAAAAAGAACTTCTTTATTACCTGCGCATTTTGCTCTGCAGACGCGCCCTTTTCTTTCTGCTCTCAGAGACCGGATGCCCGCCCTGATATCTTCTTCCTTGCCCTTTCATGTGCTCAGCTAAGTGGGTAGCGCATATTCTGCGCCGTTCGCTGGCATTCGGATGCCAAAACAATGAACCTTTAGCGTGCAAATTCGCCCTGAAAATATATCTCCCCAGTCTATTTACCTCCGGCGTCTTTCTGCCAGCAACTAGTTAAGCAAGAAGGAAAGCTCCTGACACTCGGAGTCTTAGGCTCTGGTTGCGTAATCGGCTTAGGAACCGTCCTAATTGCCTCCTCGCTTAATCCGGCTTTAGTTGATGCTATTAATAGCCAAGATTAGAAGGGACTCTGCTCAATTGACCCGAGTGCTGCCAGGAAAGACGCAATTACTTTTTTCATTGACTTATCAAGTTTGAGTATCCGATAAGGCTGTGGGCGGCCGGGCCTTTGCTGACTGCTGCTGCTGCTGCTTTTATCTCTGGTCTCCTCTGGCGGGCGCTGCGTCACCAGGCCGTATTTGGACTCTCCCCTACCGTATTAATTGTGTGACGCTTTTGCTGTTTGCACTTGCTGCTTGCCTGTTAGACTGCTTTTTTCGGTGCCTCTGTCCTTCAAGTGAGAGTCTTCATTTCCTGGTTAACTTGTGCCACATCGTGCAAGAGGCAGAGGGGCAGCTTTGCAGCATCGTCAGCACCTTGTACTTAGTTGAACCAGCTAATTAGTGGCCGCAATGCCTGCCTGTTTATCAGACTTCGTGGACTTTATATAGTGTTTAGTGCTGTGCGCGCTATCTGTGCGGCACTCATTTGTTTATCCGCCTCTTTCTACGTCTAAAAGAATACCAACTGTAAATAAGCAAGGCAATGTACTTTAAAGCCCTGTTCCAAGTGTCTGAAGCTTGTAGCTATGGGTGTGTAGCTATGCTGGCTGCGCAGTGCCTGCATTGAGGCCAGTTTTGACTCACTGGCCCTGCTGCGGCATCGCCAAGCACTTCTCTGCCGAAATCTCCGTCATTCACTTCCCCTTCTTTGCACCTGAGCTTCCCTTGGCCTACCTTGCGTGATCCGCCTTCTCAAGGCCCTCCTTCCGTCTGGCCAGCGCTGGTCGCCCCGCTAGCTCTCTTCCCCTTTCCCCAGCTGCTGATGACTCACGCGCCCCCCCAGCGGATATTTTTAGACACTTTTCGGAGCTCGCCCTGACGTGCGGAATTAATTTGTATTTTTTTCATTCTTAAGCCACAAACTTGCGGTATGGCAGGCGGACTCAGGGCTGGCGGTAACTGCGGGATCTGAGCACCAGAGTTCCCACTCCCTCCCCCTTCCTCTGGCTGGCGGGTTTTGGGAATCTCGGGAGCCTTCCCTCGCCGGACAGGCAGCATTTTCCCTCTACACTGGACCAGTTTTTTTTGGCGTCGCTCGTCTATCGGCGCTGCGGCCTGCTTGGCAGCCGGCCAAGGCGGAGCGGCTCGCCTGCTGTCCCCGCATCGCTCAGGCCAGATTTTCTCGACTGGCCAATGCCTTATTAATGAAGGCAAAATTCCACCGCAAAATAATCCCAAATCCGACTGGCAGTTCGGAGTTAATGCATGAAATAGTTATCCCAATCATTGATATGCGGGGATTATGACGAGCTTTATGCGTGAGGGAAAAGGCTAACTCCCCTACCCCCCCCCCCCCCCGGGCAGTTTGAAGTCTCGCGCCCCTCAGCGCAGACTCGCTGCATTCGTCACTGCGCGGCAGCTGCTGCACTTTTCCTATGCGGGACGCGGGGGGGGGGTTGGCTGTCTCCCAAATTCATTCAGTCTGCCGGCCCATTGACGTCTCTCTCCAGTCTCCCCTCATTCAGCCGGCACCGGGCTGGGGATAATGCTGAATGGGAGTGGGGAGCGCTGGCTAGGAACTGGGAAGAGAGTTCAGCTGAGGGGAGTTTGTAGTGCCAGCTGGGGCTGCATGTGCTTGTGTGGGTGTTGGGAGTTGGGAGCCGGGTTTTTGGGGGCCGGCCAAGGCATCGATTTCTGGGCCAGCAGCCGCCCGCCTTGTCTGCGCGAAGATGGAGCCGCCCCAGCCAGCCTCCCTCTTTTCCCTTCTATCGGTTTCGCTTTGCCCCTGTGCTCGGTTTGCGTCGGTTAGAGCTTCGTCTCCAGTTCTCCCATCGCCTATTCGAGTTCTCCCTGGCAAGGCAGACCCCCCTCCCCTAATCGGAGCCGTGTCAGGCAGCCAGGGCAGTGCGCCAGTGACCGGATTATCCCGCCCGCTGTCGCCCCGGGGCCACCTTCTAATTGACCTGCCAGTTCCTCCGAATGCCGGTAATTTCCCTTCTCGCTGGGAGCTGCTTGACCGAGCGCCATAAATCACCACCCGTCCGAGTCGCTGAGGATGGGAAGCTGCCAATAGGATGGGGCAGCTCCGAGGGAAAGCTCAGAGCCAGAGTTGGACTTTTTGCTTCGGCTGCTTGGATGAGAAGTTTTTTTTAGTTTGGGAGGCCCATCGATCCGTTCTTGCCATTCTACTTGCCCGCTTGCCCTTGTCCTTTAGCCAGTCTCAGTGCCGCTTTGAACCAAGAGAATTTCTCGTGGCTGCCCATCGCTGTCTCCATGGAAACTGTTTTCAAGCGAAAATTACCCCATAGCGAAGGCACCATTGAAAATCCGTAGAATTGAAGTGGCAAAAATCATTTTAGAATTCCCGCTAAATGGTGAGCCATCTTTGGTTTGTCCCAAGGGCGTCCCTAACCTGTAAGCGCATTCTTAGAAATCGCCGCGTAGGACCCTTGCTAAGCAGCTTTGATACACGCGGCCTCCCCTTCCCTCGGCCCCATCGCCAGGCACCTGCAGGACAGCCTGGCGACCCCCATGGCCGACAAGCTGGACGACTGGCGCAGGCAGACCGGCCAGCTGGAGAAGGACCGGCTAAAGGAGCTCAAGCGGCACCGCACCGAGGCCAAGAAGGCCAGCAGCGAGTCCGTGCGGCTCAGCAAGAAGCGCCAATCAGCCAGCGGCAGCCGGCGCGGCTCAGAGCTGGAGGAGCAGCTGGAGCGGGCCATGGGCGAGTCGCACCGCATGCAGGCCCGCCTGCTGGATGTCGAGCAGCGCTGGCTGCGCCGGGCCCGCCACGAGGGCCGCTCGCGGCTCTGCTTCTTCCTGGCCTGCCTGAAGCCGGCGCTGGACATTCTGTGCAACCTCACTGACGAGTTCGGCCACCTGCGCGACCTGGCCGAGCGGCTTGGCCAGGAGGCCACGCCCGAGCCGCCGCCCAGCCCGCCGCCGCCCCAGGCTGCCACCGGCGCCAGTCGCAGCTCCAGCTCGGCGCCCAGCCCGGCGCCCAGCCTCAACTCGCTGGGTGAGTCGTCGCGCCTATTTGAAATTGATGTCCCGCTTAGCTGCAGGTGGTTTAATTAGACTCAAGCAGAGTTTTTACAGCCTGCTTAATTTGCGCCTTCCTGCCGCCTTGAGCCCGGCCCCTATCAGTGCCTGCCATCTTCAGCTGCGGCCTTTCTTTCCTTCCCGCCTTTTTTATTGCGCTCTTCGTGCTTTTTTATTATGGCCTCCAGCTTCTCGCGGTAGATTTTCACGCTCCGCCTTCCCTCGCCTTGATTTCTGTCTGGCTGTTCTTATTTCATTTTGCTGCTTTCGGAGCAACGCACTTAACTAAAGCAAAGTCTGTCTGTTGCTGTTCGTGCGCACCGGTGCTATACCGCGATTCTCAGTGCAGTTTAGGGGCGATTCTCAGTGCAGCTCAGGGGCGATTCTCAGTGAAGCTCAGGGGCGATTCTCAATGCACCTTAGGGGCGATTCTCTGTACAGTTTAGGGGCGACTCTCAGTGCAGCTTAGGGGCGATTCTCAGTGCAGTTCAAGGGCGATTCTCAGTGCAGCTTAGGGACGATTCTCAGTGCAGTTCAAGGGCGATTCTCAGTGCAACTTAGGGGCGATTCTCAGTGCAACTTAGGGGCGATTCTCAGTGCAGTTTAGGGACGATTCTCAGTGCAGCTTAGGGACGATTCTCAGTGCAGCTCAGGGGCGATTCTCAGTGCAGTTTAGGGGCGATTCTCAGTGCAGTTTAAGGGCGATTCCCAGTACAACTTAGGGACGATTCTCAGTGCAGCTTAGGGGCGATTCTCAGTGCAGTTTAGGGGTGATTCTCAGTGCAGTTTAAGGGCGATTCCCAGTACAACTTAGGGACGATTCTCAGTGCAGCTTAGGGGCGATTCTCAGTGCAGTTTAGGGGTGATTCTCAGTGCAGTTCAAGGGCGATTCCCAGTACAACTTAGGGACGATTCTCAGTGCAGCTTAGGGGCGATTCTCAGTGCAGTTTAGGGGTGATTCTCAGTGCAGTTCAAGGGCGATTCCCAGTGCAGCTTAGGGACGATTCTCAGTGCAGCTTAGGGGCGATTCTCAATGCGGCTTAGGGGCGATTCTCAGTGCAGCTTAGGGGCGATTCTCAGTGCAGCTTAGGGGCGATTCTCAGTGCAGCTTAGGGGCGATTCTCAGTGCAGCTTAGGGGCGATTCTCAGTGCAGCTTAGGGGCGATTCTCAATGCAGCTTAGGGGCGATTCTCAATGCAGCTTAGGGGCGATTCTCAATGCAGCTTAGGGGCGATTTTCAGTAGTGTATGGGGACGATTCTCTGAAAATTTTTGGGTATAACGTGTGAATTTTCAACTTCGCACGTGCAGAAAATTTTTTTGGCCTAATTGTGTGGCAACTTTTGCTTCTGACTTACCCCTCTAGAGCTAAATTTTGTTGCGCACTGCCGAAAGCAGTAAGATGCACTTGCGCTCAATTCGCAACATGGATCTCCAAACCCGGAGAGGAAGTGGGCCATCACTTTAGGGCCAATTATTCCCCTCCCAGTCAGCTATGAATGCGAGTGGCGCAGAGGAAACGCCTTACTATCTTACATCTGTATCATTTTGCCGGTGCTGCTGCTTGCGGTAGGGAGCCGGCTGGCCCTGTCTCTATGCAGTCACCGTTTGCAACTAAATCGAAGTACTTTAGCCATCTGCGCAACAAAAAATTCCTGGCTCAGAAGTCTCTTTCTTTCACTGGCTCGGTTCTGTGCATCATCAGTCTTTGTTTCTGCCTCTCTAACCTCGTGCACTCCAGCGCGTCTACACCCTGTTAGATTTATTCATTAGTATTTATCTTACATAGAGACTGCTCACTGAAGCCAGTGGGTAACCTAGCTGACTCAGGATCATAGGAAATCGTACAGCAATGTAAAATCCTGTCCCGTAGCCAATTTCACTCCCAATTTGGTGGGCCACTTCTGTCCGACCCGGCCTGTTTGCGAAATCCGTTGGCCTCCCCCCTGCTCGCCCGTGGCTGCTGCCTTTCAGTTCGGCCCGCTCTGGCACCACCGAGTTGCAGTTTTATGAATTGAATGATTGATGGATGGCCGAGAATGACAGGGCCTTAATCCCGCCGTTGCATTGCGCAACTAAAAGTAAAATCTGCCTGCTCTGATTGTTGGCTGGCGATAAAACTCGGCAGCCGGGTGGGGGAAACTCGAATTGCTGCCTCCCGCTGATTGAATTTCGCGCTGCTCAGCGGCCCCCTGGGACAGCTCGTGTGGCCATAAAATGCCTCTCCCCACTTATTTAGCTCAAGTTATTTATTGCCGCTTTGCTCGGCCAAATTGCCTGCATGCCTGTTTGATGAGGCCGCGCCCAGCATGTCCTCTGCTGCCTAAGATGCGAGTGCGAACTTTGGCTGAACTTTTACCACTCTTTCGAAAATTCGCCTCATCATCCACCCCCCTAATCCCCGCCTCCATCCGCTCCTCACCGAGCAGGCAGCGCCGATTCTTTCTGCACCCGCGCCCCGCCGCCCGGCGCCCCTGGAGGCGTCCTGCTGCCCGGCATGCCGGCCCACACGTTGCGGCCTGGCAGTCACGGCGCCTCTAGCGATAGCGGCTTCATCAGCCAGGAGCTGCCAGCTCCGCCGCCGCCGCCGCCGCCGCCGCCGCCGCCGCAGCAGCCGCCGCCGCCGCCGCCGCCGCAGCAGCCGCCGCCGCAGGCAGTGGCTGCCCCAGCGCCTCTGCCAGCGCAGATGTCGCAGCCGCAGCTTCGCAGGGAGTCGCCCTCAGCCGGGGCTGGTGGCGCTGCCGGCGGTGAGACTGAGGAAAGCAGCGGCGGCGACTCCGAGGAAGACGAGGAGCAGAGCCAGCTGTACCCGGACCAGGGCCTGCCGGCGCCCGTGTACTCCAACCTCAGCGAGCTGCAGCGGACCGCCAAGCGCAAATTCTCCATCACTGGAAGCGCTGCTGGCGGCCTTCTTCACCGCAGCAGCGGCAGCGCTCCGGCCTTCCAGCAGCAGCTGCAGGAGCGCCGCGTCAGCGCCGATTATGCATCGACCGCCGTTGCCGCCGCTGCGGCTGCCGCGGCAGCCTCGTCCGCATATGGCAGCAGCGGCTCGGGTGGCGGCGCCGGGCATGCGGCCACCGTGTCGGCAGCCATGGGACGCATGGGTGGCGGGGCCGCTGGACCCGGCGGCCGGCCGCCGATACCGCCGGAGCTGATGGCGATGCAGCAGCAGCAGCAGCAGCAGCTGTCAACGCAGCGCCAGACGTCCTACCCTGGGCTCGGGCACCAGCAGCAGCAGCCGCCGCCTCCGCCACCACCGCCGCCGCCGCCGCTGCCTCTTCAGCAGCACAACTTCAATCCGGATGATTTGCCGCCTCCGCCGCCTGGATTTTGATTGAAAGCCAAGTTTCGCGCTACTCAGGGGGTATTGCCATAGGGAATGATTTATGGTTCGAGGTTGAGTTCGTCCCGCCAATCCGATCGTGTTTGACAATGCGCTGTTGACAAACTGTTGGTAATATTTATTGGGCCCGGGGCTGGCTGTTCAGCTCGCCCGCTGCCGCACCGATCTTGCCCGGGACTGCTCGAGCTCTGCTGTAAGATAGCTGGCAGTTGCCTACTTAGTCAGTTTTTCTCTGCGATTTTAGCTTCATTATGATAATTAATAGTTTAGTTGTATCCGCGACTACCGTACTCGTGAATAGCTCTGTTTCATTACTTATTGGATATTAATATAGCAGCAAGTTTTCTTAATTATCAGTATTTTATTGCTGCCTGGCCCAATTTTAGTTATCGTGTAACAGCCTGTAAAATGTTTACATCAAATTCCGCAGTTTTCACCGTTCTGCGCTGCCTAGGTACTTAAGTTGCATCCCCGTTTACTGTTCGTACTTTAATCCCCCCTCATTCTTCATCGAGCTTGTCCAGCTGCCACCAACCCCCATCGGATGCGTCTGTCCGACTTCGCCATGCAGTCCGTTTGACTGAGTTTAGTTAACCGCACTGCGCACTACTCACTGGGGATCTTTTCAGTAGGCATGTCGGTACATTTTGTGCATAATTTGTTTTTCGCTGCTTTTTCTCTCACTTTTTATTATAATTTTTTCCCGTGTCCAAGTTTTGCTTCAAACTTTTGTGTTGCTCTGTTAAATATTTTGCTGAGTTTGCGCATCCACCAGCCTGGCACCCCGCTGCTTTGCTGCTTTTAGCTGCTGCACTCTGCCCGACTTGCGGTACACACTGTCGCTTCGGTTTTACACACTAGAATTTATGCCCTGCCTGTATAGCTCTCTGTATTCACCGCTTCTTGGTTGTCCCCAGCCTTTTTGTCACGGAAGAGGCCCAAAAAATAGTTGAAATTTTTTATTATTATTTGTACTGTCCGTTGCTTTGCTTGTTTTTGTTGATTCTGGCCGGCTCAAAAGAAATCAGAACGTCAAGTTGTTCGCTGTGCTGTAAATACGCGCCCGCAGCTCGGAGTTGGACCAGCTGCTAAATGCTTAACTTGAATTAGTCGCTTACTACGCTTGTTAGCAGCTTTTAATTGCAGTCTAGAGGCACTTTCGTAGATAATTTTTAATGGATAGCCTGCCTCGCTTAACTGTCTTTACTACTTCTCGCTATCCCCAAGAGTACACCTGCCCTTCCCAAGCCTCCCTCACCCTTCTCATGGTACATCTGCCCTAGCCAACCCTCCTTCACTCGTCCCCTATTGTACATCTGCCCTAGCCAACCCTCCTTCACTCGTCGCCATTGTACATCTGCCCTAGCCAACCCTCCTTCACTCGTCCCCATTGTACATCTGCCCTAGCCAACCCTCCTTCACTCGTCCCCATTGTACATCTGCCTTAGCCAACCCTCCTCTACTCGCCCCCATTGTACATCTGCCCTAGACAAGCCTTCCTCACCCTTACCCAATGTACAATGGCCGACCTGTTCACCCGACAATCTACATAAAATTTGCGGTTGGTAGTAGAGTCATGCAGCCAAGGGAGCGCATTTGCCTCCATAGTGCAGTTTTTTGCCCTAGGGTTTTTTCTTTCCTCTGTTTGTTCTGCCTTTAATTTCGTCTGAGCTGAGCACCGCTCCCCAATCGCAGCCTCCCAGTCCGCTCAGGTGCGCACCCCGTGTAGTTGCGGCATTGTTTTTCATTTCGTTAGCTGCCGTGAGCTCGGACACGCACCGAGTCTTGCGAGCTCGATCATGCATGACTGCGCGTATCAACAAATAGCACTGAGTGAGTGGGTTTATAGTTGAATGCTGCCGACTCACCCATTCGCACGCCATGATAAATTTGTACAGATGCGTTTGCTCGCGGCGATTTGTAAAACTTTACTATTAGTAGCTCGTAAACATTTGTTGGCACCTTAGCCTGCTCTGTTTAGTTTCTGTAGGTTTTTGTTTCCCGTTATATTCATTAATTGCTCTGTTTACTAATTTAATAAATCATTTTCCGTTTGTGTTTTTCCTGCAAGGCCCAATTTTTTTTACTTTATTCCCCCTTTTTGCTTTTCCTCTTCGTCAGGATTTGTTTGACTGAAATAAATTGAATTGAGAGGGCGAAGCGGGCGGCCCCGCCCACTCCCGTTACTAAACTCTGCAAGCTCCCAGTTTGGAAGCAACACATTTTCTGCCTGTCTGTCGGGTGCGCTCTTTTACTTATTATTTATTGATTGGGATTTGATCCCAGCTTTCCCTCATTGCTTTGGGAAAGCTGGTAGGTTCGGCTTTCTTCTGCTCTCTCAAGCTGCTCCATCCGAGCTTTTTAAGCTAAAATAACTGCGAAATATAAGAGTTTATCGCTGATTTCCTAAAATTTCAGCCTTTCTCTGCCTGATTTCCTAGAATCAGCCTTTCTCTGTCTGATTTCCTAGAATCAGCCTTTCTCTGTCTGATTTCCTAGAATCAGCCTTTCTCTGTCTGATTTCCTAGAATCAGCCTTTCTCGGCCTGTTTTCCTAGAATCAGCCTTTCTCTGCCTGATTTCCTAGAATCAGCCTTTCTCTGTCTAATTTCCTAGAATCAGCCTTTCTCTGTCTAATTTCCTAGAATCAGCCTTTCTCTGCCTGTTTTCCTAGAATCAGCCTTTCTCTGCCTGATTTCCTAGAATCAGCCTTTCTCTGTCTAATTTCCTAGAATCAGTCTTTCACTGCCTTTTTTCCTAGAATCAGCCTTTCTCGGCCTGATTTCCTAGAATCAGCCTTTCTCTGCCTGTTTTCCTAGAATCAGCCTTTCTCTGCCTGATTTCCTAGAATCAGCCTTTCTCTGTCTAATTTCCTAGAATCAGCCTTTCTCTGTCTGATTTCCTAGAATCAGCCTTTCTCGGCCTGTTTTCCTAGAATCAGCCTTTCTCTGCCTGATTTCCTAGAATCAGCCTTTCTCTGCTTGATTTCCTGTAACCAGCCTTTCTCCCAGGTTTCCTAGAATCAGTCTTTCACTGCCTTTTTTCCTAGAATCAGCCTTTCTCGGCCTGATTTCCTAGAATCAGCCTTTCTCTGCCTGGTTTCCTATAATCAGCCTTTTCCCAGGTTTCCTAGAATCAGTCTTTCACTGCCTGGTTTCCTAGAATCAGCCTTTCTCTGCCTGGTTTCCTATAATCAGCCTTTCTCCCAGGTTTCCTAGAATCAGTATTTCTTTGCCTTTTTTCCTAGAAACAGCCTTTCTCGGCCTGATTTCCTAGAATCAGCCTTTCTCTGCCTGATTTCCTAGAATCAGCCTTTCTCTGCCTGATTTAATGGTCGGATGTCGTAGAGTGTAAAGTCTGACAAATGCTGGGCGCTGGGAGGGCTGACACAAATGCTTAGATAGAGGGGCAGCTGAGAAATGCAAATAAAAGTACAACCGTCCGAGCTTTTGCGGTCGCTAACTTTGATTCCAAAAGTTCGGCCATCAGCACTGATCATGCAATCATAGGGGGAGCCAGCCAGTCGCTTCAGATTGATGGACACTCGGCAGCAACAGCCGCTGCTCGACCCCCATTAAATTCGGTGATGCCCGTCATAAAACTGCAAGTTTGGGCCGCTGGGCGCAGTTCACAGGGTCCAAGCCCGGCCTCTGCGTCAGCTCCTGGCAGTGCTGATGGGTGCTCGGCCGACTGCCCTGCACTAACTATGGCTTCCGCTCTACGGCCTACCCCCCCCCCCAGCCTGCGCCGCGGGTCCTAATCGCTTGGCTAATCTCGTGTGGTTAGAATCTCCCTGCCTATCCCTCTGATCTTCGCTTGAAACTCAGGCCTGACTTCTTTGATTCATCCCATCCAATTGTCCGTCTCTGATCTCCCCAGCCCCTCATCCTCTTCTAGTGTCCGTCTCTGATCTCCCCAGTCTCTCCTCCCCTATTGTCTGTCTCTTATCTCTCCTACTTTGTCTTAAGTCTCCAGCTTCCTCCTTATCTTCTCTCCATACTTTCTCTTTAAATTTGTTTCCAACTGCATCCGCCGGAGCGGAACAGCCGACTTTAGTTGAAATTCGTTGTTAACCTGGCAAAGATTCGGCAAAAGGCAAAGATTTCGTGAAGGCCAAATAAAAGCAGTTAAACTGGGCGATTTTCCCGCACTGCCTGCCCCTCTCCCACGGCTGCTTCCGCGTCGCATCTGTCCAAATCCGCCACCCCATTTCCTTGGGGGATTTTGCGCCCGGCCTTGGCAACCCCCAGCCCCCAGTCAGCTGGCCGAGCCCTGCAGCACTCGGCTCGCCAGCGCCCATTGGCTGTCCCAGCCGGATTCCGGATTTCCTCAAGTATCCCGGCAGACACGCGGGCTCAGAAATCGCTGATATATCGCGTCTGCCGGCGAGCAAACTTTTGTCCGCCCGCTGCCCGAGCCACAGCCCCAGGCCTCGCTTGATGAAATTGAAGCCACAGCTGACTGACAGGTGAGCAAAGTCAGCCGCTTTTAACTAATTTTTTAAACGTGTTTGTGCATTTTTCTCTCGACAGGTTTCTCAGAAATTATTTCAATGCACTGGCTGGGCTTGACATTTCATTCTACTTCGTATATTGAATAGATCACTGACTAGACTAGCAATCCACTGCATTGTTTGATACTAACTGACTAGACTAGCAATCCACTGCATTGCTTGATCCTCACTGACTAGACTAGCAATCCCCTGCATTGCTTGATCCTCACTGACTAGACTAGCAAT
The DNA here is from genome assembly GCA_950096795.1 of Macrostomum cliftonense. Lineage (NCBI taxonomy): Eukaryota > Metazoa > Platyhelminthes > Macrostomidae > Macrostomum > Macrostomum cliftonense. The sequence continues at coordinate 162,873 of CATNEM010000317.1, forward strand.
CCCCTGCATTGCTTGATCCTCACTGACTAGGCTAGCAATCCACTGCATTACTTAATCCTCACTGACTAGACTAGCAATCCACTGCATTGCTTGATCCTCACTGACTAGACTAGCAATCCACTGCATTGCTTGATCCTCACTGACTAGACTAGCAATCCTCTGCATTGCTTCATCCACAAAGGTACAAGTCAATTCCGCTGCAGACAGCTTGGCTGGGCGGTTCAGCGCTCAAATAGAGCTGAGTTTGCAGACCGTCAAACTTTGATTTTAGTTGCCATGAGGCCAAGGTTTGCTCAGCCTGCGCTGTCTGGGCGGGGCGCATGGGAGCAGCAGAGGAGCGAAAATTTTCATCCCATCATGAGGGAGGGGAGCTGGGGACAGCGGCCGGCTGGCTGGTGATCCCAATCTGGGAGGCGACAGGGGAAGGCGATTAAGCCGCTGACCGATGGCGGGGACCGCTGTCTCCGCGCCCGTTTGCCAGGCCTCCCCCGTCGAGTCCCTGCTGTGATTCTGCTGGCGCCCACATTGGGAGCAGGCTCGGAAAGTGCAGCCTCATCTCACTTCTATTGCAAGGCCGAAAGCAACTTGTTTCGCTTATTTCAGGCAACGCAATTTATTGCGACTGCCCAGTAAATAGCAATAGTTTATGCTTCCCATTTTTCCAATAGGCTTCTTGGTAGCTTTGATAGCCAACTTGGAGCTCGAGGCATGCAGTGCAGGCAGCCGTAGTCACTCACAGTCACTCCGCCAACATTCTTCAAGAGTTGCCAATCGACCTCATACTCGCAGTGGCGACAAGAGTACTTGAGAATTATGGCGAGTACTACTGTAGAATTCCGCTAGCATCTGTTGCCTCGCCATGCGCAGGCAATACTACTGAGCCCGATTGGGCAGTAGCGTGCTGCGCAGGTTTAAAAGCCTGCTTAATCAGCGATGAAGCCAGTTAGCTGATCAGCCTCCATCGGCCCTCTCGCCCGCGAACCCCGAATTTCAGACGGGCACGCCGCTGCCTAATCGGCCAGAAGAAGAAGAACTGCTTTCCGCCACCTCCTCTCCGGCTCGGCTGCAGCGCCTGCATCTCGCGGGCATTGGGACAAAACACAAAGCGGCCTCCCCGGCTCATTCCCCCTATCCAGACCGGTGAGCGAGGGCAGGACGGCAGGGCGCAACTCAGTGCCTGCCCGCCTCTCTCCCTTGCACGCCACCTCTCAGACGGCCCACCTCCTCTCTATTGATCCCATTCGACCTTGGGCGGCCACCCCCCGCCGCAGCTCTAGCCAGCGCGTGTCCCCACCTCCCCGGGCGCAGCCAGTGCAATCCGGTCCGGCGGGGCAGCCGAGCCGGCGCACGCGGAGTTAAATTTAAACTGCCGGGCGGGGGCGATTCCCGCGAGCCGGTCCCCGCCCCAACTGCATGTTCGCTGCTCGCAGCGGGGGCTGCACCAACAACGCCGCCGCCGCCGCCGCAGCCGCCGTAGCCAGAGCCGCAGCAGTCGCTGACGCTACCTCAGTCGCCGCTGCCGCAGCCAACGCAGATTCCGGCGCAGACAGGAGCAGCGCTTGCAGGAGCAGCCAATGCCGGAGCCGCAGGCGCGGACAGCAGACGCAAAGCCAAGCAGCAGCATCAGCGGCAGCTGATCAACTGCGAAGTCACAGAATGCAGCATCAGCGCCAGGTGGAAGATGACGCTTCAGATGACCAGCATCAGGCCACTCAGCAGCCTGAGCCTCACCAGCCCCACCAGCCTCACCAGCATCAGCAGCACCTCTGCTCAAGCGATTCAATCGGGCATCCCCGGCGGGTGATTCTGAACGTGGGCGGCGAGCGGCACGAGATCCTGTGGCGCACGCTGGACCGCCTGCCCAAGACGCGGCTGGGCCGCCTCAGACTGGCCAGCAGCCCGGAGGAGATCCGCGAGCTCTGCGACGACTACAACGAGTGCGAGGGGGAGTTCTACTTCGACCGGCACCCGAAGTTCTTCCACCCGGTGCTGAACTTCTACCGCACCGGCAAGCTGCACATGAGCGACGACGCCTGCGTGATCTCCTTCGCGGCCGAGCTGAAGTACTGGGGCATCTCCGAGGACTACTTCGACCTGTGCTGCCAGCACAAGTACCACCAGAAGAAGGAGACGGCCGAGGAGGAGATCCGCAAGGACATGGAGGCCGTCAAGTGGAACCAGCGCAACGTCGAGCACAACTTCGGCGCCGGGCGCTACGGCGAGTTCAAGCGGATCGTCTGGAACATCCTGGAGGAGCCGCAGACCTCGACGCTGGCCAGAGTGAGTCAGGATGGCGCTGCACCGAAATGTTTCGTTCCTCCTCCGTGTCTTGTTCTGTTTGATCCCGGCTTGACGCCTTCATAGAAGCATCACTGAGCACACACACACACACACACACACACACACACGCACAACCACACAGATTCCCACCAAAACGGCTCGCCAGCAACACGTGAAGCCATCACACTGGCAGGAGATTCCAAGGCTTAGGACCAAAACTGGGTCATTCGAACTCATGTCAGCCGGAGGCCCCAGAGCGGGTTTTGCTGCACTTGGCCAGCTGAAATCGCTACACTGCACTATTCGCAAACCCTTCCTGGTAGAAACGGGGACGATTTTCCTTTGGAGCGAGTTTAGGATCGGTGGGCAGCAAAAATCCCCGCAGTGGCAATGGGATCCGCCTGCTCGTCCATCACCAGCCACTCGGGGCTGTCTCCGCCCCGCTCCCGCGGCCGCTGACATTTCCAGAGCCCGGAACTGGCAGGGGCTGTCGAGGCTCCGCGCTCCGCCACTGTTTGGCAACAGAAATTTCTTTCCGCATCCAGCAGGCCCGCCACTTTTCCCCTTAATTGCCTTCTAGAAGCAGCAGACTTTTTTATTATGACTTTCTTTTTCACGGAATCCGTGCCGCAGTGCGCCGGCAAGCGGCTGATTTGTCCAGCATCTGCCACGTTATCAATCCCCGCTCCTGCTCAAGCTCACTAGCTCCTGACTTTCTCCGTCCTTGCTCGTTTTCCTTTGTCGCGCTGAGCCTGGGAGACGGCCGTAGTGTACTAATAAGCTTGTCAACAGGGCTGTTTGCCCTCCCCTTCTCATTCTGCCTCTCCCGTCCCTCGCCGAGAAATTGGGGGCAGCCAGCGAGACCAGGCGAGACCTGCAGGAGCGGCTTTCTAGTGGGGGGGGCTGTTCGCGTCCCAAGGAGCTGCGGGATTTGATCTGCCTACTTGCCGCTATCGGCCCGGAGGGGACGGTGGGTCCGCAATTTCTCCCCCAAGGCTGGCTGGCGGAGAATGAGGAGAAAGGATAGGGTAGGCAGACAATGGCGGGACTGCACACGCAGGGCTCGTTTCGATACCAAAATGATTTACGCTGGGCTCAGGCATTGGCTGGCTCAGATCCAAGTCGGCTGCCTGTCTGTGCGTGTGTCTGTGCGTGTATCTGTGCGTGTGTCTGTGTGTCTGTCTGTCTGTGCGTCTCTGTGTGTGTGTGTGTGTGTGTGTGTGTGTGCGTGAGTCTGTGTCTAGCTCGTATATGTGTGCCTGTGTGTGTGCCTGTCTGTGCGTGAGTCTGTATTGTCTGTTTGTGCGTGAGTCTGTGTGCCTGTCCGTCCGCCTCTATTTCTATCCTTTATTTTCCTTAGCAGCGCTGGCCATGATGCTAATCACATATCATTTAGCAATAAAGTGAAGTTCTCTTCGTATTTAAGCAACAGGTTTTGTTTGCCTGCAGCAGGCGCGCAAATCTGATGCAGTTTCCGCTGTCCTTTATAGTGCTCTCTGTCAGTCCCTCGTGGGCCCCGGTGCCGGCTCCCCTGCGAATCACCTTGACTTACTCAGGATACAGCGGTCGCTTCCATTGTTTGCGCAGCTGCTAGCGGCTGCCCAACAGCCTCTCACAGCAGAGCGGCGCCCCGCTGTGATCCCAATCACACCTGGCAATTAGCCCGCAGCTCCGCAGCTGTGAGTAGGGAGAGCAGTTCGCCTGCACTCTGATAAAAGCTGCCGTTATTATCCAGCAAAGTAGCAATAATGCTTGTACTTTATTTGCTTTAAGTTGAGGCTGAAAGTTGGAAGTGAATCGCTTCATGCTCTGTGGCTCAGAATTTGAGAACCTATGGGTTTCCCTTCCTATCTATTAATTATTTTCCTATCTTTTAAATCTTTTAAAGTTCAGAAAATCTTTTAAATTTCAGCATAAGAATCCCTGCAATCTGATAAGGATAATTTCGGGAATCTTAGGCCAAAGCAATAATCTCAATTATCTTAGGGTGAGAATCTCAAGAATCTTAGGCTCGGGTAAGAATCTCAATAATCTTAGGGTGAGAATCTCACTAATCTTAGGGTGGGAATCTCAAGAATCTTAGGGTGGGAATCTCAATAATATTAGGTTGTAGGAGCAGATTCCCCGAAAAATTTAGGCAGAAGTGAGAATCTCGGAAACCTTGGGGTGAGAGCAGTGCACTTCCCATTCGGAAAGACCGAAATCCCCAGCGTGAGAAGCAGTGGAGGCCAGTTGCCCGGAGGTTCGGCGCTAATCGAATTGCCGCGCCGGGGAGTCACCCGTCGCCAAGCGGACACCCGTCGGCCGCGGGACAAACGGTGGCGAAAGCAATTTGGCCGGCCGTCGTCAGCCACCTTCGGCTGAAATTCTGCGCAGCTCTGAGAGATTTTATAAGAAGACGCCAACGGGCCAGCTCGGACTCCCCGGCTGAGCTCATAATTCAATTAATCCCAAATATCCCATGCCGATTCCGATCCCCGAGAAAAAATTTGGGACCGACCGGTGGCCTGGCTCTGCCACCCTTTCGGCTTTTTCCAGGCACTTGGATTTTCCGGATTGCGAAATCGCTGCTGTCAGCCGGCCTGTAGGACATGCTTGCACCCAATGCACATGTTCTTTTTCTCATGTCTGCGTTGCTTGTTCTTGTCTGTGCATCTGTAAGTCTTTGTTTCGCATATTTGAGTCTCTGTTTCATACCTGTGCGTTTCCGTTTCTCATGCCTACGTCAGGGAACTTCGCCGCCCAAACAAGCGGAACAGCTGGCAGCAAAATGCTCCAGTGATGCCGTGACAAATCTGCCACCACTCTAATTGGCGTCAATTGCCGGCCCGCCAGATCCTCAAGTCATGGAGCGAGGCGATCCAATTCGATTATTCGGAAATTCCCAGGCGCCGGGCGGGATGGGGCTTTAGGGCGCTGATAATCCCGGCTGAGCGGCTTTGAAGCACTCAGAAACCCCGGTTTCGCAACACTTCAAAAGAGATTCGCGGCTCTGAAATGTCCCGCCCAGCCGAGCCCGGCGCCCCCTGGGGACGCTGCGTTTCTAGGAAAGAGCGGCTTAAAATCAATCGATACTGAAGCGCCCAGTCTCGATGCCTCACTCTGCCTGGCTGTCACCGACTCCGCCCGCCTGCACTCAGCCGGGCACAGGGCGAAATCAAATGGCTTTGTAATGACCGCGCTTGCCAAGCTAAGGAACACCACTGGGGAGGCAGTCTTCCCTCTCCGGCTCATTGCATCTCTCTACTGGCTCTCTTCTCTTCGTATGTCACATCTCCCCCATCTACTCTCCTCTGTTCTCTGTCTAAAAAATCTTCCGTTTTTATTTCAATGAAGCCAGAAAGAAGTTAGTAAATCAGCTCAGAGTCGCAATTGCGATAAAGACAAGTTGAAAACTCGCCCAACCAACCATAGCGCACAGGAAAAGATGGAAGCTGAAAAATCATTCGAACACACAGAACTGCGTGCAATGACTAATTCATTCTGATTGCACAGGGGCAGGTGCTGCAGGCAAACAGCCTGAGTGAGATAGGATAGGCGGGGTGAGCGGCTTCTGCTGCCCTTGCCGACTCCAGGGCTTCTCCGGGGCATTTCCCGTCTCCCAGACCGATTCACCATCGGCCCAGCTGCCCTTTTGCCTCATCAATTTACTATGCAGTGCGATTGAGGCCCCTGCGTCCTCCATCGCCCGCAGCTTCACCTCTTCTCACTGCCGAGATTCTGCCTGATTCCGCTTAGAAAGGCTCAGATTTCAATTGGCACCTGCTTTCTGCAATCCCACTGGTTCCCACAGCTTGTCACACTGATGGCCAGACCCGGCCACGGTCTAAAAAAAAAGCTAAATCTGCAGGAGGGCTGCAGGCACTTTGACGCTTAAAGCGACATCGTCCCACAACCAGCGACTGGGCATGACTGTCCATTGCGCTGACCCCTGAAGCGCGTTCAGTCACACTAAATACGGTATGCAGGCATAGACACAAACACAAGCCGGCATCCAAGCACGCACTCACATAGGGCGTACAAGCGGTGGTTCCAGCAATGTACACTCTCTATGCCTTGGGGGGTCGCCCTCATGGGCGTAAATTGCACAACTGGCCCATAGCCCAACCAATTCGTGCACATGGCCCCAAATTAATGTGACCCTGCACACGAAACCGCGCTAGGGGAAATAGACAACCTACAACGCGGGGTCGAACCTGGACCAGTGGCACACAAGGCAGACGCGCTAGACCGCCGAGCCACTCGCCCCCTCCCGGCCACGGTCACTACAGGCTGGAGTCACACTCACTACAGACTGCAGTCTCACTTACTACAGGCTACAGTCTCACTCACTAAAGGCTGCAGTCTCACTCACTACAGACTGCAGTCTCACTTACTACAGGCTACAGTCTCATTCACTAAAGGCTGCAGTCTCTCTCACTACAGACTGCAGTCTCACTTACTACAGGCTACAGTCTCACTCACTAAAGGCTGCAGTCTCACTCACTAAAGGCTGCAGGCTCACTCACTACAGGCTACAGTCTCACTCACTACAGACTGCAGTCTCACTCACTACAGGCTACAGTCTCACTCACTACAGGCTACAGTCTCACTCACTACAGGCTGCAGTCTCACTCACTACACACTGCAGTCACACTCACTACAGACTGCAGTCTCACTCACTAAAGGCTACAGTCACACTCACTACAGACTGCAGTCTCACTCACTACAGACTGCAGTCTCACTGACTACAGAGTGCAGCCTCACCCACTACAGGCAACAGTCTCACCCACTACAGACTGCAGTCTCACTCACTACAGACTGCAGTCTCACTCACTACAGACTGCAGTCTCACTCACTACAGGCTACAGTCTCACTCACTACAGGCTGCAGTCTCACTCACTACAGACTGCAGTCACACTCACTACAGACTGCAGTCTCACTCACTACAGACTGCAGTCTCACTCACTACAGACTACAGTCTCACTCACTACAGGCTACAGTCTCACTCACTACAGGCTGCAGTCTCACTCACTACAGGCTGCAGTCTCACTCACTACAGACTGCAGTCTCACTCACTACAGGCTACAGTCTCACTCACTACAGGCTGCAGTCTCACTCACTACAGACTGCAGTCTCACTCACTACAGACTGCAGTCTCACTCACTACAGACTGCAGTCTCACTCACTACAGACTACAGTCTCACTCACTACAGGCTACAGTCTCACTCACTACAGGCTGCAGTCTCACTCACTACAGGCTGCAGTCTCACTCACTACACACTGCAGTCACACTCACTACAGACTGCAGTCTCACTCACTACAGACTACAGACTCACTACAGGCTGCCGTCTCACTCACTACAGGCTGCAGTCTCACTCACTACAGACTGCAGTCACACTCACTACACACTGCAGTCACACTCACTACAGACTGCAGTCTCACTCACTACAGACTGCAGTCTCACCCACTACAGGCTCAGCAGCCCATACACTCGCCCACTTCAAATTTCTCCCCACAAAAGGAGGATGCCACAACCAGGAGAATCGTGAAAACGCACCAGGTAACCAGGCCGGCGCACCAGAGACCCACAATCGCTAACGCAGTGCCTGAAATTTTCGTGTCAAACTGAATAATTTGTTTAATAATAGTTCCCATTTTATTTGGAATGCTAAATGTGCTTCACTTTGTTAGCCATTTGGTAGTCGTTTCTGTTCGTGTCTGTGTGGCGTTGCAGCGTTTCCTATTTTTCATTCAGTTCTCAGTAGTTTAGCCGTTACTCCAACTGTCTGCTAGCTGGTGCCATGTTTGATTGGTCATGCGCTCGTACTCGGTTTTGTGTTATTGTGGATGCTTGGTCCGCCTTGCCCGGGCTGAGCTCAGCTGGGCTCGAGATGGAGCTGCGGCAGTTCCTATTTTATTTGAGGAAAACTGCGCAGTTCAGGCTGCGGATGTGGATGCTGGAGCCGCCGCATCTTATCGCCTATGGGAGGAACTCAATCTGGGAAAAAGCAATTGAAAAAACTCAATAACTGCTCAGCACCATCGCTGCCGCATATAACTTTGGACAAAAGTGCAGCGCAGGGGAAGTTGAGCAGGGCCTGGATATTGCACACCCTGTGCGCGGCTGGAAGGAAAGAGAGAGGAATCTAATTTCTTAGAAACCAAACAGCCCTGCGCCCAGTCAAGCCTTTGGACGCAATAGGGAACACCCAGATCGCTCTTAAGTCCTCGGTTAAGCCACTCTGTGGAGCTCAGCATAAGGGGATATTTTTCTGCGTAAACGGCGTTCTAACTGTCTCTTTGTGATACACTGGTGACGGCCCCTTCGTTCGCTCTAATGATGGGATAAATGTTGTACCACTCATTGATGATTGCGTATTGTTGAAAGACTTAAAGTACTTTTTTCATGTCACGTAATCTAACTGGCACGATTTAGTCGCTATATTAATGTAGTTTGTCTGTCACCCATGCGGTAGAGAAAGTAGCGAATTGGCTGGGCTCGCCATTATTCGTTACATGTGTCAAAGAACAAGCAGATTAAAAATGGCTTTTTAAGGCAAGTTCTGGAGCCGATCAGGTTTCTAAGAAAAGCGATGCATTTCTAAGAATCATGTCTGACTGCAACACCCGCCGCCTGCGCAGGTGGTGGCCATCACCTCCATCCTGTTCATCGTGCTGTCCACCGTCGGCCTGACGCTCAACACCATCCCGGAGCTGCAGCTCAACCAGACCAAGACCGTCAACAACAGCACGCACTGGACCCTCGAGGACAATCCTCGGCTGGAGATTGTTGAAGCCGTCTGCATCGTGTGGTTCACGCTGGAGTACGTCCTGCGCCTCTGGGCCTCACCGGACACCTGCAAGTTCCTGAAGGGCCCCATGAACGTCATCGACCTGATAGCCATCGTGCCCTACTACCTGTCCCTCATCCTCATGCGCAGCCTCCAGGACGACGGCAGCGGCGAGTCCTACACCTCGCTGACCTCGGTGCGCAAGATCGTCCAGATATTCCGCATCCTGCGCATCCTGCGCGTGCTGAAGCTGGCGCGCCACTCCACCGGGCTGCAGTCGCTGGGCTACACGCTGCGGCGCAGCTACAAGGAGCTCGGCCTGCTCATCATGTTCGTGCTGCTCGGCGTGCTGCTCTTCTCCAGCCTCGCCTACTTCGCCGAGAAGGACGAGCCTGGCGACGGCGACAGGCCGAATCCCTTCAAATCGATTCCCGCCACCTTCTGGTGGGCCGCCATCACCATGACAACGGTTGGCTACGGCGACATCGTGCCGAAGACCTTCCTAGGCAAGCTGGTTGGCAGCGTCTGCTGCATCTGCGGCGTCCTGGTGGTCGCCCTGCCCATCCCCATCATCGTGAACAACTTCGCCGAGTACTACAAGGAGCAGTCACGCCGGGAGAAGGCGCAGCGCCGCATGGAGGCCATCGACGCCGCCAAACGGAAGGGCAGCCTAATCTCCGTCGCCTCCGTTATTGGCGCCAAACGGCGCGCCAGTCACGAGAGCGGCAGCGCAGGCGGCGGCGGCGGCGCCTCTAGCGGGACCGGCCATGCCATCGGACCCGACAGAGTTAGCGGCGCCAGCTCCGGAAGCTGCTCGGAGCGCCATCACCTCCAGCAGCACCTGCTCCAACATCATCACCAGCAGCACCACCACCACCAGCACCAGCAGCAGCAGCAACAGCAGGAGCTGGAGCCGCTGGTCTGCTTCCAGAATCCAGTAGCCGGCAGGGGGCTGGGCGAAGACCCTGGCGAGACTGCCGTGTCGCTTGAGATGGCGGATGGAGGATGCGAGCTCAGGACGGCATGGCTGCGCAGCGGCCGCGCAGGTCCCATGCAGCAGCAGCAGCAGCAGGCAACCCAGGCCAACCTGGGCGCAGCGGTGAGAGCGGGATCTGGAGAAACTTAATTGAAAAATCTGACCAACATCGATTGCTAATTTTTCTGAATGTCCCTTTCCAGGAAATCCTCTACATCGACTCCGAGGAGGAAAACGGAGCGGCGCGCGGTGCAGTGGCGCGATTTCGGCCTTCGCAGCAACAGCAGCAGCAGCTGCTGCCAAGCCGCGACTCCCGCGAGTCCAGCCTCCCCCGCAGCCTCAGCGTGGCAGCCGCAGCCGCGGCAGTAGCGACGGCGTCAGGCCGGACGGGCCTGGCCAGCCACAGCCACAGCCTGGCCAGCTCGGACAGCTATCTCACCTGCAACAGCCACGCGCCCAGCTCCCCAGTGGAGCCGCAGCCGCAGCTGCAGGGAGCGGCGGCCAGCGGCGGCCCCAGGGAACGCAGCGACTCGTCGGCCACGGGCACCACCTGCTCGACCGCAGTGGCGCACGGCCGGTCCAACAACCAGTCGCCCAGCCTGTCGCTGGGGCCCGCCAGCTGCCCCGCCTGCCAGCAGTCGCCGACGCCGCCCCAGCGCCTGCCGCAGCCCCCGGCAAGACGGGAGAAAATCCACTTCGCCGCCGAGGACGAGGAGCTGCAGACGCCGCCGCCGCTGCGGTCGCCGATCTCTTCGATGCAGCCGCCGCTGCCGCAGCCGCCGGCAGCCCCGACAGGCCAGTTGAAGAAGAAGACCGCCCTGCGCGACAGGTTCAGGAACTCCGCCAAGAAGGAGCTGCAGGTGACGGCAGACTCCCCAGGTAAGAAATTCAGGCTTTACTCCGCCCGCTTGAGTTGGACTGAAATCCCAAATCCCAAATCGCCTCCAAATCCCATATTTGGCCGCGCACATTGCGCCCGAACTCACGGCTCCCGAACTTGGACTTTCAATCCAGCAGAGAGGCGATGCCTGCTGGGCAAAGGCAGATCGCCGGCCTTCATTTGACGAGTTAAGGCGCGAGCAGCGACTGCGCAGGTAGCCCTGAGAGCCCGCATTCTTAGCAGCAGTGGCCTGCCGTCAGCTACTCTCTTGTTAGACCAGCACAGCTGTAGCCTGTGGAAGCTGTGCATCGTACTTTTACACTTGACTATATTTCCTTCTGAACAGATACACACCGTTTCCTCTCTCTCATCCTCCAGTGGAATATTTTACTTTAGTAGAAGTTTTTTTGCGTCAAGTTTTCCTTGTCCCGAATGGCGTAAAACTGCTCCGCCCTTGTAGCCACCGGAGCCCGTGCCTTAGGGCCAACCTGTTAATTTATTTTTTTTCTTATTGAGTGTTGTGCTCTGCATTTACTAGGTGCCTGCTAGCTGTCTCTTTTGGCATTCATTTTTTGTAATCTGCTGCGGCCTGAGGCACATTCTCTGCCTCCGAGGAGTGACAACCTGAGTACCTGCTTTTAGAATTTTTATGGGCTCACATTGAGGCTGAGTTTGGAATTTTCGAACCGTATTTTGCTAGCTTCATCTCCTCCCTGGCTTGTCTTCCGCTTCGCCCTCTTCCTCATCGCTCCAATATTTGTCCCCCCTTACGTCTTTACCCTCTCCTCACATCTTTCACCTCCCCTCACATCTTTCACCTCCCCTCCTACCTTTACCCTCCCCTCCCATCTTTCACCTCCCCTCACATCTTTCACCTCCCCTCCCATCTTCACCTCCCCTCTCATCTTTCCCCTCCCATCTTCACCTCCCCTCTCATCTTTCCCCTCCCATCTTCACCTCCCCTCCCATCTTTCACTTCCCCTCTCATCTTTGACCTCCCTTCTCATCTTTCACCTTCCCTCACATCTTTCAGCTCCTCTCCCATTTCCTCCCACCAATCCAATACTATTGCAATTTGTGCATCCGCCCACGGTGCCTGCCTTTCCATCTAAAACATCCATTTTGTGCATAATTTGTTTTTCGCTGCTTTTTCTCTCACTTTTTATTATAATTTTTTCCCGTGTCCAAGTTTTGCTTCAAACTTTTGTGTTGCTCTGTTAAATATTTTGCTGAGTTTGCGCATCCACCAGCCTGGCACCCCGCTGCTTTGCTGCTTTTAGCTGCTGCACTCTGCCCGACTTGCGGTACACACTGTCGCTTCGGTTTTACACACTAGAATTTATGCCCTGCCTGTATAGCTCTCTGTATTCACCGCTTCTTGGTTGTCCCCAGCCTTTTTGTCACGGAAGAGGCCCAAAAAATAGTTGAAATTTTTTTATTATTATTTGTACTGTCCGTTGCTTTGCTTGTTTTTGTTGATTCTGGCCGGCTCAAAAGAAATCAGAACGTCAAGTTGTTCGCTGTGCTGTAAATACGCGCCCGCAGCTCGGAGTTGGACCAGCTGCTAAATGCTTAACTTGAATTAGTCGCTTACTACGCTTGTTAGCAGCTTTTAATTGCAGTCTAGAGGCACTTTCGTAGATAATTTTTAATGGATAGCCTGCCTCGCTTAACTGTCTTTACTACTTCTCGCTATCCCCAAGAGTACACCTGCCCTTCCCAAGCCTCCCTCACCCTTCTCATGGTACATCTGCCCTAGCCAACCCTCCTTCACTCGTCCCTATTGTACATCTGCCCTAGCCAACCCTCCTTCACTCGTCGCCATTGTACATCTGCCCTAGCCAACCCTCCTTCACTCGTCCCCATTGTACATCTGCCCTAGCCAACCCTCCTTCACTCGTCCCCATTGTACATCTGCCTTAGCCAACCCTCCTCTACTCGCCCCCATTGTACATCTGCCCTAGACAAGCCTTCCTCACCCTTACCCAATGTACAATGGCCGACCTGTTCACCCGACAATCTACATAAAATTTGCGGTTGGTAGTAGAGTCATGCAGCCAAGGGAGCGCATTTGCCTCCATAGTGCAGTTTTTTGCCCTAGGGTTTTTTCTTTCCTCTGTTTGTTCTGCCTTTAATTTCGTCTGAGCTGAGCACCGCTCCCCAATCGCAGCCTCCCAGTCCGCTCAGGTGCGCACCCCGTGTAGTTGCGGCATTGTTTTTCATTTCGTTAGCTGCCGTGAGCTCGGACACGCACCGAGTCTTGCGAGCTCGATCATGCATGACTGCGCGTATCAACAAATAGCACTGAGTGAGTGGGTTTATAGTTGAATGCTGCCGACTCACCCATTCGCACGCCATGATAAATTTGTACAGATGCGTTTGCTCGCGGCGATTTGTAAAACTTTACTATTAGTAGCTCGTAAACATTTGTTGGCACCTTAGCCTGCTCTGTTTAGTTTCTGTAGGTTTTTGTTTCCCGTTATATTCATTAATTGCTCTGTTTACTAATTTAATAAATCATTTTCCGTTTGTGTTTTTCCTGCAAGGCCCAATTTTTTTTACTTTATTCCCCCTTTTTGCTTTTCCTCTTCGTCAGGATTTGTTTGACTGAAATAAATTGAATTGAGAGGGCGAAGCGGGCGGCCCCGCCCACTCCCGTTACTAAACTCTGCAAGCTCCCAGTTTGGAAGCAACACATTTTCTGCCTGTCTGTCGGGTGCGCTCTTTTACTTATTATTTATTGATTGGGATTTGATCCCAGCTTTCCCTCATTGCTTTGGGAAAGCTGGTAGGTTCGGCTTTCTTCTGCTCTCTCAAGCTGCTCCATCCGAGCTTTTTAAGCTAAAATAACTGCGAAATATAAGAGTTTATCGCTGATTTCCTAAAATTTCAGCCTTTCTCTGCCTGATTTCCTAGAATCAGCCTTTCTCTGTCTGATTTCCTAGAATCAGCCTTTCTCTGTCTGATTTCCTAGAATCAGCCTTTCTCTGTCTGATTTCCTAGAATCAGCCTTTCTCGGCCTGTTTTCCTAGAATCAGCCTTTCTCTGCCTGATTTCCTAGAATCAGCCTTTCTCTGTCTAATTTCCTAGAATCAGCCTTTCTCTGTCTAATTTCCTAGAATCAGCCTTTCTCTGCCTGTTTTCCTAGAATCAGCCTTTCTCTGCCTGATTTCCTAGAATCAGCCTTTCTCTGTCTAATTTCCTAGAATCAGTCTTTCACTGCCTTTTTTCCTAGAATCAGCCTTTCTCGGCCTGATTTCCTAGAATCAGCCTTTCTCTGCCTGTTTTCCTAGAATCAGCCTTTCTCTGCCTGATTTCCTAGAATCAGCCTTTCTCTGTCTAATTTCCTAGAATCAGCCTTTCTCTGTCTGATTTCCTAGAATCAGCCTTTCTCGGCCTGTTTTCCTAGAATCAGCCTTTCTCTGCCTGATTTCCTAGAATCAGCCTTTCTCTGCTTGATTTCCTGTAACCAGCCTTTCTCCCAGGTTTCCTAGAATCAGTCTTTCACTGCCTTTTTTCCTAGAATCAGCCTTTCTCGGCCTGATTTCCTAGAATCAGCCTTTCTCTGCCTGGTTTCCTATAATCAGCCTTTTCCCAGGTTTCCTAGAATCAGTCTTTCACTGCCTGGTTTCCTAGAATCAGCCTTTCTCTGCCTGGTTTCCTATAATCAGCCTTTCTCCCAGGTTTCCTAGAATCAGTATTTCTTTGCCTTTTTTCCTAGAAACAGCCTTTCTCGGCCTGATTTCCTAGAATCAGCCTTTCTCTGCCTGATTTCCTAGAATCAGCCTTTCTCTGCCTGATTTAATGGTCGGATGTCGTAGAGTGTAAAGTCTGACAAATGCTGGGCGCTGGGAGGGCTGACACAAATGCTTAGATAGAGGGGCAGCTGAGAAATGCAAATAAAAGTACAACCGTCCGAGCTTTTGCGGTCGCTAACTTTGATTCCAAAAGTTCGGCCATCAGCACTGATCATGCAATCATAGGGGGAGCCAGCCAGTCGCTTCAGATTGATGGACACTCGGCAGCAACAGCCGCTGCTCGACCCCCATTAAATTCGGTGATGCCCGTCATAAAACTGCAAGTTTGGGCCGCTGGGCGCAGTTCACAGGGTCCAAGCCCGGCCTCTGCGTCAGCTCCTGGCAGTGCTGATGGGTGCTCGGCCGACTGCCCTGCACTAACTATGGCTTCCGCTCTACGGCCTACCCCCCCCCCCAGCCTGCGCCGCGGGTCCTAATCGCTTGGCTAATCTCGTGTGGTTAGAATCTCCCTGCCTATCCCTCTGATCTTCGCTTGAAACTCAGGCCTGACTTCTTTGATTCATCCCATCCAATTGTCCGTCTCTGATCTCCCCAGCCCCTCATCCTCTTCTAGTGTCCGTCTCTGATCTCCCCAGTCTCTCCTCCCCTATTGTCTGTCTCTTATCTCTCCTACTTTGTCTTAAGTCTCCAGCTTCCTCCTTATCTTCTCTCCATACTTTCTCTTTAAATTTGTTTCCAACTGCATCCGCCGGAGCGGAACAGCCGACTTTAGTTGAAATTCGTTGTTAACCTGGCAAAGATTCGGCAAAAGGCAAAGATTTCGTGAAGGCCAAATAAAAGCAGTTAAACTGGGCGATTTTCCCGCACTGCCTGCCCCTCTCCCACGGCTGCTTCCGCGTCGCATCTGTCCAAATCCGCCACCCCATTTCCTTGGGGGATTTTGCGCCCGGCCTTGGCAACCCCCAGCCCCCAGTCAGCTGGCCGAGCCCTGCAGCACTCGGCTCGCCAGCGCCCATTGGCTGTCCCAGCCGGATTCCGGATTTCCTCAAGTATCCCGGCAGACACGCGGGCTCAGAAATCGCTGATATATCGCGTCTGCCGGCGAGCAAACTTTTGTCCGCCCGCTGCCCGAGCCACAGCCCCAGGCCTCGCTTGATGAAATTGAAGCCACAGCTGACTGACAGGTGAGCAAAGTCAGCCGCTTTTAACTAATTTTTTAAACGTGTTTGTGCATTTTTCTCTCGACAGGTTTCTCAGAAATTATTTCAATGCACTGGCTGGGCTTGACATTTCATTCTACTTCGTATATTGAATAGATCACTGACTAGACTAGCAATCCACTGCATTGTTTGATACTAACTGACTAGACTAGCAATCCACTGCATTGCTTGATCCTCACTGACTAGACTAGCAATCCCCTGCATTGCTTGATCCTCACTGACTAGACTAGCAATCCCCTGCATTGCTTGATCCTCACTGACTAGGCTAGCAATCCACTGCATTACTTAATCCTCACTGACTAGACTAGCAATCCACTGCATTGCTTGATCCTCACTGACTAGACTAGCAATCCACTGCATTGCTTGATCCTCACTGACTAGACTAGCAATCCTCTGCATTGCTTCATCCACAAAGGTACAA
This sequence comes from Macrostomum cliftonense, assembly GCA_950096795.1. Taxonomy (NCBI): domain Eukaryota; kingdom Metazoa; phylum Platyhelminthes; family Macrostomidae; genus Macrostomum; species Macrostomum cliftonense. The sequence continues at coordinate 179,181 of CATNEM010000317.1, forward strand.
GTCAATTCCGCTGCAGACAGCTTGGCTGGGCGGTTCAGCGCTCAAATAGAGCTGAGTTTGCAGACCGTCAAACTTTGATTTTAGTTGCCATGAGGCCAAGGTTTGCTCAGCCTGCGCTGTCTGGGCGGGGCGCATGGGAGCAGCAGAGGAGCGAAAATTTTCATCCCATCATGAGGGAGGGGAGCTGGGGACAGCGGCCGGCTGGCTGGTGATCCCAATCTGGGAGGCGACAGGGGAAGGCGATTAAGCCGCTGACCGATGGCGGGGACCGCTGTCTCCGCGCCCGTTTGCCAGGCCTCCCCCGTCGAGTCCCTGCTGTGATTCTGCTGGCGCCCACATTGGGAGCAGGCTCGGAAAGTGCAGCCTCATCTCACTTCTATTGCAAGGCCGAAAGCAACTTGTTTCGCTTATTTCAGGCAACGCAATTTATTGCGACTGCCCAGTAAATAGCAATAGTTTATGCTTCCCATTTTTCCAATAGGCTTCTTGGTAGCTTTGATAGCCAACTTGGAGCTCGAGGCATGCAGTGCAGGCAGCCGTAGTCACTCACAGTCACTCCGCCAACATTCTTCAAGAGTTGCCAATCGACCTCATACTCGCAGTGGCGACAAGAGTACTTGAGAATTATGGCGAGTACTACTGTAGAATTCCGCTAGCATCTGTTGCCTCGCCATGCGCAGGCAATACTACTGAGCCCGATTGGGCAGTAGCGTGCTGCGCAGGTTTAAAAGCCTGCTTAATCAGCGATGAAGCCAGTTAGCTGATCAGCCTCCATCGGCCCTCTCGCCCGCGAACCCCGAATTTCAGACGGGCACGCCGCTGCCTAATCGGCCAGAAGAAGAAGAACTGCTTTCCGCCACCTCCTCTCCGGCTCGGCTGCAGCGCCTGCATCTCGCGGGCATTGGGACAAAACACAAAGCGGCCTCCCCGGCTCATTCCCCCTATCCAGACCGGTGAGCGAGGGCAGGACGGCAGGGCGCAACTCAGTGCCTGCCCGCCTCTCTCCCTTGCACGCCACCTCTCAGACGGCCCACCTCCTCTCTATTGATCCCATTCGACCTTGGGCGGCCACCCCCCGCCGCAGCTCTAGCCAGCGCGTGTCCCCACCTCCCCGGGCGCAGCCAGTGCAATCCGGTCCGGCGGGGCAGCCGAGCCGGCGCACGCGGAGTTAAATTTAAACTGCCGGGCGGGGGCGATTCCCGCGAGCCGGTCCCCGCCCCAACTGCATGTTCGCTGCTCGCAGCGGGGGCTGCACCAACAACGCCGCCGCCGCCGCCGCAGCCGCCGTAGCCAGAGCCGCAGCAGTCGCTGACGCTACCTCAGTCGCCGCTGCCGCAGCCAACGCAGATTCCGGCGCAGACAGGAGCAGCGCTTGCAGGAGCAGCCAATGCCGGAGCCGCAGGCGCGGACAGCAGACGCAAAGCCAAGCAGCAGCATCAGCGGCAGCTGATCAACTGCGAAGTCACAGAATGCAGCATCAGCGCCAGGTGGAAGATGACGCTTCAGATGACCAGCATCAGGCCACTCAGCAGCCTGAGCCTCACCAGCCCCACCAGCCTCACCAGCATCAGCAGCACCTCTGCTCAAGCGATTCAATCGGGCATCCCCGGCGGGTGATTCTGAACGTGGGCGGCGAGCGGCACGAGATCCTGTGGCGCACGCTGGACCGCCTGCCCAAGACGCGGCTGGGCCGCCTCAGACTGGCCAGCAGCCCGGAGGAGATCCGCGAGCTCTGCGACGACTACAACGAGTGCGAGGGGGAGTTCTACTTCGACCGGCACCCGAAGTTCTTCCACCCGGTGCTGAACTTCTACCGCACCGGCAAGCTGCACATGAGCGACGACGCCTGCGTGATCTCCTTCGCGGCCGAGCTGAAGTACTGGGGCATCTCCGAGGACTACTTCGACCTGTGCTGCCAGCACAAGTACCACCAGAAGAAGGAGACGGCCGAGGAGGAGATCCGCAAGGACATGGAGGCCGTCAAGTGGAACCAGCGCAACGTCGAGCACAACTTCGGCGCCGGGCGCTACGGCGAGTTCAAGCGGATCGTCTGGAACATCCTGGAGGAGCCGCAGACCTCGACGCTGGCCAGAGTGAGTCAGGATGGCGCTGCACCGAAATGTTTCGTTCCTCCTCCGTGTCTTGTTCTGTTTGATCCCGGCTTGACGCCTTCATAGAAGCATCACTGAGCACACACACACACACACACACACACACACACGCACAACCACACAGATTCCCACCAAAACGGCTCGCCAGCAACACGTGAAGCCATCACACTGGCAGGAGATTCCAAGGCTTAGGACCAAAACTGGGTCATTCGAACTCATGTCAGCCGGAGGCCCCAGAGCGGGTTTTGCTGCACTTGGCCAGCTGAAATCGCTACACTGCACTATTCGCAAACCCTTCCTGGTAGAAACGGGGACGATTTTCCTTTGGAGCGAGTTTAGGATCGGTGGGCAGCAAAAATCCCCGCAGTGGCAATGGGATCCGCCTGCTCGTCCATCACCAGCCACTCGGGGCTGTCTCCGCCCCGCTCCCGCGGCCGCTGACATTTCCAGAGCCCGGAACTGGCAGGGGCTGTCGAGGCTCCGCGCTCCGCCACTGTTTGGCAACAGAAATTTCTTTCCGCATCCAGCAGGCCCGCCACTTTTCCCCTTAATTGCCTTCTAGAAGCAGCAGACTTTTTTATTATGACTTTCTTTTTCACGGAATCCGTGCCGCAGTGCGCCGGCAAGCGGCTGATTTGTCCAGCATCTGCCACGTTATCAATCCCCGCTCCTGCTCAAGCTCACTAGCTCCTGACTTTCTCCGTCCTTGCTCGTTTTCCTTTGTCGCGCTGAGCCTGGGAGACGGCCGTAGTGTACTAATAAGCTTGTCAACAGGGCTGTTTGCCCTCCCCTTCTCATTCTGCCTCTCCCGTCCCTCGCCGAGAAATTGGGGGCAGCCAGCGAGACCAGGCGAGACCTGCAGGAGCGGCTTTCTAGTGGGGGGGGCTGTTCGCGTCCCAAGGAGCTGCGGGATTTGATCTGCCTACTTGCCGCTATCGGCCCGGAGGGGACGGTGGGTCCGCAATTTCTCCCCCAAGGCTGGCTGGCGGAGAATGAGGAGAAAGGATAGGGTAGGCAGACAATGGCGGGACTGCACACGCAGGGCTCGTTTCGATACCAAAATGATTTACGCTGGGCTCAGGCATTGGCTGGCTCAGATCCAAGTCGGCTGCCTGTCTGTGCGTGTGTCTGTGCGTGTATCTGTGCGTGTGTCTGTGTGTCTGTCTGTCTGTGCGTCTCTGTGTGTGTGTGTGTGTGTGTGTGTGTGTGCGTGAGTCTGTGTCTAGCTCGTATATGTGTGCCTGTGTGTGTGCCTGTCTGTGCGTGAGTCTGTATTGTCTGTTTGTGCGTGAGTCTGTGTGCCTGTCCGTCCGCCTCTATTTCTATCCTTTATTTTCCTTAGCAGCGCTGGCCATGATGCTAATCACATATCATTTAGCAATAAAGTGAAGTTCTCTTCGTATTTAAGCAACAGGTTTTGTTTGCCTGCAGCAGGCGCGCAAATCTGATGCAGTTTCCGCTGTCCTTTATAGTGCTCTCTGTCAGTCCCTCGTGGGCCCCGGTGCCGGCTCCCCTGCGAATCACCTTGACTTACTCAGGATACAGCGGTCGCTTCCATTGTTTGCGCAGCTGCTAGCGGCTGCCCAACAGCCTCTCACAGCAGAGCGGCGCCCCGCTGTGATCCCAATCACACCTGGCAATTAGCCCGCAGCTCCGCAGCTGTGAGTAGGGAGAGCAGTTCGCCTGCACTCTGATAAAAGCTGCCGTTATTATCCAGCAAAGTAGCAATAATGCTTGTACTTTATTTGCTTTAAGTTGAGGCTGAAAGTTGGAAGTGAATCGCTTCATGCTCTGTGGCTCAGAATTTGAGAACCTATGGGTTTCCCTTCCTATCTATTAATTATTTTCCTATCTTTTAAATCTTTTAAAGTTCAGAAAATCTTTTAAATTTCAGCATAAGAATCCCTGCAATCTGATAAGGATAATTTCGGGAATCTTAGGCCAAAGCAATAATCTCAATTATCTTAGGGTGAGAATCTCAAGAATCTTAGGCTCGGGTAAGAATCTCAATAATCTTAGGGTGAGAATCTCACTAATCTTAGGGTGGGAATCTCAAGAATCTTAGGGTGGGAATCTCAATAATATTAGGTTGTAGGAGCAGATTCCCCGAAAAATTTAGGCAGAAGTGAGAATCTCGGAAACCTTGGGGTGAGAGCAGTGCACTTCCCATTCGGAAAGACCGAAATCCCCAGCGTGAGAAGCAGTGGAGGCCAGTTGCCCGGAGGTTCGGCGCTAATCGAATTGCCGCGCCGGGGAGTCACCCGTCGCCAAGCGGACACCCGTCGGCCGCGGGACAAACGGTGGCGAAAGCAATTTGGCCGGCCGTCGTCAGCCACCTTCGGCTGAAATTCTGCGCAGCTCTGAGAGATTTTATAAGAAGACGCCAACGGGCCAGCTCGGACTCCCCGGCTGAGCTCATAATTCAATTAATCCCAAATATCCCATGCCGATTCCGATCCCCGAGAAAAAATTTGGGACCGACCGGTGGCCTGGCTCTGCCACCCTTTCGGCTTTTTCCAGGCACTTGGATTTTCCGGATTGCGAAATCGCTGCTGTCAGCCGGCCTGTAGGACATGCTTGCACCCAATGCACATGTTCTTTTTCTCATGTCTGCGTTGCTTGTTCTTGTCTGTGCATCTGTAAGTCTTTGTTTCGCATATTTGAGTCTCTGTTTCATACCTGTGCGTTTCCGTTTCTCATGCCTACGTCAGGGAACTTCGCCGCCCAAACAAGCGGAACAGCTGGCAGCAAAATGCTCCAGTGATGCCGTGACAAATCTGCCACCACTCTAATTGGCGTCAATTGCCGGCCCGCCAGATCCTCAAGTCATGGAGCGAGGCGATCCAATTCGATTATTCGGAAATTCCCAGGCGCCGGGCGGGATGGGGCTTTAGGGCGCTGATAATCCCGGCTGAGCGGCTTTGAAGCACTCAGAAACCCCGGTTTCGCAACACTTCAAAAGAGATTCGCGGCTCTGAAATGTCCCGCCCAGCCGAGCCCGGCGCCCCCTGGGGACGCTGCGTTTCTAGGAAAGAGCGGCTTAAAATCAATCGATACTGAAGCGCCCAGTCTCGATGCCTCACTCTGCCTGGCTGTCACCGACTCCGCCCGCCTGCACTCAGCCGGGCACAGGGCGAAATCAAATGGCTTTGTAATGACCGCGCTTGCCAAGCTAAGGAACACCACTGGGGAGGCAGTCTTCCCTCTCCGGCTCATTGCATCTCTCTACTGGCTCTCTTCTCTTCGTATGTCACATCTCCCCCATCTACTCTCCTCTGTTCTCTGTCTAAAAAATCTTCCGTTTTTATTTCAATGAAGCCAGAAAGAAGTTAGTAAATCAGCTCAGAGTCGCAATTGCGATAAAGACAAGTTGAAAACTCGCCCAACCAACCATAGCGCACAGGAAAAGATGGAAGCTGAAAAATCATTCGAACACACAGAACTGCGTGCAATGACTAATTCATTCTGATTGCACAGGGGCAGGTGCTGCAGGCAAACAGCCTGAGTGAGATAGGATAGGCGGGGTGAGCGGCTTCTGCTGCCCTTGCCGACTCCAGGGCTTCTCCGGGGCATTTCCCGTCTCCCAGACCGATTCACCATCGGCCCAGCTGCCCTTTTGCCTCATCAATTTACTATGCAGTGCGATTGAGGCCCCTGCGTCCTCCATCGCCCGCAGCTTCACCTCTTCTCACTGCCGAGATTCTGCCTGATTCCGCTTAGAAAGGCTCAGATTTCAATTGGCACCTGCTTTCTGCAATCCCACTGGTTCCCACAGCTTGTCACACTGATGGCCAGACCCGGCCACGGTCTAAAAAAAAAGCTAAATCTGCAGGAGGGCTGCAGGCACTTTGACGCTTAAAGCGACATCGTCCCACAACCAGCGACTGGGCATGACTGTCCATTGCGCTGACCCCTGAAGCGCGTTCAGTCACACTAAATACGGTATGCAGGCATAGACACAAACACAAGCCGGCATCCAAGCACGCACTCACATAGGGCGTACAAGCGGTGGTTCCAGCAATGTACACTCTCTATGCCTTGGGGGGTCGCCCTCATGGGCGTAAATTGCACAACTGGCCCATAGCCCAACCAATTCGTGCACATGGCCCCAAATTAATGTGACCCTGCACACGAAACCGCGCTAGGGGAAATAGACAACCTACAACGCGGGGTCGAACCTGGACCAGTGGCACACAAGGCAGACGCGCTAGACCGCCGAGCCACTCGCCCCCTCCCGGCCACGGTCACTACAGGCTGGAGTCACACTCACTACAGACTGCAGTCTCACTTACTACAGGCTACAGTCTCACTCACTAAAGGCTGCAGTCTCACTCACTACAGACTGCAGTCTCACTTACTACAGGCTACAGTCTCATTCACTAAAGGCTGCAGTCTCTCTCACTACAGACTGCAGTCTCACTTACTACAGGCTACAGTCTCACTCACTAAAGGCTGCAGTCTCACTCACTAAAGGCTGCAGGCTCACTCACTACAGGCTACAGTCTCACTCACTACAGACTGCAGTCTCACTCACTACAGGCTACAGTCTCACTCACTACAGGCTACAGTCTCACTCACTACAGGCTGCAGTCTCACTCACTACACACTGCAGTCACACTCACTACAGACTGCAGTCTCACTCACTAAAGGCTACAGTCACACTCACTACAGACTGCAGTCTCACTCACTACAGACTGCAGTCTCACTGACTACAGAGTGCAGCCTCACCCACTACAGGCAACAGTCTCACCCACTACAGACTGCAGTCTCACTCACTACAGACTGCAGTCTCACTCACTACAGACTGCAGTCTCACTCACTACAGGCTACAGTCTCACTCACTACAGGCTGCAGTCTCACTCACTACAGACTGCAGTCACACTCACTACAGACTGCAGTCTCACTCACTACAGACTGCAGTCTCACTCACTACAGACTACAGTCTCACTCACTACAGGCTACAGTCTCACTCACTACAGGCTGCAGTCTCACTCACTACAGGCTGCAGTCTCACTCACTACAGACTGCAGTCTCACTCACTACAGGCTACAGTCTCACTCACTACAGGCTGCAGTCTCACTCACTACAGACTGCAGTCTCACTCACTACAGACTGCAGTCTCACTCACTACAGACTGCAGTCTCACTCACTACAGACTACAGTCTCACTCACTACAGGCTACAGTCTCACTCACTACAGGCTGCAGTCTCACTCACTACAGGCTGCAGTCTCACTCACTACACACTGCAGTCACACTCACTACAGACTGCAGTCTCACTCACTACAGACTACAGACTCACTACAGGCTGCCGTCTCACTCACTACAGGCTGCAGTCTCACTCACTACAGACTGCAGTCACACTCACTACACACTGCAGTCACACTCACTACAGACTGCAGTCTCACTCACTACAGACTGCAGTCTCACCCACTACAGGCTCAGCAGCCCATACACTCGCCCACTTCAAATTTCTCCCCACAAAAGGAGGATGCCACAACCAGGAGAATCGTGAAAACGCACCAGGTAACCAGGCCGGCGCACCAGAGACCCACAATCGCTAACGCAGTGCCTGAAATTTTCGTGTCAAACTGAATAATTTGTTTAATAATAGTTCCCATTTTATTTGGAATGCTAAATGTGCTTCACTTTGTTAGCCATTTGGTAGTCGTTTCTGTTCGTGTCTGTGTGGCGTTGCAGCGTTTCCTATTTTTCATTCAGTTCTCAGTAGTTTAGCCGTTACTCCAACTGTCTGCTAGCTGGTGCCATGTTTGATTGGTCATGCGCTCGTACTCGGTTTTGTGTTATTGTGGATGCTTGGTCCGCCTTGCCCGGGCTGAGCTCAGCTGGGCTCGAGATGGAGCTGCGGCAGTTCCTATTTTATTTGAGGAAAACTGCGCAGTTCAGGCTGCGGATGTGGATGCTGGAGCCGCCGCATCTTATCGCCTATGGGAGGAACTCAATCTGGGAAAAAGCAATTGAAAAAACTCAATAACTGCTCAGCACCATCGCTGCCGCATATAACTTTGGACAAAAGTGCAGCGCAGGGGAAGTTGAGCAGGGCCTGGATATTGCACACCCTGTGCGCGGCTGGAAGGAAAGAGAGAGGAATCTAATTTCTTAGAAACCAAACAGCCCTGCGCCCAGTCAAGCCTTTGGACGCAATAGGGAACACCCAGATCGCTCTTAAGTCCTCGGTTAAGCCACTCTGTGGAGCTCAGCATAAGGGGATATTTTTCTGCGTAAACGGCGTTCTAACTGTCTCTTTGTGATACACTGGTGACGGCCCCTTCGTTCGCTCTAATGATGGGATAAATGTTGTACCACTCATTGATGATTGCGTATTGTTGAAAGACTTAAAGTACTTTTTTCATGTCACGTAATCTAACTGGCACGATTTAGTCGCTATATTAATGTAGTTTGTCTGTCACCCATGCGGTAGAGAAAGTAGCGAATTGGCTGGGCTCGCCATTATTCGTTACATGTGTCAAAGAACAAGCAGATTAAAAATGGCTTTTTAAGGCAAGTTCTGGAGCCGATCAGGTTTCTAAGAAAAGCGATGCATTTCTAAGAATCATGTCTGACTGCAACACCCGCCGCCTGCGCAGGTGGTGGCCATCACCTCCATCCTGTTCATCGTGCTGTCCACCGTCGGCCTGACGCTCAACACCATCCCGGAGCTGCAGCTCAACCAGACCAAGACCGTCAACAACAGCACGCACTGGACCCTCGAGGACAATCCTCGGCTGGAGATTGTTGAAGCCGTCTGCATCGTGTGGTTCACGCTGGAGTACGTCCTGCGCCTCTGGGCCTCACCGGACACCTGCAAGTTCCTGAAGGGCCCCATGAACGTCATCGACCTGATAGCCATCGTGCCCTACTACCTGTCCCTCATCCTCATGCGCAGCCTCCAGGACGACGGCAGCGGCGAGTCCTACACCTCGCTGACCTCGGTGCGCAAGATCGTCCAGATATTCCGCATCCTGCGCATCCTGCGCGTGCTGAAGCTGGCGCGCCACTCCACCGGGCTGCAGTCGCTGGGCTACACGCTGCGGCGCAGCTACAAGGAGCTCGGCCTGCTCATCATGTTCGTGCTGCTCGGCGTGCTGCTCTTCTCCAGCCTCGCCTACTTCGCCGAGAAGGACGAGCCTGGCGACGGCGACAGGCCGAATCCCTTCAAATCGATTCCCGCCACCTTCTGGTGGGCCGCCATCACCATGACAACGGTTGGCTACGGCGACATCGTGCCGAAGACCTTCCTAGGCAAGCTGGTTGGCAGCGTCTGCTGCATCTGCGGCGTCCTGGTGGTCGCCCTGCCCATCCCCATCATCGTGAACAACTTCGCCGAGTACTACAAGGAGCAGTCACGCCGGGAGAAGGCGCAGCGCCGCATGGAGGCCATCGACGCCGCCAAACGGAAGGGCAGCCTAATCTCCGTCGCCTCCGTTATTGGCGCCAAACGGCGCGCCAGTCACGAGAGCGGCAGCGCAGGCGGCGGCGGCGGCGCCTCTAGCGGGACCGGCCATGCCATCGGACCCGACAGAGTTAGCGGCGCCAGCTCCGGAAGCTGCTCGGAGCGCCATCACCTCCAGCAGCACCTGCTCCAACATCATCACCAGCAGCACCACCACCACCAGCACCAGCAGCAGCAGCAACAGCAGGAGCTGGAGCCGCTGGTCTGCTTCCAGAATCCAGTAGCCGGCAGGGGGCTGGGCGAAGACCCTGGCGAGACTGCCGTGTCGCTTGAGATGGCGGATGGAGGATGCGAGCTCAGGACGGCATGGCTGCGCAGCGGCCGCGCAGGTCCCATGCAGCAGCAGCAGCAGCAGGCAACCCAGGCCAACCTGGGCGCAGCGGTGAGAGCGGGATCTGGAGAAACTTAATTGAAAAATCTGACCAACATCGATTGCTAATTTTTCTGAATGTCCCTTTCCAGGAAATCCTCTACATCGACTCCGAGGAGGAAAACGGAGCGGCGCGCGGTGCAGTGGCGCGATTTCGGCCTTCGCAGCAACAGCAGCAGCAGCTGCTGCCAAGCCGCGACTCCCGCGAGTCCAGCCTCCCCCGCAGCCTCAGCGTGGCAGCCGCAGCCGCGGCAGTAGCGACGGCGTCAGGCCGGACGGGCCTGGCCAGCCACAGCCACAGCCTGGCCAGCTCGGACAGCTATCTCACCTGCAACAGCCACGCGCCCAGCTCCCCAGTGGAGCCGCAGCCGCAGCTGCAGGGAGCGGCGGCCAGCGGCGGCCCCAGGGAACGCAGCGACTCGTCGGCCACGGGCACCACCTGCTCGACCGCAGTGGCGCACGGCCGGTCCAACAACCAGTCGCCCAGCCTGTCGCTGGGGCCCGCCAGCTGCCCCGCCTGCCAGCAGTCGCCGACGCCGCCCCAGCGCCTGCCGCAGCCCCCGGCAAGACGGGAGAAAATCCACTTCGCCGCCGAGGACGAGGAGCTGCAGACGCCGCCGCCGCTGCGGTCGCCGATCTCTTCGATGCAGCCGCCGCTGCCGCAGCCGCCGGCAGCCCCGACAGGCCAGTTGAAGAAGAAGACCGCCCTGCGCGACAGGTTCAGGAACTCCGCCAAGAAGGAGCTGCAGGTGACGGCAGACTCCCCAGGTAAGAAATTCAGGCTTTACTCCGCCCGCTTGAGTTGGACTGAAATCCCAAATCCCAAATCGCCTCCAAATCCCATATTTGGCCGCGCACATTGCGCCCGAACTCACGGCTCCCGAACTTGGACTTTCAATCCAGCAGAGAGGCGATGCCTGCTGGGCAAAGGCAGATCGCCGGCCTTCATTTGACGAGTTAAGGCGCGAGCAGCGACTGCGCAGGTAGCCCTGAGAGCCCGCATTCTTAGCAGCAGTGGCCTGCCGTCAGCTACTCTCTTGTTAGACCAGCACAGCTGTAGCCTGTGGAAGCTGTGCATCGTACTTTTACACTTGACTATATTTCCTTCTGAACAGATACACACCGTTTCCTCTCTCTCATCCTCCAGTGGAATATTTTACTTTAGTAGAAGTTTTTTTGCGTCAAGTTTTCCTTGTCCCGAATGGCGTAAAACTGCTCCGCCCTTGTAGCCACCGGAGCCCGTGCCTTAGGGCCAACCTGTTAATTTATTTTTTTTCTTATTGAGTGTTGTGCTCTGCATTTACTAGGTGCCTGCTAGCTGTCTCTTTTGGCATTCATTTTTTGTAATCTGCTGCGGCCTGAGGCACATTCTCTGCCTCCGAGGAGTGACAACCTGAGTACCTGCTTTTAGAATTTTTATGGGCTCACATTGAGGCTGAGTTTGGAATTTTCGAACCGTATTTTGCTAGCTTCATCTCCTCCCTGGCTTGTCTTCCGCTTCGCCCTCTTCCTCATCGCTCCAATATTTGTCCCCCCTTACGTCTTTACCCTCTCCTCACATCTTTCACCTCCCCTCACATCTTTCACCTCCCCTCCTACCTTTACCCTCCCCTCCCATCTTTCACCTCCCCTCACATCTTTCACCTCCCCTCCCATCTTCACCTCCCCTCTCATCTTTCCCCTCCCATCTTCACCTCCCCTCTCATCTTTCCCCTCCCATCTTCACCTCCCCTCCCATCTTTCACTTCCCCTCTCATCTTTGACCTCCCTTCTCATCTTTCACCTTCCCTCACATCTTTCAGCTCCTCTCCCATTTCCTCCCACCAATCCAATACTATTGCAATTTGTGCATCCGCCCACGGTGCCTGCCTTTCCATCTAAAACATCCATTTTAAAGCCATGCCTGCTTCATTTATTCTTCCCGCTTTGTCTTTTCCCCCCTCTCTCTCTCTTTCACGCCGTTTTCCCCGCCTGCGCCCGGCTGCACTTGCGCCGACCGGCTCAGACAAATGGGATCCCGAAGGAGGCGGCTGCGACACGACACGGTCCGTGGGTGCCAGCCGAAGCGGCGGGATCAGTAGCTCGGGGGGGAGGCGCCTCCAGATCGATTCTTCTGGGGCTGGGGCCGGACCCGCCCAGCAACTGTTTTCTTGGTGGAAGCGCACAGTTTCTTATTCTTCATCGGCGGGCAGCAAATGCAGCGGATTAATCATGCCGCTCGCTGCCGGGGCCTTGTTATCCCCCGCCCCCGAGCTGCTGCCGGCCTTCTGTCGCGCTTCGGGCCCAGACGTTGCCGCATTTCGGACATGCCTCGGCGGGGGGCCTGGGGTGGGCGCGGCCGCTGGCTGAGAAAAATGATAATTCTCCTGCTATAGGGGGAGTGATGGCGGGAGCTCAGCGGGGAAGCAAATTTTCTGCCAACAAATGCGGCCGCCATTGTACGCCAGGCTCTGGGGAGAGGCCGGAGGCTGGCAGCGCCCGACCCGCCCTGCTGGCCTCATCTGTCTGGGAACTGGCGGGGCCGGCAGGGCCGAGTGAAGGCCCCGGAGCTTCGGTTTAGCTCGGGGGTCAGCGCAGAATCTCAACTGGTCTTGACTCCGCTCTCCGTGCTACATTTGTACCCTAAATTATTAACTCTGTCCGTTGGCTCTCTAGTTTGTCTCAGCTGCTCAACTGACTAGGCGATGACTTTCATTGCCGTCAGACAGACAGACAGACAGACAGACAGACAGACAGACAGACAGACAGACAGACAGACAGACAGACAGACAGACAGACAGACAGACAGACAGACAGACAGACAGACAGACAGACAGACAGACAGACAGACAGACAGACAGACAGACAGACAGACAGACAGACAGACAGACAGACACATAGACAGACAGACAGACAGACAGACAGACAGACAGACAGACAGACAGACAGACACATAGACAGACAGACAGACAGACAGACAGACAGACAGACAGACAGACAGACACATAGACAGACAGACAGACAGACAGACAGACAGACAGACAGCCAGACAGACAGACAGACAGACAGACAGAGACAGACAGACAGCCAGACAGACAGACAGACAGACAGACAGACAGACACACAGACACACAGACAGACAGACAGACAGACAGACAGACAGACAGACAGACAGACAGACAGACAGACAGACAGCCAGACAGACAGACAGACAGACAGACAGACAGAGACAGACAGACAGAGACAGACAGACAGCCAGACAGACAGACAGACAGACAGACAGAGACAGACAGACAGCCAGACAGACAGACAGACAGACAGACAGACAGACACACAGACACACAGACAGACAGACAGACAGACAGACAGACAGACAGACAGACAGACAGACAGACAGACAGACAGACAGACAGACAGACAGACAGACAGACAGACAGACAGACAGACAGACAGACAGACAGACAAAGAGGATCTTTGCTCTGTCTGACAGAAGGACAGACAGAGAGGCAGGCAGGCTGCCAGAAAGACGCTCCCAGCCTTTCTGTCCTATTTTCAAGCCCCAGTTGCAGTCCAAGTCCCTTTAAATCCCCCCACCAGAGTCGAAGCGCCTCCTCTCGAGATCCTCCGGCGCCGCTTCGCCGACTTCAGCGTCGCCCAGCCCGGAGCTGCCGCGAACTCAGGCCGGCCAGCAGCCCAGCATCCTGAAAAACAAAGACTCCACGCCGCCGGCCAGAATGGAGGCGATAGTGGAGGACTTGTCCAGCCTGTCCGGCCTGCATCAGCTGGACTCAGGACTGTCCGAAGCGGCCAGCGACGCGGCGCCCTGACGCTGCAGGTGCGGATTCATTGCGGGCGGTTTTAGGCTGCACGTACGTTGTACTTTTAGAGTTTGTAACCAGGCGTTTTGCGTCGCAGACAGGCAATCTGATAGCCGCAGAAGAATTGGCCCTCTCAACAGCCCGGGGGTCCCGCCGGTGAATCAGCCGCTGTGGGTTGCGCATAAATTGCAGGCCCAGATCGCTGACGCATGGTTGTCCCATTGCAGAGCCTGTCCGCAACAGTCCGCCCTATTCAGCTGACCTTTCCAATAAATTTACTGCCAGTCTGCCCCTCTTCTCGACTTTTCCAAGATAGAATTAGTCCAGCAGAAGTGTTTTTCAGTCTTGTGCTACTATACTACTTTGAAAGTAGCTGTTTAAGTTCAGGAAACAAAATTTCCATCTGCAGATTCAACCGCTTGAGCCACACAGCCAACCTTGCCATCGTAACCCTCCCGGAGTTGCATTTGCGCCGCACGGGATCAGCCTGGCCGGCTATCTTTCGACATGACTCGCGCTATAAATAGCTACACTGCAGTTCAAATTCGTGCGCGATTTCCGGCTTTATTATTTGATGTCGTAAATTGTGATCTTATCCGACAACAAAAGCCAGTGACTGTTTCCCATGGCAACCAAATAGAATTTCTCGTCTCTGGTGCTGAATGAGCGTGCGCGGCCCTCGCAGACTGTTGGGTTTGTTTAGTACGAGCAGTTTGACAGTCTGGAGTTATCGTAACTTGGAATCAAGTGTATGTTGGCAATGAGATAGAGAATAATATAGGTGACGCTTGTCCATGTTGATGAAGTCATTTAGCCGCGAAATGATCAGCATTTGAAGCCGTGATGATGGGTAGAAATACCTCGAATTATGAGACCCCCACTTCTGCACTCTGCCAGTATTAATTTGCACAACTGATCGCTACAGATTGGCACTCGCTCTGTAATTTCACGCCTTAATCGCCGAAAATTTGATGGCCCCTTTTCTGTGTTTTAAAGCTGTTTTAATGCGCGTTAAGTCCGATCCGCTAGAGTCTCCAGGCTTGCATAAAACTGATTTTCACTTGAATGCGCTACGCACTACTGAAAGTAGCCCGCTGCTTGCGTCATTTCTGTTGCAAAAAAACTTTTTTTCGCAATCTTGTGTAAGTAAATGTAAAGAAAACTCCTGAATTTGCAATATTAACTGCACCACAGCAGACTGTAAGGGTACCCCAGAAATTTTCACGTTAGTCTTGGCTATTGAAAATCAAAGTAAAAACAGACTCTATAGAATCTCTACAGAATCTTTGCAGAATCGCCATAAGCTACTCAACAGAATTGCAATAAGCTACTCAACAGAATTGCAATAAGCTACTCAACAGAATTGCAATAAGCTACTCAACAGAATTGCCCTAAGCAACTCTACACAGTCGCTATAAGCTACTCTACCGAATCACCATAAGCAACTCTTACAGAATCGCTATCAGCTACTCTACAGAATCGCTATAAGCTACTCTACAGAATCGCTATAAGCTACTCTACAGAATCGCTATAAGCTACTCTACAGAATCGCTATAAGCTACTCTACAGAATCGCAATAATCTACTCTACAGAAGCGCAATAAGCTACTCTACAGAATCGCAATAATCTACTCTAAAAAATCGCGATTAGCCACTCAACAGAATCACAATAAGCTACTCTACATAATCACCCTAAACAACTCTACAGAATCGCAATTAGCTACTCTTCAGAATCGCAATAATCTACTCTACAGAATCTAAATAATCTACTCTACAGAATCGCAATTAGCTACTGTACAGAATCGCAATAAGCTACTCTACAGAATCGCAATAAGCTACTGTACAGAATCGCAATAATCTACTCTACAGAATCGCCATAAGCTACTCTACACAATCACCCTAAGCTACTCTACACAATCACCCTAAGCTACTCTACAGAATCGCCCTAAGCTACTCTACAGAATCGCCCTAAGCTACTCTACAGAATCGCCCTAAGCTACTCTACAGAATAGGCCAAAATTACACTAAAGCCTCCAGCAATGAAGGATCCTGCAAACTGTTTAACTGTCGCTGGTAAAAAATTAAACCGAATAATAGCATCTCGCCAAATGATAATGCAGCAGTACTCAGAATTAGCTCAGATGCAACACAGGAGTCGAAAAGAATGAACGACATGCAAGCCCGGGCCACAAAGCCTCTTAGCAATCAATACTTTGCAAAAAACTTTTCTGCAATCGTAGCCGGGAAGATTTCCTCCAAGTTAGGGGGGCACAAGGACATGTCGAGGACTTGACAGACAGGAACCTTTGACTGACGCGAACTGAGCTTCCCTGGCGGAACTTCGTCAGGTAGAAAGACACAAAATACTGAAAACCCAGCGTCTTTCGATCCCAACAGCTGCTTCTGTGCTATTAGAGGGCCGGAGCCCCGCCCATCCCACACGCATCCGACCAGCCCAGTCTTCCTCAAACTTCCTGAATGGCTCAGCAACAATACTGTCGCCATGGCAACGGGGGTTATCATTCGGATGGCGAAAAATTATATCTTAGCAGAGCATGGCTCTAGCGAGCGCCCGCAACGGCAACTTTCTAAGCCACTCGGACCTTGGGCGATGGCGCTGTACATTAGCACTGCCGCGCTGCTGGCCGCCTGCATGGCTACAGCCTCGGGTAAAAATCTGAGTTAGGTCAGCGGTGTAAATAATTTAATAATTTAATCTGATCCCATTGCCAGGGGGAGATTCGCGCTTGGCTACCACGGGCCGCTTCATCGCTTCCCACAAGCCCATGCTCCTGAGCAACGCCTCGAGCACCGAGCTGCTCAACTTGACCGGCGTGGCGACTCCAATCGAGTGCCTGGCCGCCTGCCAGCGCAGCGGCTGCCTGCTGGCCTCGCTCATTCCCAGCTCCGAGCGCGTCTGCCAGCTGCTGCTGGTCAATGACGCGTCTCAGGCAGAGGGGCCGCCCGCGACTCACGTGCACAGAGCTGTGGGCTCCGAGGCCGGCGCCAGGCTGTGGGTGGCGGACGATTTCAAGGATCTGATGAGGAAGAGGATGCTGAATGTCACCATTCAGCTCAAAAGTGATGATGCTTTTTAATATAACAAAGCTTCAATTATTTCAACCACTTTTGACATATCAAACCCTGCGCTCTTATACTGCAGACAGCAGTACTGGCAGAAGCGGCTCCGTCCAGTCCCTGACGATCCCCTCGACCGGTTGCTACCGCATCGAAGTCTCCGGCGCCAGAGGCGGCACCAACTCCTTCTCAGGCAAGGCCGGCGGCAGGGGCGCCTTCGTGTCCGGGAGGTTCAACCTGACGGCCGGCACCCAGCTGAGTGTCGTGGTCGGACAGGCCGGCGGCCCGCCGATAAATGAGAACGCTGGAGGCGGCGGAGGCGGAGGCAGCTTCGTGTACAGGACTGCAGACGGGACTCTGCTTGCCGCAGCCGGGGGCGGTGGCGCGGGGACCTACACTAGTGCTGGTTTGTCAAAGTCTCTCCCTGTTAACGCCAAACTTGCAGTGATATTTTCCCCTGAGGTACTAGGTCTTTGGTACTCTGAATAGAACAGAAAGCGATTGAGCGCACACTGACTCGCTGTCTGAAAAGGTTTGAATTTCTTTTGCCATTTTTTAAAAATTAACTGGTCAGGTCGCCCCGGAGAGGCGGGCCCCAACGGCTCGGACACGAACCCATACGGACACTCCATCAGCTACGGCGGCATCAACGGCCAGCCCGGCTTCAACAACCCCAGCGCGATGCCAACAACTCACAACCACGGCGGCTGCGGCGCCGGCTGGCTCGGGAAGCCCGTGAACCCCAGGCGCGGACTGGATGACGGCGAAGGAGGCGGCAGTCGAGCCGACGGCTGGATCGGAGGCGCGGCCGGAGGCTCCAACACCGGCCACGGCGGATTCGGCGGCGGCGGAGGCGGCGGCACCACCAATCCGAACTGGGGCGCTGCCGGAGCCGGCGGCGGCTTCAGCGGAGGCGGCACCGGCTACATCACAAGTCATCCTGGAGGCGGTGGCGGCTCCTTCTGTTTCGGCAGCGGCTGCATTGCCACAAAGGGCGGCAACTCCGGCGAGCACGGGCTGGTGGCCATTCGGCTGCTCGAGCCTTTGTTCGAATTTTTTAACTGAAGGGAGAAGACGTGCTGTCTAGTCGCCATGGAGGGTTGGCCATCAGAGTTCGCCACCACGAAGCTTACAGCAACAACAACAAAATACGCCGTCAGGTGGAAAAAACAGCGTCACAGGGCGCGCCTCAGGGCCTGGAAAAGCTAAAGCTAAAAGCAAAGCTTGAGCTAAAAGCAAAATACAAATATAATTAATAAATTTACTTCACCAGCAAGCAATAGGGCTATTTTTGTTCCCACTGCTTGAACACGCATGCCATCCATGTTAAACTGACGATCCCGAACTGGGATCAAGTCGACGTTTACATTTCTGTAGCTCTAGCTTACTTAAACGCTCGTAAAATCGCTAGATTTTGTTCATGCGAAGTGCAGCGAAAATTTTTCGCTCTATCGATTGCACAGAAGAAAAATAAAGCAAGTCAAACCGAGTGTCTCAGAGCTGCCTTCGCTCACAGTCTCTCAGTCTCTTTGTCTCTGCAAATCACCGACTTTTTTAGTTGCCGCAGAAGAAGCTGGTGACGTCAGTCGTTTTTTGTTGGTGGCTTCGTGCGCGCGGAGCCCTCGAAGAGTGGCAGTGCAGCATGAGATTACTAGTAGACCAAGCTGCTAAGATATGCAGCTACTTACGAAATTTCAGTGTACTGTGCCTACTACTATCCTTAGCGACTTTCTTACTAGATGTGTGCTATTTGGAGAGCAACGCCTCAGTCTCTTGATTTCAGAGAAGAAACCGCCAGTACAATTTTTTCACACAATATCAAGTCACAAGTGGTATGAACGTGTAATCTGGATGAATTGCTGAGCTGCTTTTTGCCGCGAGACCACAGCAGCGCCCTGCTTGTATATTTTTCTTAGCTATGAATGACGAGTCGACGAGTAAATAAGGTGGTTTTTCAATCATTTCAAATTTGACGTTAAGCTTCTCTACTCTCAAGTTGACCCCACATCAATGGCTGCAACTGTAGCATGGATCTATTGCATCAGCTTTTCCATAGACGCTCTTGCGGGTCGGCTCACCAGCTCGGAGAGGAGTTATGTGGACTAGGCAAAAGTCAAAAAAACTAACTCAATCACTCTTGCTTAGATGCCAGATGGTCGGACAAATGCCTATAACGAAAAACCAGTAACTTTCTGACTCCGATGAACTGAACCTTTTATTTAGCAGAATAGGGTGATGGGGCTAGCGTTGGATGTCTTGGACTCAGGCTAAACGTACATACGAGGGGGGGGGGTTGGCTACGATGAATCGCATCGACTAACAAGCCGAGAAAAAAAATAGTCTAGGATTGAAATTTTAAATCGATAACTCAAAGTACAGTAAATAAAGATAATTGGAATCGTCTACCTTCAAAACAAGTTAGCTATCGGCGTCTAATCCATGCCTTATACATCATTTGGTGACACTGCAGGGTTCTCGCAGTTGAGACGGGAGGTGAAGAATCTCTTGTTCGTGCAGAGTGCAATAGCCGAATAGGAAGTACTGGTCAGGTAGATCTTACGGGCTAACACCATTCAATATAGATAATAACTTCTCAAAGGCTTTTTTGTCCCGCTGAATTGGCGCTTCGCGAAGAAATGCTACTGACCGCTCATGCACGTTTGCTTGGCTGTCGCATGTCGCATGAATTATGATATATTTCGGTGAAAAATGCTGCATATACTCGTAGCAATGGTAACATCTTAAGCAGCGCGTAAAAATGGTGGCATTTGTTTTATAAAAATGCCTTTGTGTGCGCAATAAATGAAAATTCCACGCTCGTAATTTTGATTTTTCCGCGAAATCCATCCCTAGAAATTGGTTTCCGGATTTAATAAGAAACTCCCATGAAAATTCGACTTTTTTAACCAAGAAAAATTGCATGTTTAAAAAAGCACACAATTCACTGTGCATTGCGTGGAAAATCAGCTTAAATCGTTGGGGTTTTATTAGCTTATTTTAACATAATACTTTCAACATAATTTTTACATAATACGAGCTTAACTCTTGTTTCGAAACTTTATTTATTTTAACTGGAAACTTTAAAACGAAATGTCTTTTAACATATCGTCGATTCTTAAGCGCCATTATGTCCCTTGCTTCAAAAGTCCTCAGCAAGTTTCACGACAAAATCGGCTGAAAAAAAGTTGCGCGCGCATTTGCACATTATTCCCCAGCCTCAAATCCTGGTTATGCGGCTCCCTTTCACTTTTTCAGTCGGCGTGGGCCTTGTTAAGCGGGAACTAGTGGTGACAATTCTCACTGTCACTGAACTCGCATATCCACTTCTGCAGCGGGCGGCCAAACTCCTGCTGACTGAGCCTGGGACTTGCCGTTGCTGACTGGGCTCTGGAGCATCCGTGACGGATTTATTCGCTATTCAAACACGATTGCAGGTGACTGATGCTTAATGGGAACAGACTGGTCTGAAGCAGCTAAGCTTAGTGCCAGGCACAAATGCCACAAATGGCCAATTAAAATTGGGGTGGAGATAACAGCCCCCCCCCCCCTGCTGGCGACAATCTTCAGGTAGCAGATTCGCGATGCGTTTGGTAAGGCTTGTGCTAGCTAATGTCAGCAAAATAGTGCGCTATCCATGCTTGCACAGATGGCGCCTGACACGCAGACAGGGTTGCCTCAAAGTTGCAGCCGCTCAAACAATTCTAAAGGGGCTAACAAGTGAATAATTAGAGCAGCTGGAACTCAGAGTTGGCCTACCAAATCCCGACAGTTTACCATTTTTTGCCTTCAAAGCTAAAAAGTTCTCTTGAAAGACACGGCCAATAGAAATTCTTCTGGAAGCGCTGCACTGTCTCCATAGAAACCACCAAGTCAACTTAACCAAGCGCATCTGTCGCTCCTGCCCTTGAGTCAGGAAACTCGCCGTCTGGGACCGACACAACATTCCGGAGGCATCGGACATGGCGGCTAAGCTAATGATCATTGCAATTGTGCTCTTCTGCATCACTGCAGCAAATGGTAACTATGGCCTTCAATGATTTCATATCTCGAATCCTCTTAGTCACCCTTTTTTGCGCCGGGTAAAAATGTCGGTTTCAGAGTCGCAGTCGGTCGTAACAAGCCGCTTCACCATTGCGCGAGGGCCTGTGCTCATCGGCAACGCCTCGAGCACCGAGCTGCTCAACTTTACCGGCATGGCGACTCCAATCGAGTGCCTGGCGGCCTGCCAGCGCAGCGGCTGCCTGCTGGCCTCGCTCATTCCCAGCTCCGAGCGCGTCTGCCAGCTGCTGCTGGTCAATGACGCGTCTCAGGCAGAGGGGCCGCCCGCGACTCACGTGCACAGAGCTGTGGGCTCCGAGGCCGGCGCCAGGCTGTGGGTGGCGGACGATTTCAAGGATCTGATGAGGAAGAGGATGCTGAATGTCACCATTCAGCTCAAAAGTGATGATGCTTTTTAATATAACAAAGCTTCAATTATTTCAACCACTTTTGACATATCAAACCCTGCGCTCTTATACTGCAGACAGCAGTACTGGCAGAAGCGGCTCCGTCCAGTCCCTGACGATCCCCTCGACCGGTTGCTACCGCATCGAAGTCTCCGGCGCCAGAGGCGGCACCAACTCCTTCTCTGGCAAGGCCGGCGGCAGGGGCGCCTTCGTGTCCGGGAGTTTCAACCTGACGGCCGGCACCCAGCTGAGTGTCGTGGTCGGACAGGTGGGCGGCCCGCCGAGTAACCTGCGCGCTGGAGGCGGCGGAGGCGGAGGCAGTTTCGTGTACAAGACAGCGGACGAAACTCTGCTGGCCGCAGCCGGGGGCGGCGGCGCGGGCACATACCAATTTTCTGGTAATTAAAAAGTCAAGAAAATGGGCTTTCATTACCTGCTGTATTAGCATCAAATGCTAATCGGTTTTGGGTCGCTTCACAAGAACGAAAATTCACAACATCATCGAAAAGCTAAAATGCATGGTCCTACATAAGACCGAAATTTCATGTTGAAAAATCAAGCACGGCACTTCATAAAACCGAAAAGGTTTGGTCATTTCGGCTTTTTTATAAAGGTCCTTGTATTTTATCTTTTTGACGTTGTGAAATTTCGGTCTTGTTGAGAAAAAGCTTTATCAGTTTCTTTCTAAAAATCTCTGCGATCAAACAGATGGCCTTCGCTGCCTGTTTTAGCAGTTGATGTAGCTTGCAGAAGGCCATGAAAGTATAGTTACCTATCATCCAGCCCGACTGCTGCAGCAGAAGAAAGCGATTGACAGCCAGCTGCCCTCGTTCTCACGGAAGGGGTGAGCAGCTCAGACTATGCCTCTCCAATCGTACCTGTGCTCAAAAACGACGGCTCCGTGCGCATCTGCACCGACTTCAAGCGGACCGTGAACCTTGACGTCGAGCCTGACACATGCGTTGCCAAGAATCGAGGAGCTTTTTGCGAAGCTCGTGGCATCGCAAGGCATCGAGGTGAAGGCATCGCAAGAACTCTGCACCATCAACACAAGCAAGGGGATCCTGCGGTATGTGAGGCTGCCATTCGGAGTGGCTCCTGCGGTCGGCATTTTTCAACGTCGGGAGGGATTCCTCGCGTCGTCTGCTTCGTCGACGACCTGCTGGTGACCGGCGTGGACGACGACAGCCACCTGAAGGCGCTGGAACAAGTGCTTGAGCGGCTAAAACAGAACGGCCTCCGATGCGGCTTGAGCAAGTACAGCTTTATGCAGCCCAGCATTAGCTATCTCGGACACCGTATCGACGCCGAGGGCCTGCACCCGCTGCAGGACAAGGTGCGTGCGATTCAGGATGCGCCAGCTCCTCAGGATCTGACGCAGCTGCGAAGCTTCCTCGGGCTCGTGAACTACTATGGCAAGTTTCTGCCCAATCTGTCAACCAAGTTGGTGCCTCTGAACTAGCTGCTGAACAAGGGTGCTCCTTGGCGATGGAGTGCCGTGGAGGACGGCGCGTTCCGACGGTGCAAATTGCTGCTCAGCAAAGCGCCGGTCTTAGTGCATTGCGATCAGCAGAAGCTCGTGTTGGAGTGCGACACTTCACCGTACGGCATTGGTGCCGTCATCAGCCACCGGATCGACGGAGTCGACAGGCCGATCGCTTTCGCCTCTCGCACATTGCACGAAGCAGAGACTCGGTACTCGCAGCTGGAGAAGGAGGCGCTCGCGATAGTCTATGGGGTCAAGAATTTCCTCTTGTATCTTTACGGCCGACACTTCACGCTGGTGAGCGATCACAAGCCGCTGCTTGGTCTCCTGCATCATTCCAAGCCGGTGTCGGCTCTAGATTTGGGCAGGATTTAGCGTTGGGCTCTCATCCTCGTCAGCTACCAGTACTCGATGGTGCACCGAGCGAGCAAGTCGCTGTTGCGAGCTGATGCGTTTAGTCGGCTGCCGCTGTCGGAGAAGCCGAAGGAAGCGCCTACCCCAGCCGACGTTGTCGTCCTGATGGACTTCCGGGACGAAGGACCCGTGACAGCTCAGCACATTCGGATGTGGACTCGGACGGACCCTGACTTGGCGAGGGTTCTGCGGTTCACGGAGTAAGGTTGATGGCCGGAACGACCACCGCCTTAGCTACAGCCGTATCACTCGAGTGCGGATCAGCTGAGCATCCAGGACGGCTGCCTGCTCTGGGGATGCCGAGTCGTGATTCCGCACTGTCTGCACCAGGGCCACCAAGGCGCTACGAGAATGAAGGCTCTCGCTCGAAGCATCTTCTGATGGCCTAAGCTAGACAGCGCGCTTGAGCAGCTCGCTGCTACGTGCGCCGAGTGTCAGGAGATGCAGAAGTCGCCAGGACCGTTCTTGCTGCAGCCGTGGTCGCGTCTTCACATCGACTACGCCGGGCCTTCGAGGGTCGGATGCTGCTTGTCATCGTCCATGCGCACTCGAAGTGGCTCGATGTGCACCTGATGCCTTCGACATCTGCGGCAAAAATCGAGAAGCTTCAGGTGAGCTTTGCGACTAACGGACTGCCGGATGTGGTCGTCTCAGACAATGGGCCAAATCTGGTGAGCGCAGAAATGGAGGCCTTTCCCAGCGAAAACGTCATTCGGCACGTTCGCATGGCGCCCTACCACCCGGCTTTGAACGGCCAGGTGGTGCGGGCGGTACAGACACTAAAGCGGTCCTTGGCCAAGCAGCGGATCGGCACACTAGAAGAGCGCATGGCCCGGCTTCTTCTGACGTACCGAGTCGCGCCGCATGCTACAACCGGAAGGGCGCCCTGCGAGCTGCTAATGGGGCGGAAGCTGTGTTCGCTGCTGGATCGATTCCAGCCAAATCTGCCGGCCCGAGTGACGCTGCAGTAGGCACTGCAGAAAGAGCGGCACGACCTTCATGCCCAGGATCGGCGCATCGGCGTTGGTGCATCGGTGCTAGCGCGGGGCTTCGCGAGTGAAGGACGCTACAGTGTAGGCGAACTCGGGTGCGGCATCTTTTACGTGCCGCTTTGAAGACGGTCGCACCGCCACGTCGACCAGATGCGCAAGCAGGCCGCTGCCATTCCGCAACAGAGCGACCCTGGTGACCAGCGCCTAAAGAGGCGGAACCAACCCGAGACTTGGCAGAGCCCGCCAAGCCCGCCGAGCCTGCGATGACAGTTCCGGTGCCGGACCCCGCAATGCAACTTGGCGCTCGACGAGGGAGTGAGCGGCTCCTGAGAGACATATAGCTGAATGAACTCTATTTAGTGCTTAACTTAACTTCAGGTTTTTTCTGTTGCGGCATTGCGTTGAACTTTAGGGGGAAGGGGTGTAATGGCCTAGGGGGCTACTTGTGTGCTTTAGTCGTACTTAATTTTTTTATTACAAGAGCGCAGATCCTCAGCACTATTTCTTTAAGGACTTGTTTGCTTGCATGACTGCTTAATCGCTAATAGCTGCGGCCAAACAAACTCTTATAGCAATACTCACAAAATACTCACAGTACAAACAAAACGATTTCGATAGCCTACTTCTGAAAGAAACTCTTCAAACCCTCTCAGGTCTACCAGGAGAGGCCGGAGTCAACGGCTCGGACGGTGACCCGCACGCGCTGCCCCTCAGCTTCGGGGGCAGCAACGGCCAGCCCGGCTTCAACGACCCCACCGCCCCCGTTGATGACAAAAACCTGGGCGGCTGCGGCGCCGGCTGGCTCGGGAAGCCCGTGAACCCCAGGCGCGGACTGGATGACGGCGAAGGAGGCGGCAGTCGAGCCGACGGCTGGATCGGAGGCGCGGCCGGAGGCTCCAACACCGGCCACGGCGGATTCGGAGGCGGAGGAGGCGGCGGAGCCTGGAAGCCGAACTGGGGCGCTGCCGGAGCCGGCGGCGGCTTCAGCGGAGGCGGCAGTGGCTACTGGGCCGGTCCTCGCGGAGGCTCGTTCTGCTCCGGCAGCGGCTGCAGCGCCACCACGGGCGGCAACGCTGGCGAGCACGGGCTGGTGGCCATTCGGCTGCTCGAGCCACTCGCCGATTCCTGCGAGTGACAGCCGACAGCGGCCGCTCTGTGTGAAGGAAGCCCCCCGGCAAGGCAAGCAACACAGAAGAGAAACTCGCGCTCAGGCAAGAGTTGCTGAGAGGGACAGAGCTGACGAACTAATTAAAAAACCGCTATTGATTCATCCCGGTTGGAGGCAGAAATCTGTTTATTTCAGCGTTAATTCTATCTATAGTGTTGCAAAATGTGTCATGCGGCAGTGAGCAGCGACAACTAAATATCTGATATTAAATAAATAAAAGGGCTAATTAGGTTCGGTAAAACACAAAAAACGCGAGTGTTAATCAGATTAAAAAATACTGCCCGTGTCAGAGGCTAAAACCAGAAGCAGAGGGAGAAGCAGAGACCTCAGCTCAGCTGTCAGACAGTGTGTAGTGCCAATACTAAAAGGGGAAAATGGTAAAAAAACTGTCCGAACAATTGAAGGTCGCGGGATGGCTAAATAAGCTGCACAACGGAGAACAGAGGTCGCTAACTGAGGAAAAAAGAGAAATAAAAAAGCACAACAATCAGGATTTGTTCGCTTCAGGCCGTCTGTCAGTCAGTATGTCAATTTTCTCAGCAATAGCAAAAACAAGGCCAGCTGAGAAAAATGGGATAAAATCATGAAAGTAAAGCAGCTGCAGGGAGGCGACGAGATCCAATTCTGAAAATACAACGATTTGTTCAAAACGAAAAAAATTTATCACACGCGCTGATTTTTGTTAACCTACAGAGACTAAGACTAATTTGCAGATGTCATGACAGGCGCGAGTCAGTGTGAGTTCAATAAGCAGGCCAGGGACGCCTGTGCTACAGCTATCTGGGCAACAGAAGCCGAGGGAAAGCTGGGGTAGCAAAACTCGAGACAACTAAAAGACTATTGGGCCCAGTTTGAGAGAGCGCTTGTTCAACTTGGTCAGTCGTCAAAGGCTGCCAATCCCGATCCTGGGACTGCCAATCCCGATCCTGGAGCTGTAAATCCCGATCCTGGGACAGTCAATCCCGATCCTGGGACAGTCCATCCCGATCTTGGGACTGCAAATCCCGATCCCGAGGCGATCCCGATCATAGGACTCTTAATCCAGATGATCCAGACTGATCCTTAAAAGCCGCTCCCCCTCAAACTGAGCCGTTGCTAAGCTAAAAAAATCTACTGAGAGCGTCAAAGTTCGTTCAGTTCGTTCGTTTCGCAACACAAAAGTGCAGCTGAAGGACTCAGAGAGCGATCTCGTCCTCCTCAGCGAGGCCCTGGGCGGACAGGGTCCGCTGCACAGAGTCGCTCTCGTACACCGAGTCATGCTTGGCCAGGATGCGCAGCAGGGGGCGCAGCTTCAGCCACCACTGCGTGTCAGGCCGCTGCATTCGCAGCTTGAAGTCCGTCTCGTCCAGCAGCTCCGACACCGGCCGGATGCTCGTGCCGCGCTTCGTGATGCCTACGATGGCCGCGTTCGCTGCGGCCGACTCCTCGGCGGTGACCGCACCGCCAGCGGCCCCGCTGGACAGGTTCCGGGAGAACCAGTCGGCGGCCTTGACGCCGAACTTTGTGGCCAAGTTGCGGTCGTAGGGGGACGGCGTGCCGCCTGTGGATGTTGAATTAGGACAGCAAGTGATTCTCTAATCCCTGATACTCGCCTACATCCGGAATCTTTGATCCTGACCTACATCCGCAATCTGTGATCCCGACCTACATCCGCAATCTGTGATCCTGACCTACATCCGCAATCTCTGATCCCGACCTACATCCGCAATCTGTGATCCCGACCTACATCCGCAATCTGTGATCCTGACCTACATCCGCAATCTGTGATCCCGACCTACATCCACAATCTCTGATCCCGACCTACATCCGCAATCTGTGATCCTGACCTACATCCGCAATCTCTGATCCAGACCTACATCCGTAATCTGTGATCCTGACCTACATCCGCAATCTGTGATCCTGACCTACATCCGCAATCCGTGATCCTGACCTACATCCGCAATCTGTGATCCTGACCTACATCCGCAATCCGTGATCCTGACCTACATCCGCAATCTCTGATCCCGACCTACATCCGCAATCTCTGATCCCGACCTACATCCGCAATCTGTGATCCTGACCTACATCCGCAATCTGTGATCCTGACCTACATCCACAATCTCTGATCCTGACCTACATCCGCAATCTGTGATCCTGACCTACATCCGCAATCTCTGATCCCGACCTACATCCGCAATCTGTGATCCTGACCTACATCCGCAATCTCTGATCCTGACCTACATCCACAATCTCTGATCCCGACCTACATCCGCAATCTCTGATCCTGACCTACATCCTAAATCTCTGATTATGACCTACATCCGCAATCTCTGATCCTGATCTACATCCGCAATCTGTGATCCTGACCTACATCCGCAATCTGTGATCCTGACCTACATCCGCAATCTGTGATCCCGACCTACATCCGCAATCTGTGATCCTGACCTACATCCGCAATCTCTGATCCCGACCTACATCCGCAATCTGTGATCCCGACCTACATCTGCAATCTCTGATTATGACCTACATCCGGAATCTCTGACCCATGCTTACGTACAGAAACTTTGATCCCAGACAAAGTTTTAGACACAAAAATTGCTCATCATTCTTATCATAGACTGGTAACCGGCAAGCGGCTTACCCTGCTGCATGTGGCCCAGCACGTTGGAGCGGCAGTCGAAGACGCCTTTGCCCTCCTCCTTGAAGACGCGGTAGACGAAGTCGGTGGAGTAATTCTCGTTGGCGAGCTCGTTGCGCAAAATGAGGCCCCGCTGCAGGCCTCCGTCGTCGCGCATCTTCTGCTTGAGGTGGCGCACGTCGTCCAGCAGGACGGCCAGGTCGAACTTGTCCTCCTTGATGTATGCGGCGTCAGCGCCGCCAGCTAGGCCGGCCAGGGTGGCCAGGTAGCCGCAGTAGCCGCCCATGGTCTCGACGACGAACACGCGGCGCTGGGTGCCGACGGCGCTCTGCTTGATCTTGTCGATGATCTGCGTGATCTCGTTGAGGGCGGTGTCGGCCCCGATTGAGAAGTCAGTGCCGGGCACGTTGTTGGAGATGGTGCAGGGCACCACCAGCATGGGCACCGCCAGCGACGGGTGGCCGGACCGGGCCTGGAACAGCTGCACCAGCGAGCTGAAGGCCTCGAAACCGCCGATTAACAGCAGGCCGCTGAGGTTCTCCACCTTGGACAGGGCGTCGGCCACCTGCATCAGGCAACATGGAGCAGAAAATGCATCATGACATGGAAAGCAATAACTTTAGGTACAGCGGAATGGCTGCCAATAAAGCGTCCAAGCCGCATGCCCCCCGCAACTCACCGCGGCGATGCCGACCTCCTCGGCGGTGGTTCTCTTGGTGCCGAGGCAGCTGCCGCCGGCGGAGGTGAATCCAGACACGGACTCCCAGCTCAGCTGGCGGAAGCTGGACTTGACGAGCCCTTCGAAGCCGCCGTTGACGCCCACGACGCGGAAGCCGTTGCTGATGCCGGTGCGGACAAAAGAGCGCACGCAGGCGTTGGCGCCGCAGGCGGGCGCGCCGACCATGATGATGAGCAACGTCGGGCAGCCGTCGCTGCAGGCGCTGGCGGGCGAGTGCAGCTTCTTGAGAGTCCGGTAGGTGGCCAGGTTGTTCATGAAGGACTTGCCGCGCAGTTCAACGGACTGGGCGTAGTTCTTGGACTGGATGGCCTGGTTCACCGCCTTCGTGCGGGCCACGCACTCCACCAGCGGCAGCCGCACCGCCTGTAGAGAGTTTGATTACACAAATATCAATTAATAGTATGATAATCCTGGTCGCCTACCTTTAGTAGCGTTGATGGAAGCAGAAATTAACGGAAAACAGCGGTAATCATGTATGGCCTATAAGAATCTTAGTCCTACTCACACGGCAAATAGAATGGTTGTTGTCGTTTCAGCACAGCTCATTTCACTGTCCCTCTCACAGCTCTTAGCACTGTCACTCACACAGCTCTTAGCACTGTCACTCACACAGTTCTTAGCAGTGTCACTCACACAGTTCTTAGCACTGTCACTCACACAGTTCTTAGCACTGTCACTCACACAGTTCTTAGCACTATCACTCACAGTTCTTAGCAGTGTCACTCACACAGCTCTTAGCACTGTCACTCACACATTTCTTAGCACTGCCACTCAGGTCTCGTCACTCTCACTCACACAGCTCTTAGCACTGTCACTCAGTTCTCGTCACTCTCACTCACACAGCTCTTAGCACTGTCACTCAGTTCTCGTCACTCTCACTCACACAGCTCTTAGCACTGTCACTCAGTTCTCGTCACTCTCACTCTCACAGCTCTTGGCACTGTCACTCAGTTCTCGTCACTCTCACTCACACAGCTCTTAGCACTGTCACTCAGTTTTCGTCACTGTCACTCTCACAGCTCTTAGCACTGTCACTCAGTTCTCGTCACTCTCACAGCTCTTGGCACTGTCACTCAGTTCTCGTCACTCTCACTCACACAGCTCTTAGCACTGTCACTCAGTTTTCGTCACTGTCACTCTCACAGCTCTTAGCACTGTCACTCAGTTTTCGTCACTCTCACTCACACAGCTCTTAGCACTGTCACTCAGTTCTCGTCACTGTCACTCACACAGCACATAGCCTAGCAGCTGCCTGTCCGCTCAATTACAATACAATTTGAGTGCCCCAACGCGCACCTGGTTGGCGTCAAGGCTGACCACGATGGAGGGCAGCTCCGGGTTCTGGCGAGCGTCAAGCAGCGCCAGCACGGCCTCGGCAGCCATCCGGCAGCCCAGCAGGCGATCGAAGGCGGATGGGGCGCCGCCGCGCTGCACGTGGCCGAGCACGGTGACCCGCGTGTCGTACTTGAGCTTCTGGCAGATCGTGTCACGGATGAGATTGGCGCTGATGGCGTTGCCCTCCGTGTCGATGGCGCCTTCGGACGCGATGATGATGTTCAGCCGCTTGCCGCGCTGACGGGCCTGCGTTAGGAAAGGGCGGAGGATCTCACTGAGCTGTTCTAACACCGCACTCTAACACCGCAGGGCAACAACCCTCCCTAGCACGGCGCACCTTGGCCAGGTGGTTGCACATCACGTCGGGCCAGTCGGTGCCGGGCGGCTCCTCCGGGATGAACAGAAAGTCGGCCTCGCAGCACAGGGCGGACACCAGGGCCAGGTAGCCGCAGTGGCGGCCCATCACCTCCATGACGAAGGCGCGCTGGTGGCTCTGCGCGGTGGTGGCGATGGCGTCGCAGGCCTCGATGATGCGGTGCAGGGCCGAGTCGGTGCCGATCGTCATGTCGGTGCCGCAGAAGTCGTTGTCGATGGAGCCGACCATGCCGGCGATGTGCAGACAGGCGTAGTCGCGCCGCTGCTTCTCAGTCACGGCGCCCTCCTTCAGCAGTTCGTCCAGCAGGGAGGGCCACTCCTGGCGGAACAGGTCCGCGCCTGCGGGACAGGGGCGCCGATCATGCAAGAACATCAGCTGGAGGGAAAAATCGGCGTGCAGTTTCAGCACCTGCTCTGCCTAATTTGCGCCGATTGTGGACTATCGGATCTGTACCTGCTTATGTCACCCAAAATATCCCTGTGCCACTTAACCCTGCTTTACCCGCCACCCCCCTTTATCGCACCCGCTATGTTGCCACCTGACCCGCTCCTTCCCTATCCCGCTGCGCACCAGTGAGCGAGCCGTCTCCGCCGATGACCACCAAGTTGGTGATGCCGCGGCGGATGAGATTCCTGGCGGCCTGCAGGCGGCCCTCGCGAGTCCGGAACCGGGCGGACCGGGCGGAGCCGATGACGGTGCCGCCGAGCTGGATGATGCCGGACACCACGCCCCAGCTGGCCTCCTTGATCATCTCCTGGCCGTCCTCGCCGTCGCCGATCATGCCCTCGTAGCCTTCGTAGATGAGGTAGACGCGGAAGCCGCAGTAGAGGCCCATGCGGACCACGGCCCGGATGGCGGAGTTCATGCCCTGCGAGTCGCCGCCGGACGTGAAGACGGCCAGGGCCGGCCGCTCGTGCAACGGCAGCATCCGGAGCGCGTCCGTGACTGCGGCGGGCAAGGCGGAGGGGAAGCTAGCGAGATACTTGCTCGAGGATGAATGTTTGAGGGAGAAACAATGGCCACTAGCCATGTCCTTGGAGCTCAGCTTCGCTTTAGATCTCCGTGCCTCATCACCGTTGGGGAAACTAGGATAAATGCCAGTCTCCTAATCAGAATCCCACAAGCTGATTTAAACTTCCTCTCCAATTTCTAACCCAACAATGGCCCTTTAAACTGCACTGCTTACAGCTTCTTAAACCTCTGTAACGATCGCCCCTGAACTGAACCCTGAACCCCTTTCGGGAGAGCCTTGTGACGGAGCCTGGAGCACTAAAATTCTGGACCTCGGCAGGAAACGCAAAGCAGATGCGGAAGAAATTTTTGGGAATCACCTGGCCATTTCTAGAGGCAAATCACTTCTTAAGTAAGTCGCTACTGGCGTATTACTAATACGTGAACGAATCAGTGTTAATAAAAAAACTCAGCACAGCTGGTCGGCGCAGTGATCTGTGAGGCGGCTCAGCAAAATTGGTTATCCGATATGTTATAAGAGACAAGGACAACAGCTAGAAGTTAATGTGTAAAAATTCCCGCGCACAAGATAACGCTGCGTCACAGTGCACACATTTGCTCTACGTGCAATAACAATTGCCTGCCCACAGGCCCGAACTTGAACAAACAGAGCAGCAAACACCCAAATGTACTGCAACTTGGCCTATTAGTGCATTAAGAAATTTTTCCGCATTGGTGCGTGGTGCGGCAAACGTGAAGGAGCTTAAACGACTTGCCCTCAAGGTAGGCGGGAAGAGTCACTCGGCTATCTAGGAGGCAGTTAGCACCAGGGTGGATGTTCTATGGCCCAAATTCATCCCTTACTGCTTGAAGTAGCAAATACTAAACTCAAGGACACCTTAATTATTTGCAGTTTTTCCACATAAAATTAAAGATTGCGCTCGATTGAAAGCAGATGCAAATCTCATCTTTTGATATGTATTTCCTGCCTTCTTACTCTATCGAACTATGTATGTCCTTATTTGGGAAATATAAATCTTTAAATTATTTCCCTTGAACAATATTTGTCGAGAATTATAATTTCTATTAAATTGGTATTTTACATGCTGCATAGGTTCTGATCCTCTTGAAACCAAGTCTATTTTATTCAAAGACGATTTCGATCAATCAGCATTTTCGATAACTTTGCTGGTCCAGTCACATCTCAATGTCTAGTTCTCTCTGGATTGGCTATTTGTCATTTAGCAGTTTTTTACGAAAGTGAATTGATATCAATAAAATAATAGGAAGATGAATTTTTCACAAATTAAGACGTACGTAGTTCGATAGAGTAAGAAGGCAGGAAATACATATCAAAAGATGAGATTTGCATCTGCTTTGAATCGAGCGCAATCTTTAATTTTATGTGGAAAAGCTGCAAATTTCCTATCTCCGTAGTGTACTTTTTCGCGAAGATTAGACTCCAAAAACTTTCCAAGAAACGAAGTGTCCTGTCCTTCTACTTAAGGTGTCCTTGACTAAACTATGCAATAAAATTCAGTGGAAATGTATATTAAGCATGAGCTTGAAAAACCTCCAAGCACTATGAACAGAACAACCAAGCAGATCTTTACATACATAATCACACACTACTACTTTTAAGTTAAGGCTGCTAGCTATAAAAAGACTTTTGTTAAAAAAATGAAAAGGCAAATCAAGTGAAGTTATTGTTTTGATAAAATAGAAGCAAAACAAGTTTTAGATCTAGAAAATATTCATGCCTTTTAAATGATTCAGAATGTAAAGGTTTAGTAAGCATTCAGAGCATGCAAAACGAAAATTCAGATTAGCAACCAACACATTGATATTATAAATACCTATGGCTGAAATGCGCGCAGAGTGGATTGTTAACTTATCAGTGAAATCATATAAAATTCACAGCATAATGATAAAATAAACTTCAACTAACTAATCTAACTAATTTTATACATGCAACAGAAGCATCAAAATCCAATCTTATATTGAGTTGTTTCATATCCTCCAACTGCATTCAACTAGCCATAAAATCCGCATGCAGCAATGTCAAAAATCTTAAGCAATACATTTGTAAAAAGTAAATACAGATACACAGATTCAAAACATTTGTCACTCAAAGTTAGAATGGAAAGCTTTAATTTAAATCCTAGACAATTAAGGCTACAATATATTCATTATAACTTTATCTTGCTAAATAATTCATTGTGGCCTCTCAAAATGACTCTAACAATATGTTTGAACATTACATGAAAGATTTATTTTAGAATTATTAAAATAACACGAGCCAAAAATGATGTAGAAATGAACATTTACTTACAAGTCTTTCTTGTGCTAACTGGATGTGCCATGACACGATCTGGAAAAGACAATTTTTTCACATTAAATGCATTAACATAAAATTAAATCAATATAAGAAACTGTAATGCGATACCAGAAAAACACCCAAATAATTCTTAATTTTAGTATAGTACTTTAGGAATAGAAGTAAGTAAAGTGAGACAATAACGATGCTTTGGTCCAGGTATAATTCCAGAAATAGTACATGCAGAACTATTGAGCTTCTATGCAGTAAATTAAATTATACTATCATAGGAAACAATATAGGTATGATAAATAGGCTAATGCTAATGTCTAGTACCTACCCAATCTAGCATTGGCTAAAAGTTATTATTAGCTAGCATGTGCTCTCAGCTATGAACCTATCCAAGGCTCTTGGAGCATTGCATAAATCAACTACATAAAAAATAATTTCATTTATATAGGCTACTAGGATACTCCCTATGAATGATCCATTAGTTGATTAGTGAAGTAAACTTATCTAGTGAATTGGAATAAAAGCCTTTAATTTATATTGTATTTATACTAGCTAGATTTTTTGTCATCCTTGCATTTGATATTGATTGCTGGCCAATTTTTCTTTCCTTGGTAGCTATAGTTCCATTTAAGCCTTTTGGATTCAATGGCTGTTCATATCTTTAGATAGTCAATTTCTTTCTTGTCTTTGTTTCTTACTTTTCCTCTATATTTTCAACTGTATTTCAGATACCAGGCATGCACTAGTTTTACCATATACTATACTTAACTATAAATGATTAACTATGACCAAATTTTATAGTTTCATACTACAATTCTAATTATAATTCATATTGTTGCAACCCTATACTACCAATCCTATTTTAGGAATTGCATTAAATGTATATTTCCAAACTCTATTACAACCAAGGGTCATTTTGCAGACCATGCCCAGTGCAGTTGCAATTTTTTTAGTATACTAGCATACCCAAACCTTGGCATCCATGTTGTGGATAAGTGGTGGGAATATCCAAAGACAATATACAAGCTATAACAACTGGATTGTTAGGTTAACACTTCAGTTATAGCACTTATTTGGCTTACAAAATTACCACTTGATACTTATTGGCTTAAGGTTTTTCAACCCAACCAGACTCTTAAACCAGCCCAATGCCAGATACTCTTCCTAGTTTTTCCTCTCCCTTTTGGCCAGTCTAACCCTTATATAAACATTCTTTTGTTAGGAAATCTTTGGGTAGAAATATATATTTGGACATGAGGAGTAATGAAAAATAGTAGCCAATAAACAATAAGCAATGATTTTGCAATTCAAATTTTTGGCATGTCCCACCCTTCATCCTGGGCATTGGAGCAAAGGCCTTGGCAATAGAG
The DNA here is from genome assembly GCA_950096795.1 of Macrostomum cliftonense. Classification (NCBI taxonomy): domain Eukaryota; kingdom Metazoa; phylum Platyhelminthes; family Macrostomidae; genus Macrostomum; species Macrostomum cliftonense. Next base: position 214,230 of record CATNEM010000317.1, read on the forward strand.
GGTGCAATTCATACTAGCTTTATGTCTGGTAGTCTAATAGGGAAGACCTAGAAATGATTGGCCTTAAAGTTATTGGCAGACATTGTTGTCATTGGGAAATGGCCAAGTCTAAGACAAGGTCCTAGTCTAGTACCATGCAGTTCTTTTATTATAAAGTATTGGGTAATTTATCAATGATAGTAGTAGGATAAACTAGCTATCTACCTCCCTATAACCCTTTGGGACTACTAAAAATGCCTTACCATCTAGATCTAATTAACTAATATTATAATAATGTTGTTCTAATATTATTGGCTTCTATACTCTATTTTAATATTTGCATTTATATAAATTTGGCTAATTATTTACATGTTTCTCTTAGTTGCACAAGTTTATTTAATTTGATTGACTTTATTTTCAAAATATCATTGATAAAAAATTAGGACACAAAGTCAAAGGAACAAATTTTCATTTTGGACCAATTTTTATATAATAATTTTTTATGTAGCTATTTTATCATTTTGATTATTCTATTGCAAGGCCATTATGTTTTGTAATTGTTTATTTTATATAATTTTTTGATGTACATTTTCTTATAAAATGCCTAATCTAGAAGCTAGTGGGATTAGACTATTGTCTACATAGCTCTATACCAAAGTCAACATTTTAATATATTAGCTAACTATTTTTAATTTTATACTAATTGATTTAATATTATTATGCAGCCATAAGCAAATTAGATTAGCAAATCGCAACAAGTTCTTTATATAAGCCTTATGTATGAAAAGATTTTATTATTATAGGAATCCCTTTTTTAAATATAATTTTTTATAAATGTTCATAATAGCAATATAAGAAAATAAGTGAAAGCAGAATTTATTGGATCATAAGAAACTTAGATTTAAAATAAAGGTGGAAGATATAAAAAAGTTATTATGCATGTCAATACATAATTGTTTTTTTAATAATAACAATGGTTAATAAGTAGCTAAGCTTCATTTTATAATAGGCAAATTCTAAAAAAATAATTAAATAGTAACAAAAAAATTAAATTACAAAAACTGAGTTCGATGGCTATTAAATGAAGCTCATAGTTTTTAAAATAAAAAATATATATTTAAATCGCCATGAATTATGATTAACACATGACTGACTCTCTAGGGCCCCTATTTATTCAGTTACCATTAAAGCCTTAGTTATGATAAACTTTTATGGGCTTGATTAATAATATTTATTTAGCAAAAAAGCTAAACAATATTTAATATACACATTGTGCATTATGCTATGCGCCTTATGACGTTCGTCGGCTTAGTAGTGGGTGGTAATGAGCCGGCTTAACGCCAGCACCGCAAGATTTTTCGTTTTTAAAAAAATAAATATTCCGTTATTTTCGTTACTTCCAGCGGAGTACAGAATAGAATATTTGAGAATTGCGTCTTCAAATTCAAGTATGTTGATGATGCACAAAGCTAGCTATAAAGAGAATAATCTAAAAATGAACAGTGGAGTGTAAAGTTTGAATTATTTACGTATGTAAATCCGCAAAATTGTGATTTTCACTGAATTCGGCCACATTCTGCTGCATTTAATTGGTTTCAAATGAGCATTCGAAATAAGATAATAATATTTCATAAAGTTTTTACTTTACTTAAGGACTCCGGTCAGTCTTAAGTCGTCGGCTTATTTGTTTTACTCCACAGTATATCCCAGCTGATCATTTCGGAAAATCTGCTAAACTTTTAAAATTAGTTTGGAAGTTGTTTATTTTGACAAGAATTCTTTGTAGCGATTATCTTTTCATGCTGCTCTGTAAACATCATTCAAACAGTTCGTGTCAAAAGTATACACATGTGCTTAAAATTTGTTGATTTTATATATTTTTGGGCCCAAATATTAGTTCATTGCTTAACTCGGGTTCTCGGGTAGAAGCTAGGCTGGGCAATCATGGGCATTTGATTTGCTCGTTCTTAAAATTTAAAGCAAAATATTATGCAAAATGTAACAGGTTCTCTAGTGAGGACAGAGGACTGTGTATATATTAGTTGTCCCCACCAATTTACTAGGCCTAGTTCAACCATACTACATAGTTACTTCATTTGGACTTCAGTTGGTATGTTGCCTAGGCTAGTTGCTCCATAGTCAGTAAGGTGGCACAGTGTGCGCGGGAATAAATTTTGGGGGGACCATCTGTGCGCCATCTATGCGCCGTCTATGTGCCATTTGTGCGCTTACTTTGGGCAAAAGTTCAAAGGACCAAAAAAGCTCCTGTGAACCATTTCTCTATATCTTCCTACTCGCTACATTTTTGCTTGTAATCTCCTCTAAATCTTTGCAAATTTTTACCTGTTTTGCAACTTAGATTGCCAATTTTGCCAATTGTATTGACAATTTTGCACCAGGTTGTGTGCCAATATGCACTGAGACCCTTTGTATGTGCCACACTTATATGTCAATATGCACCAAGAACCTTTTTATTCACTGTGCTTGTGCGCCAATATGCCCCAAGACCCTTTGTGTATGTGGGGATTTTCTCCCTAAAAGGCCACCTTCCTGACTATGGTAGTTGCTTGCTTGAGTATCTTCCTCAAAAGTAGTGATATCAATGTGATAAGGTTTATTCCAAACCTAGAATAGTTGTAAATTGCTTCAGTGACAAATGTTTATCTTTTAGAACAAACTGATAAATAGGCAATGCTCCAATAGTTTGGAAAACCTAGAATCAGATCTATACAACATTCAAAAATTGAATTTTCTTGTTTGATGCCAGTATATGCCATTATTTTGTCCAACAGAACAAAATAATTATTACATTATATCTCAAAAACAATTTTAAGGTCTTATTTATCTTATTTTCTTTAGCTACTATTTATATTGACATTGCTGCTTTTTGACACATTCCATTATACTTTGTAAATTATAATTAAAATATATACATTTTTTCTACTAAAATGCATGTGCATCATTTAATATCTTCATTTTATACCAAGCTTTGTGACAAAGATTCTAAGTATATATTGGAGTATGCCAAATTGTTTGCCAAAATTTATGAGTATATACCAGATTAATCCAATGTATACTCCTTTTTCTAGACTAAGGTTGCAATAGGAAAATTGATTAGTAGGCCCTATTTTTACTATATTAGCTATTTTTTACTTCTATTCTTCCCAGGCCCTTCTAATAATAATATCTAAGCATTGAGGTAGTCTTAATTTTGAAGATTATTTTAATAACAGGCAATTAAAACCTTTAGTAGTTTGCAATTCATAAATTAGCTATAACAACAAAAACAACAAAGTACGCTGTCAGATGGAAAATCAGTGTCACAGGGCGCGCCTCAGGGCCTGGGTGCGAAAGAAGGCCGCGCCGCTGGCAGAATTGGGGGCGCTGGCATCAGCCAGCAGGCAATCAACAAAACGCCAAGTTTGCGCTTGTCCTCGCCGGTAGGGCGCCTGCAGCGTAAGCAGCAGCACCTCCTGCACCGGCTCAGGGCAGTACAACTCGGCGCGGATGACATGGCCTGCCAGCTGGAGTCGCCAACGGCGCAAAAGTTGACTTGGACGGTCCAGGCCGGCGCGGCGATAAAGTGCCACGTTGGAGACCCGCTCGTAGCTGATCTTAAAGGCGGCGTGCAGCAGGCCAGCATGCGCCACATCGACTTGTTGCTCGAGCGAGTCCGTCAGCGTCCAGGTCTCGGCGTTGTACAGCAAGACGGTCTCGATCACCGCCCGAAACAGCGCCGCCCTCTGGCGATCTGGCAGGGCCTCGGACTGCAGGACCGACCTTATCGAACGGAAGGCAGCCCAGGCAAGTCCTCGGCGACGCCGCAGGTCTTCGCGGACGTCAGGGACCAGACCGCCGAGGTAGACGAACTGCTGACAGCGCGGAAGTTCTGTCGCCTGGCCGTCAGCGCCTCGGCAGGATATTGCAGCCTCGATGTTGCTCGGCACGCAGAGCACGACGGTCTTCTGCGCGTTGACCACCAGGCCGACACTCGCTGCAACGGCAACCAGCCTGTCCAGCTGCCGTTGGGCGCCCTCGACGGTCGAGGACAGCAGGGCGAGATCGTCGGCGTAGCCAAGCACGCTGAGCCGCCTCTCCGGTTGACGTCGACCCACGCGTCGCCGCAGCAGAAAGCCGTCGTCGTTGGTAGGCAGAGCAGTCCGTAGCACCCAATCAAGCACCAGAATAAACAGGAACGGCGCCAGCGTATCTCCCTGGAGCACCCCGGAGGATGTCTCGAAGAAGTCCGACAGGCCGTCCGGTGTCGAAACTGCAGCAGTCGTCTCGCGGTACATCGCCATGACCGCGGCGATCAGCTGCTCTGGCACGTTGTACGCCCGAAGCACCTTGGGGAGCGCGGCCCTGACGACCGAGTCGAAGGCCTTCTTGAAATCAACAAAGATAACAATCAGGATCGACTGGCGTGTCCGCGCCTCCTCGATGACTCGCCGAAGAGCTAGGATCTGCGTCACTGTGCCGCGATGGGGCCGAAACCCGTTCTGCTCCGGTCGCAGATAGGGATCGAGCACGGGCTGCAACCGCGATAACAGTATCCGGTTAAACAGCTTCGCAGGGCAGGACTGAAGGCAGATGCCTCGATGCTCCTCAAGCTTGGTGGTGCCGGGCTTCTTCGGAATTGCGACGATGTGGGCTGTAGTCCATTCGTTGGGCGCACCCTCACCGGAAAGCACGCGGTTCATCACTCTGGCGACCTCAGCGGCCACGCAGTTGATGCGCAATGCTTCGATGGGCACCTCGTCCGGACCTAGCGCTTTGCCGCCCGGCGACTTCCGAGCGAACCTCACAACGTCGTCTGGGCTGATTGGTGCAACGCTGAAACTCTCCTCCGTCGGCAACGGCGTCTCCGGCGGCAGCGTCAGACTGTCGGGCAGCGGGGGTGGCGGCGCGTTCACGATGGCGGCGAAGAACTCGCGCAGCTCATTTCTGCGCTCATCCGCAGTGTCGCCTGCCAGGTTGAGCTGTAAGCGCCGCTTTCGCCCCGTCCGAGTGTTGATGGCGGACCAGGCCACGCGCCCTCTGGCGTCGGGACCGGCGGCAGAGACAGCCTGAATAACGTCGTCAACAGCGGCCTGTTGCCGCTGCAGGTAGACAGACGCCAAGGCCTCCTCCGCCTCGCGAGTTGGTCGCCCACTCAGACGAAGCCTCTCCAGGTCTTCCCTCGCTGCGTTGATCGCGGGGTCGTCATGGCTTATAAATTAGCTATATTATTGTATTAGCATAGACTGCTAATTATTTTTGGTTTGTATATTAATATTCAAAAGTTGAAAAGAAATGATTCATTCTTCATATTATAAATTCTTTGGCTTATCTATCCAGTGCCTAGTGTAGGCCTTAAAATTATATTAATTAAATGAATCTAAATATTAGAATGCTTTGAACTCAAAATAAATTATAAAAATTAGTATAAAATCATTTATTAATAAATAATACAATTTTTTATATTACCTTTTGAGTGAAAGTCAATTTTTTTTCTTTAGCTATATTTATGCAACAATAATTATAAAAAGAAAATTTTATTTTTTTAATCTTATCTTTGAATAACATATTAAGCATGAGTTTTTTAAATGTATTTATTAAAAAACTTTAATATAAGCTTAAATTCAATATTATCCTATTATCAAAATTTAAAAATTTTATAACTTAGTAGTGGCAAAATAAAAAAAAATTGTTTTTTTTCATAAATTTTATACAAGGTCTTACATATGATCCACAAGTATATTGCAATTATATTGCTATCAAAATTAATGAAAATTTCCTAGATCTCAATCAAATTGTACCTAGCAAAATGCCTAATTTATGAGGCACCACTTGATACTTAATGGCTGCATTAACAATTCAACAATTTATTCCCCAATTGCAGCTGTGAGCACCCCGGCTCCTCATTGCCAACCATCCTTATCCTCTTGAATACCCTCAGCAGAACAGCTCAACACTGGCTAACCCGCAGATGGAGCCGCAGGTGGTTAGGAAGACCGACTTCGTGGTTGGCGGCAAGTTCAAGCTGACCAGAAAGATTGGCAGCGGCTCATTTGGCGAAATCTACCTGGGCGTGAGCATCGTCAATGGCGAGGAGGTGGCCGTGAAGCTGGAGCCCGTCACTGCCCGCCACCCGCAGCTGCTGTACGAGAGCAAGGTGTACAAAATCCTGCAGGACGGCATCGGCATTCCCAGCGTCAGGTAAATCGGTCTCCAACACTGCCTGATATGTTGTGTAGAATTTGTTGCTCACCATCACTGATTGAAATTGGCGCAGGTGGTACGGCCAGGACGGCGTGAAGAACCAGTACAACTGTCTGGTGATGGACCTGCTGGGCCCCAGCCTGGAGGACCTGTTCACCTTCTGCTCGCGCCGCTTCACCATGAAGACTGTGCTGATGCTGGCCGACCAGATGCTCTGCCGCATCGAATTCGTGCACAACAAGAACTTCATCCACAGGTGAGGGTCTGACCCGGCTGACTGACAGCTCAGCAATACTCGTAGCTCGCGCTGTTTCCCTTCTCAGCCGTTCTCGCCTGCCCCCCCCCCCCGGGTTATCTCCGCCAGTCCCTTCTGCCATGAAACTCTGCCCGCCCTCAGCTGGGCGCCGGCCCCCCCCCCCCCCTGCCCTGCCCTCAGACCTTTTCCGACTGACTGTGCGGGTGGCGTGTCTGCCCGCGTTTTTAATTAGCAAACCGGCGCGACCCGCCCTCGAATGACACCGCAAGGGGGAAGGGAAGAGCTGCGTATTTTTTTTAAAGTGCACCGACTTAAGGCTGGTTTGAAAGCGTCTAGTTTTTTATTAAAGCCCGTAGTTTGCCCTGTTCCCTCAGCTATACGCGCTTCTATTGCTTACAAAACTTTTCCTGGATAGCTGTGATCTCCACCTTATATCTCACGGTGATCCCTAATTTTTTTTCATTTAACTGTGATCCCCAGTTTACTCATCCCACTGTGTTCTCCAATTTACTCATCCCACTGTGATCCCTGATTTACTCATCCCACTGATCCCCACTTTTCTCATCCCACTGTGATCCCCGATTTACTCATCCCCCTGATCCCCACTTTACTCATCCAACTGTTATCCCCACTTTACTCATCCAACTGTTATCCCCACTTTACTCATCCAACTGTTATCCCCAATTTACTCATCCCACTGATCCCCACTTTTCTCATCTCACTGTGATCGTCAATTCAATCGTGATCCCCAGCTTGCGCATCCCACTGCCACCCCAACCCATCTCGCCCCTTGCAGAGACATCAAGCCGGACAATTTCCTGATGGGCATCGGGCGGCACTGCAACAAGCTGTTCCTGGTGGACTTCGGCCTGGCCAAGAAGTACCGGGACTCGCGCTCCAAAACTCACATCCCTTACAGGGACGACAAGAACCTGACCGGCACTGCCCGCTACGCGTCCGTCAACGCCCACGCCGGCATCGAGCAGTCGCGGCGCGACGACCTCGAGAGTCTCGGCTACGTGTTCATGTACTTCCTCAGGTCTTCGCTGCCCTGGCAGGGGCTGAAGGTGAGCAGCTGGTGGCTCTGGCCTCTCAGATCCTCAGATTTATCTACTGGCCTCCCCGGTCCTCAGCTTCATCTACTGGCCTCCCAGATTCCTAGCTTCATCTACTGGCCTACCAGATTCCTAGCTTCATCCACTGGCCTCCCAGATTCCTAGCTTCATCTAGTGGCCTCCCAGATGCTCAGCTTCATCTAGTGGCCTCCCAGATGCTCAGCTTCATCTAGTGGCCTCCCAGATGCTCAGCTTCATCTAGTGGCCTCCCAGATGCTCAGCTTCATCTACTGGCCTCCCAGATGCTCAGCTTCATCTACTGGCCTCCCAGATGCTCAGCTTCATCTAGTGGCCTCCCCGATCCTCAGCTTCATCTAGTGGCCTCCCAGATGCTCAGCTTCATTTAGTGGCCTCCCAGATGCTCAGCTTCATCTAGTGGCCTCCCAGATGCCCAGCTTCATCTAGGTGCCTCCCCGATCCTCAGCTTCATCTAGTGGCCTCCCCGATCCTCAGCTTCATCTAGTGGCCTCCCAGATGCTCAGCTTCATCTAGTGGCCTCCCCGATCCTCAGCTACATCCACTGGCCTCCCAGATGCCCAGCTTCATCAAGTGGTCTCCCAGATGCTCAGCCTGATTTACTTACTCCCAGATCCCTAGACGCGAGATGCAACAAGCACAAGGCCAAAGAACTCGAGCACTATCGGATTAATTAAAACAAGCAGAAAGCTTCGCCTTATTTGCAACTATTATCCCGTGTTTCGGCCAGACACGAGTTTTTTTTAACTGGCTGTCATTTCATGCAACCTCTGACTATTCTGGGTGGAAAAAATATTCACGAGTGGCGGTGCTGGAAAACTTAGAACTCTTGAAAGTTGGGCTCAGGGCGTGCCCCCCGCCTGCCCAGCAACCGCCCGCCCTGCACCTTTCCGCCATTGTACCGGCCTGCCACTCTCCACAGCTATTGTCTGCCGTGGCCATTCTCTCTCCCCTACGCATCAAGCCGATTGTATTAGTGCACCGCGCCTTGGCCCGGCCTCCAAGCCTCACTCTGTTTGGCTCTCTCCGGTGGGCCTCTGCATTCTGTGCAGCTTTCTTTCGGCTGGTCTCTCCTTTTTCTTGTACTGGCCGGCCTGTTGTGTCTGCCTGTGTCTGTTGTTTGTCATGCCTGCTATGGCCCATCTCTTTCGCCATGTTGTGCCAGATATGCTTGATTTGATTCTGTCTGACCCTGAGATCTTGCAACTTCCCGCGTCTCACCTGAGGTGTCCCAATCTCATATGTCTCACCCTAAGATGTCCCACTCACCTGTCTCACCCTAAGATGTCCCACTCTCACCCGTCTCACCCTAAGATGTCCCACTCTCACCCGTCTCACCCTAAGATGTCCCACTCTCACCCGTCTCACCCTAAGATGTCCCAATCTCACCCGACCCGTCTCACCCTAAGATGTCCCACTCTCACCCGTCTCGCACTGAGGTGCCCCACTCTCACCCGTCTCACCCTAAGATGTTCCACTCTGACCTGTCTCACCCTAAGATGTCCCACTCCCACCCGTCTCACCCTAAGATGTCCCACTCCCACCCGTCTCACCCTAAGATGTCCCACTCCCACCTGTCTCACCCTAAGATGTCCCACTCCCACCTGTCTCACCCTAAGATGTCCCACTCCCACCTGTCTCACCCTAAGATTTCCCACTCTCACCTGTCTCACCCTAAGATGTCCCACTCCCACCCGTCTCACCCTAAGATGTCCCACTCCCACCTGTCTCACCCTAAGATGTCCCACTCCCACCCGTCTCACACTGAGATGTCCCACTATCCCCGCATGTCTCACCTTAAGATTTCGCCATCTCTCTGCCCAGGCGAACAACAAGAAGCAGAAGTACGAGCGCATCTACGAGAAGAAGGTGTCCACCCCGATTGAGAGCCTGACCAAGGGCTACCCGCCCGAGTTCAGCCGCTACCTGAGCTACTGCCGCAACCTCAAGTTCGAGGAGGCCCCCGACTATCGCTGGCTGCGCGAGAACTTCCGCATCCTGTTCCGCACCCTCAACTTCGTGTTCGACTACGTGTTCGACTGGACCCTGCTGAAGCAGCGTGCCAGCACGGCCGCCAGCAGCGCCGGCCTGGCGCCGAACCAGGTGGCGCACAGGTGAGCGCCCGTCTCAGTCCGTCCGCGCCGCCGAAGCTCCTCCCGCCTCAACTCGTGTTTTCTGTCTGCTGTTCGATTCGGCCTGCTTTGGGTCCGTGGACCTGCCCTGTCTGCTTTTTTTAAATCTCCAAGCTATTTGATTGGCGCGTTTATAGATGACCAACTCCTGTCAGTTTTAGCCGCCACTCGACTATTAATTCACCGTTTTTTGATGAGCCTTTGAGTTCGTTTTTAATGCTGCCGCGTTGTTTTCTAATTAATGCGTTCAGCTCCGTCACCTGGTCAGCAAGTGCGCAAGGCACCCAGCCAGGTCGCTCCCTGATTTGTAACTGCCTAATCTTCAGTTTCCTTACAGGCATGCCTGTCTGTCTGTCTGCCTGCCTGTCTCACTAAGCCTGTCCGCGTTCCCTCAATTAACTTATGCTTATGTATGTTGGCCTTATTGTGTACTTTTCCTTTCAGCCTACGAGCGTACGATTTGGCTTCACACTATTGCTATTGCTGTTATTATTGTTATTTTTTAATTTTCAATCGGCACGCAGAAATTAACTTCGCGTCCTCAACTCGCTACTGAACAGTCTGGCGAGTAGCGCGTTGGCAATTTTTTAAAAATATATTTAGATGCGAAATTCGACCATATATTCGAGCTAACTAGCGCAAGCACTGGCGCTCCCCTCTGCTGTCCTGCACTGATGCTCCGCCTGCTCACGGCCGCCCCTGCGCTGGCCGTCTCACAATTGGACGCTTTTTACCATATGCCTGACTGCGCGCGCGTGAATATTTATTTAATTTAATATTGACGTGGATTATTGCCCGCCGCTTATCAGTGTTGGGCGTTCAATTAACTGCGTAATGATTATCAAATCTATGATTCAATTATGATTGCTCTGTTTCAGCTTAAAAGATGTGCGAGTAACAGTAACACTTTGTGCGATCGATAATACTGCGTATTGCAAATGGCTGGCCTAGCTGAGAGTCTTCCAGTTGTATTCTTTATTTTACAATTCACCCTCCAGAAGGGGTGGTGATTTGCACAAGGACAACGTAAGAGTTGTTCTTTAGTTGTTCTTGGATACGGAGGACATCCTGATTTTGCTGCTGGCTTGGTTTTTAAATTAGCTACAAATACTCGCTACAGCCTACTCAAATATTCATACTAAGAGTAGGCTGTTTCACGCGTATCTATTTTCTCAGGAATTTTAAGGAGCCCTCTGTGCTTTTGGCCTATCTATGGCATCATCCCGACAGTTTTTAACTGCTTGTTTGATGGCTGGCTTTGGAAGAGGTAGAAAATATGAAATAAGAGTTCTTCGGGTTGGGCGCAGCCTCGTGTACTCGCAGAAGCTGGAATTCCAGCTGCATCCGCTGGAGCTATTTCACACTGCAGCACCAATTCGCGTGAGTAAAATTTTCAGCATTGCTATCGATCTAGCTGCTTAGCAATCAATGTACTTTATTCTCTTCTTCTAGTCAGCTTCATGCGCTGTCAGCAAATGTTATCATTTTTTAGCAGTGATCCATTCGCATCGTGGATCTCTGTTTGTACTTCCGCACAGACCCAAATAGCGCCAAGGTACATCTGTGCGAATTAAAAACTTTATCAAATTCAAGCTAGTGGGACTAAGATCCCAGTCATACTAAATAAATTCCAGCTTCATTTTCTGGCCTCCCAGATGCTCAGCTTCATCTAGTGGTCTCCCAGATGCTCAGCTTCATCTACTGGCCTCCCAGATGCTCAGCTTCATCTAGTGGCCTCCCAGATGCTCAGCTTCATCTAGTGGCCTCCCCGATCCTCAGCTTCATCTACTGATCTACTGGCCTCCCAGATGCCCAGCTTCATCTAGTGGTCTCCCAGATGCTCAGCTTCATCTACTGGCCTCCCAGATGCTCAGCTTCATCTAGTGGCCTCCCAGATGCTCAGCTTCATCTAGTGGCCTCCCAGATGCTCAGCTTCATCTAGTGGCCTCCCAGATGCTCAGCTTCATCTACTGATCTACTGGCCTCCCAGATGCCCAGCTTCATCTAGTGGTCTCCCAGATGCTCAGCTTCATCTACTGGCCTCCCAGATGCTCAGCTTCATCTAGTGGCCTCCCAGATGCTCAGCTTCATCTAGTGGCCTCCCAGATGCCCAGCTTCATCTAGTGGCCTCCCAGATGCTCAGCTTCATCTACTGATCTACTGGCCTCCCAGATGCTCAGCTTCATCTAGTGGCCTCCCAGATGCTCAGCTTCATCTAGTGGCCTCCCAGATGCTCAGCTTCATCTAGTGGCCTCCCCGATCCTCAGCTTCATCTAGTGGCCTCCCAGATGCTCAGCTTCATCTAGTGGCCTCCCAGATGCTCAGCTTCATCTAGTGGCCTCCCAGATGCTCAGCTTCATCTAGTGGCCTCCCAGATGCTCAGCTTCATCTAGTGGCCTCCCAGATGCTCAGCTTCATCTACTGATCTACTGGCCTCCCAGATGCCCAGCTTCATCTAGTGGTCTCCCAGATGCTCGGCTTCATCTACTGGCCTTCCAGATGCTCAGCTTCATCTAGTGGCCTCCCAGATGCTCAGCTTCATCTACTGGCCTCCCAGATGCTCAGCTTCATCTACTGGCCTCCCAGATGCTCAGCTTCATCTAGTGGCCTCCCAGATGCTCAGCTTCATCTAGTGGCCTCCCAGATGCTCAGCTTCATCTAGTGGTCTCCCAGATGCTCAGCTTCATCTAGTGGCCTCCCAGATGCTCAGCTTCATCTAGTGGCCTCCCAGATGCTCAGCTTCATCTAGTGGCCTCCCAGATGCTCAGCTTCATCTACTGATCTACTGGCCTCCCAGATGCCCAGCTTCATCTAGTGGTCTCCCAGATGCTCAGCTTCATCTACTGGCCTCCCAGATGCTCAGCTTCATCTAGTGGCCTCCCAGATGCTCAGCTTCATCTACTGGCCTCCCAGATGCTCAGCTTCATCTAGTGGCCTCCCAGATGCTCAGCTTCATCTAGTGGCCTCCCAGATGCTCAGCTTCATCTAGTGGCCTCCCAGATGCCCAGCTTCATCTAGTGGCCTCCCAGATGCTCAGCTTCATCTACTGATCTACTGGCCTCCCAGATGCCCAGCTTCATCTAGTGGTCTCCCAGATGCTCGGCTTCATCTACTGGCCTTCCAGATGCTCAGCTTCATCTAGTGGCCTCCCAGATGCTCAGCTTCATCTACTGGCCTCCCAGATGCTCAGCTTCATCTACTGGCCTCCCAGATGCTCAGCTTCATCTACTGGCCTCCCAGATGCTCAGCTTCATCTAGTGGCCTCCCAGATGCTCAGCTTCATCTAGTGGCCTCCCAGATGCTCAGCTTCATCTAGTGGCCTCCCAGATGCTCAGCTTCATCTAGTGGTCTCCCAGATGCTCAGCCTGATTTACTTACTCCCAGATCCCTAGACGCGAGATGTAACAAACACAAGGCCAAATAACTTTGCCGAAAAGAAATTCCAGCATATTTTCCGAAAAACGCATATGTAAAAGGAAAATTTTCCAAACTGGCTGAAATGCCGAAAGCTGTTAAAAACTCTCGTTGCTTAGAAAAAGCAGAGGGTCTGAACTCTCCAGAGCCCAGGCATGTCCGACAGCTCCAAACACAGCCGGCGTCGCAGGTCGCGACGCTCGTCGCACTCGCCTTCAAGATCTCCCGCCGATACCGACGCCGACACCTGCGGCGGCCTGCCAGCCGGTATTCGTAGCGTCGGCCGGCACCAGAAGGTCCGCCTCTGGCTCAGCACCTTCTGCGACGGCCGGAGCCTCTCAGCGTCGGCGCCAACGGCCGCCTCGGCGGGCCCGGACTCGGCCTCGCTGGTCACCTGGCGCCGGTGGGGCCAGCGCGGCGCCGGCGCCCCCACCGCCTGGTGCGCCTTTGACGACAGCGGAACCTTCTCCGCAGAGTCGGGCGCCTGCGCTGGTGAGTTGGGCGGCTGTTGAGTGCGAAGCTCGCCATTTTGCATTGCAAGTCACTGATTCAGAGGACTAGCAGTTACTCGTGTACGCCGTACTTTTATTCAATAGTACTCGCTGTATGCGTTACCATTCAGAAATTTTCACTATTACATAAAAATGCTCACCATCGTTTAACAGTACATGATCAGTGACAATGGTCCAACGCCATTCACTAATATCACCATCCTTCAAGAATTTTCCCCACCAGTCACCAATGTCACCACCATTCACTAATACCCACCGTCACGAACCCGACGAACTCCCGACGTGCAACGCAGACTCGCAGCAGCCGCGGTCCCGCTGCTCAACCGGGCGCAGCAGCCTGCAGCTGCGCAAGCCGAGCATCGTCAACCTGAGGAGTCCATGGTCGGTGAGTTCGCCGTGCAGAAATGTGCGAGCCTGAGACAGAAATCCGCAAACCCATGCCGCCCCGTTTCCCGTTTCAGTCAACGAGCAACCTGTCGGCCAGAGGATCGGCCTGTAAGTCTGGGGAGGCGGGCATTTCTGCTAGACCGCCCTCTCACACCCAGTTGAACCCGCCAATTGCAGCGGCGCGGACCTCGCTGAACCGGCTGCTGCTGAATCGGCTGAACCTGCTGACCTGCTCCACCCCGACGCCGCAGCTGGGAGGTCAGGATTTAGTCACGTGATTATCGCCGGGGAGGCAGGATTTAGTCACGTGATTATCGCCGGGGAGGCAGGATTTAGTCACGTGATTATCGCCGGGGAGGCAGGATTTAGTCACTTGATTATCGCCGGGGAGGCAGGATTTAGTCACGTGATTATCGCCGGGGAGGCAGGATTTAGTCTCGTGATTATCGCCGGGGGGGCAGGATTTAGTCACGTGATTATCGCCGGGGAGGCAGGATTTAGTCACGTGATTATCGCCGGGGAGGCAGGATTTAGTCACTTGATTATCGCCGGGGAGGCAGGATTTAGTCACGTGATTATCGCCGGGGAGGCAGGATTTAGTCACGTGATTATCGCCGGGGGAGGCAGGATTTAGTCAGGTGATTATCGCCGGGGGAGGCAGGATTTAGTCACGTGATTATCGCCGGGGGAGGCAGGATTTAGTCAGGTGATTATCGCCGGGGGAGGCAGGATTTAGTCACGTGATTATCGCCGGGGGAGGCAGGATTTAGTCAGGTGATTATCGCCGGGGGAGGCAGGATTTAGTCACGTGATTATCGCCGGGGGACGCAGGATTTAGTCACGTGATTATCGCCGGGGGAGGCAGGATTTAGTCAGGTGATTATCGCCGGGGGAGGCAGGATTTAAGGTGAAGTAAGCGTTGATGAGGCTAAGCAGAGCCTGGCCCCCAACCATCCCAGAGGGCTACTCGGTGAGGTCCGCCACCGCCGAATGGCTGCGGCACAACTCCGAGGAGCTGACGGTGGCAAGCAACGCGGCCACCCAGAAGCTCAGCCGGCCCACCAGGCGCAGCTCTGCTCCACAAAAGAAATCAGTGAGTCAGTGAGCGCAGGGTCCGCCCTGCTGCCTCAGCTCCGCCTGTCCGATTCCCCCCTGTCTCCTGTTGGCCATCCCTGATCGAATTGCTGCATCGCCTTGATCCCCAGTCAGCAGAGCCGAGGCGCTCAACCAAGCCAGCAAAGCCGTCCGCTGCGGTCGAGGTGGTGAAGCCGTCGGCTTCATCGGGCGTCGAGGACGGCGACGGCGGCGGTGACAGCTCCGGGCCCAGCAGCATGACGCCCAGCGAGGAGCTGGTGCGCCATCCGGAGCCGTACCACGTCCGCATCCTGCCGGCCATGTGCTACCTGGTGTGGCGGCCCAACATGCTGCGCCGGGAGTGCCTGATCGAGCGCGGCCAGACCGCCTACATGAACGCCCTGCAGCCCAGCTCGCTGCCCATGCAGCACCTCATCGCCGCCGTGGCCGCCCGCCTGGACGTCGAAGTGCCCCTGCTGGACAGCCTGCGGCCCGAGTACGCCCAGCGGGTGCCCAAGTTCGAGTACGTCTTCCGCTGGCACACGCCCAATGGTGAGCCTCCGGCCCCGTGTGGGCTCCCCGCCTCATCCGAGCTGACTCCAGGCTCCCCCCCCTGCCACCAGGCCAGCGAATTCAGCTGAGCGACAGGATCACGGACATCGACCATCCGGCGGGGCAGACCGGCGATGCCGAGTCGCCAGTCCGCGTGTTCATCGCCGGGTCTCCGGGCTGGCTGACCCGGGCGAAGTGAGCCGGAGGGAGGGCCGGTCGGACTCGCTGTCGAATTCACTGATCAAGAGAACTCGGACTCGTGCAGATTTTGTTTGACCCGCTAGCAACTTCTGTAAGCTCCCAGCAGCTCCTAGTAGCCATCTAGTGCGAACATTTTTTAGCACCGCTCAGATACACATGCGGCGAGCAGTGGTTTTGGTCATCAGTTCTTTAGTAGGGACATAGCACCCTGACTGGCTTTGACTTGAACTGAGTTTGACAATGCGGTGACGTAAATAAAAAAAACAATGGACTTCTCAAGATTAGGGAGATAATCCTGGAGATAAATTTTTTTAGACTGCTTAGGTAGACAAGTCTGTTCTGCCAGATAGTTGTGAAGAAAAGTCTGTACAGTTCAGTATTATTTTGCCACGCAGAGTTAAACAGCGCTGCCGTCCCTCTCATATCTGTCGCATTGTGTCTCTTTCTGTTGCATTTGAGAAGGTGAAAATGAACATTTCTGTCTAAAAGCGTCCTTTGCGGCGGCTACGTGCGCTCTCGCATCCTTCATACTGGGCGGCCCCGAGAGTTCGATAGAAAATTTATTGCAACGGCCAGCTTCAGCGGGCCGAGTTGCAGTACAGTTGTGCAGAAGCAGTCTTGCAAGAGTTGAGCAAAACCTGCATAGAGCGCATCTGGCCGAGTTGCACTGCGCAATTTCCTGTTGCTGGCTGCAAACTTCCGCACTTCCGCTGCCAAGCTGATGGCCGCCGCCTCTGAACTCGCCGACCAGCTGCGGGCTGCGCTGGAGGCCGACGACCGCGAGCAGCTGCTGTGGCTGTGCGGCCAGCTGGACAGCAACCTGACGGTCCGGGCCAACGGAGACGAGGAATCCATTGTCCATCAGGTGGCTCGTAAGTCCTACGGCCTCGCCTGCCTGAAGCTGCTAGTTGACAAATTCGGCGCCGCCTGTCTGAGGCAGCGCAGCAACAGGTGGGGCAACTCGCCCCTGCACCTGGCCGCCCTGAACGGCGACGCCAAGTTCATGGAATTCGTGCACGCCCACCTGGGACGGGAGTGCTTCGAGCTGAGGGGCGAGTTCGGCCGCACCGCCCTGCACATGGCCGCCAAGAACACGCAGGGCAACTCGGCGCTGAAGTGGCTGGCTCGCAGCGGCGGGCCGCGCTGCCTGGAAGTTCCGGATTCCTTCGGCGACACGCCGGTGCACATGGCAGGCCTGGCACCAGGACTCGGACTCGATGAAGTTCATCAAGGAGCAGCTCGGATCCGACTGCTTCCTCCAGCGGGGACAAGTCGGCCGCACCGCGGTTCACCGGGCCGCCATGAACTCCGGCGGCAACTCGGCCTTCATTTGGCTCGTCGGCGAGTTCGGCGCGGACTGTCTGACCGTCAGGGACGATGAGGGAAACACGGCCGTTCATCTGGCCGCCTGGAAGCAGGACTCGGACTCGATCAAGTTCATCAAGGGGCAGCTGGGGTCGCTGAACTTGATGCTCAAAGGGCAGAACGGGATGACTGTGGTGCACTTTGCCGCTCTCAACACCAGCAGCAACTCCGCCCTGGCCTGGTGCGTCAAGGATCTGGGCCCGAACTGTCTGCTTGCCAAGGATGCGTCCGGCACGATGCCGATCCACCTGGCAGCCCAGCACCAGGAC
This sequence comes from Macrostomum cliftonense, assembly GCA_950096795.1. NCBI lineage: Eukaryota > Metazoa > Platyhelminthes > Macrostomidae > Macrostomum > Macrostomum cliftonense. The sequence continues at coordinate 231,663 of CATNEM010000317.1, forward strand.
GAGAAGTCGGTGCAGCTGGCGGTGACGTCACTCGGACCGGACTGCCTCACTCTGGCAGGCGAAAAGCGGCGCACGGCGGTCCACTTCGCCGCCACCAACTCCAGCAGCAACTCCGCGCTGAGGTGGATCGTCAGCCTGCTGGGGCCCCGACTGTCTGACGCTGAGGGACGCTGATGGCAGCATGGCTCTGCATCTGGCTGCTCAGCACCAAGGCGTGGACTCGCTGAGGCTCATCAAGGACTCGCTGGGTGTCGCCGCCTTCAAGCTGGAGGGCCGGGACTGTCAGACGGTGGCTCACTTCGCCGCCCAGAGCGGCCGCAAGCAGGAGCTGATCGCCTGGATTGTCAGCGAGGTCGGGCCGCGGAGTCTGCTGGTGTCAGACGCCCTGGGCAGGACGCCGGCCGACCTCGCTGGCTACTATGAGTAGGCAGTTGAGTTCGCCGACTCGCGAATCTTCATTGGAACTTTAGACAGCTTAATGGATTGCTTATTCAAGACGCAAACTAACAGTGCAGTAAAGCAAATGAAGTCCTGCCGACCGAATTCCAGGAATCCCTCTACAATTTAGTTTGAAGTGCTTAACATATAGTTCTTCCCGCATACATCAACATACAGTACGAGTATTTATGTTATTTATATTTATATTTGGCTCCAACTAAACCCAGTAAACTGTTGCTCTGCAATGCCATCTGCCGGAGTCCATTTATTTATTAACCATGCAGTGTTCTTTGAATCTGAAGTTATTAACAAATAAACCAGTAGAGATGGTGAGCACCGCTCAGTTTTACCTGCCCGTTTACCAGCAAAACTAGCCAAACAATGATTTGCTCTCTTCTGCTTCTATTTGGCATTTGCTAGGAAGCTTTTGAGCGGTGACTGTCCGTCCCGAAACAGTTGCAGTCAAAATTTTAATTGCTGGTCTTTGAGCAAAGGACTCGCTGATTGAGACTTCCAAGCGGGAATAATTCTAGAAGTGGGCAGAGGCCAGGCCAATGGGGCAGGTTGAGCCGCGGGCTCCGGCATGGAAGCAATTATAAAAATGATGATTGCAACGTCACCTGCTCTAACCTGCGCATCTGTCACCGGGGCAGCTTGAGCCGTTGAAGACTCGGCATCAGGAATAATTGATGTCACAGCCAGCCCCAGGCTAAAATTCCAAAACTCCCAAAACTCCCAAAGCAGGCGGGGTTAATAGTGCGCGGCCCAGCAACTAAGCGCCCATTGGTTTGACTCCCCCTTCCCCAGCAGGAGCAGCTGTGGCATCACTGAGTCAGAGGCGGTGAGGTGCTGCTGCGACGGATAATTTGCTTAATAAATGAGGCACCCAAGAGCGTTGCTGCAGGCAAAGTGCGAGCAAATTCATTCAGTTTAGCAGCAGAAGCAGTCATGGCGGACACGCCAACAGTCCATCGGCAGCAGAGATCTGCAGCAGAAATAGTCCGCAGCGAGTGGAACAGCTTCAGAACTTCCTCGTCGGTCCGCGGGCTGAAGAAGACGACGACCTCGCCGACGCTGGGCCTGAGGCTGTTCTGGATTCTGTTCCTGCTGGCGTCGCTCGGCGTCACGATCGCGCAGATTCACAACGTGCTGTCGGTGTACTTCAAGCACCAGGACGCCACCATCATGCAGACGCGCATTCAGGAGAACGCGCCCCAGAAATTCCCGGCCATGTCGTTCTGCAGGCAGCAGCCCTTCCGCGAGGCCAGCGTCGTCAAGCAGAAACTCGAGCGGCGCAACGCCACCTTCCACTCGCGCGAGGATTACAGTCTGTTCCTCAACCGGGAAACGCAGAACTTGATGCTGCTGAACCTGACCCCGTTCGAGATGGGTTCGCGCTCGCAGCTGATTATGATTCTGCACGACACGCTGGAGGAGTTCATCGCCCAGATTCCGACAGCAGCGATTCCGGAGGTTGCCTGTGCCGCTCAATCACCTGGCTTTGTACATCAAAATCACCTTCCAGAATTTCTCAACCGCGGTTTATCACGTGTCTTTTGATGCCGTCGTGGAGTTCACCAACCACACAGATTATACCGGCTACACGAGCAGGTTCATCAGCTACTCGACCTTCTACCATCAGCAATACTTGCTGTGCAGCACCATCAAATTCGATGTAAGTTGCGTTGAAATTGCTGGACGCGCATTCAATGGAGCCGAGTTTAGTGACTGGCCTCAATTCTCAAATTATGAGCGCATGTTCGAAACTTTTCCGAACTTGTTCATGAATTAATAACTTATGTTTACGGCAAACATAAAGGCTATCAAGGCTATCATAGGGCTGATGCCCTAAAGATCCACCCGATTTGCTAATTTGTCGATTTTTCATCTTAGATTCTCAACTCACTCACTCACTCACTCACTCTGTCACCCCACTCACTCCCGCTCATTCATTCATTCCCTCACCTACTCACTCACTTACTTTGTCACTCACTCATTCACCCATTCACTCACTCACTCACCCACTCACTCACTACTCACTCACCCACTCACTTACTCACTTACTCACTCACTCACCCACTCACTTACTCTCACCCACTCACTAACTCACATACTCACTCACCCACTTACTAACTCACTCACTCACCCACTCATTCACGCCCTCACCTACTCACTCACTCACTCACCCAACCACTCATTCACACCTTCACCTACTCACTCTGTCACTCACTCACCTACTGACTCACTCACTCACTCACCCACTCACCCAATAATTCTCACACTCGCTGAAACCGGTTTTTTCAGCTGCCCGAGAAAGAACTCAAGCGCATAACTTCGGTGGATTTGCTGCTCTGGAACCCGGAAATGAAATTCACGACAGACCCGCACAATGCCGCGTCCCGAGCATCTTTCCTTCACGGGTTCATGAGTGGCGATTCGATTCTGCTGGCGCTCCACCCGCCTGAAGTTCACGGCCTGGCCGCCATGTACAGCTCAGCCGTCTACCTGGCGCACGGAAAAATGAACGAGCTGTACTTTGACGTCTCCGTGTCCGAGTTCGTGAAGTGCGTGGACCACCAGCTGGAGCACGGCAGCGCAGGACAGTTCTACTTCTCAAGTGCACACTGCAGGTAAGTGGTCGAACGGCATCCGTAAAACTACCTGTAGTGCAGAACTGACAGCCACCATGCAAATAAAACTTTGCAGCTTCTTGGAGCTGGACGCGCAGTTCAGGCAAAAGTGCAACTGCACTTACGACCCGATGGCCTTCCCGATGAGCAGATGCGGCCAGCTGGCGGCAGGCGATTCGGTGTGGAGCGAGTTCGACAGGCGCACCAATTGCATCAGGCAGATCAGCGCCGAGAGCGCCGCCTGCAAGCTGCCGGCCTGTACCCTCACCGAGTACCTGGTGTCGCCGCTGTTTTACGACTGGGGGATCAACGACTTCCAGTGGAAGTGGTTCTGGGATTTCGTCACCAACTGGGAGAGCGGCCTGGTGCAGTATTGGCAATACAGAGCGCTGAACAGTTCCCAGAGAGCTCAGAAGCTTCAGCAGTCGCTGTTCAACTTCACGGAGCTCAGCAGGCACCTGTCGTCGGTGAGAATCGTTCGCCGCTCACTCAAGACAACATTCGCCACCGAGGTGCCGCTGACCAGCGCCGCGAATCTGCTCAGCAGCCTCGGCGGCGCGCTGTCCATGTACATGGGCGTCACCCTGACTATTGTGGCTGAGATTATCGAGTTTACCGTTCTGGTTGCCATGGCTGTGTGCAGCAGGAGCAGGAGCGGGGCTGTGATCCACGTTCAGGAGGTTGCGGCGAAGCACTGAGATTGAGGCAAAGGCTATTTCTTTGGAGGACTCGCACGCCCCTTGAAGCAATTCAAGTGCTTTGAACCAAGCCTAAAACTAAAAGCTAAATCTGCAGGAGGGCTGCAGGCACTTTCACGCTTAAGGCGACATCGTCCCACAACCAGCGACTGGGCATGACTGTCCATTGCGCTGACCCTGAAGCGCGTTCAGTCACACTAAATACGGTATGCAGGCATAGACACACACACAGGCCGGCACCCAGTCACGCACTCACATAGTGTGTACAAGCGGCGGTTCCAGGAATGTACACTCTCTATGCCTTGGGGGTTGCCCTCATGGTCGTAAATTGCACAACTGGCCCATAGCCCAACCAATTCGTGCACAAGGCCACAAATTAATGTGACCCTGCACATGAAGTCCCGCTAGGGAAAATAGACAACCTAAAACGCGGGGGCGAACCTGGACCAGTGGCACACAAGGCAGACGCGCTAGACCGCCGAGCCACTCGCCCCCAAGCCACTGAGTTTTTAAAATGTGTCCGCTCATCCAACGGGATGAGCGGGAGTGTGATTTTTGGGGAGATGCTTTCTATTGCAGCTTTGGCATAACTGGCACCTTTTTAAATTATTTTTTAACTGCACAACCAATATTCAAATTTGCCAAATCAATTTGCGCTGAGTGACTATTTATGTACTATTCAACTGCTTACTTGTTAAATAGAAGATTTGTATATTAATGCGATTTGTACTACTGTAAGTACACCGGCACAGAACCTGTTTCCCTGCTGCTTAAATCTAACTGTAATCACTATATCAGTACGATAATAATGAATCAACCGTTTTGTACCTGACCACATGCCTGACGATGCTGTCATTCTAGACAGCAGTTATTAAACAGTAAATAGTACTGTATGCGATGCCTTCTATTCATTTTGGAATTATCTTTATACTTGTCAATATAACAAGAAAACTACAAATGCCTCCTCATGCAAAGGGCTCCAACTTGTCCTCTGGTACACAAACCTAGAAAAAAAACGAAAGCGAAAGTGAGCGCATCTGGTATGTACGTGACGCGTACGCGAACAAAGAATAGCCTGGAATTGTGAATTTATAAGAAACGGCAGCTTCAATAGAAAACAGCAGCGGACGCATTGCCGTTTATTCTGCTCGGCTTAGGAGCCACTTCAATAATGGAAAATAAATCAAATTTATCCGAAAACATTCAATCTGCGTGCCGTTAAAAGGCAAGCGCGACGAAAAAGCAATTTTTTAAAATTTGGGTTGCCAGGCGGCAGCGAGACTGAAAGCGGAAGCTGGCGCGGGCCCAGCAGCGCGGGCCCAGCAAACTGATTAAACAATTTGTGACAGAAAATCCATCTCAGAAGAACAGAAAGTACAAATTACCGACTCCATCTGTCCGCATAAACAGTGAGCAATCAGCAATCAGTCTTGGCGCATAGAAATTCACAAACATAGGCAATTTGTAGTGTTGAGAGCGCTATACTCTACTGAGAGACGGGCGAGTAGGCACCAGCGGGCACGACTGGACCTGACTGTGTCTGAGCAGACGATTTAATCCATCCAGCTTGGGGATTCAAGAATGAATGGCTCAGCGTTTGACGGCCTTGACGCGCTTCAGTCAGCAACAAGAAATAAGAAAGGCAATAGGAACTGTCATAACCAAGCAAACAATGGCGAGAGGGAAGCGACATCCAGACACGAAGCGTTTGCTTTGCCAGTGGAAGCCGGCAAAGGTTAGGATGGATTGTAGCCTAGCAGTCCACTCCAACCCCGCATAGCAACAGGCTTGGCTAGGCTAGCAATCCACTCTAATCCCGCATAGCAACAGGCTTGGCTAGGCTAGCAATCCACTCTAATTCCGCATAGCAACAGGCTTGGCTAGGCTAGCAATCCACTCGAATCCCGCACAGTGAAAGTCAGGGATAGCAATACATACGACAGGAAAAGCCACAAAGAAGTCAAAACAACAGCCGTGAAACAGGACAAACTGTCAGTCCACTGTCCACCATGCGACCCCGCCAGGCCTTGACTTCGCTCAGCTGTTGCCCTGCAGCGGCGGTGGCTCAACCGACTGTCCGGCAGGCTGAGGCTCCGCGTCCCCGGCGCCGTTGGCACTGCAAATATTGAAGGCGAGAGTCGCTGATGTCCACGACCGCCTGGTGGCCAGCCTGGCCGCCCCAACTCACCTGCTGCCGTCCAGCCTCTCAGCCTCATCTTCCGCTGCCGCTGACATCGGACTGACCTCGGCTCGGACCCGCATCTGCCCGCCGCTGGCCGCCGGGTCCGCCTCGCCCGCTGCCGAATTCGCCGATGCCGAGGCGGCGGCCGCCTGAGCGCGCGCGTCGGCGAGGTTGGCGAAATCAGCGACAACGGGCGGCTGATCGGCGCCGGCGCCCTCGGCGTCCGCGTCCTCCTGGCCGGAGGTGCAGCCGCCGTCGGAGCGGCACAGCGACACCGGCACCACGCCGTAGACGTAGGCCAGCATGATCGGCACAGCGACGGCAACGGTCAGCACGGCGACAATCGGCGACACAAGGATGGCGCCGCCGACCGCGAGCGTCACCAGGCAGCGCCGCTGGCCGGGGCTGTGCCGGTCCGACTTGCGCAGCCGGTGGCGGAGACGGCGGCCCGCCCACACCGGGACGCCAACGATGATGGCGGGCACCGCCAGGCCGGCCAACAGGGCGATGCCCAACGGGGCGCCGATCAGCGTCCCCACCTGGGATGGGGGCGACTCGCTTGATGAGGATCTTGGAGCTAAACATTGGGATCTGGGAGCTTAACATGAGGATTTGGGAGCTAAACATGGGGATTTGGGAGCTAAGCATTGGGATTTGAAAACTAAACATTGGGATTTGGAAGCCAAAACTGGGGACTTAGGAGCAAAATTTTGGGATTTCGGAGCAAAAATATTAGATTTTTAGCTCAAAATTAGGATTTGGGAGATCCTAATTAGCCTAGGATAAACTTTGGGATATAAGGAACTTAGAGGCTAAAACTTTGCGAAAACTTAGGATTGAGGAACTAAGCGTTAAGATTTGAAAGCAAAATCTTTATATCAGGCAGCAAAACGTTGGAGTTTAGGAGCAAAGCTTTTGGGTTTTGAATCTAAACCTAAAGATTTGGGATTAAAATTTGGAAGGAATAAAAGCTAGGAAACAAACCTGCCACAGGATCTTCTTCTTTCGCGACCAGGGCTTCTTGCCCCAGAATGTGCAGCCGCTGGGGCTGAGGTAGTGCAGGTCGGTGATCTCCTTGCGGCACAGCCAGCAGAACTCGGCGCCGCAGAGCTTGCACTTCATGTGGTTGCAGCTGCCGTCGTTCTCCTTGGAGATGTAGGTGGCGCAGCGGGGGCACTGCTTCACCTCCGCCGGCGGCTCCGAGCTGGTCGAGGCCAGCAGCACCTCCGGGTTGTCGCGCGCGGCAGCCAGCAGCTCCGCCTTCTGTCGCTCAATTCTGGCCTGCTCGCAGGTGCTGGTCGGGTGCCACTCGCTCTTGCAGTGGTAGCAGAAGCTGGTGCCGCACGCCTCGCACTGCAGCCGGGGGCAGCTGGCGCAGTCTGAGGCGATCACCGCGTACCTTCGGGGGCAGCGGCAATAAGGCAGCTGGGGTCAAAGCGGCAAACACAGATATCTGAAGCGGCAGGGATCTAAAGGGTCAGAAGGCGGCTCAGCGGGGACTCACTTGCAGTCGGGCGCGGGGCACCAGCGACAGTCGGGGTCGGCGGCCAGCACCCGGCGCAGGGTGAACAGCTCGTACTTGACGCGCAGCTCCTCGCTAACCACGGCGTTCACGTCGTCCGGGTGCAGCCGGGCGCTGCAGGTCAGGCAGGCGGCCGGGAGGCCCTCAGAGATGGCCAGGCGGAGCGCCGTGGCCAGGCAGGAGCGGCAGGCGAAGTGGCCGCAGTCGGTGAGCATGTCGGGGAACTCGCCGACAGGCAGCCGCTCGGCGCACACCGGGCACTCGGCCAGGCCGTCGGCGTCGGCTGCGGCCGCGGCCGGCGTCATGGCGACTGCCACAGACGACGAGCCGGAAGTTCCGGGCGCGTTGGCGGCATTTGAATCGCGGGTCTGCGCGACAGAGGCGCGGCCCGCCGGCTGCCGCAGGGAGGAGCTGGCCGAGGCGCACTTCTGCTTGCGGCCGCTGCCGCTGCTGCTGCCGCTGCCGCCGCTGCCTCGGCTGAAGAAGTTGCCGAACGCGTACAGCACCGAGCCGGGCCGGCGGCGCTGCTTCAAAGAGCCGCCGTTTGGGCCGATGACGCCAACGCCACCGACGGGTTCCGCCGATGCGGCCGAGGATTTTGGCTTCGACAGCATCGCCGATTCGCAAGAGGCTGCAACATGAGCATTCGAAGGACGATCTACTGATACCAGAGCTTGCCTAGCTTGCACTTTTAGCACCTCGCTTCTCTCTAGGCTACAGCCTTCAATCTGCTGCCCCAGCTTGTGTGCGGTGGGATCGTGTGATAGTGGGATCAGAACCTGGGATGCATCGGATTAGCTGGGCCTGATCCCTCCAACAGCTTACTAGCTTATTAGCACTCTCGTACATTAATAATGTTTACTTATAGAGATAGAGTGTAAAGGCAGGCATTAGAATCTAATATATTTTAGTCCATGCCAAGTGCAAGCAAAAGAATTTTTCGGGACAAGAGGCGGGTGCTCAGAGTCGGAGAGATGGAAGCATTTGACTGCCCTGTCTACCTTCCCTGAGCAGCGCATGGCAAAATAGGCAGCCACTGGCAGGTTGCAGTGCGCCCCCACAACTGAGGTGAGGCTGCGCACCGCTGTGTTTAATAGAGTGGCAGACACAACAACTGGCCAAACCATCGGACTGCTCTGAGGCGCAAAAACTCTTTCAGCACTGGTCAAAGCCAGCGCAACTCGAGTCACAGACGCGAGTCTCAACCCCGGCGGGGCTCGAGAAAAGGGAGCGCGCTGCCATAGCAACTGAAGAATCGAGGACAACTCCAAAAAACTTCTTCAAGAAAATAAAATGCAGGAAAGTCCACGAAAAGACGGCAAGGAAGACGAGACTGTGAGAGACTAAACTGACACATCACTAGCTAACCTGACACAACACGAACTAGCCTGACACAACAGCAGCTTGGCTGACACAACAGCAGCTTGGCTGACACAACAGCAGCTTGGCTGACACAACAGCAGCTTGGCTGACACAACAGCAGCTTGGCTGACACAACAGCAACTAGCCTGACACAACAGCAGCTTGGCTGAAACAACACAAACTAGCCTGACACAACAGCAGCTTGGCTGACACAACACAAACTAGCCTGGCACAACACAAACTAGCCTGACACAATAGCAGCTTGGCTGACACAACACAAACTAGCCTGGCACAACACAAACTACCCTGACACAACAGCAGCTTGGCTGACACAACACAAACTACACTGACACAACAGCAGCTCGGCTGACACAATAGCAGCTTGGCTGACACAATAAAAACTAGCCTGACACAACAACAGCTTGGCTGACACAACAACTAGACTGATGTAACAAAAGCTAGACTGACACAAACAAGAGCAGCTAGCTTGATTAAACAGGGGCCACACACGGAAGACAGAGACGGAAGGCACAAAGACCTGCTGCCACTTCAGAGCCACAGAGAAGGCGGAGGCCAGTCAGAGCGCGGCCAGCAGAAGCAGGAGAAGAAGTGGACGAGGCCGCGGTCTCCCTACAAGCAGGAGGGGCCAACGGGCAGCTGGGTTGATCCCTACACCAAGCGGCGCAGCTCATCGCGCGCATTCAACCGGGTGTCGCAGGAGGAAATGGACGAGATTGTGCAGCGCCTGAGGCGGCCAACCGTGTCCAGCACTGGCGCGGAGGAGCAGAGGAACAAGGAGGTGGCGGGGGCACGGCAGCGCGGCAAGTCCAACCAGAAAACCGACGAGGAGCGCGAGGCGATCGTGCAGCGGCTGTTCAGTGCCAAGACACGAGCCTGGATAGCCAGGCGGGAGAAAAATCCCAATACTCGAGTGCACTACAGCCCGGACTTCACCATAATCTAAATGGGCTGGATACAGACAAGACATAATTTGACTAGAGCCTTGGTTAGAGATTTTGTCAAAATGTTGGTTTTTATTTTTAAAATTTTTTAATATTTTCAATAAAAAATTGTGTTTTCTTTATTAAAAAATTAAATGCTCCTCTCAAGCATCTTAATATGGATTTTGTTTTTCTTTTTTTTCAAATATCTAAGATACATTCATTAAAAAATCTATTCCTGATTAGGTCTAAATGTAAAAGCTATACTTGATAAACTGAATGGTAGTTTGCTATTATTACCCATTGAATCTTCTTTAACCCCATGCTTTTATTGGTATGAAGCTAGATAGCTATAGAAATTAAGATTTAACCTTAAGAGATATAAACAAAACAAAAAATATTAGTTAAAATATAGAATAACACCATTATCATCAAAAATGAGTTCTTCTAAATGAGTTTTGAGCATTTGGAATTCATATTAGTAAGTATTATATTACTTATGAAAAAATACTATTTGAGAATTAGCAAATATAGGAATATTGAGAATGAATATTTATTTACTTAAATAGTACTAAAAGCTTAGTAATATAATTTTTTAAAAATCTAATGATGTATTCCTAAAATTCATTTTTGCTTTTAGACTAGGTCCATTAGTGTCATACATGTGGACCGGAGAAAATATATATTTAATGCAAATTTTTATCATTCTTGCCCAATTTCGTGATTTTTCTCCTTGATTTTGGGACTTATGTCACTAATTTTGCAACTTAATTTCCCAATTTTGACCAATTCTATTACTTAACTTCTCAATTTTGCAACTTACCTTGGTTGGCTGCCTATTCACCCAATTTACCTGATTGGCTAGGTTGGCCAGGTATTTTGCATATATAATCATTGCAACAAACAAAATTATTAACTTTGAAATCATATTTTATAGTTTAAAAATATAACATAATATTTAAATAATAATTTTAGACTTAAAAAAATTTTGTTGATGAGAATTTAGAATTAACAATTTAGAAAAAGTAACCATTATTACTAGATAAGCAACTAGGAATAAATAATCAATATTATTTTAAATGTATAAAAGAGTCTTTATAGCAACTTTGTACAATTTTAATAACTTTATTAATTATGATTATTTATAAAGAAATCAATTTTATTTAAACAAAAAACAATTAGATAGTGATAAATAGAATATAATATTTTTATATGTTCTATTTGCAGAAAGCAAATTCTTAAAATACAAAAACTTCATTTTGCTATTTTAATAACATATTATACACAATTCGTCTCATTTTGTACGACTTCGGGCTCAAATAGAAAAGCTTGGTATAAAGAATCTTTCAATATTTTAATTTCGTTTAGTTCCTAGTAGCTACTGTAATATAGCTGTAGGGTAGGCCAAATAATAATCCTAATGAGAAAGAACACATTAAATAGGCTGTAATACTGTTTAATGTACAGTTTGTATTAAAACGCCAGAATGCACTTACTGCGATAATAATATAGATTTGAGTGTCTAAATCATAGGACAAATGTGAATACAAAACTGACAAAATATGATGTGGAGAAAAAAAACTTCTAGGTCTATCATAGCATTAACTCTAAACACGTCATATTTGTTAAATAATTTTAAGATATTGAAAATTAATAGAAATTTAAAGACAGTAGGCTTTAAAGAAAAACACAAATAAAATGGTATGTGGGTATCGCTGGCTGATTTTGTACTGCATTCCAAGTAATATATAGCCTTCAAACATAGTATTTCTTGGATAAACATCAATTTAAAGATTTAAGAATTAAAACTAATACTTAATGCAAAAGCTATTTTCCAGATAGCAAGACTACCTATCTTCAATGCACGTAAGCTAATAACTTTGAAATAAAGATAATTTTTGTCCACCTGCCAGGATGCGACCGCTGCGGTTGTGACACCAGACGCACTGTCAGACCTGTTCAGCACGTCCTAAAATGACAGTTTTAGCTGTTGTACCACTCTGGGTGTCTTTAACAATGCTTACTTTGCTTTTTCCTTACTAATAATGTGCACAAATAAAATAACATAGGAGACATTCGCAACGATAGATTTTTGAAGTATATGTGGTGTTGTGGAACAAATGGCCTAATCACTCGTGCGCAATGAGTAAAACGGATGCATGAAGATACATGTGCGGTTTTGGTGGGCTTTATAGTCGGTGGAAAAGTCCATAATTTCGCTTTTTTAAATAAAACATACTTTATTCTGATGACTCTAGGTTCGCAATGCAGGACTGCAAATTCGACCTGCTGTTGCTTTGACCTTGACTACGGTTCTCTGCGATGCCATAGATTTAGAACTTGCACCATGTACAGCAAGCCGGAGGTGGCGTTTGGGTCAAGGATGCAAAATGCGCAGTCCATGTAGGGCGTCGCATACCCGCTGGCTTTGTGGGTTAAGTCCAGCTCAAAGTCAGCATCCTTGATGACGATGGGCGGCTGGATCCGCTGCAAGAGTATCTGTTGCCGTCAGTCAGTCAGTCAGTTAGTCAGTCAGTCAGTCAGTCAGTCAGTCAGTCAGTCAGTCAGTCAGTCAGTCAGTCAGTCAGTCAGTCAGTCAGTCAGTCAGTCAGTCAGTCAGTCAGTCAGTCAGTCAGTCTGTCTGTCTGTCTGTCTGTCTGTCTGTCTGTCTGTCTGTCTGTCTGTCTGTCTGTCTGTCAGTCTGTCAGTCTGTCTGTCTGTCTGTCTGTCTGTCTGTCTGTCAGTCTGTCAGTCTGTCTGTCAGTCTGTCTGTCTGTCTGTCTGTCTGTCTGTCTGTCTGTCTGTGTTTCAAAAGGAGTGCCTTTCATAGTAAAAGTGGACAGTAAAAACTTTCTTGGTGTACGAAGGCCATCAGTAAGAGAAATAGCCAAATGGAATAAACATTTATTTTCAGAGTAATTCGACATTGAAATTCGCAATTGAAAAAAGCTCAACTTGAGTCTGCCAGTTCCTGGATACGCAAATTGACAGCAGCCACAGAGGATTTGGGATTAAATCTCTAGAAGACGCTAAGCTGCTCAGGCAGCTGCGCAAACGCGGACTCAGGGCGGTGGCAAGCCGAGGACACCGAGTCCAGGTGTCACAGCTCCTCGCCCAGGTCGCAGACGCTCTCAGCAATCAGTCGGTAGGAGACGCGACCGTCGCCGTCAGCCGGGAACGTGTTCAACAGGGCGTCCAGCTCCTCGTCCGTCAGCGGCTCGCCTTTGGTGGTGAGCAGGTGGCGCAGCTCCTGCATGTTGATGTAGCCGTCGCCGTTGTGGTCCAGCACTTTGATGGCGTCGGCCAGCTCTTCCACTGAGCCTTGGCGCTTCGGGTAGCGCAGCATGACTTGGTAGAACTCGTCGAAGTCCATCGTGCCGTTGCCGTCAGTGTCCACCTCGGCGATGAGTTTCTGCAGCTCGGTCTCTGTTGGCAGGCGGCCCAGCGCCCGCATCACGGCGCCCAGGGTGTCGTTGTCAATGTTGCCGTCGCCGTACTTGTCGAACAGGGAAAAGACGTCGTTCCAGCGGGTCAGCTCCTCCTCGGTCACCTCCGGCTCGTCGGCCGGGTTCGCGGCGGCTGCCATGCAGGGCGGAGGCTCTGGAGAGGCGAAGGCGATGCTGAGCTGAGGCCTGGCTGCCTGGACTGGTGGGGAGCCGCGCGGGAGGCGGGGATCGCGCGGTCAGAGAATTGGGATTGCAAAGAATCCACAAAACACAGCCGAGAAGAAGAAAATAAAGAAGAGCGGGGCAGACGGAGAGACCAGCGCGGCGTCGGGGGGAGAGAGAAAACAATGCTGATGGACTGGCAACAAATTGCGAGCGGCAAGCTGCACTGCCCCAGCCTCCCCCCGCCGGCCCGTCTCTCTCCATCTATTCTTGTTGCCCCTGACAACTTGAGTATAGCGCCCCACCTGAAGCCCCGCAAACCGCTGCAACATTAAACTGCTCTAGTTGCAGTCCCGCAAATGCCAGACCAACTCTTTGGCTGCATTAAGAAAATGGCTATTCAAAATTCTGCCCAACTAGCAGGGGGTTGAGGGGCACGCGGCTAAATGGCAACAATGCCAGCTGAACTGTCGGACAAGCTGAGACAGGCGCTGCTTGCTTGCTGCTTGAAGATGCGCGGGCCGGGAAAGAGCGCAGCTCAGACAGCCTCCTTCCTGTGCCGCAGTTTGATCTGCTTTTGCGCGCGAATTCAACCGGACAAGCCGCCGCTGCGCGCCCCGTTTTCACGGCCGATGAGACCGGAATATTTCTCTTCGTTTTATCCAAGTCTGCCCCGCTTTTGTCCTGTTATTTGTGCCGCTTAAATTATCACGTCTAATGGCGAATTGCTTGGGGCTCAGTCTGCTACTCACAGTAGGCAGTAGCGATTCCGTTGCTCAGATTTTTTAAATAAGAATCATCCAATTAAGTGACGCAAACAGTGAAAAATACTGGTAGATGCTTAAAGTTGCAAGTAAAACAAATTTATTACTATTCAGTGGTGTTTGCTGCATAACCCTGACTTAAACGAATGTACTTGTAACATTTTTGAGATTTAATTACAGCCATAAATATAGTTATTATACTCAGGTATTCAATATTATTTACGCTATAACCTGAATAATAATACAGCCCATTCTTGACAATGTGAAAGCCAGCCGAATCACGTATTTGAGCGATATGAAAATTCCGATGCCTCTCAGGCCCACAAGACTCCAGCTGCTTTCACTGGAACACGCAGCTTTGGGGCGTGTTTATTCTCCTGAAGAGCATGGATTGATTGCCAACATAAAAAATGCTTAGTTTAGGCTTTGAAATGAAAACTGAATTTAAAACTGGTCGCGTAGAAAACAATCAAAAAGGCAGGCAGGCGTTAAAACAAAGTTAGAAGCTGGCTGCATTCGCCCAGGCTGGGCATTCACCGGAAAGCAACACGCTTCCCCCAGTAAAAATCTGTCTAGAAATAAGTGCTTAAACGACATTATAAACTAATAAAACATCAGCAAAATCGGAGCTGAGTCCTTGAAAAGCTGAGTAAATGCAACTCATATTAGGGGGGCATATTACTGACCGCTGGGAAATCAATGTACAGGTGGGATTTGCTGACAGAGCTCTGGCAAACCGACATAAAAAGTTCCTGAGTCTGAAAGCTTTCTCTATCTTCAAAGCAGCTTGGGTGAATATTACGCAATCGATATTACAAGAAACTCAGCGTCACTGCCAGCGAAGTCGGCTGGAAAACGCGTTCGCCCGTCGGAGCTGCTGCGGCCCCGTCTTGCGGACTCGCCGAAGTCGCAGGGCCGAGCCACCGCAGCCGCCGCCGCCGCCGCTGATGCTTCTCACCGGGTCTTCGTCCGCCGCGTTGGATGAGGCGACAGCAACCACTGTGACGTCACCGGTCGGGCTGCCGAAGCCGGGCGGCGGCGTGAGGACCAGCGAGCCCGGACGGCAGCCGCTCAGCGAGGACTCGGTGCTGGACGGCACCAGGGAGGATTTGTAGGACGAAGGTGAGGAGGGCGACTGGGCCGGGCCGACTCGTTGAAGGCCCCAGGCGGGAAGTCGCGCCCGATGAAGCGGTCGTCGCGTTGAAGGCGCCGACGTGGGTGGTGGCGGCGGTGGCGGAGTGGCGGACAGCAGCGAGGAGGTGGAGGTCGGCGTGGCCGCGGAACCGACCAGCCGGAAGCTGCTGGCGCTGCTGAAGTCCAAACCGGCGAGGTCCGGGTTCACCGGGGCGCCATCCGTCAAGCCGCCGATGGCCAAGGGGCTGCAGCGGCTGTTGTGCAGCAGCGGCGAGTTGACGGCGAAGCTGCCCATGGAGGGTGACGAAGAGGCGGGCGAGAGGAAGTTGCTGTCGCGGCCGCCCTCCGTGTTGGTGGTGGTGCTGGGCGAAGGCTCGGCAAGCAGGCGGGCCAGCAGCTGGCGGGAGTAGGGCGGCATCGCTGATTCTCCGAGAAGCTGAGCTGCCCGCGACTGCTCGGGTGGCTGCGTTGTTTGCGGCTGATGCGGCGTTGAAGATGCGGCAGCCGCGGTAGCCACTGCCGACTGCGCTGCCGCCGAGCTTTGCAGCGTCAAGCGGACTTCGTCGCCAAAAATTTCTCGCGTGCTGTCGCCAACTGCGGCGGAGGCACCTCGGTTGTGTGCGGAGCCTGCCGGGACCGTCGGTGCCCCAGCGGCCGAGGTGGGAGCCGCCGAAGCGGCGGCAGCTGCTGTTGCGGCGGCCTCGATCTCAGCGGACACATTGTACCAGTCGATGGACTCCGACCGGTTGAGTTCGGATCCCGCAGCCAACGTTGCTGGGGCACGCGGACCGGGAGTCTGGGCTGCAGCTGGCGCTGTCACATCCAGCGAAAAGTCTGCCGTGGCCACTCGCTGGCAGAAGTCGCAGTCGCAGTTCGGCCGCCGTTCTCCGGCGGATTCTCCGCTCTCTGGCCGGGTCGATATCGAAGAATTCGCAATGGAGGAGGCGACTGATCCTCGGCCTGCAGCTGCGCGGCCGGCCGCTCCGCCTAGGAGTACGCCGCCGCCGAGCATCAACGAGTCGCCGTCGCCACCGCTGCTGGCAATGCCGCTAACTGACGGCGAGGCGGAGCTGAACAGCAGGGGGTGCACAGTTTCGTAGAGCTGGTCGCTCAGCAGCTGCGGCCCGGCTCTGCATTGGCCCGCCAGTGATCTGATCGGAGGCATGTAGTACAGCGGTGCCTCCGGTGCCTTTGCCAGCGACGAGGCCGCAGCAGAAGCTGGCGCAGTCAGGGTAGCAGTTCTGGCAGCGGTGACTCCTGCGGCTGTGGATGCGGCTGGCAAGTTGCGCTTTGCTGAGGTCCCAGAAGCTGCTTGGCCACCACGGAAGCGGTCTCTTAAAGCCACTAGCGGGTGGCGCCTTAGACGGGTATCCTTCATGGCCTTCTGTGATTTATTTTCAAATTCCGATTCAAATACGAGGCACGGCCCAGTTCAACTCGATGCTGGAAATTCAAATCGGTCTAATTTAACAGAAGGAATGATCGGCGCAAGGGCTAGCCAATCAGGTTGGGGGGTGGCGCACGTGGAGGTAGGAATTTTAGATGAATTGGAGTTTCAGTTACGGCATCCCCCACGCTGGGGGGAGAGAATCAATGTACATTGCTTAATGCCTGAAAGACCATGCACACCGCAATCACACGAGGTCATATGGCATTAATGTTCATTTGAAATTTTGCTATTAACTTTAAAAGCATTTTAGTTTGTACTTCAATTTGTTTTTTTATAGCGATGCGAATGAATAGGTTTTTGGTCTAGAAATGAAGAGTTTTCAAATCAGTAGGTCTTGTGCACGAGCGTACATCAACATTTCTGACCATTTATTTGACAGCGGGTGAAACGGACAAAAAATTTACTCATTTGATGGCGGTGTGAATCATCGGCCAGAAAGTCATTTCTGTGCGCGCCTCTCGCTTGCTGGCAGATTTATGTTCGGCTTGGAAAATTTCACTAATATGTTAATTGCTCTTGAATTTACAAATACAATATTTTATGCTTGAAAAAACTTGAAAACATAAATGCGCAGACCCTCGATAATGATTTCAAAGGTAACCCGGGAACGCGCGGACGCAGTTCACAGACAGCTCAGCATGCAGTTTTGTTATCGATTAGAAAAATTCAAAAGCAGCGCTGGCATGTTTCTTTTTCTGCATTTACGTTAAGCCCAGATGTGCAGATGATGCGCTGGGCAGGAGTGGATGCGAGCCCAGCATTAGCGAGTCAGTCAGCCCTCCCTACCTACTCAGCAGCTGCAGCGGCCTGTCCGAGAGCTGAGCTGCTGGTAGGCAGCTGCGCTTGGGCAACAGTTGAAGCTGCCGGACAAGAACCCACTGCCGTGGCTCGCCACTCAGTAGCTATTTGATAATTCATTTGCTTTTTTATTATCACAAATATCATCAGCAATTGCTGCTGGCATTCCGCCCGCAAGTCCAGCCCCCCCAAACTGTCTCCGCTGCCGATAACTCAGCTGGGGACTCACTTCATCTACTCGCCTAACCCTCCGCTCTGTCCCCCAGCCAGGTTGCTATGACAACAGCGTAGCTAAACACAAAAGCCAACTTATCAGGCCTCCCCAGGCGTTAGCGGAAGGCATCGCCTGTTGCTTTCCCTATTAAAAAGCAGAGACGGTTCTGTTGCATCGCCCGACCCCGAATCTCAACGCTAAGGACAACGCAATGGAGCGCCAAGTTCTGGATTTTAGTTCGGCCCGTGAGTTCCGTAACCAGGTCTTAAAGAATGCTTTGTGGATTTCGGTGTCCAGGAGAGATTCTGTGAATCGGAGCCCCCCACCCCCCAATTCAGGCGCAGCTCGGCAGATGCTTCGGCTGGTGCTGCTGGTTGGCCTCTTGCACGCCGGCAGCCAGGCGGGCGGCAGCGACGTCTGCGCGCCGCCAGCAAGCGGCTGGGAGTCGACCTACTTGGCCGACCTGGGAATCTGCGTCTACACGCAGGACGCCGCGACCCGGCAGAGCTTTGGCTACGCTCAGAGCGAGGCGCTCTGCTCCGGCGCCACGACCTCGCCCAACCTGGCGCGGCTGGCCCAGCCGGACAGCGAGCACAAGAAAATCCAGCTGCTCAACGCCATGCTGAAGAAGTCGCTGGGCTACCTGAGGATCTGGACTCGGGCCGCGTGCGACGGTGAGTCTGGTCCAATTTTTGTCGCAGGTTGGGCTCGCCAAGTTGAGAAGTTTCTAAGAAAACAATAATTAACTGACATTCATTTCTTCTCAGTTGCCAACTCTCGGTTCAACTGGTCACCTGGGAACCCGGTCTCGCCTCAGGTCGCCTGCAGCCAGGCAGACTCACGGATGTACTTTAGCGGCGAGCTGACGCCTGATTATTCTTCGTTTGTGTCCAGCTTCGTTGGCACTACCAATCTGAACCTCACGAACGTGCAAGTCTGCGAGTACGATGGTGAGTCTGGGAGGCCCAGCAGTTTTCCGGTGGTCTCTGCATGATTTTTTTTGACGGCCGTGGCTGTGCAGCTAGCCGGGGAAGCAGTGCACCGCACCCGCTAACATCCAGCTGTCCTCCCCCTTCGCCAGCTCCTCAGTGCGACCCGCTAAAGGTGAACGGCTACAGCAACGTCAGCATGAAGCTGAGCGCCACCGCCTACGCTAACCGGATGGTGCGGTTCAACTGCGCCCCCGGCTTCTATCGGCCCTCCGAGATCGTGCTGGTGGGCGGCGCCGTTGACCCGACGGCCTCGGCGACTAACAACCTGTTCCACTGCAACTTCCAGCCCGGCGGCCCAAACGGCCGCGGCACCGTCAACTTCGTGCAAGTCGGCAGTCTGCAGCCGCTGGAGGCCTGTCAGCGTGAGTTGCTTCAAGAATTTCGTCAAGAATGTTTGAACGCTGCTTTAGAACAAGCGCTCTCTGAAGAATTTCATGGTCGGGAAGTTTTTGTAAAGGCAGAACGCATTGCACTGTTGTTAGTAGGCAAGTGGGGACACAAATTGCCTCTAATAAATAATTTATATTCGCTTTACCGTAACATAATGTGCAGCCAGCAGCTGCCAAGGCTGGGTGCTGCTGAACACGACCATCATCCCGGATGTGGAGGAATACGCGTCCGCCGTGGTGCCCAGCCGCAACTACAAATTCGGCGAGTCCATCGGCCTGCAGTGCAAGCGCGGCTACGTCAGCGTGATGGACGAGACTAGCACAGCGGCGGAGCTGGTGTGCGGCCAGAGCGACCGCAACCCCAGCCTGGGCATGTGGATTCCCCCCACTCTGATTGTGTGCACCGGTGAGTCTGCCTGGGCATGTGGATTCCCCCCACTCTGATTGTGTGCACCGGTGAGTCTGCCTGGGCATGTGGATTCCCCCCCACTCTGATTGTGTGCACCGGTGAGTCTGCCTGGGCATGTGGATTCCCCCCACTCTGATTGTGTGCACCGGTGAGTCTTCCTGGGCATGTGGATTCCTCCCACTCTGATTGTGTGCACCGGTGAGTGTGCCTGGGCATGTGGATTCCCCCCACTCTGATTGTGTGCACCGGTGAGTGTGCCTGGGCATGTGGATTCCCCCCACTCTGATTGTGTGCACCGGTGAGTCTGCCTGGGCATGTGGATTCCCCCCACTCTGATTGTGTGCACCGGTGAGTCAGGGCTTCCCAAGCTGATTTGCTCCGGCCGACTCGCCTCACCTAACCCCGACTCAGCTGACGCGGCCCTGAACCCCGCAGCCATCCGGTGCAAGGAGCCGATGCCATTCTACGACTTCACGAAGATGGCGGCCTACAAGGCGTTCAACCGGCAGAAGGACCGGACCTTCACCTCGGACGAGAGCAACCGCTTCCCGTTCTTCCCGAACGAGGTGTCGATCCGGTGCCGTCATGAGGGCAACTTCTTCATGGACAGGACCTACGACAAGGAGCTGAAGTGCGACCTGCCCAACAACGGCACCAACAACACGGCCGTCTGGTACCCCCACGGCAGCACCGTGCTCAGCAAGGACATCATGGACTGCAAGCGTGAGTCGCCTGTTTTGGCTGGGACCTTCTCCGACAGACTCATCCACCAAGCATCCCCTACACACCCGCAGCCATCACCTGCCTGACCAAGGAGGTCGTGATCCTGACTCAGCAGGAAAACTTGCTGGTCTATCTGACGGATTCGAATTTCAACAACTCGCTGATCATCACGAACCCGGATGAACCGGTTACGACAAGCAGCATCGAGGACTTTGCCAGAACCACCGAATTTCCCTACGGAGCGAGGGTTCGATTCACCTGCAAGAGCGGCTACCAGATGAACGCGCCAATTAATAGGGGCCACACCAGGCTGGCCAACTCCACCGAGGTGAGCTGCGCCAGCTCCGGCACCTGGAGCTTCAGGATCGCCTCCTGCATCAGTGAGTTGCCGCTGCTGCCAGACTTTGTGTTCAGAATCCATGCCTATTTGAGCCGCAATACTCACAGCCTCCCAGACTCCCCGTCACACCTGAGCCGGTGCTACTCACAGCCTCCTAGACTCCCCGTCACACCTGAGCCGGTGCTACTCACAGCCTCCTAGACTCCCCGTCACACCTGAGCCGGTGCTACTCACAGCCTCCCAGACTCCCCGTCACACCTGAGCCGGTGCTACTCACAGCCTCCCAGACTCCCCGTCACACCTGAGCCGGTGCTACTCACAGCCTCCCAGACTCCCCGTCACACCTGAGCCGGTGCTACTCGTTGCGTCACCCCGCAGAGCAAAGCCAGGCCCTGCAACTGACCGGCAGCGGATTCCGCTTCATCCCTCCAGCCCAAGAGGCCGCAGGCGCCCAATCACTAGGCCTGGTTGTCATCATCATTCTGGTCGTGTTCTTCGGTACCATCCTCATTCTGGACCTGACCACCATCGCCAGAGACGTGAAGTTGATGCGGACTAACCTGCGCCGCATCAAGCTAAAGATCCAGCTGCGCAAGAGCAAGTAGAACCTGGACTGGATTTCCGATAGCCTCCAATGAGTGACAGAATTAAAATTCGAACTGACAGTAAACTGGTCAAATTGCAATGTTTAGTTATGACTATGGAGAGAACTTGAAAATCTTCACTCTGCACCGGGATTTCTAAAAATAGCATATCAGGAGCGGAAGCTGAGAAAAAAAATTGCAAAGTTCTGCTCATGTAAATTTTTTCGTAATCTTTTCTGGTCCCCGCTCCAGATTGCTTGTTTGGAAGTTCTTGAATCTGCACCGCAGTAAATTCAGAATTAAGTGATTCTCTCTCTCTCTTTGTTATGTTAAACTGTATAACTCACTATAAGCTGGTCAGTTATGCATATATGAATTCATTTTTTACGCTTTAAAGAGCTAACGAAGCAAAAATGACTCATTATTGTTTCAATGGGAATTATCTCACGAAAATTTGACTCAAAGTGCCTTTTTAAGAAATAGTTTGCATGAAAAAATTATATGTTGTTTATTTTTACACTAATTATACTAACCCGATCAATGAGTTTTGTCCGATAAGTACTTTAATGAGCAAATAGAGCGCCAACAGCCGCGGCATTTTTTCCTCGTCAAAGCATTCAAGTTTGAGGCAGTTTTTGCGTTTCTTTCGTCAAGTCCAAGCACTGGAGCTGCGCCTGAGCTTCTCGGCAAGGGAAAAGCCTTGCCCAACTCACTTCCTGCTGGGGGAAGAAGCAAGGATTCAGCGAATTGAATTCCGCAAGTCTGCTTTCAGCTTTTGGAGCTTTTCCCATGCAGCAGGGGGCTGCAAGGCGGACACAATGCGGCCCCGGCAGTTGCTGGGGGAATTGGTGGAACTCAACGCCAGTAGCAGACCGCGGTCATTGTTGCAAAGATGGGGCGAGGATGCTGGACAGGGCGCAGTCCTTGTCTCCGCATTAAGTCGGAAAATTTTCAGCGACATCAATAATTCATGGTCAGCCCCGGCTGCGTGTCTTCTGTGCCCGCTTCAGTCTCTGGAAACCCAACGCTTTGTTCTTCTTCTGGCTTCCCTTCTTCACCTCGGCCTCCCCTTTCCCAAACTCTGCCACAGGTTGGTTAGCACTGCATTTGTCGGAGCGGTTTTATTTCTCCTTGGTTGCTAGGGAGGCTGCGGGCTGCGTTTCTCATTTATTTACGATACCAGGCGCTGAGAAGCTGCGTCCGCCGCCCTCCATCCTGCTCTGCCTCTGGGATCTTCCTCACTGTAGCTGATTCCGCCGCAACTTCTGAGATGACGAGCGGTTTGCGTCTGCTGGGCCTGCTGGTCCTTGCTGGTGAGTCGCTTATAGAAACAGTTGAGAAGTCCGTGACAGAGTGAGACCATTGAAGACTGCTGATTTGTGTGAGTGGGACAGTGAGAGATTGCAGGTGTGTGAGAGTGAGACAGTGAGAGATTGCAGGTGTGTGAGAGTGAGACAGAGAGAGATTGTAGGTGTGTGAGAGTGAGACAGTGAGAGAGTTCAGGTGTGTGAGAGTGAGACAGTGAGAGATTGTAGGTGTGTGAGAGTGAGACAGTGAGAGATTGCAGGTGTGTGAGAGTGAGACAGTGAGAGATTGTAGGTGTGTGAGAGTGAGACAGTGAGAGATTGTAGGTGTGTGAGAGTGAGACAGTGAGAGATTGCAGGTGTGTGAGAGTGAGACAGTGAGAGATTGCAGGTGTGTGAGAGTGAGACAGTGAGAGATTGCAGGTGTGTGAGAGTGAGACAGTGAGAGATTGCAGGTGTGTGAGAGTGAGACAGTGAGAGATTGCAGGTGTGTGAGAGTGAGACAGTGAGAGATTGTAGGTGTGTGAGAGTGAGACAGTGAGAGAGTTCAGGTGTGTGAGAGTGTGACAACTCGAGAGAGTTCAGGTGTGTGAGAGAGTGACAACTCGAAAGAGTTCAGGTGTGTGAGAGAGTGACAACTCGAGAGAATCAGGTGTGTGAGAGAGTGACAACTCGAGAGAGTTCAGGTGTGTGAGAGAGTGACAACTCGAGAGAATGCAGGTATGTGAGAGAGTGACAACTCGAGAGAATCAGGTGTGTGAGAGAGTGACAACTCGAAAGAGTTCAGGGTTGTGAGAGAGTGACAACTCGAGAGAATCAGGTGTGTGAGAGAGTGACAACTCAAGAGAGTTCAGGTGTGTGAGAGAGTGAGAACTCGAGAGAATGCAGGTATGTGAGAGAGTGACAACTAGAGATAATGTAGGTGATTAACAGAGGGGGACCAATAGAGGCTGCTCCGTCCCGCAGGTGTGTCCATCCAGCTGGCATCAGCCAGCACGGCCGCGACCTGCCTGGCACCCGGAACTGGCTGGGAGAGGCGCTACGAGCCGGAGCTCGGTGTCTGCTACTATTTCCGGGCCCCCGGCGCTCGCGAGCAGGTGAACTACAGCAGCGCCGTGGAGCAGTGCCGCTCCGCGACGACCGTTCCGAACCTAGCGGAGATCCGGCTCCTTCGCCTGATCGACCAGCAGCAGCGAACGCTGGCTGTGCGAGCCCTCACGCAGGTCGGCATCGGCTACAACAACCTGTGGGTTGAGACGCAGTGCAACGGTGAGCGGCCGGCTGGGAAGCCTTTTGTGGGATTTAGTCAGTCCTACGAGCATATTAGTTTGGTATTCGCAGTTTTCATGAATTTAGGGACGTTTGGTATATTTTTCGCTACTTAATGCCTGCCGTTTCCCTTCGCGTTTTCCACAGACTCGCTCAACCGCTACTCCTGGGGCACGGGAAGCGAGTTGAAGGAGCTGAAGACTGTCGTCTGCAACAGCTCGCGGGTCGTCCAATTCACTGGTCACGTGATTCCCGCTCCTGACGGGTCCTACAAGGTGAACAGCGAATTTTCCACTGTGCCGCTCGGCACGCTTGGAACCGGGGTGTGCGAGTATGACGGTGAGTCGGCGCCGAGAGACCCCACATAAGTGTCTAGAGTTGTTTCTCATTAGCACCTTCTTATTAAGAGACTGCTCCTCCACACACGTGACCCATCCTACGGAATCCGCAGTTCCCCGCTGCAACATGTCAAACCTGCCGAATTTCGACTGGACCCGGATGCGACCGGACGTTGACCCGGCGGCGGACAACCGCATTGTGAAAGCGGCCTGCGCCCCCGGCTTCTTCAGGTCCACCGAGGTTGAAGGCGCAGCCGACAGCCAGTTCAGAAACCGCTACCGCTGCGAGCACCAACCCGCATCCGGCTCGATTGGAACCGCCAGCTTGGTGCCCATCAACAACAGCGCCGTGGACGACTGCCAGAGTGAGTGAGATCCGGGGTAATGTTGTCATCGAGTGAGATCTGAGATTCGTAAACCCGCACTGACACGCTAAGTAACTGGGACCCAAGATTAATGCAAGTAGACTAATGTAGCTCGTATTTAGCGCATTGATGGCGCCGCATTCAGTTTGCTGCCTTTTTGAATTCCAGTGATGAGCTGCCTGGGCAGGAAGCTGCAGGACCTCAGCCCGCAGGACTTCAAGGAAAGTTACAAAAGCCTGATAGAGCCGGACCGTCACTACCGGTTTGGCGAGTTCATCCCGGTCGAGTGCAAAACTGGCTACGTGAAGATAACCAACCGCACGGATGTGAATTCGACCATCGATTGTCGCCAAAGCGTGCTGAATCCGAGCCTGGGCGTGTGGGACCCGATCTTCTGCACGCGTGAGTGCGCCGCCCAGGTCACGCGGTAGTTTAAAGCTCTCGGCTTGTTTTACTAAATTTGAACTTTACCTGCCATTGTTGATTGCCGTACCGCAGCCGTGGCGTGCAACAGGTCGGCGATGTCTCGAGCATTCGACGACCGCACCATGCAGATGTACAGGGCCTACGACCGGCTCAAGGACCGCAGATACACCTCGGCCGAGACTCACATGTTCAGCTACTATCCCAACATAGTGTACGTGCGCTGTTCCACTCCGGGCCAGTTCTTCAAGGACAGAAAGTACGACAAGACGTTTCAGTGCAACCTGCTGCCAAACAGCACCATCGAGGCCGGCTGGAGCCCCGTGGAGGGCACTTTGGAGTCCTCGATGCAGTGCCAGCGTGAGTCCTCGATGAGCTCGATGAAATCATTATTACTTTCCTACACTTCATTGCCTAACGACTAGACTAGCCATCTTAGCTCCATGGCTGAGCTTTAGTTAAACAATCGCATAATTTTATTGATCAATTGTGAATGAAATAATTACTCAAGTACTATTTTCTGCACTCAACCGCAGCCATCACGTGTCTGACAAACGAGCTGGTTGCCTTCGGCTACCGACCAACCATGCAGAAGTACCTCAGCGAAGGCAACTTCAACAGCAGCGTCGTCCTGACAGACGACACCGGCCTGGAGAAAAACATCAGCCTGAGCGAATTCCTCGCCGTGTCCGAGTACAAGTTCACCGTGTCCGTTCGGTTCGACTGCAGGTTCGGCTTCGCAATGACCACAGTGAACGAGGGAGACGGCAAAGCCATTTCTGTGACCAGGATGCACTCCACCTGCAGCTCCTCCGGCTCGTGGAACCAGATCATCAGCCAGTGCATTAGTGAGACACTGCCTCGAGACTCTCGCCTACTTTGTATCTTCGTCTGAGTCTCATGGTTCTAACACTCAATGATTCTCACTTGCTTCATACTCCTCCACGTGGTTGATGATCCTCCTCCGCTTGTGATAGTTCCTTTCCCTTTTGACTCTCAACTTGGCTTTATCATTAAAACATACGCTCATACCTTTTATAATTTTCACTAAATTTCATGACTTTTCCTTTTCTTTCATGACCTCCCATCGCTCCACCCCGCCCCGCAGAGATGTCCTCCGCCCTCGAGGTCGCTGCTGGCAAAAAGTACGAGCCCCAGACCAAGGAAGCCGGTTCGGCGCAGTCCCTCGGCGCCACCGTCATAGTCATCCTGGTGGTGTTCTTCACGCTGATCGTGGTGCTGGACATAGCCACATTGTCCCGCGACATCAAACTGCTGAGGCAAAACCTCAGGCGCCTGAAGCTCAAGGCCAGCATGAAGAAAAACACCTGAAGCTGCAGTGGAGAAGCGCAATTTGTGAACAGATTGTCCTGACCTGAAAAATTAACTGAGGAAGACAAAAAACTCGCTTTTATTAGCAAGAATCTGAAAAGCAGATGCTTCGGGAGCGAAAAAGTTTTGTACGAACTCAATATCGAGTTTTAATTTTTTTTCTCAGCAAATCTATTTTAAAGTTTATTCATGCTGTGTATCAGATTGCCACTTAAATCATATCTAATAGAAATGAAAATTAATTTTAACCAGAACATTTATCATTATAAGTGCCTGTCAGAAATTTTACAGCCGTTTTTCGCATACTGAATTGTCTCCTTTAATTAAAATAAAATTCTAAAGACAGGCAGCCTTCGCCCTCAAATCGCCCCCAGCTATCGGGGCTCAGTCCACCTGCGCAGTAAGCCTGCCTTGCTTATCAGCCCGCTTGGAATAGCGAGCTCACCTTTGGAGTGCGGCCGCAGCAGTTGCCAAGCCACTTCAGTGCCAGCGCATCAGATTGCGCCTCTCTAGCCTCCGTTCCACCTTTCTCTGCTTCCACTGCGGCCGAGGCGGTCAGGCGAGCTGATAAGCTCGGAATAAAAAATCTGCTGACTGCCAAGCTCCAGCCGTTTCGCCCTTGCAGCCTGCACTGCCCGCAACATCCCCCTCCCTGACGTTCTGCGGCTTTAAAGCTTTAGCGCGCGCCTTAGTTAAAACAAAAATCAACAGATCCGGGCCAAGATACCTATTGAAAAATAAATAAGGCCACAGATTAACCCGCGTTGCCATGACAACGAAGGTTGTGTTCATTGGGCATCGCTCGGTCCAGCTGCGCTACGTCCTGGTGGGAGCTGCAGTCGCCGTCTGCCTCATCGTGACGGTCGGCCTGCTGGCCGGCCTCCTCCGGCCTCCCTGCCCGGAGACCGTCCCGCCCACGGCACCGCCCTCGGCGCCGCCCACAGCGACATCGCCCGCGACTCCGACTTCTTCGGGCGCCTCGACGGCTGGGCCGGCCACAACTCTGGATCCGAACAGTCCCTGGCTGCGGATGCGGCTGCCCGAGGGCCAGCGGCCGCTGCACTACCGCGTGCTGCTGCATCCCCGGCTGGGCAGTGAGGCGCAGCAGGGCTTCACAGGCGAGGTTGACATCGACCTGCAGCTGCTGGCGCCCACCAGGCACATCCTGGTGCACATCAAGTACCTGAGCGTTACAAACACGGAAGTCCTGAACAAGACCAGTTCAACTCCGCTGCAGATAGCGCGGACTTTCAACTACACGGAGAACCAGTTCTGGGTGATTGAGCTGGCCACCGAGCTGCCTGCCAACTCGCAGGTGGAGGTCAAACTGAAGTACAGGGGGAACTACTTTGGCATTGTCGGCCTGTATCAGTCCACTTACAACGAGGGCGGAGAGAAGAAGTGAGTTCACTGCGTGGGCTCTATGAGGCCGAGAGGCTGAATAATTCCTTCGAAATTTTACATTCGGGCTTCGCTTTACGAATCCGAAAGTAACTCTAGCAGTTAAGCCTTGACAACGCATCTCCAGGTTCCTGGCAACAACGAAGTTCCAGCCCACGGACGCCAGGAAGGCTTTTCCTTGCCTGGACGAGCCGCAGCTCAAGGCCACGTTCACTGCTGAGCTGGTGCACGAGCCAAACTACACGGCCCTGGCTAACATGCCTGAGCAGGTTGATGAGCTCGAGTTTTGCTGCTGCGCTGGAATTTCGGCTAGAAGAAAATATTATAGCAATCGTGTTGCAATTTTTTTCTCATTTCAGGATCGGCAAAATTACACCAATGGTTTGGTACTGACCCGCTTCGAGAAAACAAAGAAAATGAGCACCTACCTATTCTGCATTCTCATCAGCCAGTTCGAATCTATGAACAGAACCTCGGTCGGCGGAAATCCGGTTTGTGCTGATCTAATCCCCTTTTTCCTGAAATAAAAGTTCAAGGAGTTGTAAATCTAGTAAAGCAAATGCAAAGTGCAAAAGAGGAAAATAAAGCATGGGAATCCAGAATGACTCGCTCATTTTTAAACCCATCGTTCGGCAAATCTGCAGTTCCGAGTGTGGGCTCCCAGGTCCCTGATCAACCAGACCGCCTACGCTCTGGACAGCGGCGTCCGGATCCAGAACTTCTTCAGCGACTGGCTGAATTACTCCTACGACAGCCAGTTTCCCAAGCAAGGTGAGCCGAGGGAACTCAACTCTGAACAGCGGCTTAATAGTGCTTTGAACAGTCCAATGATGCACCACCTCCGTTATTCTCCCCCTCAGACATGGCTGCCATCCCAGACTTCCCATCGGGCGCAATGGAGCACTGGGGCCTCATCACCTACAGGGACACGGCGATGCTGTTCGATGCCGCCACTGGCTCGGCTTTGAACAAGCAGCGAGTTGTCACGATTGTTGCTCACGAGCTGGCGCACATGGTGAGTGCTGAGGCTTTTGAGTGAGTCAGTTCAGGTATTCCCAATCGTTGCTCACGAGCTGGCGCACATGGTGAGTGCTGAGGCTTTTGAGTGAGTCAGTTCAGGTATTCCCAATCTTTGCTCACGAGCTGGCGCACATGGTGAGTGCTGAGGCTTTTGAGTGAGTCAGCTCAGGTTTTCCCAATTTTTGCTCACGAGCTGGCGCACATGGTGAGTGCTGAGGCTTTGAGTGGGTCAGTTCAGGTTTTCCCAATTGTTGCTCACGAGCTGGCGC
Organism: Macrostomum cliftonense; assembly: GCA_950096795.1. Classification (NCBI taxonomy): domain Eukaryota; kingdom Metazoa; phylum Platyhelminthes; family Macrostomidae; genus Macrostomum; species Macrostomum cliftonense. Next base: position 260,562 of record CATNEM010000317.1, read on the forward strand.
ACATGGTGAGTGCTGAGGCTTTTGAGTGAGTCAGTTCAGGTATTCCCAATCGTTGCTCACGAGCTGGCGCACATGGTGAGTGCTGAGGCTTTTGAGTGAGTCAGTTCAGGTATTCCCAATCTTTGCTCACGAGCTGGCGCACATGGTGAGTGCTGAGGCTTTTGAGTGAGTCAGCTCAGGTTTTCCCAATTTTTGCTCACGAGCTGGCGCACATGGTGAGTGCTGAGGCTTTGAGTGGGTCAGTTCAGGTTTTCCCAATTGTTGCTCACGAGCTGGCGCACATGGTGAGTGCTGAGGCTTTTGAGTGAGTCAGTTCAGGTATTCCCAATCGTTGCTCACGAGCTGGCGCACATGGTGAGTGCTGAGGCTTTGAGTGAGTCAGTTCAGGTATTCCCAATTGTTGCTCACGAGCTGGCGCACATGGTGAGTGCTGAGGCTTTTGAGTGAGTCAGCTCAGGTATTCCCAATTGTTGCTCACGAGCTGGCGCACATGGTGAGTGCTGAGGCTTTTGAGTGAGTCAGCTCAGGTATTCCCAATTGTTGCTCACGAGCTGGCGCACATGGTGAGTGCTGAGGCTTTGAGTGAGTCAGTTCAGGTTTTCCCAATTGTTGCTCACGAGCTGGCGCACATGGTGAGTGCTGAGGCTTTGAGTGAGTCAGCTCAGGTTTTCCCAACCTGTGAAAGGTTGCAAAGAAAATCATTCGCTTGAATCGCCCAACAGTGGTTTGGCAACCTGGTCACCATGGTCTGGTGGAACGACTTGTGGCTGAACGAAGGATTTGCGTCCTACTTTGCCGACATTGGCGCTGACCTGATCGAGCCGTCGTGGGAGCTGGTGAGTTCCGGATGGGCATTCGTTGCAGGAGCAGAAATATGACAAAAATTTTTTTAATTGCCCTACAAAAATGTGCGCCGCTACCCATTCAGAGGCAGCAGGGCTTCGTCACGACCTACACATCGGCATTCAACGCCGACGACGTGATCACCTCGCACCCGATCATCGTGGACGTAGAAACGCCCCAGGAGATCACGCAAATCTTTGACACCATCACCTACTCGAAGGGCCAGGCCGTGCTGACGCAGCTTGAGGACTTCATGGGCATGGACAACTTCCAACTGGGACTTCAGGTTGGAAGTCTAGGACTATATCGATATGCAAATAGGATTTTACTGCTAATTGATGTTGCACACATCGCAGGATTATCTGAAAGACAACGAGTACGGTGTGGCCAGCACCGCTCAGCTGTACCAGAGCCTGCAGAAATACTCGGCTGAGAACGTGACTGAGTTCATGGACCGCTGGACGCGCCAGATGGGATTCCCGCTGGTCACCGTGACTGAGACGGCCAATCCGAATGAGTTGGCGCTGAGCCAGAGCTGGTTCCTCCGGGAACCTGACACTCGTGTCAACGCAACTCAGTCACCGTACGGGTGAGAGTCCGGGTGAAGCTGAGGTTGCTGGAGCTTCTTTCTGATGGTTGTTGAGTTGTTATGCTGTGGGTGATACCCTTTGGTCAGTTGGATGCTTGGAGTAGCACGAATATTACGTAATAGATAAACTGCGGAGCGGTCGCAGACTGGAGTCGCTGAAGCAGTTTGTGACTGCGCGAGTACCTGTTCACCCCCGCAGGTACCAGTGGATAATTAAGCTTAGCTACAACAATCTGATCAACAACGGCAGTCAGATGATGCGCGATCAGCAGCTGCGGCTCTCCCTGCCCGGCAACCAGAGCCAAAACCAGCCGCTGAAGTTCAACTTCGGCCAGCGGGGTTTCTACCGGGTCAACTACCCGGCCGCCTGGTGGCAGAAATTCGCAGACGCCCTCAAAAAAAATGTTTCGGTGAGCGACCGCTGCTGCCTTATTGTTTTTGATTGAATCGCATTAAGAAAGTTGATCCAATTGCCAGACCTACAGCCCGGTTGATCGCGCCGGCCTCATTGGCGACCTGTTCGCCGTTGCCAATAGCAACCGCCTGAACTACTCCACCGTAGTCGGGTTCCTGTCCTACCTGGCCTCGGAGCGGCACTACCTGCCCTGGTACGCGGCCAACGCCGGCATGGGCGCCATCACCGGCCAGCTCGCCCGCCGGCCCTCCTACGGTTCTTGGTCGGTGAGTTGGTTGTCATGGCGACACATCGTGATTTGATTAGATTTCAGCGCAAACAATCGACCGAGGTTGCCCTACACTGTTTGAAATCTCAGACATTTGCTCGCAACATCACGAGTCAGCTGTACAGCTCGATTGGATGGAGCACCAAGACGAACCATTTGGACAGGTGAGTCATTGGTAAACAACGGGGTAAACAATCCACCAACGTGATTTCACAAAAACTATTCTAGGAGTTACAAATCGAGCTTTAAAACGCAGCCTAAATAATACTAAAAAAATGATTTCGCAGGCTGCTGCAGCCGATCGCGCTGAACCTGGCCTGCAGCCTGGGCAACAAGGACTGTCTGGCTGAGGCGAAGCGGCAATTCGACAATTGGCGAAACAACGCAGCCAGGTGAGTTTCATTAGCAAAAATTAAGAAGAAGAGAATCTAGGAGCCTCGAAATTTCGTGCATCCCAAACTCGCAGCATCAACTCGGAGCTGCGGCAGATCGTGTACACATACGGACTGCTGGAGTCGGACACGCAGGAGGTCTGGGACTTCGTGTGGCAGCGGTACCTGGCCAGCGACTCGGCGGCCGAGCGCGAGCGGCTCTTGCGCGCCCTGGCGATGACCCGGAACGCCTGGCTGGTGAACCGGCTGCTGGAGTTCTCGCGGGATCGCAACTTGGTGCGCGGCCAGGACTTCGTCACCCTCATTGGCTACATCGGGGCGAATCCCAACGCGCTGGAGATTCTGTGGAATTGGAGCCGTCGGAACTGGGACTCCTTGCTCAGGGAGTGAGTTTTGAGAGTTGGTGCTCAGGGAGTGAGTTGTGAGAGTTGATGCTCAGGGAGTGAGTTTTGAAAGTTGGTGCTCAGGGAGTGAGTTGTGAGAGTTGATGCTCAGGGAGTGAGTTTTGAAAGTTGGTGCTCAGGGAGTGAGTTGTGAGAGTTGATGCTCAGGGAGTGAGTTGTGAGAGTTGGGGCTCAGGGAGTGAGTTGTGAGAGTTGGTGCTCAGGGAGTGAGTTGTGAGAGTTGGTGCTTAGGGAGTGAGTTGTGAGAGTTGGTGCTCAGGGAGTGAGTCTTGAGAGTTGGTGCTTAGGGAGTGAGTTGTGAGAGTTGATGCTCAGGGAGTGAGTTGTGAGAGTTGATGCTCAGGGAGTGAGTTGTGAGAGTTGGGGCTCAGGGAGTGAGTTGTGAGAGTTGGTGCTCAGGGAGTGAGTTGTGAGAGTTGGTGCTTAGGGAGTGAGTTGTGAGAGTTGGTGCTCAGGGAGTGAGTCTTGAGAGTTGGTGCTTAGGGAGTGAGTTGTGAGAGTTGATGCTCAGGGAGTGAGTTGTGAGAGTTGATGCTCAGGGAGTGAGTTGTGAGAGTTGATGCTCAGGGAGTGAGTTGTGAGAGTTGGGGCTCAGGGAGTGAGTTAGTGCTCAGGGAGTGAGTTGTGAGAGTTGGGGCTCAGGGAGTGAGTTAGTGCTCAGGGAGTGAGTTTTGAGAGTAGGGGCTCAGCTACTTTCAAATTCCAGTCCCAAAGTGGTGTGAAATCTCTTCCCCACTGTCGCAGGTTCGGTCCGGAAGACCGCCGGCTGGGCGCGATGATCCCGAACTTTGCGCGCCAGTTCAACGACGAGTTCCACCTGGCTGAGGTGAGTAGCAGCAATTCCGCCAATCAGTGAATCAGCTGCCGGAAGTTGTCAATCAAAACCTGCCTTCCCACTGTCCCGTCCGTCGCACAGTACGAGGCCTTCATCAGGTCCACCCAGGCCGGCGCCGGGGAGAACGCGCGGCAGAACACCCTGGGCATCATTCGGGCCAACATCCGCTGGCTGCGGGACAACGAGGCCGAGCTGATCAAAGCGCTGGCCTGACTGACTGGCCCCGCTCAGACTTAAATTGGATTTTATTGCCTACTGAGCTACTCCAGAAAGCTGTTAAAAACACAGCCCCAACAAAACACTACTCCAGCGCGCTGTACAGCCGGTCTGATCCCTCCCATTGATGCATGAGATCTTACTCAGAGTCGCTCTTTGTCTAAAGTATCAATTTCGCACTAGGGGTTAAAACTCCTGGCTTTTCTTGGAATCATAAACTAAGTACTGAGTGAAGAGGGCTGGGGCCCCTTAGGAGGTGGTGCAGTTTTTATTTTTTGATTTCTTTTAGCTTTTATTACAACGCCATGCTGACTTCTAGCCTCTGGTGAGAATAAAATGAAAATTTCCAGGAACATTTCCAGGAATTAAAATCAGACGGTGAGCTTTAAAAAATAATTCTGTCTGTGAGAACCGTGCCTAGCACAAAAACAATGAAATTCTGCTGTCAAATTGTTGACTAAGCAGTTTAAGCAGTAAATTTACCTTAGCTAATTCACGTAAACCAAACTGACTTATAGCTTTTTTGGTGCAGCCCTCGCATAGTTGAGCCGGCAGTTTATTTAATTTTTCAGTCAAGAGCTTCAAGTCAGTTAAGCAGGTTACTAATCACCTACACGCGCCAATATTTATCAAAATACGATCGACAGGAAGAGTAGTTTAGAGTCACAACGCTGAAAATTTAGATGGGTGAGTTCTTCAAGATCAGAAAACGATGCAAAAACTGTCAGTACTAGGAGCATTTGTTTAGGTATTTCTGGATAAACAGATGTATTGCAAAATCGAAAACAGAAGACAGATAATTAAACGTTATGTAGAAAATACAAAGCAACACAACAAAAGTAATTTTCAAAAAGCGGTGGTTTTATTGACACGTCGTCTACTAGCTATACTTAACTTTACCTTAAGCTGGAATATTCAATAATAATTTTTTCAAGAAAAGTGTGCTTGGTCATTAATGGAGTATATTAGTTAATGGTAGCAGTACGAGCGTTGATAGGATAGATTTAAATTCATCGCCGATTCACCGATCATTCTGTAAAAAGCTAAACCAAATCAATTAATCAACGACAAATCAGCCTGAGAAGTTGTGAGGTTTAATTTTTTAAATTTATGCTTTTCTAGTTTGAAAAATTCAAATAAACAAAGAAACGAAAACAGATTAAGAATTCTGCCAGCTGGGCCAGCCACTGAAAAACCTGCGGCTGACAAAATTCCGCTAAAAAACATATTTTACATAATGTCAATAAAGAAACAGGGAAATAAAAGTTGTTTACCATGAAAATTTTGATTAAATTTTTGCAGCAGATCATTTTTATGCTGCGCATTGTCAGTAATAAAAATACTGGAAAATGGATAAAAAATTAGCATTGATTACAAAGATTTTGTAACAATCTCTAACACTAACTAAAAAGCACTGATTAATTTTAAAAAATTGCAAAATTGTGTTCTTAAATTGTGGTCAAGAATAATGAGGGAAAATTTCTACAAATAATTATTAGAAAAGCTAACTATAGTGCATAAATATATTGTGGGATTAAGCGTTTGCTCTTTCAAAACTTGTTAAAATACATACGTAGAAAAGATTTTTTAGTTAAACAATCGTTATTGCCACTTAACCATTAAAAATATCGATCGCATAAACTTAAGCTTCTCTTTGAATTACTTTGATGCTACTTATGCATAAGGTATTTCAAATGAATGTTCGGATTGCAACAATGATTTTTTATTCAGCTAATCCTGACTTGGGTATTTACATGTTTTAAATCACATAAGTGGCTTGTTAAATTTAAATTTAGACCAGTCACTATTATCTTTTTAGCATAATAAATAAATAGTTCACAAAAAGGCAGTCAAATAGCTGAGCAATAAAATTTGCTGAGCGACAACAGCAAATCCTGCTGTCAGATCGAAAAAGCAGCGAAGCGAATCACAGCATCCTAGGCAGGTACACGGAAAGGCTGTCCTTGGCTTGCTCCACGGTAATCTGACCCCAAGATTCTGGCAAGTCCAGTGGGTTGCAGCCGTAATAGCGCTCCAGCTCCTGGCTAAAGCGGCTCATGAACCACATCCAGTAGATCGAGGAAGAATTCGAAGAGTCTGGTGCAATTTGCCAGTCAGGAAATAAAGACTTGTAGTCTCTGTACGAGTGGAAAGTGAAATCTAGGCTCGTGCTTTCTGGACCCTCTTTTTGGCAGTTGCCCGACTGCCGGCATCTGTAGCTGACGGCACCGCAGCTGAAACTCTGGTTTGATTGTATGTCAAAGTTGCATGAAGTCAGAGCCAGCTCGTTGCCGAATTGGTTAGTTCTGGTCCCAGTGACCTCAGCTGGTCGGTGCTGAATGCACATGTGGCCCCACCTGGATTCACCGCTCTGGTGACCCTCCGAGCTGTTGGTGCAAGGCTCGCCACAGAAGGGACACTGCTCCGGGCATCCCCAGAGCCGATTAAGCAGAGATTCGTATGGTGATTCTCCAACCCACTCGATTTCTGTCTCTTCGTACACGCTGTGTTCATCCAGCAGCTCCAATGCCATGTCTTCTAGCCGCTTCAACATCAAATTTTGAAAGTTCTGAGCATCAGTGATCGAGTTCTCATCTATGTGAGAAAAGCTCTCCATACGCAGACCAAGCCTTGAATCTGCGGCGCAAAATCGTTTTACCCACTGGGTAAACAGCCTATTGGCGACGTGGTTTCGGCTAAGCTCCCTTTGCAGATCCTCGGTAGCCAGGCGAACTGACTCCTTTGCTGATTCTGCCAGAGGTGTGATTAGCTCTTGCATCATTTCATTATACTTGATGTTAGCGTTTGATGTTTTGGAAAAGATCTTTCTGTTAACGTACTTGGTGAGCCAAACCCGAGCAAACTCTTTGCTGTCATGGATGTATGAAATAAAATCGTCAAATTGTTGGTTTTCAGCCAGGCCTTCCATGATTTGAGTAATAAGGTGAAGCTTAGTGAGGTCAAAGTCACCGTAGACCAACTTCAGTACCTTGGTGGATTTCTCCTCACTCACGGCCTTGCTGATGACCTTCTTAATCGTGGCAACAAAGATATCAGCGGCAATAACCTCCTCAGTTTTTTGCCGAAACCTGTTTGTAAAAATAGAGAAGGCAACATTCTTGAACTCCCGAATCTTTGCCGCTATTCCGTGCCTTTGCTGGTACTCATTATTCCAGGCCTCGAGAATCGCCAGTGCATGCCTGCAGGCATGAATTGACAAAGCAACTTCGAATGATGGGTTCGCCCGGACTGATGGAGATTTTCTCTGGCGTAAGCCACTATGGTTGTACGCTTTGATTTCGTCTTTCACTAACTTAATATAAGCCTGAAAATCTGATTGGCCGACAATGTGTCTCTCCATTTGTCTGATAGACCTTTGTGATAGCAAAGTATCGATCTTCGACAAAGCTAAGTTGGCAACAACAACAAGTCTTTGCGCACATTCTGAAGCAGTCTTCTTCTTTGAAAGGGAAAGTTTTGATTTTGTGTATGTGAAGTGTTCATCAAGCACATAGCTTTCCTTGAAAGTTCCTTGCAACTTAAACTGGAAAAAATTCGCATCTCTTCGAGTTCTTACCCGGGTCAGCTCATTCTCTAATGAATATGTGGTACAATCCCTGAACTCTTCCTTGACTGCTCTCTCAGCTTCATCAGCTCCAGTCCATGGTTTGTCTTCCTTTTTCGCTACTTGGCAAATGAAACTGTCCCATAATGTTTGAAATTCTGATCGAATCACAAATTCATTGCAGACGTCATCGTTTCGCATCTTTTCAGCCAGCCGTCTCGCTTTTGCCAGTATTTCCTTCTGATATTCTATCATTTTACCTCCAGTAAGAAGGGCCACTCGCTGCTCCTCTTTTATGTCTCGCAGTGTCTGCATGTTGGTCTCTTCTACTCTTCCGGCGCGGTTGTAAAGGCTGTTGACTCTGTCCTGCTCCCATTTCTTTGAAATTTGCCTTAGCTCGTGCCGCGCAATGAAATTCTGCAAGTCTTGCACAGCCTTCATTTTTAACTCTTGATTTTTTTCACCCAGAATTTGTTCAACTCCATTCAACTGCAATTCAAGATGACTTATGTCTTGACACTCACGCAACTTTTTAAAGCCAAAATCTTTTACCCAACGGCTGATTTCGCTTTCAAAATTGAAGCAAATTTCCAGAAACTTGCACTCAACCTCCTTGTACGCTTTCAACTCGAGAGTGTTTTGGAAGCTAAAAACGAAATCTTCCTGCAACACAGCGTCCCACAGATCGCTGATTCGAACAGAAAAGTTTTTAAACGACAGTTTCGAATCTTCAAACTGCTTCAGATGCTTCAATACCCTTTCTCTGGTTTCTTGTGCCATTCGACTGTAGCCAGGGTTCATGGGAGCGTTTGGAGGGCTGCCTTCCCACAGGTTAGGCCAGAAGCAAACGTCCTCGTTTGGACTGAAAGCAATAATGTCGGTGAACTGCTTTAACTCGCTGGCTCCAGCCTCACTTGCAGCTGCTTCGACTGTTTTATTTAACTCCCACAGCAATTGGCTGCTGGTAGATTTTAGCTTGTCCTTGGCATCAACAGCTGAAACATTCTGGTGAAGAAATAGACATCCCTTGCCAAGCAGAGAGCTTTTGAGCGCCTTCTTCATTCGGATGAAAGCGTGGACAACGATTTGAAGAACATCGTTGATTTGTGCATCTCTCTCCCCCAAAATATTGACAAGAAGCACATCTGCCAAGCCAATCACCAAAGTGGCCAGCTCATTGTCGTGCTCTTTCATTCCTGTGTGAATTTCTGGAGCCCTGAGACCCTCCGTATCCACCACAGCTACGTAGTCGACATTGAGACCGGATTTTTCCGGCTGATTCTTCACAAGCTGCATGAATGCGCCTCGAGTGCATCGGCCTGCACTGACTGGAAACTGCAGGCCAAACATCGTGTTAAGCAAAGTTGATTTTCCAGAGCTCTGAATTCCCAGAACAGAGACTACCAGGAGCTGCTTCGCTCCAACGGTGTCCTCAACATGGCTGAGAACCGCCTGTAGCCATTGGGAAGCAACTGCTGATGCATCGCCATCAATTATTTCCAATGCATGACCCTGCAGCAGCAGGTCTGCAGCTATTTTTGGAAGGCTCTGTGCCAGCTCTTGATCGTGCGCCGAAAAACCAGTGGTACTCGTGACAGCCTCATAAATCTGAGCTACTTCACGAAAAATGTGCTCCACACCCAATGAAGCACTCGTCAAAATGCTCTCAATGTTAATAAATTCATCTCTTTTTGCTATGCTTAAATCACGGCTTCTGAGAAATTCGTCCCACAAGAGCTGGAAACTTCTTCGGATTTCTGGCATTTTTTGGATCGACAGGGAGTTCAGCTCGATGGCCAGATGCCGCATAAAAACGTCGGCTTGATTCGAATCAAACGCAAATGTTTGCAGAGACGTCAGGAAAGATTGCAAAAAGAAATCTACGGTGTGCAGAAGTCTGATTTGCTCATGCCTGAACCCACTGATCTCAGCGTCTATTTTTCCGACCCAACGGGCTTTTTCCTCACCAACCATGTCTCTGTTCATGCGATAGCGCTGCTTTTTGCGCTTTGAAATTTCAGTAAATTTTCTATGCATGGACAGGAGTTTCTGCTTCGCTACAGCTAAATCTTGAGAGGTGGCAACAATAGTTTGTACTAGACATTGAGCGGCTTCGACGGGTCCGCTAACTGTATCTGTTGCAGCATCAGTAACCCAGTTTTTATGCCTACCGAATTCCTGAAACAGTATCAAAGAAGCCAGTTTTGACTGTAAAATGCTTCCTGACTGAGCTTTTGATCGTGACATCAAGCTCTTCAACTTTAAAGCTATGTCAGAATCCTCCTGAAAGACACCGTTTGACTTCAAGCGCACAAGATCCAGTCTATTTTTTTCATCCGGAGACTTGAAAGTCTGCTGGAGATCTCGCAAACATTTAGGAATGCTATTCGTGCTCACCAGAATGACCAGGCGAGTATTCGTGTTATAAAGCTCCTGTAGCACATTTGAGAAGTTATCTGAATGCCCGCAATCTTCATCGGGAAGAAGCACAACCAGATAGGATGAGACATCAGTGAGAAATTCTCTCTGCTCAGGATGCAACGTGGCATCACCACGCAAATTTAGCAGGCAAACGGCGCTTTGTAGTTCCGATTTCACAGACATAGTTGGTAGCATCCAGGACAGCTCGATGCTGCCATCGCTGTGTTTCTTCCGCAGCGAGCTTTTACCTGACACTGTGAATGTGTCGTGCTTTTCACTCAGGCACTTGTTCGCAATTCGCGACTTGGAGAAGCCGCTGGTTCCCAGTCTGATGAAGGAAACAACTGGAAAAAGGTTGCTGTTCAGAATCAGCTCTTTAGAGCTGCCTTGATTACCGGTGTCAGGATATTTTAGAACAAGGCCCCTGAGGGTCCACGTAAAAAGGTACTTTTGGCCTGAAATTGAATAGAGAAGGGGAATGGCTAACTTGCAATCGAATAATTTTTCGGCTAATGCCTGTTGAAGCCGCGTGTTCGCGCTGAGAAAGCAGATCATCAGTGCGTCACAATAAGGGACGGAGACGGTTTCAGAATGCAAATTCGCATTTGGATTGTAGTCGTCAGACCAAGGATCTTCAGAGACCTGATGGTCTGTTTCTTTAAAAAAATTAATCTGCATTACTGAAGAGCTCCTGAATTCGTAGCTTGTCATTACCAGCTGCTTCAAGATATGCAAACCAAGGCTGTCACTAGCATCGGAGACAGATTCGGAGGAAAACTTCATTAGATCGGACATTGACAGCTTGCCAGGCCAAAACTCTTCGAGGCCCAAGGCCTTTATGGAAGAAGGCTCGAGAGAATCAAATAAGTCTGAGATAGATGAAACTTGCTTTTCATTCAAGTGCTGTCTGAGTCCTTGCTTAGGGATACACTTAAGTAGTGGGCTCACGCTGACGAGATTTTTTCGTCCATCTGGATGGTACCTTTGAAGAATATCGGCAACTGCAGTGCTGAGGCCACGCCATTCTGTGCAGTCGGACCGAACGAACTCATTAACTATGGGCCGGATTGATTCCAACCAACGGTCTTTACAAATGTCCAGCAGCAGTTTTCTGTCGGTCGTGTCAACAGGACTCTGCGCATAGCTGTGGTAGATATCAAGCAGCTTGGCCTGAATGAATTCATCTTCTTTCAAGGATTCGAGAAAAGAAATGGCACTAGCTTCTGCTAATAATGCATCTGCAAGCTGCTCCACTTTCTTTTCGACCAAAAGGCACTTGAACTGCTTATCGAAGAGCCGAAATCCCATCGAGGCTAGGACACAAGACGTTATAAACGCTCTGTATAGTTGCTTGTCAGCCATTAGTGACCTAAGAAGTATTCTGACAGCGTTTGTCAACTCCGACTGCATGATCTGGAGCACTTTTACATCCTTGTCGTGGTCTGGTGGCTGGGAAGTAAATCTCTACATGTCGGGCAAATATTTGGTTCTGAGAAGCTCGACAAGGCTTTCTGAAGAGGCTACAGTCTGCTGTTTGGGTAGCAGCTCGTATGTCAGGTCATCTTGGGAGCTGATTGCAGCAACTAATTGTTCTTTCTCTGGAAATTCAGCAGAGCCTAAAATCTTGACAAGCTCTCGCATTCGGCTTTCGAGTTTCGGATATTCGGTTGACTCGAGAAAACCACTTCTGTGCACAAGAAACTCTCGCAACAAAATTTTAATATGCTCATTGCTCGTCCACAGGGATTCAGAAATTGGAACAGTTGTAAGTTTTTCGATGACACGAATATTCTCCAAAAAGCGCTCTAAGAACTTGCTCCATCGGCTAGGATCAGCTGCCTTTGCTCTTATTTGCACGAATTCTCTAAGCAATGTGGTGCCAAATTCCATCGCATGAACAGATTCGAAGGACTGAGCAAGTTCGCGGGCACCCCCAAGGTCTTCTTTGGAAATGAGATCCCAGAGTGGGATCAAATCTGTACCATAATTGATGACATGCCACAAGCGGTTGCTTCTAGCCAGTCCACTTCTCCACAATGGCTCTGAGATTACTTCAATGGGACCGCCGATTCTCTTTGTTCGAATGGTCACTCTGCTTAACTGCTGGCTCGAAAATGCGCCCTCGGATTTGGCATCGATTTTGAGTACGCCAAAAGAGGCAGAGCCGCCTCCATAGCTTCCAATTCCAACTCTCAGATGGGCGTCAAGTGCGCTAGAAACAAGCGATTTGCCCTCCTTCAGACTCTCATTTTCATCGCAGATGTACGACGCCTCGGAAGCAAAGATGCCGCCAAAGTGGACTGTGCCGTAATGCATATGACTGCCGAATTTTTTCATGAAATCTGCTATAGAGGCTTTTGTTTCTGCTAAGCCGTGACTCCGAAGCTGGCTGCTGATCTTTGTCAGCTCTTCCTTGGCTTCTGGTGAGAGCTTGAGTTTGTCCGGATGCAGATGGCAAGCGGCAGTTGGCACAAACACGACACGCGACTTCGAGTAAAACGTATTTTTCGAGTGGCTCTCGGTCTGGCGAAAGGTCTCATCCTGGCTGGTGTTGTCCACTCCGGCCTTCACTTTGGCAATAAAAGCATTCGCTTCCAGGCGGCCTGAAACATTTCTGCCTGTTGATACAAGCAACTTCACGAAGTTATCGAACTGAGAGGCCTCGTAGAACTCGTACTCTTCAGACTCATCACTGATCTGGGGCCCGACCAGTTGCAAGTCTTCTGGTACGCAGATTAGCCTGAACTTGCAGTGAGTCCAGCCTTCTTTATTATCGAATCGCACGCCTCGAAGCAGTGAGCCAGCAGACGCGTGCCCAATTAGTTGAAAATCTGTGATGTTGGGATCCCGAAGCACGGGCTCAAGTTCCTTTAAATCTCTCTGAAGAATCTGCTTGACTTTTGCTAGGCCTTCCTGGTCCAGCCGATGGATCCAATCCCCGCCTCCAAAAAGTTTCTCAAGCTCTGCTTTGCATCCTAGAATTTTGGATTCTTGAAGCTCTTTTTTGGAAAGCGTTTCTGATTCGCGAATCTGCTTGATAATAGCCTCGGCGTGTTGGAGAGCCTTTTGTCTTTCTTCCTCTTTCTTTTTCAGCACGGCGTCTGTCTGATCTTTAGTGTTTCCATTCTTGGCAGCTCCTGCTTTTGTGTCAGTTTCCGACTGGTCAGAGCTCTGGGGCTTCTGCTCTGACATACCGATTGTTTGCAGCCAGAATTTCAGCAGTCTAATTTGTCTGAGGGTAAATTTTTAGGTACGAAAACACCTGTAATTTATGAGATAAAATTGATATCAAAGTGTTGGGTTACGAAGCTGCTGCCATTGACTAAAAATTGGTATGCTATGATCTTCCCAAACTTCCTAAACTTCTAACTAGTGAAAGTTAAAATTTTAAGAATGTGTATGCGAGGGGTGAGCAATAAGTCTCTGGATGTGAATAGTTGAGAGGCGACTGATGCAATTTGAAATCATAGGTGTCAAGTACAAAATGTGTACTGCGAGTTTAAAATTTCAGACACATAAGTCATATACCGAGTGCAGCACCCCAATGAAGCTAGCATACCCTTCCAATCTAAGAAATTAAATATGGAACTCAATAGAGGTCATCATTTGAGAGCCATGATTTTTTATGACTTTAAGAGTGGCTTGCGACAGCAGGAACGCTTTGATCGGCTCAGAGGAGCTTTTGGAGACGATGTGCCGTCCAGATCTACAGTTTTTGAGTGGTTCGCCGAATTTCGACCTGGCAGACAGAGCCTGGATGACGATCAGCGCCCAAGGACAACCAGAGATCACTTTTGTTAGAAGGACGCAACACTAAAAAATTTGAAGGCCGAAAATACAGTGAAATAATAAGTTTTAACCATAGACAAACATTAAAAATTTCTATCACGCCAGTGTAAAATCGGCCTCCAAATATTTGGAGTGTAGCGTCCTTCTACTCTAGAAGTTCTTGGCAGCGCCGCGGCCGACCCAGCTCGGCCACCATCGAGGAGAATGCGGCTGCTGTTCAGGCCATGGTTGATGAGGATGCCCGAGTCACTGTGGCCCAGACAGAGGCGGAGGTGGGCATTTCATCGGGATCCATTAGGACGATCCTGCACTCAAGGCTTGGTCTGAGCAAGGTTTCTTTCTGCACGCTGGTTGCCCCATCAGCTGACTCCGGAGCAGAAGGAGGCTCGAGTGGCTTGGTGCCCCAGCAAGCTCAGCAGATTCGATGATGGCCGCTCAAACTCGGTCTTGGAAATCGTGACTGGTGATGAGTTCTCGATCTACAGTTTCGACCCAGAGACCAAGCAGCAGTCGGCCCAGTGGACACCAGTTGGTGGTAGCCCACCAAAGCAGATGATGGCAGTTTTTGTGGCGAAAACTGGTCATCTAGCTACTGTGCCACTCGTGCAGCAGCGCACAGTCACTGGTGACTGGTACGCCAATGTCTACTGGCCGGAAGTACCATCGCCCAAAGACTCGAGCTCGGGGCATCCTTCTGCACCATGACAATGCTCCAGCCCACTGGGCTCGCCAGGTGGTGGAGCTCCTGGCTGGAGAACGCATCCAAGAGCTCGGTCATCCACTCTACAGTCCTGACCTGGCCCCCTGCAACTTTTTTGTGTTTCCACAAATCAAGCGTAAGATGCGTGGAATTCGCTATGCGTCACCGGATGCTGCAGTGGAGGCCTTCATCCAACATGTGGAGGAGGCACCTCCTTTGGACTGGCCCAGCTGCTTCATCAAGTGGTTTGAGAGGATAAAAATTGTATTGAATCCTCTGAAGAGTACTTTGAAAAATGTGACTGTTAGTTTTTCTATAACTATAATTATCCCTGCACACCCGGAAACTTATTGCTCACCCCTCGTATGTGCTTGTTATAACTGTAAAAGCTTAAAATTACTCTGGCTGAGATAAACTGGCAAGCGGTTTTGTACCTTATCTGAATCAAGAGGTTCCGAGATAGATTTTTCTGCGGTGTAGCTCGTAAAGTAATTTTTTATAAAACATAAAATTATTCCTGCTGTCACATCATTCCCGTTTTAATTTCCTATTAGGTTTCTTAGAAGGAAGTGAAGGCAACAATTTCTTTTAAATAAAACGTTAGATACGCGTATTTCGAAAATTACTTTGCTTTTTGTCTCCAACTAAAGAAGCAATCGGTCAAATTAGCTAGTACAAAAACAAGACGAGCGTAAAATGATAATAAACTCGTTCTGAAGCCAATAGTCCCAAATGTTCGCTTAGTTTTTACTTTGAATTTTTTGCATTGCGGTATGTGACCAAATTGACATGAAATTGAAGCAGAAAATTGTCTATTGACTAAATACAACTTACTCGGCTGGAAATTCGAGCTGGCTGGGATTAGTCGACCGGGGTTTTTTAAGTACAAAACTCCAGTTGAGATATTCTCATGGGTAGCAATGAGAATTACAAGACTCCAGCTCAGATTATATAGCTACAGGGGTTTCTATTTTCCTTTCCAGAAGTTCCCTTTTGCATGATTCGCTGCGTACGCACTTCCCCACCCCTTTGGCGCAATGAGCGGACAAAAGCGATAAAAATGGACAGATAGATAGCAGAAAAACAGCATAGAGCATAGCTTAAATTCCAGTCAAATTATCAAGTACAAAATATGGCGCGGTTGCAAACAATAGAAAGGTTGTCCAAGGTGAGTAAAAGGCAAGTCCAAGGCAAGTCCGCGGTAAGTCCAAGGCAAGTCCAAGGCAAGTCCACGGCCAGACTAAACAACGGGCCGAGTGAACCAAGGATGATATATACATGGATTGCTTATCTGCTATGAATGTACGCGCGCCTGTGTCCAAAATTTGACTGCCTTTTACCCCACTGCGCTCTCATTGGCTGACACGAAGCCACCTTCCACACGCCTAGACCCACCCTTCCTATAAGCTTTAAAACAAGTAGACAGGAAAGAAAAGCTCTTCACTAACTAAAGTTTGTCTCGCGATAGGCGAATGATAGGCAAAATGAAACGCAAATGCGCCGCTGTAGACTGCAAGTCCAAAAATATGCAAAAATCGCCAAAGCCGCTTCCCGCCTCTAGTTCAGCGAATCGTGTTCCCGAGTTGTTCGAAGCTGCAGTGAGCTTGCCTCCAACTACTCCACTCTCTTTGATCGGTGAAAACATCGCTGGCTACATCGCCGGTTATTTTGGCCGGCAGTTGATTAGCCAATTGAACTGCATTACGCGCAAAGAGGCTCTGGTTGGTACCTGTCAGACCGTCAGATTAGCATCGATTAAGGATCACGGGAGTTCGTTTCGCCCGTGGGCTGACTTGTGCCGCTATGTGCATCTATGTGAGCTTCAGCGCCACACCGTTGCGCTTCGTGCTTTTTGCAGCAGATCATTTGACATCCTGGTTGCATCATGTGTGACATCCGCAGTATCGCATGGCATTTTCGCTTCTCTATTGTGCTATCAAGGTTCCGACGAGAATCATCGGTACTTTATCCTTCGGAAAATCTGTGAGAAGTACGCATTTTTGCGACTTGCAAACTCCGAACTTTTAACCTAACCTCCAAGTGCTCTGTGCGCCACCAGCTCTGCAAGTAAATTATTTTTCTCGGACAGTAATATATTGCCTTATAGCTGTTGTCAGTTAAGTGTATATTTACATGCTGATTCACTGACGGAAATTACCAGCATTTTTACTCAATATAAACATTTATTGACTCATATTTTCGAATTTGTCAAAGCATACAGTTTTGGGAATTTAAAAAATCACGTATTGTTCATCCTTATTGATCATTGGAACGAACAAACATTCCGTAAAAAATTAAACGTTAAGAACTGCATATACAGTAGGCTCAATACAAGCGTAATTTTGCCGCCCAATTGTACATAGTCTTATGCGCGCAACAGTGAATGCTGGCTCAGCCAATGAGAGCGCAGTGGGGTAAAAGGCAGCCACAATTTAGACACTCAGCGAAGACCAGATAAGCAATCCATGTATATATCATCCTTGGAGTGAACATCACGGCCGGCCTGTGGAAAAAACCGCGCAGGAAAATACTGATGTAGAACGGAATTTATGTTGGAAAGCGATAGCTTTTTGATCGCCCGCCGTAAATTTTGTAAATATAAACTTGAATCGCTTAAGCCACGCTCCATCCTGCGGCGGGAGCGCAGTGTAATAAATACTAGCTTTCAAGTGCCCTACCAGGGGGCGCAGACAGACATTTTAAATCACTCATATACTAAACAGAAATCTCCCTAAAGTAGAATGCAAGACGGGGCTTTCAGGACAGTAAGAATCGCCCTTTTCTATATGCGCCTATAACTAAATTAAATATCCCCAGGCACTTCAGCAAAAATAGGGTACCTCCCCCTTTTGACCAAAAGTCACCAGATCCCATTCACTAGCCTAAATTTAATGTACCCACAGATCCGTACCTTTTTCCCCAATGGGTCATCTGGGACAGGGAAAAAAACCTGGGACAGTCATAAAAACTCGTAACATGCTCAAACACCCTTCTCAAACACTAAATTAAATATCCCCAGGCACTTCAGCGAAAAAAGGGTACCTCCCCCTTTTGACCAAAAGTCACCAGATCCCATTCACTAGCCTAAATTTAATATGTCCCCATAGATTCGTATCTTTTCCCCAATGGGTCCTCTGGGACAGAGGAAAAAACTGGGACAGCCACAAAAACCTCGTAACATGCAAAAAAAATCATAATCCAATATCCATTATTTTGTTTATCCTGGCGAGTTCAATGGACCTCACGCTATTATCTGGAGGCATTAAACCTAAGCCTTATTGTAGCTTATAAAATATAATTTCACAATACATGATCTCAAATTCTTGAATATAAATTCCTTATGAAATAACCCGTAGAAAAAAAATAAATAAAAAAAATCCTGACAATTCAGGAAAATCCTGACAATTCAGGAAAATCCTGACAATTCAGGAAAATCCTGACAATTCAGGAATCCTGACAATTCAGGAATCCTGACAATTCAGGAATCCTGACAATATTTATTTAAATGATTTATTTTAATATATGTTATATATTACAAATTCTGAGTCCTGAATTCTGAGTACAAATTCTCACAAATTCTGAGTTTGTTCGATTCCTTTCTGTTATACATGTTCTTAGTAAAACTTATTAAAGTTATTCTTAGTCAAACTTTTTGCGCTTTATCATGCTCGTCATCATTATAATCCTCCAGTAGGTCGTCTTCATCCATCGGATCTTCTCGTGGCGGGCAAGGCTGATAGGTTGCCTCCGGATCATTGGTGGCAAGCGTTGCGAAATGCACATCCTCTTCACAATGCTTTTCAATGGCTCTTTTGTACTTCAGTAGAGTTTCCATACTGTACCCAGTGTACAGTAGTCCTTTGTGTTTTTCACCAAACTTTCCGAAATTGGACAGCCGTTCCGTGAACTTCATGCCGATCCCCAGCATGTTGGCTACTTGAGCGAGAGTCTTGTCGCCCTTCAGGTAGTTGACCAGGCGGCCTTGGGCGAAGTTGGCGAGGCACTTGATGATGTCGATGTCTCCAACTAGCTCCACCAGCTTCTTAAATTGTTGAATAGCCTCGGCGTCTGATATTCCACGATCCTCGTTGATTGTTTTTAATAGCTTTTCCAGTGAATCAAACTGTGTTCGGATCACGACATCATTGCGGCTGTTGTCCTCGAGCTTGATTTTTAGACGTTGGATGGATTTTTTTTCCTCTTCTTTTTTGCTGGGGGGTTTATCTTCCTTTTCTTTGTCTTTCTTTCGTTTAGCTCCAACCTCTTTCTCCAGCTTTTCTAAACTTTTAAGCAACACTGTGCGATCTTTAAGATTTAGCTCGCTAACTTTTAATACTAAGGCTTTTGGGTCGCGCTTAGCGATTTTATCAATGTAATCGGCTATGTCAATTGAAATATCCATATTTGAGAGCGAGAGCGAGAGCGAGGCGGGCGAGCTTCCATATATATGCGCCCTGCTAGAAACTTCTAGAATTTTCTGAAGGGAATCCAATGGCTACAAGGAACTGCCTCCCTGCGCCTGCCCAATCCTGCCCAAAACTATACAGCTCATTTCCTGACTTGTGCAGGAGTGTACAAAAAAATATGCACGGGTTGTCTGTCTCTCTCGTGTACGCTGCTTCTACTGCTTAGAAAAAGAAGGATAGATTAAAACGCTTTCTCTATCCCAAGCTCTTTGAGCAGTCGTCCCAATTCCCTGTCCGGCGCGTGCAATACAAAACCCACCGATCTCCCTTTTCCCATGCACCCGCCAACCCCCAGCCCTAACTTAGTCTTTCCAGCTATAACTCCTTTAACTAATTTCCTCGCCATACTCTCTCTCCAACCACTCGATGCCCCCATACTGTCTAGACTTCTAAGCATTTCCTTGTCCCATCGGTGTTTCTCATTTGGGAAGTCGCGGTACTTTATGTCGTGGGCCATACACACCTCATCAAGTTCATCTACAGGCTCATGACCCGGATTAGGCGCATTGTTAGAATCTAACTGAATTTCAAGAGGGTTCAAAGGTCCACAATACTTATATCCAGGGATTGTCCACCCTCTGTTTGGCTTCGGAAGCTTTTCGATTATTCCGTGAATGTCGGGCATTTTAATTTATTTTTTATTAAAAATTAAATTAAAAAATAATGACTGAGAACAAATTACAAGCAATCTATTACCGTGACAATGGTTATTTTGTTGGTAAAAATGCCGTCTCCAAATTAACAGAACTCAGTAAAGAACCAAAACAAATAGTAGAAAAATGGCTGTCTAAACAGGCTGTTTATCAAGTCTATTTCCCGCCTGTTAAATTTACAAGACCCCATTTCAACATCTATAAGCCTAACGAGGCGCACCAAGCCGATCTTCTGTTTCTCCCAAACGATTCTGGGTATAAGTACGCTCTCACTGTCATTGATGTAGCTTCGCGTTATAAAGAAGCAAGGCCGCTTAAAACAAAACAGTCTCAAGCTGTAGCAGACGCTCTGCAAGACATATACGAAAATTCACCCTTAACCTACCCAGACCTCCTCATGACCGATCCGGGTAAAGAATTCATGGGTCGAGTTAAAACTCTAATGCAAAAAAATAATACAAAAATTCGTTACGGTAGAACCGAGCTTCACAGAGATCAAGCCTTCGTAGAAAGATTTAATCTAACTTTAGCCAAGCGACTATTTACTAAGCAGACAGCAGAGGAGCTCAAACTGAAGAGCGGACAATACTACACGAAATGGACAGACAGACTCCCAGTAGTAATCAGTCAGCTTAACAATGAAGTTTCTCGCATGACAGGCCTAAAACCCTCCATTGCAATTCAACAAGACAAAGTTCAGCTTAAATCTCACAATCCACAACAAAAAAATTATCCAAAGCTCCCAGGGGTTTATTCTCCGGAAATTCTCACAAATTCTGAGTTTGTTCGATTCCTTTACCTGCCGGGTGAATTAGAAAAGGACACAAAGAGACGAGCAACTGACCCCTATTTCAGTTTAGATGTACATAAAATAGACAGGCACTTTACAACAGCAACTGGTGACTACTATTTTCTGTCTCAAGCCTTTAATCCTAAATCCCCTACAAGATCGTTCGCCAGAGCAGAACTTCTCGTCATTCCAAGTGACACAGAAATAAATTGAAAAAATAAAAATGTACAAAAAAATGATCGAAACCAGAACAGTTAATAAAATTAGCAAAATCATCGACTCCAAACAACCGGGTTTTGTAACTATTAAGGGCATGAAAGTGAAAGTCGATCCGTTACAGCAGCAAATCCATTGTAAAGATTGCAATCACAGCATTACAAATGAAAAGACAGGTGGAATCCTGCCTCTCGCTGCACTGATTCCAATAATTGCGGGTGCAGTTAGTGCAGCAGGTGGTGTAGCTGGAGGTGTTGCAACGGCTGTGAAAGCGGGCAATGACAGAGCTCACCAGTTAGAAATGGAGAAAATCGCGAGAGACAAGGGGGTCACAATTAAAGCAGGTGAAGGCTGCCTTTGGGAAAACGAAAACATTTCAAAATCCGACGTCATAAAAGCTATAATGACATTGCATAAAGCAGGATTTACAATGCTCCGGATGTGAAAAGATAAAAGCAGGGATCTGATCAGTAATACTAAAATTAATCAAAAGTTGTTAGTCCAGAGAAGTTCAAGCAAAAGCTAAGGGTGACCACCCAAAAAAATTTTTTTTAAACTGATAGAAAAAACATGCCGAAAGCAAATCCAGCAAAAGATTCTGTAAACTCTTATTTTTCTAAAGATTTTTCGCGAAGCCAAAATCTTTCATTTCAGGACAAAAGCAAATATCTTCAAGAACTCTGTAAGCAAAAGTTCAATACAGACCCAGGATACCTAGGTAGCTATGAGAAACAATTAGAAGTAATAAAGCAACGACAGTCATCAGATCAGTACACCCCAGTAAAAAACCCAGCAGCTGAACACCAACAGAAGAGCCGCAACCTAGTTAACAAGTACCAAACTCTCACAGGGCAAAATGTACCTAAATACCCACAGAATAAACAGGAACAGGATGACCTGGAAAGAACAATCCACCAAATTGAGTCAGAGATGAACCAAGAAGACATTCAATTTGCAAAGAGAACTTTTACAGACCACTACATAGAGTACACCATTCCCGCCAAACACAACACAGCAACATCCACAACAACATCCAACACAACAACGACTCCTGACGTAAATGACTTCAGAGATGACATTCAATCAGTTATCAATCACACACTTAAAACTCGCAAAACCTTCAAGCTTCAGCTCTCGTTTTTATTGGAATTTTATATGCCTACGAAACCCACCGAACATCTTGAATATTACATGACCAGTAAGGCTTCACCCTTTAGTCCAACCGATTCACCAGACCCTTTTCTACAAGAAGTTAGTAAAAAGATTGACGCCTTTACATCAAGAGGTTCTGGTTGGGTTGTTAGCTGGGATTCGAAAAGTTTCAGTTATGATTTTCAAATTCGATCCCCTTAAAGCTTCTTCTTACCTGGAACTACCAACAAAGCTCGCCAATAAAAAGGCATGTATCAACGTGAAGAACTATGACAACTGCTGCGCTTTATGGGCGGTTTTGTCAGCATTATTGTACGACAAGGATCGAGCCCATCCTGAAAGAACTTCCCATTATAAGACGTACTTTGACGAGTATTTTACCAAGTGTATCAGCAAAGGAATATTATTTGAGAAAGGAGGTTTAGCAGTCTCTCAAATCCCCAAACTAGAGGAAGTGTTTAATAATAAAATCAGAATCACCGTATTCGAGTGGAATGAAAGCAAAGAGAAAGTTGAAATTGTTAGGAGTAGCAAGAATATTCTAGACGAAGACCCGACCCGACACCCAGCAGCCAGGCGCATAGAAGTCGATCTTCTCATAATTGGAAACTTACAGTCTGAGGCCCATTATGTTTGGATTAAAGATCTTTCTAGGCTTCTCCACAAGCAAATGACAAACCACAAAGAAGCCGTATCTATCTGCAGATTGTGTCTTAAGTATTATTGTGGTGGTAAAGAAAGTCGGGAGGCAAAACTCACAGAGCATGAACTCACCTGTGAGGACCATCCAACTAACTGCTCTCTTCCTTTCGGTAACCAGAAGTATTTACGGTTTAAAAATTATCACAAGATGGAGAAACTTCCCTTTATTGTATTTGCCGACTTTGAATGTTCAAATGTTAACGGCAAGCACGTCCCAAATTCAGTAGCATACGTTTGCATTGGAAATTGGAAATACAATAAACTTGGACATCTTGGAAATTCTGATGTCATCGAGTATAACCACTTCTTCGGGGAAGACTGTGTTAAACAGTTTATATTTAGAATGCTAGAGTTACGTAGAACATTTAGCTCAATCCCACCTGTGCCAATCAATATGACCGAACAGGATGAGATCAATTTTCAATCAGCGACCCGTTGCTACATATGCAGAAAAGCATTTGAAGACAGTTTAAAGAATCCGAAAGTTAGAGACCATTCGCACTTCGACGGCGGCTTCAGAGGTGCCGCACACAAAACCTGCAACCTAAAGCTAAAAAATAACATCCACGATTTAAATATTTTTCTACATAACGCTCGTTCATACGACCTGCACCTAATCGTTGAAAGAATAGGTGAAATAGAGGGCATTCACCTCGACTGCATAGCTGAGAACAAGGAAAAGTTTAAATGCCTCAACATAACAGAGGTGGGGGCGTCCGGTTCACTAAGTGATTGTTCTGGTTTGGTTAAAATCAAGGATACTTATCTGTTCCTAGCAGCCAGTCTACGCGCATTAAGTAAAAATCTAACAGATGAGCAATGCACTTATACAAAAATCCTGGCACAAATACTAGCAAACCAAGATCCCGAATCTTTCAAGCTACTCAGAAAGAAAGGCTTCTACCCTTATGAGTATGTGACCGGTTCGCACATCTCGCACATCTTTGAAGGCGAACTTCCACCAAAAGAAAAGTTCTTCTCGCAGCTAAAAAAACTCAGGAATTTCTGACAAAGACTATGAGCACGCACAAGCAGTCTACAAACATTTCAACTGTCAAAACTTTTTTCAATACCACATGATTTATCTTTACACAGATGTTTTTCTTTTGGCCGATGTGTTTCAAACCTTCAGAAACACCTGGTACACAGCATATGGTCTTGATCCCGCACATTATGTAAGTTTGCCTGCTACCAGCTGGGAATCTCTACTTAAAATGAAATGGGATGAAAACCCAGACTGGTATGTTGAACTTCTAACCGACATTGACATGTACAATTTTATAGACACAGCGAAAAGAGGCGGCATATCAATCTGCGTGAACAGATATGGAAAGGCGAATAATCCATATCTCGAATCATATGACCCAACGAAACCCACAAATTATATCGTTTATTTAGACGCCAACAATCTCTATGGCTGGGCAATGAGTCAAGACTTACCTGTGAGAGACTTCCAGTGGCTCCCCGTATCACAAATAAACCCAGCGTTTTCGATACCTGCGATTTACGAGGTTGACGTAGAAATTCCCTATGAACTCCATGATCATGATCAAAATTCATTATAAGCTGCTACAGTACTTCATATCCTTAGGCTGTAGGGTCACAAATGTACATAGGGCCCTCAAATTCACAGAAGAAGCGTGGATGAAACCCTACATAGAAAAGAACACCCAGTTCAGGGCCAAAGCAACCAACAACTTTGACAAGGATCTGTTCAAGCTGGCAAACAACTCTGTATACGGCAAGACTCTTGAAAATGAGCGCAACCGCACAAATCTAAAACTCGTCACCGTTCATGAGCGTGACATCATTCAGAGAAATATTTCTAAACCGACTTTTAAGGAACTTCACAGTCTTCAACGATTACTTAGGGGCTGTTCTATTCTATAAGACGAAAGCAACACTCTGCAAACCTATCTTTACAGGTGTCACTGTGCTTGATGAATCGAAGCGTCTTATGTACAGTTTCTTCTATGACATGAAACGACAATACGACACTCGGTTAAAACTTCTTTACACTGACACCGACTCTCTAATTCTAGACATTCAGACTAAGGACATCTATCAGGACATGCTTGAACAAAACCACCTCCCCCAAAACCCTTACGATTTGTCAGAGTATCCAGAATCATTTAAAACTTTGAAAGGGGATCAAGTGTTCGACCCATCCAATAAAAAAGTAATTGGTAAAATGAAAGATGTAGAGGCAGGTGATGTTATCTCCGAGTTCATTGGTTTGAGATCAAAATCGTATTTTGTTAAATGCAGTGAAAGCGATGAATCAGGAAAAATAATTAAGAAGTCCAAGGGAATTCCAAAGCATGTAGTTAAGAACTCTCTGCATGAAGAGGCCTACAGAGTTGCCCTGTTACATAATAAGAAAACTACACATGAATTTGTAAAGCTTCAGTCGAAGAACCATAATATTTTTACCATATACCAGAAAAAGATTGGCCTGTCAGGGGCAGATAATAAGAGGGTTGTCTTTCAAGACAATGTTACGAGTCTTCCATTTGGGCACTGGAGGTTAAAAACGTAGACTAAATTTAAAAAATAATGACAAAAAATAATGACGACAAATATTTTTCTGGAACAGTTGGCAAAAGAACTAGAAATCCCAAACTTTAGAGGCGTCTTTATGAAGGATACATTACCTGAATCCCACGCACTGAAAGAATGTGGCATCGAAGAATGTGGCATCATGAACTTTGACACTGCTGAAAAACCAGGGTCTCACTGGGTTTGCTGGGTGATTGATCCAAACAGAAAGCATAAGTACTACTACTTTGATAGCTATGGGACGGGCGTTCCTGATGAGCTAAGGGAATATATGGGAGCTCCAAAAATCTACCGCTCAGACTTTATTCTGCAGGGGCCTAGCAGTGATATTTGCGGAGAGCTGTGTATGACTGTTTTATATGCAATGACTAAGACTCAAAAAAGCTATAGGGAAATCATTTTAAGTTTAAATGTTTAGTTTTTTTTTAAGCGTGTTTGATTGCATAGTTTTTGAAGACAGTTTCGATATCATTTCTCAATTGGCTCATGTCATCAATGCTATTCAGATGTACATGTTGCTCATTGAGCTGCTCATAAAGTTTTTGAATGCTTTGAAACTCGTCTTCTGAAATGAACTTGTCTTCTATTGCTTTTGAAATATACCCGGTGATAGAAGACTGGATGCTTTTCTGTTTTGCTTGCATTTCCTGCAGATGCTTTAGCTTCTGGCGTCTGCTTCGAGTTAGAGCTCCTGTAACCGCTGAAATGAGACCACACGAGGCCCCAATAACTCCAAGTGGAATGGCGATTGGTGCGGTGATAATGGGAAGTGTAGAAACAGCAGCTGCAGATCCGCTTAGAATTGACACTGACCCGAGAACCATATTAATATACTCGAAAGCTTGACACTGGCTGTTGAAGCGTTTCAGTTTTTTAGAGTTTTTCATAAGGGCGGTTTCAATATCCATTCGCATTTTCTGAATCTCTACAAGTCGGAACTGTTGAGAGTTGCAAGTAAAAGTATTGATTGTAGGATAGAGAGGCGCACTAGGTGCTATATTTGGTTGCGGGTCATACAGAGAATCATTTTCGGCCATTTTTTATAGGTAAAAAATTTTTTTTCTATTTTACGATCGGGCGTCTTCAATGTCAATGTCAGGGAGATTGTGCTGTCGCTCTAGGCGACTAATTCGTCTCAAAGTTTTCCCCCACTTGTTATAAATTCTATCCGAGATAGCTTGTGTGCGTGGCAACATCTCTTTCTATCTTTTTTATTTTTGCTACATTTTGATTAATGGTTGTTCTCCAAGCGGTAAATAAGGCATCAGTCTCAGCTTTTGAATTTGATTTTGCATTGATTTCCGATCTGAGAGTTTGAGCTAGAGTCTCAACGATGGCGGTCAGCTTTGCTATTTTTGCCCGCAAGTCTTCAATGTTTATTTGATGATGGTGTGCTGACCTTTCCAATGGTTTTAAGCGGTCTCTAATCGGTCCGATCTCCGGGATTTTTTCGTCAACGTTAATGTAGCGCCTGTCAAGGAAAGCAAGCGAGTGTGCAGTGGAGCCACTAGTAGATTCACCAGCAAAGTTTATGGACATTTTTGTTTGTTTTTTTAAAATTAGGCTACTGTTCTTTTCTCTTTGTTAATCATCACGAACTGATAAGGTTTATTCCACTTCTCAAAGCATAGGTTAACAAATTCTTCCTGCGATACCTTTCGATCAAATGGAGGCTTAGTAAAATGGGCAGGAGCAATCACCTCGTTACTTAACCTCTTCAGTCGGTCTTGCGGTATGGTTGGGAACAAGAGGATCAGATTGCAGTTCCCACGAATAGTTTTATTTGGCAACTCAAACCAGTTTTGGGTAATATAGATTACATTACAGTTGTTGTGACGACCCCTGGTGAAATAGTTTTCAATTTGCTTCTGGGGCCCTGTCATGCAATCATCAAAGACAATCAAGTGCTTCCTTCCCTTTTCCAGTTCATCAGGCTGAGGGAGAAGTTTAGTTTTAGGATCAATTTGCGGGTCCCCATATGTGAACACTTTAATGTCGTGCCACTTTTCATTATCTGGGATATGGCTAGCATATTCACTGGCGACAATTTCTGGATCATTGGGCAGCTTGGATTGGTTATTAAAACACTGAATGATATGCTCCTTTTTTAGTTTGTTCTGTAGACCTGCAATCAACATCTTATACTCATCTTGATACAGAGTGGGTGAGTAGATGTGCAGTGTGTCATAGTCAAGAAATCCTGGTCTGAGAAGCATGTTAAAGATTCTGAATGTCTTCCCTGAGCCTGATTCTCCAACAACAATACATCTGAAATGACTAGGAATTGCCTCGTTATGATTAAATTTGATTTGGTTCCGCGTCCAATGAGGGTTGAAGTCATTTGAAAAATCCATTTTAAAGTAAAAATTAAAATAAAAAAAACAACATGAATTTCGCTGGCGTCGTAAATCAACCTTCCAACACTTACAAGCTGTCGTTCCTAGACTCTAGGTACATCAACACAGACGAAATCACAAGACAAGACGCCTCGCAAAACGCAAAACTTCAGTGACCTATCAAAACGTATACAAGCCCTAGAATCGGAGAATTCTGCATTGAAATCAAGAGTCGCTGCACTAGAATCGGAGACAAATCTCCTGGAAATAAGGACAAATACCCTGGAACCGCAGACAAATGCCCTAGAATCAAAGACAATTGCCTTGGAACGCCGAATGGCAAATCGCCTTGAGTTCACGACCGCGGACCGTAAGGGCATCGCCGACGCGGCAGTAGAAAGCAACTGTGTAAAAATACATTCGGCCTTTATATTTTCTGCACTTATGGACGCAATATCGGCGCTACAGATAAAGACATATGGTCATGAAAAACAATCCTGGACAACTTTGTTACACGAAATAAAAAATTTGAAACGAGGCAACCGTGGCAGACCGTCTTGCGATTCGAACACAAACCTTCCCAAATTTACTTTAACAACGTTAGTGTCTCTGGCACTGGGTCCATAACCGGTGCGTGTGTGTGTGTGTGTGTGTGTGTGTGGTTTTTTTTACTTATATATGTCTTTTGCTATTAGTCTTGTACCCCCACACGTCTTGTACCCCCAGAAAGCTCCTTAGTCGTATTTAAAACCGCTGCCTTTTTTAAGATCGGCTCTCATCTTAGCATAAACAGATGGATCAATGCTATCAGCGCTTGGTGCCAATGAATTTGGTGCCAATGAATTTGGTGCGAGTGGTTGAACATTTTGTTGAACATCATTTATAGTGTCCTTGATCTTCTTCGCAGCTGTGACTACACTTCCCGCCGCCTCGGCAGCATTTTTTATATTTTCTTTGTTCTCACTGATGACTTTGAAAATCTTTGCCCCCTGGGCGATCAAATCAGCAATACCGTTACCCGATCGCTCTTTTCTTGGATAATGACCTGCTGGAAAAAGTCCAGATCCTCTTTTAATGAGCTTTAATTCGTTCTCATCGTAGTATTTAGGGACGTCTTTTTCGAAGATTAGTGGCATTTTTTATGTGAAAAAAAAATTATTTTTTATTGAACCTTGAAAGTAAAAGTTCTCTTGCTCTTTTATCGATGTACTTCTTTTCTAGCATTTTATCAAGAATATGAACAAACTCTTTTCTATTCTCATCCTTTAAACCTGTCTTTGCTGCTCCTAGGAGAACGACTAGTCGCTTGTAGACTTCAGGCATCCCTGTGCCGGTACTTGCAGCTGATGTATCTGGTGATGTCTCTGGTGATGTCTCTGGTGATGTTTCTGGTGATCTAATGTCTTGCCTTGGTGTGAAAACTCTGTTTGAAATTCGCTGCATTCTATCTGGTGAGAATTGTTCTAGATGCCTCCATACTTGTGGATTTGCCGTTTTGTAATTAGCTACTTGAGTTGGATCTGCTGTCTCAAGTTGAGAGAGTACATCTTCTGCTGTTAATTTTTGAGGGCTTTGTTGTTGCTGAGGCATCTCTTGTTGCTGAGGTATCTCTTGTTGCTGAGAGAGTTGTTTTTGCTGTTCCTGGTAATTTATGACTTCTAGCTGATCGGGCAGGTCAAACCATTGTTTAAAGTGCTTATACTTTCTAAAGCTGTTTAGGTTTACCCCATTGTCATGTAAAAATTTGAGTATATCAGGGACTTTAAGGATGTCTATGTCTCTTTGTAAAGCAAATGTCACCAGATCTTTATAATT
This sequence comes from Macrostomum cliftonense, assembly GCA_950096795.1. Classification (NCBI taxonomy): domain Eukaryota; kingdom Metazoa; phylum Platyhelminthes; family Macrostomidae; genus Macrostomum; species Macrostomum cliftonense. The sequence continues at coordinate 289,688 of CATNEM010000317.1, forward strand.
TTTTAGCTGTTTCGCAGAAATAGTTTCTTGATTTTTAGTCATGAAGTTGAGCAATACTTGGGTGAAAGCAACTTTCTTTGAGGTGTTTTCTCCTTCCCCGGCCGCGCCTTCTTTGATGACTCCAATACTTTCTTTCGTTATCTCAAGATGATAATCCACAGGATCAGTAAAAATATTTTTACGCCAGACACTAACACCAAAGACGCGTTTGCCTTCATATTCTACTGGCCCAAAGAAGTTATCTGTTACTTTCAATTTTTGCTGAGATGTTTCTTGCAAAGCCTGAGAATCTTGTGAGGCCGGTGGAATTTTATTCAGCGTATTCTGAAACTGGCTCTCTTGAATCTCATCAACAGCTTCCTTAACTGTTTCAATTGATTTCTTTGCTTCGGTGTATCCCGGCTTGTGAAACTCAGTGGCGGCTTGGATAAACTCATTGTAGGACTGCTGCTCTTTGTTAATTAACCCAGTGACTCGTTTTTCAGCTTCTGCAAGCTTCTCCAAGTCAGAGATGTAATGAGAATTTTTTCGCTTCACTTTTTTATTTTAATTTTTTAAGTTAAAAAATGAACGATCCTCTGACGCCAGTTTTCTATAAAATCAACAAGCCTATCTTGAGTGATGACAGCACAATCAAAGCGACTCAAGTAAGAGTCCCCAGTCATGAAAATCAGAATGAAACTAATTTGGGCCCCGGTCAAACGCTAACATTCACTTACACTGGGTGTTCATCTCTGGTCAGCGTTCACAGTCTAAGGAGCGGGTTTTACATGACATTCCAATACAAGACTAAAGGTGGTACAAATGCTGCTGGTGCTAATACTGACAAGCATGACGCTGATGTCACGCTAATCAGCAACTTCTGGGCCTACATGTTTAAGGAGTTTAGCGTGTCGAACGGGAGTACAGAGCTGGAGAGAATTGCCAACTTTGGTGTAGTGTATGACACTCATTGTCTCATTGAAAACCCAGATTTTATTCAACTTGGTAGCGGCGCTGGCTTCATCCCTAATGAGGAGAAAGGAGACGTAAATGATTCAGGTTTTGCAAAAAGAAAGGGGAGATATAACTATGCATTGGCGGATGCTGATGATGGCGCAAAGAATCCTCAGTATAGAAATGTAGATATATTTATACCTTTGAGATTCATGAGCGGGTTCTGCAATACTTTTAATCGCCTGACCAGCAACTTTAGCTACACGTTTAGGCTTACTAGGGACGATCGCAACAGGAGTGTTTGGACAGGAGCTGAGCATACTAGAATGGAAGTTAAGCTAGCGGGAGTTGAGTTGTACTTGGAACTCATTGAACCAAAGACAGCACTGAAAGCTGAATATTTGAAGGCTATTGAAAAAGATATTGATGTGTCGGCCAGGCAAATGCCTACTGACAACAGTCCGGTGAATATTGTGACCACTATCGACAGAAGTGAGGCAACACCCGTTGACCTTTTTATCATCTATGCATTTGAGAGGAAAATTAAGCTGAACATGATTAATAATTCTTCGAGTAAGGTTTAAAATAATTTTTTTTGTAAAAAAATGGAAGCGATTGCTGAAAGACTAAACAATATCGTGTCGCATTCGAAGGAAAGTATCCCAATTACAATAACTGGTCGACTTACAGATTCAAGTGGAACTTTTATTGAAAAACTTGAGCAACCCATTCGTCTGGACCCAGAGGCAAACTACCATGTTTATCTTAATGACTTTACTGGTTGGTCAAATGTCCCCAACGTGACAGAAAAGAATAACATGTTTTATTACAAATGGAAACAAAGTGGAGGCGAAGTGAAAGAATTTCCGGTTAAATTCCCTGTGAGCACACAGAGCGTGGACACTTATAACTACTTTCTGGAGAACGTTTTTACCAAAAGGGGGCATTTTGAAACTCCTGATGCTAGCAAACCCGAGAATAAACTATTTCCTGTTAAATTGTCCTATGATCTCACTGTAATGAGAGTGGTCATGCAAGTTCATAAAGACGCAGAGGTAGAGTTTAAAGATGGCACTTGGTATCGGGAGTTGGGATTTGAAAAGAAAGTTTACAAGGCGGAAACCGCAGCACCACCCGCAACTCCTTCGCCGGGGGCGGTTATGTTGAGCCGCCAGCCAGCACGCGGTTTATTCATGGCAGAAAATATCGCAGACATTGTTAAGAGTTTGAACATTTTGATCCGAAGCAATCTCAGTCTGGACTGAGTCTTCAAGGGAAAGCGAACAAATATTTTGTACAATATTTCTAACTCCGTTGCTGGTGGACACATGATTGTTGAGAAACCCAATCCAGTAAAAAGAGTTGTGCTCTGTAACAAAGAAATTAATGAAATAGTGCTACAGTTTGAGACAGAAGATGGAGAAGCTGTTGATTTTAACGGTGAAGAGTTTGCAATGACAATTATTATTGAAAGAATGTGAGAAAAAAAATAATATGAAATAAATTACAGTTGCTTAATAATTTCTGCAAAGTTATAGTAGCTGTCGTAATCTTTAATAGTTACCCCATGCAAATAATGCCAGTGAATCTTAACCGCTTGATTAAGATTCGGGATGGTTGGTTCAATGTTAGGCCAGAATTTTTTCATATATTCTTTGCATTCCTTCTTGCATTGGTACTTAGATTTGTAATTGGGATGAGGCTTAACATAGTAAGATCCTGGAGAGACGGTTGGAAGCATTTTTATTGAAAATTTATAATTTTTTTTTCGGGGTGAGTACCCTGAGTTGATGCTTAAATGTCTTTAGGTTGCTAGAATGAGGCTTAGGTTTAATGTCTCCAGATAATAGCGTGAGGTCCATTGAACTCGCCAGGATAAACAAAATAATGGATATTGGATTATGATTTTTTTTTGCATGTTACGAGTTTTTATGACTGTCCCAGTTTTTTCCTCTGTCCCAGAGGACCCATTGGGGAAAAGATACGAATCTATGGGGACATATGAAATTTAGGCTAGTGAATGGGATCTCGTGACTTTTGGTCAAAAAGGGGAGGTACCCTATTTTTGCTGAAGTGCCTGGGGATATTTAATTTAGTGTTTGAGAAGGGTGTTTGAGCATGTTACGAGTTTTTATGACTGTCCCAGGTTTTTTTCCCTGTCCCAGATGACCCATTGGGGAAAAAGGTACGGATCTGTGGGGACATTAAATTTAGGCTAGTGAATGGGATCTGGTGACTTTTGGTCAAAAAGGGGAGGTACCCTATTTTTGCTGAAGTGCCTGGGGATATTTAATTTAGTTATAGGCGCATATAGAAAAGGGCGATTCTTACTGTCCTGAATGCCCCGTCTTGCATTCTACTCCCTAAGCAGCTAGAAAATCTTTGCAACAAAACTAGTCACCCGAGAAGCATAAAATCCTTGCGTGTATTTACAAAATCTTCTAAATAAAAAGTAAATATCCCTGGGCAGTTAGACGATCGCCCCGAGCACTTGGAAAATCTCCCAACCAGCTAGAAAAATCTTTCCAAGTAGCTTTTTGAGAATTTTTGAAGAAAATTTTTGAGATCAGTCGAAAAATCTTCCCCCAGCAGTAAAGTAGAAAACCCCTGAATAGACAGGAAATCCCCCAGCAGTTAGAAAATCTCTTTCAAGCAGTCGAAGATCCCCCATTCAAATAGAAACTTTCCCCGAGCAGTCTGAAATCCCGCCAGCAGACGGAAAAGTTCCCCGAGCAGTTAGAAAGTTACCATCGGGCAGTTAGAATTCCCTCAAGCTGTCAGACGATAATTTACACGAATTGCCTGAAGTGCACGCTCTGCAGTGAAGTCCTTAAACTCCTGCAACGGAACTTTGATAGCACTACAGTCGCAACCGTGGTCCGCGGAGTGGTCAAGTTTTTCTGATTTTGATCCATGATCTGATCCAGAATCCCGTCCAGCTGCCGTCCAGACTCGGGGTCCGGGGTCCCCGGCCTACGTTTCTATTTTGAAGCTCTGAAGCTTGTTTGCAACAAATACAGCGGATACGCATTGTCACTTGGCAATTGATGAATATGCATGCGCCTACGTACTAAATGGTATTTGGTAAAAAATTCAAAAATAGTCATTCCAATCTTGCATTAATAATCATTTAATAATTTCTAACCGCTAAAACTTTAAACAATGATCAATCAATTCTTACGTGAACTAAAGAGTTTGGAATTCTAAACTTCGGGTTTTAGACAGTTTTAGATCGTTGAGACTGCAAAGCGCTTGCTGGGGAAAACTTGCTTGAAATTTGAGCATTGTGGATTATTCATTTACAGACGACAATCAAGGAGCCTGTGCATATTGCCGGCTAGAAAAACGAAACCGGTTCCAAACCAGTCATAAGCTCGGTTCATTTTATTCGGTGCTCTTCATTTTGAACCCATCGGAGTCGGAGCTGGTGACACTGTTAATATTTAGGCAGACTCATTATTTCAGCGAGGGCTCCTTAGCCAATGAGAGCGCGGCGAGGATAAAAAACGTCCGACCCAAAATAAAAAATACGATAATTTATATCCGCACCTACTGATAGTAAAAAAAAAGAAAATGAGAGTCCTTAATAATCTGTCAACACAATAATTAAAGGGCTGCAGAATTAAAGGGCTGCAACGAGCCGAAGCGTCGAGGCGCGTAGCGTTTGGCTGCTTCGTTTCAACACGCCCAGACTAGCAATAAAGTTAATATTGTAGCATGTGCGATGCAAAATAAAAGTTAGAGCATGCACAAATCTTGATGCACAGATGCAGAAAAATGAAGCTTTTCTGTACCTATTTCACTATGATGAAAAAATGAAAAGATGCCAGATTGCACAGAGCAGAAGAAGCTCTTATGCCCTGGATAAATTATCTAAATAAGAAAATCTTCGCGTTAAAAAATTGTGTGAAGTTTTATGGATGGATTGTTCAAAGTTGTTGAGTCCGACAGCTCCACTCCGGAGAGCTATGCAGATTTTTTACTCGACAGCTCTGCTGCTATCAACGCCAATCAAATTCGCTTTGGCGTTGGCAGAAAGCTGAAAGTTCAAATATTCAGGAGAGAAAGAGCTCAGATGGGCCATAGACAGAGAGTTCTGAGGTTGCCTTCGTAAACATCAAAGTTAATTCTAACTAAGGAAGACAATTGTATTTTTTCAAGAGAGGTTTGAATTTAGGTGATTGACAGCAGCCTGGTCTTTTACTTTTCTAAAGTTCATATCCGATGTCGCAGGCCGAGGAGGAGCCTCTCAGTGTTCGCAGCGTCTCTGCACCGCTGCTCCCGGAAGCGGCATCGGAGGAGCCGAGCGCTGCAGCGGCCGAGAGCCCCGGCAGAAGCCGACATGACGATAGCGGCAGCAGCTCCGACGGAGGCGGCCTCGACAGCCGACTGGCGAGCAGTCGGAGGAGCAGCAGCCAGGAGGGCAGCGCGACAAGAAGCCTTGCTGCGAGCGGAAGCAGCGGCAGTAGCGGCGGTGGCGGCTTCATCTGGTCGGCCGTCTCAGCGCTGCGGCGCCTCAGACGCCGAATCCAACGCCGACTGCCACTGCCCCCGCTGGCCTGGCGGTTCCGCGTCCGCGGTCCACGGGACGCCGACAACTCGAATCGGGCGGGCGGCGGGCAGTCGGCCGAGTGGATCCGCAACAGCAACGCCAGGCGGCTGGGGCGCCGCAACCGCAGCCGCAGCCGAACTAACGGCGAGGACAGCAGCGCTAGGTGAGAGCGGCTGCGGCCGGCTTCTGAATCCCTTCAAAGTAACCGCTTAGCCGATGCTGAATCCGCAGGCTGCGACTCCGGGCGCTGCGTGCCGTCCTGCGCAGCCGCGGCGCTGTGAGCCGGCAGATCATCAGCCGCGCCGCGGAAGCCGCAGCCCTGGCGGGCGGAGACGAGGTCTCCCTGGCTGGCGGCACCAACGTATGGAACGGCGTGTTCACCAGCCTGAGCCCCACCGACACCGGCGGCGTTTTCTTCTCGCTGCTGTGCGCCCTGCTGCTGGCCGTCTGCCTGTTCTTCTGCACGGAGACCGCGCAGCCCAGCCTGCACCGCTCCAAGCAGGAGATTCTCGTGTGGGCCTTCGTAGAGGTGAATGAGGCTTCGGGTTGTCAAACATCGGACTAGTCTAGTAATTTGGATTCTATGAGCAGCCTGTTAGCCTGTCATTGCAGACTGTAAGAAGCCTTTTAGCCTGTGATTGCAGACTGTAAGCAGCCTTTTAGCCTGTGATTGCAGACCGTTAGCAGCCTGTTAGCCTGTGATTGCAGACTGTGAGCAGCCTGTTAGCCTGTCATTGCAGACCGTTAGCAGCCTAATCCTGAACTACGCTTCCTTCCTGGGCGCGATCTGCTTGCTGGCGGTGTTTCAGTGGCGGCGCGCCAAAAAGCGCCAGCAGCGCCGGCTGCAGCTGCGCCTGCAGCGGGAGTGGATGCGGCACGTGCGCGAGGTCTGTGAGGACATGCAGCGCCGGGGCCAGGCGGAGCAGCTGGGCCAGGGGCAGACCGAACAGCAGCAGCAGACGGTTCAGCAGGACCAGAAGGCGCAGCAGAAGCAGCCAGGCTTGCAGCAGAAGGGCCAGCAGCAGTCGAAAGGACAGCAGCAGCAAGCGGGCAGTTCGCAGAACAATGCGCCAGGTTTCTATGGCAACAACACCAGCAACGAGGAGGCGCTGAAGCTGCGCAAGAGCAGCGCTGAGGTGCTGCAGATGCTGAGCGAACTGGAGAAGCTGGCGGCCTTGGAGCTGCAGCTCACCGCCACCGACTCGGAGCTGGAGGAGCTGGCCGAGCGCCCCGAGAAGATCGGCAGCGCCTGGCTGAGCGCCGACTGCAGGGCGAGCCTCTATCGGGCGCGCGGCCAGGAGGACACCGCCTTCGCCAGGCTGCAGCTGATGTGAGCGAAAATTCAAATCGGCGGTTGAATCGTTGTAAAAGTAAAACAAAAAACGCAACTTACTCATTGGTTGCTTGTTGGCGCAAGTTGAGCTGTTTGAATAAACTTTCTACTCCAAGTCTAAAATTCATAATAATATTCATACTCGTAAAAGTTTTGACTTATTGGTGCAGAATTTTGAGCATTGATGTCGCAGAATTCCTATTGAGCATGAACTTTAAGCAGATAAGATAATTTTGCACTAATTAACAGCTGGACTGCGATCAAGCCAAGTAAAATCATTGTAGTAGACACCGCTAATTAAAATTGGGCTCATTAAACTGATATCGTTGAGGGTGCTTTGCTTGGTGGCCTATCGTGTGCAACCACTTAAAGTGCGTTCCAGCCGAGCTCTCCTGCCTCACCCCAAGCAGCTTAGCCCCACCCCACGAGCGAGAGAGTTATTTCATTTTAATGTACAATGCTATTTCTTAATATCGGCAATCAGATTCTTGTATTCTGCTGTATTCACCAGATAGGCCAAGTGTGTAACTTTAGTAGTATTTTATTATGCATGCATTCACTCCACGTCGGTAAACAAAGCTAAGAAGAGTTATTTTATGCTCAGCAATGTATATTTATTTGCTCAAACTAAATGCATATTTCGGACAAGCTAAGCTGCCTACTGAGCCTAATGTATCTATTTATAATCCCTAAAAGCTTGAATCGTTTGCCTGGCAAGTTAAAGAATCAACAGTTTCCTAGATGGAAGCTCCTTAGCAGACGGGCTCCAGTCTGAGCCTCTTCGCTTCGCCGCCGCTGTCTCAGAACAGCGCGTGAAAGACTTGGACCAGGCCGACCAATCTGCCGGCAGCCGCGTGCAGAAGCAGCAGACAGCGCACCTGGGCTGCCTGGCTAGCCTGGGCCACCTGGGACCACACAGCCACCTGGGCCTCCCGGGCCACCTTGACTGCCTGCGTCACTTGGGTCGACAGAAGTTCCAACAGCTTTTGATTCCAGCAATCGCCTGCAGTCAGCAGCAGGGACACGATCAGGACAGCCAGCAAGAGCAGCGGGAGCAGCAGCAGCCACTTGCTGGCGGCATGGTGGCAGCCACCTCCAGCCGCCCTGGTTGCACCAAGACCGTCCTTGTCACGGAGAAGTTTGCGGCAACGCTGGTCGCCCGAATGTCGGCGACGAGGCAGTCGGCAGCTCAGCCGACGGTGGCAGAGACGGCGGCAGGGCGCGCAGTCGCAGCTGCACGTTCGAGCCCGCGCTTTGGCGGGCCGCCGCAGGCGTTGCTGAAGAAGCTGCGAGGCTGCAGACGCAGCAGAGACAGTTGGAAGCTCCTGGACCGGGTTCGCCCTGGGCCGGCCAGAGTAGGCTGGGGGCAATGAAGCTCCAGGCCTGGATTCCTCTGGTTCGAGCGCTCGAGAACGGGAGCAAGGGGATACAGGCGATGAGCGTGAGGGCAAAAATAATGCGTCCTGCATCATGGCAGACACAACGCACTGCTTCATGGCAGACACAACGCACTGCTTCATGGCAGACACAACGCACTGCTTCATGGCAGACACAACGCACTGCATCATGGCACACACAACGCACTGCATCATGGCACACAAAGCATCGCTTCATGGCAGACACAACGCTCTGCATCATGGCACACAAAGCATCGCTTCATGGCAGACACAACGCTCTGCATCATGGCACACAAAGCATCGCTTCATGGCACACACAACGCACTGCATCATGGCACACACAAAGCATCGCTTCATGGCAGACACAACGCACTGCATCATGGCACACACAACGCACTGCATCATGGCACACACAACGCATCGCTTCATGGCAGACAAAACGCACTAGCAAAGGCACAAACCCTATATGAATGCTCGCATGGCCCATGGCCGATAGTCAATGATCTCTTAAGCTACAGCGAGCTGCTCAATCACTCACCGGACCCCGCTGCAGGCCGGTCAGGCGGAACCAAGGAGCATCCGGATTGCGTCCCACTCACAGCTGGCAGCCGCTGCCTCTTAAGCAGCTCGGATGGCCGGAGGCAGGGCTCGTAGACAACCCGGCACTGCGGCTCGGCTGTTCGGGATTCGGCTGCGGACATCACAGATTGGGTGACTTGCTAGCACGGCTGGTCTTCTTTCAATCTGCTAATTGATGCCATGCCAAGCTTTGCTGCGGCAAGCTCAAGAAACGGGGGAACCGATCGAGTGTCTATGGTCTCAATCTCTATTAGCCTTATTCTGCTCTAATGGTGCTCTCCTATCTACCCCATGGATCGTGCATTCGTGTATTGTGTATAGATAGTGTTTGGGAATATGCAATATATGATATACCCTGAACCTGTTCGACCCTACTGAAGTAGAATATCACAGGCACGCAGATTTATATTTTTTTTCAGTCATACGATTACCTTCAGAACCTGTTCGGAGCTTTTATCTTTTAAGAACTTCCGATTCCTGAAAAATTGGCATTATCCCTATTTGGCCGCAAAATTAAATGAAAGTGGGTACCCAAGCCCGAGCCGAAAACCTGGCCCGTGCGATTTCAGTGGGGGACTTTGGCGAAATAAAAACACGGACAATTTCTCTATTCGCAGCACTATAACTCCAGAAAAGTTCGGTCCTGCAGAAAGTTTCGCACTGAAATTTGTGTGCGAAAACTGATAAGCGGCCGCGCCAGCAGTAGATAAAATGCTTGCCCCGAGCTGCACAAGTGCGCAGGAGGCCCGCGCGCACAACTGAGATCTGCCTGGAAGATACGGAGCTGGTCTGCTTCTGCAGCGGAATTCTGTGGCAGACTTTGGCACGTGCAATTTCGTGTCTTTCCAGTTCAGCTGTTCCAAGCGGATGGAGGCGGAAACCATCCAGGTGCGGCCTGACACGGCCGTGCTGGCTGGCAACTTTGGGGTGGGCAAAACCAGCCTCTTTCGGCGGTTGACCGGCACGGCGCCAGGCAAGAACAACGGCGCGGCCTTGCTGCGACTGCAGAACGGAAGCCGGGTGAGCGGGTTGAGGGTGCAGAGTGACACCAGTGTGAGAGGGCAGAGTGACACCAGTGTGAGGGTGCAGAGTGACACCAGTGTGAGAGGGCAGAGTGATACCAGTGTGAGGGTGCAGAGTGACACCAGTGTGAGGGTGCAGAGTGACACCAGTGTGAGGGTGCAGAGTGACACCAGTGTGAGGGTGCAGAGTGACACCAGTGTGAGGGTGCAGAGTGACACCAGTGTGAGGGGGCAGAGTGACACCAGTGTGAGGGTGCAGAGTGACACCAGTGTGAGAGGGCAGAGTGACACCAGTGTGAGGGTGCAGAGTGACACCAGTGTGAGGGTGCAGAGTGACACCAGTGTGAGGGGGCAGAGTGACACCAGTGTGAGGGTGCAGAGTGACACCAGTGTGAGAGGGCAGAGTGACACCAGTGTGAGGGGGCAGAGGGACAAAAGTCTGAGGATCTGAGGAAGCAGAAGGGAGGCTGACGAGCTGTCAACGCCCGCAGGTCCAGCTGATGGACACCTGCGACATGGAGCGCTTCGACAACAGGTCGCTGACTGTGAGCTATTATCGGGAGGCCGCCTGCGTGCTGCTGGTGGCCGACGCCACGGACGCCCGGTCGGTGCAGAGCCTGCAGAACTGGAGGGACAGCGCAGCCTTCTACGCTCCCCGTGGTGAGCGCCCGAGTGTCTCTGAGAGCTTAACACCTTAACACCTGATTTCTAGATTCTAGAAGCGGGTAGGACTCCAGCATCCGTGGTACAGTCTCCACTGTCGCCTTTCACTCCACAGCTCAGATGATTCTTGTGCTGAACAAGGGTGACTCGCCGGAGGCTGACGGCGTACTGCTTGGCTCCATCGAGTCCTACCAGCAGCGGTTGGAGTGCTGCTTCAGCGTGGTCACCTCTGCGAGGACAGGTGAACCGGCCGAAATCCCTGCATAACCTGTCTGACCCACCGAAACGTTCCACCCCTGACCTGATCCACTAAAGCACGCCACCCCTGACCTGACCCACTTAAACACGCCACCCCTGACCTGACCCACTAAAGCCCGCCACCCTTGACCCGACCCACTTAAACACGCCACCCCTTGACCCGACCCACTAAAGCACGCCACCCTTGACCTGACCCACTTAAACACGCCACCCCTTGACCCGACCCACTAAAGCACGCCACCCCTGACCTGACCTGCTGACGCCACCCCTGACCTGACCCACTTAAACACGCCACCCCTGACCTGACCTGCTGACGCCACCCCTGCCCTGACCTGCTGACGCCACCCCTGACCTGACCTGCTGACGCCACCCCTGACCTGACCCACTAAAGCACGCCACCCCATGACCTTGACCCACTTAAACACGCCACCCCATGACCTGACCCACTTAAACACGCCACCCCTGACCTGACCCACTTAAACACGCCACCCCTGACCTGACCCACTTAAACACGCCACCCCTGACCTGACCTGCTGACGGCACCCCTGACCTGACCTGCTGACGCCACCCCTGACCTGACCTGCTGACGCCACCCCTGACCCGACCTACTGAAGCACGCCACCCCTGACCTGACCCACTTAAACACGCCACCCCTGACCTGACCCACTAAAGCACGCCACCCCTGACCTGACCCACTTAAACACGCCACCCCATGACCTGACCCACTAAAGCACGCCACCCCTGACCTGACCCACTTAAACACGCCACCCCATGACCTGACCCACTTAAACACGCCACCCCTGACCTGACCCACTTAAACACGCCACCCCTGACCTGACCCACTTAAACACGCCACCCCTGACCTGACCTGCTGACGGCACCCCTGACCTGACCTGCTGACGCCACCCCTGACCTGACCTGCTGACGCCACCCCTGACCCGACCCACTGAAGCACGCCACCCCTGACCTGACCCACTTAAACACGCCACCCCTGACCTGACCCACTAAAGCACGCCACCTCTGACCTGACCCACTTAAACACGCCACCCCATGACCTGACCCACTAAAGCACGCCACCCCTGACCTGACCCACTTAAACACGCCACCCCATGACCTGACCCACTTAAACACGCCCCCCCCTAACCTGACCCACTTAAACACGCCCCCCTGACCTGACCCACTAAAGCACGCCACCCCTGACCTGACCTGCCGACGCCACCCCCACGCAGGCCAGGGCATCGATCAGCTGCGGGACCGCATCGTCGAGGCCTGCCGGCAGTTCAGACGCAACGCGCACTCGCAGAGGCTGCCAACCGATCAGCAGCGCCGCAGCTTCCAGCTTCATCAGGGCGAGGAGTCGCGACGACAGAGCTTGGCTACGTCAGCGAACAGTCCGGGCGAGCCGACGAGGTCGGGCTGCGGGTGCTGACGGCCCGAGGGGCAGCGGGTCGGCGGTGGGAATCTCAATGCTTCAGGAACGGAGAGCCCCGTAACTTTAGCCAGAACGCGAGACCGTCCCATCCTAAATCTTTCTGTGCGCCAAACTCCAAATTCGATTTTCTACTCGGATTATCTTAAATGTTTTTAAGTATAAAAAGTCAAAGAGGCCTCTGCGATAAACTCATTCGCTTTGTTTGCAAAATGCGAATCAACAGCATGCGTTCAATCTCGGGTTTTTATTCAGCCCACCCTGACCGATAGGGATCAAACAGGGAGCAGCGACCATCGGTCACTTTCAGTCCGACACGAACGGATCGGCGCACTCGCAGACGGCAAATTCGACGCCCTGGGCGCCCGTCCAGCTCCGGCTGGTGATCACCGTCAGGTTGTGCCACAGAGTCACGAAGCCCGACTTGAGCACCTCCTCGGCGATCGGCTCCATGCAGGGCTGCCACAGCCAACGCAGCTGGCCGTCCTTGAGGCCCAGGTAGCCGCTCAGGTAGGCCGCCTCCGCCCGACTGTCTGCCATCAAGCCGCGCAGGTAGGCCGCCTCGGCCACGGTGTGCGCATCGGCGAGCTTCACAAGGCCGTCCTCCTGGCGGCAGGCGTGCAGGGCGGCCAGCCAGCCCTCGTGCTGCCCGACCGTCGGCACCAGCCGGTAGCGCGCGCTGCGCCATCGGTGGCCGTGGAAGGCGATTGGGCAGACCGGCGACAGCCGGCTGAGCCCGGGGGCCCGCGTCTTCCAGCGCAGAAAGACAGGCTCGCTCCTGGTGCAGCTGGCCTGGCTGATCAGCCCCTCCGAGCACTTGTCGAAGCTGATGAAGCCGCACGCTGTGCCGAACGGGCGCTGCTGAACAATTCGGAAGGCGCGGCAGTTCGGCGAGTCCCAGCAGGCTCTGGCGCAGGCCTCCTTGACGCTCACGTGCACGAAAGGCCCCGAGGCCGGCTCAGTCGTGACGAGCTGGTCCGACAGGCAGTTGGAACTTATAATCTCGATGAAGCTGCTCTCGGACAGCACTGGGGGAGGGGTCAGGCGGGCACACTGATGCGCTGCACTTTGATGAATTATCTCTGAAGCATTGGACCGGAGCTAGTAGATGCTAGTAGAAGCCCTCTGGAGGATTGGGTTGGATGCGGAGCTACTGTAGTAGATAAGCCCTCTGGAGGATTGGATTGGATCCGGAGCTACTGCAGTAGATAAGCCCTCTGGAGGATTGGATTGGATCCGGAGCTACTGCAGTAGATAAGCCCTCTGGAGGATTGGATTGGATCCGGAGCCACTGTAGTAGATAAGCCCTCTGGAGGATTGGATTGGATCCGGAGCTACTGTAGTAGATAAGCCCTCTGGAGGATTGGATTGGATCCGGAGCTACTGTAGTAGATAAGCCCTCTGGAGGATTGGATTGGATCCGGAGCTACTGTAGTAGATAAGCCCTCTGGAGGATTGGATTGGATCCGGAGCTACTGCAGTAGATAAGCCCTCTGGAGGATTGGATTGGATCCGGAGCCACTGTAGTAGATAAGCCCTCTGGAGGATTGGATTGGATCCGGAGCCACTGTAGTAGATAAGCCCTCTGGAGGATTGGATTGGATCCGGAGCCACTGTAGTAGATAAGCCCTCTGGAGGATTGGATTGGATCCGGAGCTACTGCAGTAGATAAGCCCTCTGGAGGATTGGATTGGATCCGGAGCTACTGCAGTAGATAAGCCCTCTGGAGGATTGGATTGGATCAGCGAAAAGAGGCGGCATATCAATCTGCGTGAACAGATATGGAAAGGCGAATAATCCATATCTCAAATCTTATGACCCAACGAAACCCACAAATTATATCGTTTATTTAGACGCCAACAATCTCTATGGCTGGGCAATGAGTCAAGACTTACCTGTGAGAGACTTCCAGTGGCTCCCCGTATCACAAATAAACCCAGCGTTTTCGATACCTGCGATTTACGAGGTTGACGTAGAAATTCCCTATGAACTCCATGATCATGATCAAAATTCATTATAAGCTGCTACAGTACTTCATATCCTTAGGCTGTAGGGTCACAAATGTACATAGGGCCCTCAAATTCACAGAAGAAGCGTGGATGAAACCCTACATAGAAAAGAACACCCAGTTCAGGGCCAAAGCAACCAACAACTTTGACAAGGATCTGTTCAAGCTGGCAAACAACTCTGTATACGGCAAGACTCTTGAAAATGAGCGCAACCGCACAAATCTAAAACTCGTCACCGTTCATGAGCGTGACATCATTCAGAGAAATATTTCTAAACCGACTTTTAAGGAACTTCACGTCTTCAACGATTACTTAGGGGCTGTTCTATTCTATAAGACGAAAGCAACACTCTGCAAACCTATCTTTACAGGTGTCACTGTGCTTGATGAATCGAAGCGTCTTATGTACAGTTTCTTCTATGACATGAAACGACAATACGACACTCGGTTAAAACTTCTTTACACTGACACCGACTCTCTAATTCTAGACATTCAGACTAAGGACATCTATCAGGACATGCTTGAACAAAACCACCTCCCCCAAAACCCTTACGATTTGTCAGAGTATCCAGAATCATTTAAAACTTTGAAAGGGGATCAAGTGTTCGACCCATCCAATAAAAAAGTAATTGGTAAAATGAAAGATGTAGAGGCAGGTGATGTTATCTCCGAGTTCATTGGTTTGAGATCAAAATCGTATTTTGTTAAATGCAGTGAAAGCGATGAATCAGGAAAAATAATTAAGAAGTCCAAGGGAATTCCAAAGCATGTAGTTAAGAACTCTCTGCATGAAGAGGCCTACAGAGTTGCCCTGTTACATAATAAGAAAACTACACATGAATTTGTAAAGCTTCAGTCGAAGAACCATAATATTTTTACCATATACCAGAAAAAGATTGGCCTGTCAGGGGCAGATAATAAGAGGGTTGTCTTTCAAGACAATGTTACGAGTCTTCCATTTGGGCACTGGAGGTTAAAAACGTAGACTAAATTTAAAAAATAATGACAAAAAATAATGACGACAAATATTTTTCTGGAACAGTTGGCAAAAGAACTAGAAATCCCAAACTTTAGAGGCGTCTTTATGAAGGATACATTACCTGAATCCCACGCACTGAAAGAATGTGGCATCGAAGAATGTGGCATCATGAACTTTGACACTGCTGAAAAACCAGGGTCTCACTGGGTTTGCTGGGTGATTGATCCAAACAGAAAGCATAAGTACTACTACTTTGATAGCTATGGGACGGGCGTTCCTGATGAGCTAAGGGAATATATGGGAGCTCCAAAAATCTACCGCTCAGACTTTATTCTGCAGGGGCCTAGCAGTGATATTTGCGGAGAGCTGTGTATGACTGTTTTATATGCAATGACTAAGACTCAAAAAAGCTATAGGGAAATCATTTTAAGTTTAAATGTTTAGTTTTTTTTTAAGCGTGTTTGATTGCATAGTTTTTGAAGACAGTTTCGATATCATTTCTCAATTGGCTCATGTCATCAATGCTATTCAGATGTACATGTTGCTCATTGAGCTGCTCATAAAGTTTTTGAATGCTTTGAAACTCGTCTTCTGAAATGAACTTGTCTTCTATTGCTTTTGAAATATACCCGGTGATAGAAGACTGGATGCTTTTCTGTTTTGCTTGCATTTCCTGCAGATGCTTTAGCTTCTGGCGTCTGCTTCGAGTTAGAGCTCCTGTAACCGCTGAAATGAGACCACACGAGGCCCCAATAACTCCAAGTGGAATGGCGATTGGTGCGGTGATAATGGGAAGTGTAGAAACAGCAGCTGCAGATCCGCTTAGAATTGACACTGACCCGAGAACCATATTAATATACTCGAAAGCTTGACACTGGCTGTTGAAGCGTTTCAGTTTTTTAGAGTTTTTCATAAGGGCGGTTTCAATATCCATTCGCATTTTCTGAATCTCTACAAGTCGGAACTGTTGAGAGTTGCAAGTAAAAGTATTGATTGTAGGATAGAGAGGCGCACTAGGTGCTATATTTGGTTGCGGGTCATACAGAGAATCATTTTCGGCCATTTTTTATAGGTAAAAAATTTTTTTTTCTATTTTACGATCGGGCGTCTTCAATGTCAATGTCAGGGAGATTGTGCTGTCGCTCTAGGCGACTAATTCGTCTCAAAGTTTTCCCCCACTTGTTATAAATTCTATCGAGATAGCTTGTGTGCGTGGCAACATCTCTTTCTATCTTTTTTATTTTTGCTACATTTTGATTAATGGTTGTTCTCCAAGCGGTAAATAAGGCATCAGTCTCAGCTTTTGAATTTGATTTTGCATTGATTTCCGATCTGAGAGTTTGAGCTAGAGTCTCAACGATGGCGGTCAGCTTTGCTATTTTTGCCCGCAAGTCTTCAATGTTTATTTGATGATGGTGTGCTGACCTTTCCAATGGTTTTAAGCGGTCTCTAATCGGTCCGATCTCCGGGATTTTTTCGTCAACGTTAATGTAGCGCCTGTCAAGGAAAGCAAGCGAGTGTGCAGTGGAGCCACTAGTAGATTCACCAGCAAAGTTTATGGACATTTTTGTTTGTTTTTTTAAAATTAGGCTACTGTTCTTTTCTCTTTGTTAATCATCACGAACTGATAAGGTTTATTCCACTTCTCAAAGCATAGGTTAACAAATTCTTCCTGCGATACCTTTCGATCAAATGGAGGCTTAGTAAAATGGGCAGGAGCAATCACCTCGTTACTTAACCTCTTCAGTCGGTCTTGCGGTATGGTTGGGAACAAGAGGATCAGATTGCAGTTCCCACGAATAGTTTTATTTGGCAACTCAAACCAGTTTTGGGTAATATAGATTACATTACAGTTGTTGTGACGACCCCTGGTGAAATAGTTTTCAATTTGCTTCTGGGGCCCTGTCATGCAATCATCAAAGACAATCAAGTGCTTCCTTCCCTTTTCCAGTTCATCAGGCTGAGGGAGAAGTTTAGTTTTAGGATCAATTTGCGGGTCCCCATATGTGAACACTTTAATGTCGTGCCACTTTTCATTATCTGGGATATGGCTAGCATATTCACTGGCGACAATTTCTGGATCATTGGGCAGCTTGGATTGGTTATTAAAACACTGAATGATATGCTCCTTTTTTAGTTTGTTCTGTAGACCTGCAATCAACATCTTATACTCATCTTGATACAGAGTGGGTGAGTAGATGTGCAGTGTGTCATAGTCAAGAAATCCTGGTCTGAGAAGCATGTTAAAGATTCTGAATGTCTTCCCTGAGCCTGATTCTCCAACAACAATACATCTGAAATGACTAGGAATTGCCTCGTTATGATTAAATTTGATTTGGTTCCGCGTCCAATGAGGGTTGAAGTCATTTGAAAAATCCATTTTAAAGTAAAAATTAAAATAAAAAAAACAACATGAATTTCGCTGGCGTCGTAAATCAACCTTCCAACACTTACAAGCTGTCGTTCCTAGACTCTAGGTACATCAACACAGACGAAATCACAAGACAAGACGCCTCGCAAAACGCAAAACTCAGTGACCTATCAAAACGTATACAAGCCCTAGAATCGGAGAATTCTGCATTGAAATCAAGAGTCGCTGCACTAGAATCGGAGACAAATCTCCTGGAAATAAGGACAAATACCCTGGAACCGCAGACAAATGCCCTAGAATCAAAGACAATTGCCTTGGAACGCCGAATGGCAAATCGCCTTGAGTTCACGACCGCGGACCGTAAGGGCATCGCCGACGCGGCAGTAGAAAGCAACTGTGTAAAAATACATTCGGCCTTTATATTTTCTGCACTTATGGACGCAATATCGGCGCTACAGATAAAGACATATGGTCATGAAAAACAATCCTGGACAACTTTGTTACACGAAATAAAAAATTTGAAACGAGGCAACCGTGGCAGACCGTCTTGCGATTCGAACACAAACCTTCCCAAATTTACTTTAACAACGTTAGTGTCTCTGGCACTGGGTCCATAACCGGTGCGTGTGTGTGTGTGTGTGTGTGTGTGGTTTTTTTTACTTATATATGTCTTTTGCTATTAGTCTTGTACCCCCACACGTCTTGTACCCCCAGAAAGCTCCTTAGTCGTATTTAAAACCGCTGCCTTTTTTAAGATCGGCTCTCATCTTAGCATAAACAGATGGATCAATGCTATCAGCGCTTGGTGCCAATGAATTTGGTGCCAATGAATTTGGTGCGAGTGGTTGAACATTTTGTTGAACATCATTTATAGTGTCCTTGATCTTCTTCGCAGCTGTGACTACACTTCCCGCCGCCTCGGCAGCATTTTTTATATTTTCTTTGTTCTCACTGATGACTTTGAAAATCTTTGCCCCCTGGGCGATCAAATCAGCAATACCGTTACCCGATCGCTCTTTTCTTGGATAATGACCTGCTGGAAAAAGTCCAGATCCTCTTTTAATGAGCTTTAATTCGTTCTCATCGTAGTATTTAGGGACGTCTTTTTCGAAGATTAGTGGCATTTTTTATGTGAAAAAAAAATTATTTTTTATTGAACCTTGAAAGTAAAAGTTCTCTTGCTCTTTTATCGATGTACTTCTTTTCTAGCATTTTATCAAGAATATGAACAAACTCTTTTCTATTCTCATCCTTTAAACCTGTCTTTGCTGCTCCTAGGAGAACGACTAGTCGCTTGTAGACTTCAGGCATCCCTGTGCCGGTACTTGCAGCTGATGTATCTGGTGATGTCTCTGGTGATGTCTCTGGTGATGTTTCTGGTGATCTAATGTCTTGCCTTGGTGTGAAAACTCTGTTTGAAATTCGCTGCATTCTATCTGGTGAGAATTGTTCTAGATGCCTCCATACTTGTGGATTTGCCGTTTTGTAATTAGCTACTTGAGTTGGATCTGCTGTCTCAAGTTGAGAGAGTACATCTTCTGCTGTTAATTTTTGAGGGCTTTGTTGTTGCTGAGGCATCTCTTGTTGCTGAGGTATCTCTTGTTGCTGAGAGAGTTGTTTTTGCTGTTCCTGGTAATTTATGACTTCTAGCTGATCGGGCAGGTCAAACCATTGTTTAAAGTGCTTATACTTTCTAAAGCTGTTTAGGTTTACCCCATTGTCATGTAAAAATTTGAGTATATCAGGGACTTTAAGGATGTCTATGTCTCTTTGTAAAGCAAATGTCACCAGATCTTTATAATTTTTTAGCTGTTTCGCAGAAATAGTTTCTTGATTTTTAGTCATGAAGTTGAGCAATACTTGGGTGAAAGCAACTTTCTTTGAGGTGTTTTCTCCTTCCCCGGCCGCGCCTTCTTTGATGACTCCAATACTTTCTTTCGTTATCTCAAGATGATAATCCACAGGATCAGTAAAAATATTTTTACGCCAGACACTAACACCAAAGACGCGTTTGCCTTCATATTCTACTGGCCCAAAGAAGTTATCTGTTACTTTCAATTTTTGCTGAGATGTTTCTTGCAAAGCCTGAGAATCTTGTGAGGCCGGTGGAATTTTATTCAGCGTATTCTGAAACTGGCTCTCTTGAATCTCATCAACAGCTTCCTTAACTGTTTCAATTGATTTCTTTGCTTCGGTGTATCCCGGCTTGTGAAACTCAGTGGCGGCTTGGATAAACTCATTGTAGGACTGCTGCTCTTTGTTAATTAACCCAGTGACTCGTTTTTCAGCTTCTGCAAGCTTCTCCAAGTCAGAGATGTAATGAGAATTTTTTCGCTTCACTTTTTTATTTTAATTTTTTAAGTTAAAAAATGAACGATCCTCTGACGCCAGTTTTCTATAAAATCAACAAGCCTATCTTGAGTGATGACAGCACAATCAAAGCGACTCAAGTAAGAGTCCCCAGTCATGAAAATCAGAATGAAACTAATTTGGGCCCCGGTCAAACGCTAACATTCACTTACACTGGGTGTTCATCTCTGGTCAGCGTTCACAGTCTAAGGAGCGGGTTTTACATGACATTCCAATACAAGACTAAAGGTGGTACAAATGCTGCTGGTGCTAATACTGACAAGCATGACGCTGATGTCACGCTAATCAGCAACTTCTGGGCCTACATGTTTAAGGAGTTTAGCGTGTCGAACGGGAGTACAGAGCTGGAGAGAATTGCCAACTTTGGTGTAGTGTATGACACTCATTGTCTCATTGAAAACCCAGATTTTATTCAACTTGGTAGCGGCGCTGGCTTCATCCCTAATGAGGAGAAAGGAGACGTAAATGATTCAGGTTTTGCAAAAAGAAAGGGGAGATATAACTATGCATTGGCGGATGCTGATGATGGCGCAAAGAATCCTCAGTATAGAAATGTAGATATATTTATACCTTTGAGATTCATGAGCGGGTTCTGCAATACTTTTAATCGCCTGACCAGCAACTTTAGCTACACGTTTAGGCTTACTAGGGACGATCGCAACAGGAGTGTTTGGACAGGAGCTGAGCATACTAGAATGGAAGTTAAGCTAGCGGGAGTTGAGTTGTACTTGGAACTCATTGAACCAAAGACAGCACTGAAAGCTGAATATTTGAAGGCTATTGAAAAAGATATTGATGTGTCGGCCAGGCAAATGCCTACTGACAACAGTCCGGTGAATATTGTGACCACTATCGACAGAAGTGAGGCAACACCCGTTGACCTTTTTATCATCTATGCATTTGAGAGGAAAATTAAGCTGAACATGATTAATAATTCTTCGAGTAAGGTTTAAAATAATTTTTTTTGTAAAAAAATGGAAGCGATTGCTGAAAGACTAAACAATATCGTGTCGCATTCGAAGGAAAGTATCCCAATTACAATAACTGGTCGACTTACAGATTCAAGTGGAACTTTTATTGAAAAACTTGAGCAACCCATTCGTCTGGACCCAGAGGCAAACTACCATGTTTATCTTAATGACTTTACTGGTTGGTCAAATGTCCCCAACGTGACAGAAAAGAATAACATGTTTTATTACAAATGGAAACAAAGTGGAGGCGAAGTGAAAGAATTTCCGGTTAAATTCCCTGTGAGCACACAGAGCGTGGACACTTATAACTACTTTCTGGAGAACGTTTTTACCAAAAGGGGGCATTTTGAAACTCCTGATGCTAGCAAACCCGAGAATAAACTATTTCCTGTTAAATTGTCCTATGATCTCACTGTAATGAGAGTGGTCATGCAAGTTCATAAAGACGCAGAGGTAGAGTTTAAAGATGGCACTTGGTATCGGGAGTTGGGATTTGAAAAGAAAGTTTACAAGGCGGAAACCGCAGCACCACCCGCAACTCCTTCGCCGGGGGCGGTTATGTTGAGCCGCCAGCCAGCACGCGGTTTATTCATGGCAGAAAATATCGCAGACATTGTTAAGAGTTTGAACATTTTGATCCGAAGCAATCTCAGTCTGGACTGAGTCTTCAAGGGAAAGCGAACAAATATTTTGTACAATATTTCTAACTCCGTTGCTGGTGGACAGATGATTGTTGAGAAACCCAATCCAGTAAAAAGAGTTGTGCTCTGTAACAAAGAAATTAATGAAATAGTGCTACAGTTTGAGACAGAAGATGGAGAAGCTGTTGATTTTAACGGTGAAGAGTTTGCAATGACAATTATTATTGAAAGAATGTGAGAAAAAAAATAATATGAAATAAATTACAGTTGCTTAATAATTTCTGCAAAGTTATAGTAGCTGTCGTAATCTTTAATAGTTACCCCATGCAAATAATGCCAGTGAATCTTAACCGCTTGATTAAGATTCGGGATGGTTGGTTCAATGTTAGGCCAGAATTTTTTCATATATTCTTTGCATTCCTTCTTGCATTGGTACTTAGATTTGTAATTGGGATGAGGCTTAACATAGTAAGATCCTGGAGAGACGGTTGGAAGCATTTTTATTGAAAATTTATAATTTTTTTTTCGGGGTGAGTACCCTGAGTTGATGCTTAAATGTCTTTAGGTTGCTAGAATGAGGCTTAGGTTTAATGTCTCCAGATAATAGCGTGAGGTCCATTGAACTCGCCAGGATAAACAAAATAATGGATATTGGATTATGATTTTTTTTTGCATGTTACGAGTTTTTATGACTGTCCCAGTTTTTTCCTCTGTCCCAGAGGACCCATTGGGGAAAAGATACGAATCTATGGGGACATATGAAATTTAGGCTAGTGAATGGGATCTCGTGACTTTTGGTCAAAAAGGGGAGGTACCCTATTTTTGCTGAAGTGCCTGGGGATATTTAATTTAGTGTTTGAGAAGGGTGTTTGAGCATGTTACGAGTTTTTATGACTGTCCCAGGTTTTTTTCCCTGTCCCAGATGACCCATTGGGGAAAAAGGTACGGATCTGTGGGGACATTAAATTTAGGCTAGTGAATGGGATCTGGTGACTTTTGGTCAAAAAGGGGAGGTACCCTATTTTTGCTGAAGTGCCTGGGGATATTTAATTTAGTTATAGGCGCATATAGAAAAGGGCGATTCTTACTGTCCTGAATGCCCCGTCTTGCATTCTACTCCCTAAGCAGCTAGAAAATCTTTGCAACAAAACTAGTCACCCGAGAAGCATAAAATCCTTGCGTGTATTTACAAAATCTTCTAAATAAAAAGTAAATATCCCTGGGCAGTTAGACGATCGCCCCGAGCACTTGGAAAATCTCCCAACCAGCTAGAAAAATCTTTCCGAAGTAGCTTTTTGAGAATTTTTGAAGAAAATTTTTGAGATCAGTCGAAAAATCTTCCCCCAGCAGTAAAGTAGAAAACCCCTGAATAGACAGGAAAATCCCCCAGCA
The DNA here is from genome assembly GCA_950096795.1 of Macrostomum cliftonense. Classification (NCBI taxonomy): domain Eukaryota; kingdom Metazoa; phylum Platyhelminthes; family Macrostomidae; genus Macrostomum; species Macrostomum cliftonense. The sequence goes on from CATNEM010000317.1 coordinate 312,589, forward strand.
GTTAGAAAATCTCTTTCAAGCAGTCGAAGATCCCCCATTCAAATAGAAACTTTCCCCGAGCAGTCTGAAATCCCGCCAGCAGACGGAAAAGTTCCCCGAGCAGTTAGAAAGTTACCATCGGGCAGTTAGAATTCCCTCAAGCTGTCAGACGATAATTTACACGAATTGCCTGAAGTGCACGCTCTGCAGTGAAGTCCTTAAACTCCTGCAACGGAACTTTGATAGCACTACAGTCGCAACCGTGGTCCGCGGAGTGGTCAAGTTTTTCTGATTTTGATCCATGATCTGATCCAGAATCCCGTCCAGCTGCCGTCCAGACTCGGGGTCCGGGGTCCCCGGCCTACGTTTCTATTTTGAAGCTCTGAAGCTTGTTTGCAACAAATACAGCGGATACGCATTGTCACTTGGCAATTGATGAATATGCATGCGCCTACGTACTAAATGGTATTTGGTAAAAAATTCAAAAATAGTCATTCCAATCTTGCATTAATAATCATTTAATAATTTCTAACCGCTAAAACTTTAAACAATGATCAATCAATTCTTACGTGAACTAAAGAGTTTGGAATTCTAAACTTCGGGTTTTAGACAGTTTTAGATCGTTGAGACTGCAAAGCGCTTGCTGGGGAAAACTTGCTTGAAATTTGAGCATTGTGGATTATTCATTTACAGACGACAATCAAGGAGCCTGTGCATATTGCCGGCTAGAAAAACGAAACCGGTTCCAAACCAGTCATAAGCTCGGTTCATTTTATTCGGTGCTCTTCATTTTGAACCCATCGGAGTCGGAGCTGGTGACACTGTTAATATTTAGGCAGACTCATTATTTCAGCGAGGGCTCCTTAGCCAATGAGAGCGCGGCGAGGATAAAAAACGTCCGACCCAAAATAAAAAATACGATAATTTATATCCGCACCTACTGATAGTAAAAAAAAAGAAAATGAGAGTCCTTAATAATCTGTCAACACAATAATTAAAGGGCTGCAGAATTAAAGGGCTGCAACGAGCCGAAGCGTCGAGGCGCGTAGCGTTTGGCTGCTTCGTTTCAACACGCCCAGACTAGCAATAAAGTTAATATTGTAGCATGTGCGATGCAAAATAAAAGTTAGAGCATGCACAAATCTTGATGCACAGATGCAGAAAAATGAAGCTTTTCTGTACCTATTTCACTATGATGAAAAAATGAAAAGATGCCAGATTGCACAGAGCAGAAGAAGCTCTTATGCCCTGGATAAATTATCTAAATAAGAAAATCTTCGCGTTAAAAAATTGTGTGAAGTTTTATGGATGGATTGTTCAAAGTTGTTGAGTCCGACAGCTCCACTCCGGAGAGCTATGCAGATTTTTTACTCGACAGCTCTGCTGCTATCAACGCCAATCAAATTCGCTTTGGCGTTGGCAGAAAGCTGAAAGTTCAAATATTCAGGAGAGAAAGAGCTCAGATGGGCCATAGACAGAGAGTTCTGAGGTTGCCTTCGTAAACATCAAAGTTAATTCTAACTAAGGAAGACAATTGTATTTTTTCAAGAGAGGTTTGAATTTAGGTGATTGACAGCAGCCTGGTCTTTTACTTTTCTAAAGTTCATATCCGATGTCGCAGGCCGAGGAGGAGCCTCTCAGTGTTCGCAGCGTCTCTGCACCGCTGCTCCCGGAAGCGGCATCGGAGGAGCCGAGCGCTGCAGCGGCCGAGAGCCCCGGCAGAAGCCGACATGACGATAGCGGCAGCAGCTCCGACGGAGGCGGCCTCGACAGCCGACTGGCGAGCAGTCGGAGGAGCAGCAGCCAGGAGGGCAGCGCGACAAGAAGCCTTGCTGCGAGCGGAAGCAGCGGCAGTAGCGGCGGTGGCGGCTTCATCTGGTCGGCCGTCTCAGCGCTGCGGCGCCTCAGACGCCGAATCCAACGCCGACTGCCACTGCCCCCGCTGGCCTGGCGGTTCCGCGTCCGCGGTCCACGGGACGCCGACAACTCGAATCGGGCGGGCGGCGGGCAGTCGGCCGAGTGGATCCGCAACAGCAACGCCAGGCGGCTGGGGCGCCGCAACCGCAGCCGCAGCCGAACTAACGGCGAGGACAGCAGCGCTAGGTGAGAGCGGCTGCGGCCGGCTTCTGAATCCCTTCAAAGTAACCGCTTAGCCGATGCTGAATCCGCAGGCTGCGACTCCGGGCGCTGCGTGCCGTCCTGCGCAGCCGCGGCGCTGTGAGCCGGCAGATCATCAGCCGCGCCGCGGAAGCCGCAGCCCTGGCGGGCGGAGACGAGGTCTCCCTGGCTGGCGGCACCAACGTATGGAACGGCGTGTTCACCAGCCTGAGCCCCACCGACACCGGCGGCGTTTTCTTCTCGCTGCTGTGCGCCCTGCTGCTGGCCGTCTGCCTGTTCTTCTGCACGGAGACCGCGCAGCCCAGCCTGCACCGCTCCAAGCAGGAGATTCTCGTGTGGGCCTTCGTAGAGGTGAATGAGGCTTCGGGTTGTCAAACATCGGACTAGTCTAGTAATTTGGATTCTATGAGCAGCCTGTTAGCCTGTCATTGCAGACTGTAAGAAGCCTTTTAGCCTGTGATTGCAGACTGTAAGCAGCCTTTTAGCCTGTGATTGCAGACCGTTAGCAGCCTGTTAGCCTGTGATTGCAGACTGTGAGCAGCCTGTTAGCCTGTCATTGCAGACCGTTAGCAGCCTAATCCTGAACTACGCTTCCTTCCTGGGCGCGATCTGCTTGCTGGCGGTGTTTCAGTGGCGGCGCGCCAAAAAGCGCCAGCAGCGCCGGCTGCAGCTGCGCCTGCAGCGGGAGTGGATGCGGCACGTGCGCGAGGTCTGTGAGGACATGCAGCGCCGGGGCCAGGCGGAGCAGCTGGGCCAGGGGCAGACCGAACAGCAGCAGCAGACGGTTCAGCAGGACCAGAAGGCGCAGCAGAAGCAGCCAGGCTTGCAGCAGAAGGGCCAGCAGCAGTCGAAAGGACAGCAGCAGCAAGCGGGCAGTTCGCAGAACAATGCGCCAGGTTTCTATGGCAACAACACCAGCAACGAGGAGGCGCTGAAGCTGCGCAAGAGCAGCGCTGAGGTGCTGCAGATGCTGAGCGAACTGGAGAAGCTGGCGGCCTTGGAGCTGCAGCTCACCGCCACCGACTCGGAGCTGGAGGAGCTGGCCGAGCGCCCCGAGAAGATCGGCAGCGCCTGGCTGAGCGCCGACTGCAGGGCGAGCCTCTATCGGGCGCGCGGCCAGGAGGACACCGCCTTCGCCAGGCTGCAGCTGATGTGAGCGAAAATTCAAATCGGCGGTTGAATCGTTGTAAAAGTAAAACAAAAAACGCAACTTACTCATTGGTTGCTTGTTGGCGCAAGTTGAGCTGTTTGAATAAACTTTCTACTCCAAGTCTAAAATTCATAATAATATTCATACTCGTAAAAGTTTTGACTTATTGGTGCAGAATTTTGAGCATTGATGTCGCAGAATTCCTATTGAGCATGAACTTTAAGCAGATAAGATAATTTTGCACTAATTAACAGCTGGACTGCGATCAAGCCAAGTAAAATCATTGTAGTAGACACCGCTAATTAAAATTGGGCTCATTAAACTGATATCGTTGAGGGTGCTTTGCTTGGTGGCCTATCGTGTGCAACCACTTAAAGTGCGTTCCAGCCGAGCTCTCCTGCCTCACCCCAAGCAGCTTAGCCCCACCCCACGAGCGAGAGAGTTATTTCATTTTAATGTACAATGCTATTTCTTAATATCGGCAATCAGATTCTTGTATTCTGCTGTATTCACCAGATAGGCCAAGTGTGTAACTTTAGTAGTATTTTATTATGCATGCATTCACTCCACGTCGGTAAACAAAGCTAAGAAGAGTTATTTTATGCTCAGCAATGTATATTTATTTGCTCAAACTAAATGCATATTTCGGACAAGCTAAGCTGCCTACTGAGCCTAATGTATCTATTTATAATCCCTAAAAGCTTGAATCGTTTGCCTGGCAAGTTAAAGAATCAACAGTTTCCTAGATGGAAGCTCCTTAGCAGACGGGCTCCAGTCTGAGCCTCTTCGCTTCGCCGCCGCTGTCTCAGAACAGCGCGTGAAAGACTTGGACCAGGCCGACCAATCTGCCGGCAGCCGCGTGCAGAAGCAGCAGACAGCGCACCTGGGCTGCCTGGCTAGCCTGGGCCACCTGGGACCACACAGCCACCTGGGCCTCCCGGGCCACCTTGACTGCCTGCGTCACTTGGGTCGACAGAAGTTCCAACAGCTTTTGATTCCAGCAATCGCCTGCAGTCAGCAGCAGGGACACGATCAGGACAGCCAGCAAGAGCAGCGGGAGCAGCAGCAGCCACTTGCTGGCGGCATGGTGGCAGCCACCTCCAGCCGCCCTGGTTGCACCAAGACCGTCCTTGTCACGGAGAAGTTTGCGGCAACGCTGGTCGCCCGAATGTCGGCGACGAGGCAGTCGGCAGCTCAGCCGACGGTGGCAGAGACGGCGGCAGGGCGCGCAGTCGCAGCTGCACGTTCGAGCCCGCGCTTTGGCGGGCCGCCGCAGGCGTTGCTGAAGAAGCTGCGAGGCTGCAGACGCAGCAGAGACAGTTGGAAGCTCCTGGACCGGGTTCGCCCTGGGCCGGCCAGAGTAGGCTGGGGGCAATGAAGCTCCAGGCCTGGATTCCTCTGGTTCGAGCGCTCGAGAACGGGAGCAAGGGGATACAGGCGATGAGCGTGAGGGCAAAAATAATGCGTCCTGCATCATGGCAGACACAACGCACTGCTTCATGGCAGACACAACGCACTGCTTCATGGCAGACACAACGCACTGCTTCATGGCAGACACAACGCACTGCATCATGGCACACACAACGCACTGCATCATGGCACACAAAGCATCGCTTCATGGCAGACACAACGCTCTGCATCATGGCACACAAAGCATCGCTTCATGGCAGACACAACGCTCTGCATCATGGCACACAAAGCATCGCTTCATGGCACACACAACGCACTGCATCATGGCACACACAAAGCATCGCTTCATGGCAGACACAACGCACTGCATCATGGCACACACAACGCACTGCATCATGGCACACACAACGCATCGCTTCATGGCAGACAAAACGCACTAGCAAAGGCACAAACCCTATATGAATGCTCGCATGGCCCATGGCCGATAGTCAATGATCTCTTAAGCTACAGCGAGCTGCTCAATCACTCACCGGACCCCGCTGCAGGCCGGTCAGGCGGAACCAAGGAGCATCCGGATTGCGTCCCACTCACAGCTGGCAGCCGCTGCCTCTTAAGCAGCTCGGATGGCCGGAGGCAGGGCTCGTAGACAACCCGGCACTGCGGCTCGGCTGTTCGGGATTCGGCTGCGGACATCACAGATTGGGTGACTTGCTAGCACGGCTGGTCTTCTTTCAATCTGCTAATTGATGCCATGCCAAGCTTTGCTGCGGCAAGCTCAAGAAACGGGGGAACCGATCGAGTGTCTATGGTCTCAATCTCTATTAGCCTTATTCTGCTCTAATGGTGCTCTCCTATCTACCCCATGGATCGTGCATTCGTGTATTGTGTATAGATAGTGTTTGGGAATATGCAATATATGATATACCCTGAACCTGTTCGACCCTACTGAAGTAGAATATCACAGGTACGCAGATTTATATTTTTTTTCAGTCATACGATTACCTTCAGAACCTGTTCGGAGCTTTTATCTTTTAAGAACTTCCGATTCCTGAAAAATTGGCATTATCCCTATTTGGCCGCAAAATTAAATGAAAGTGGGTACCCAAGCCCGAGCCGAAAACCTGGCCCGTGCGATTTCAGTGGGGGACTTTGGCGAAATAAAAACACGGACAATTTCTCTATTCGCAGCACTATAACTCCAGAAAAGTTCGGTCCTGCAGAAAGTTTCGCACTGAAATTTGTGTGCGAAAACTGATAAGCGGCCGCGCCAGCAGTAGATAAAATGCTTGCCCCGAGCTGCACAAGTGCGCAGGAGGCCCGCGCGCACAACTGAGATCTGCCTGGAAGATACGGAGCTGGTCTGCTTCTGCAGCGGAATTCTGTGGCAGACTTTGGCACGTGCAATTTCGTGTCTTTCCAGTTCAGCTGTTCCAAGCGGATGGAGGCGGAAACCATCCAGGTGCGGCCTGACACGGCCGTGCTGGCTGGCAACTTTGGGGTGGGCAAAACCAGCCTCTTTCGGCGGTTGACCGGCACGGCGCCAGGCAAGAACAACGGCGCGGCCTTGCTGCGACTGCAGAACGGAAGCCGGGTGAGCGGGTTGAGGGTGCAGAGTGACACCAGTGTGAGAGGGCAGAGTGACACCAGTGTGAGGGTGCAGAGTGACACCAGTGTGAGAGGGCAGAGTGATACCAGTGTGAGGGTGCAGAGTGACACCAGTGTGAGGGTGCAGAGTGACACCAGTGTGAGGGTGCAGAGTGACACCAGTGTGAGAGGGCAGAGTGACACCAGTGTGAGGGTGCAGAGTGACACCAGTGTGAGGGGGCAGAGTGACACCAGTGTGAGGGTGCAGAGTGACACCAGTGTGAGAGGGCAGAGTGACACCAGTGTGAGGGTGCAGAGTGACACCAGTGTGAGGGTGCAGAGTGACACCAGTGTGAGGGGGCAGAGTGACACCAGTGTGAGGGTGCAGAGTGACACCAGTGTGAGAGGGCAGAGTGACACCAGTGTGAGGGGGCAGAGTGACAAAAGTCTGAGGATCTGAGGAAGCAGAAGGGAGGCTGACGAGCTGTCAACGCCCGCAGGTCCAGCTGATGGACACCTGCGACATGGAGCGCTTCGACAACAGGTCGCTGACTGTGAGCTATTATCGGGAGGCCGCCTGCGTGCTGCTGGTGGCCGACGCCACGGACGCCCGGTCGGTGCAGAGCCTGCAGAACTGGAGGGACAGCGCAGCCTTCTACGCTCCCCGTGGTGAGCGCCCGAGTGTCTCTGAGAGCTTAACACCTTAACACCTGATTTCTAGATTCTAGAAGCGGGTAGGACTCCAGCATCCGTGGTACAGTCTCCACTGTCGCCTTTCACTCCACAGCTCAGATGATTCTTGTGCTGAACAAGGGTGACTCGCCGGAGGCTGACGGCGTACTGCTTGGCTCCATCGAGTCCTACCAGCAGCGGTTGGAGTGCTGCTTCAGCGTGGTCACCTCTGCGAGGACAGGTGAACCGGCCGAAATCCCTGCATAACCTGTCTGACCCACCGAAACGTTCCACCCCTGACCTGATCCACTAAAGCACGCCACCCCTGACCTGACCCACTTAAACACGCCACCCCTGACCTGACCCACTAAAGCCCGCCACCCTTGACCCGACCCACTTAAACACGCCACCCCTTGACCCGACCCACTAAAGCACGCCACCCTTGACCTGACCCACTTAAACACGCCACCCCTTGACCCGACCCACTAAAGCACGCCACCCCTGACCTGACCTGCTGACGCCACCCCTGACCTGACCCACTTAAACACGCCACCCCTGACCTGACCTGCTGACGCCACCCCTGCCCTGACCTGCTGACGCCACCCCTGACCTGACCTGCTGACGCCACCCCTGACCTGACCCACTAAAGCACGCCACCCCATGACCTTGACCCACTTAAACACGCCACCCCATGACCTGACCCACTTAAACACGCCACCCCTGACCTGACCCACTTAAACACGCCACCCCTGACCTGACCCACTTAAACACGCCACCCCTGACCTGACCTGCTGACGGCACCCCTGACCTGACCTGCTGACGCCACCCCTGACCTGACCTGCTGACGCCACCCCTGACCCGACCTACTGAAGCACGCCACCCCTGACCTGACCCACTTAAACACGCCACCCCTGACCTGACCCACTAAAGCACGCCACCCCTGACCTGACCCACTTAAACACGCCACCCCATGACCTGACCCACTAAAGCACGCCACCCCTGACCTGACCCACTTAAACACGCCACCCCATGACCTGACCCACTTAAACACGCCACCCCTGACCTGACCCACTTAAACACGCCACCCCTGACCTGACCCACTTAAACACGCCACCCCTGACCTGACCTGCTGACGGCACCCCTGACCTGACCTGCTGACGCCACCCCTGACCTGACCTGCTGACGCCACCCCTGACCCGACCCACTGAAGCACGCCACCCCTGACCTGACCCACTTAAACACGCCACCCCTGACCTGACCCACTAAAGCACGCCACCTCTGACCTGACCCACTTAAACACGCCACCCCATGACCTGACCCACTAAAGCACGCCACCCCTGACCTGACCCACTTAAACACGCCACCCCATGACCTGACCCACTTAAACACGCCCCCCCCTAACCTGACCCACTTAAACACGCCCCCCTGACCTGACCCACTAAAGCACGCCACCCCTGACCTGACCTGCCGACGCCACCCCCACGCAGGCCAGGGCATCGATCAGCTGCGGGACCGCATCGTCGAGGCCTGCCGGCAGTTCAGACGCAACGCGCACTCGCAGAGGCTGCCAACCGATCAGCAGCGCCGCAGCTTCCAGCTTCATCAGGGCGAGGAGTCGCGACGACAGAGCTTGGCTACGTCAGCGAACAGTCCGGGCGAGCCGACGAGGTCGGGCTGCGGGTGCTGACGGCCCGAGGGGCAGCGGGTCGGCGGTGGAAATCTCAATGCTTCAGGAACGGAGAGCCCCGTAACTTTAGCCAGAACGCGAGACCGTCCCATCCTAAATCTTTCTGTGCGCCAAACTCCAAATTCGATTTTCTACTCGGATTATCTTAAATGTTTTTAAGTATAAAAAGTCAAAGAGGCCTCTGCGATAAACTCATTCGCTTTGTTTGCAAAATGCGAATCAACAGCATGCGTTCAATCTCGGGTTTTTATTCAGCCCACCCTGACCGATAGGGATCAAACAGGGAGCAGCGACCATCGGTCACTTTCAGTCCGACACGAACGGATCGGCGCACTCGCAGACGGCAAATTCGACGCCCTGGGCGCCCGTCCAGCTCCGGCTGGTGATCACCGTCAGGTTGTGCCACAGAGTCACGAAGCCCGACTTGAGCACCTCCTCGGCGATCGGCTCCATGCAGGGCTGCCACAGCCAACGCAGCTGGCCGTCCTTGAGGCCCAGGTAGCCGCTCAGGTAGGCCGCCTCCGCCCGACTGTCTGCCATCAAGCCGCGCAGGTAGGCCGCCTCGGCCACGGTGTGCGCATCGGCGAGCTTCACAAGGCCGTCCTCCTGGCGGCAGGCGTGCAGGGCGGCCAGCCAGCCCTCGTGCTGCCCGACCGTCGGCACCAGCCGGTAGCGCGCGCTGCGCCATCGGTGGCCGTGGAAGGCGATTGGGCAGACCGGCGACAGCCGGCTGAGCCCGGGGGCCCGCGTCTTCCAGCGCAGAAAGACAGGCTCGCTCCTGGTGCAGCTGGCCTGGCTGATCAGCCCCTCCGAGCACTTGTCGAAGCTGATGAAGCCGCACGCTGTGCCGAACGGGCGCTGCTGAACAATTCGGAAGGCGCGGCAGTTCGGCGAGTCCCAGCAGGCTCTGGCGCAGGCCTCCTTGACGCTCACGTGCACGAAAGGCCCCGAGGCCGGCTCAGTCGTGACGAGCTGGTCCGACAGGCAGTTGGAACTTATAATCTCGATGAAGCTGCTCTCGGACAGCACTGGGGGAGGGGTCAGGCGGGCACACTGATGCGCTGCACTTTGATGAATTATCTCTGAAGCATTGGACCGGAGCTAGTAGATGCTAGTAGAAGCCCTCTGGAGGATTGGGTTGGATGCGGAGCTACTGTAGTAGATAAGCCCTCTGGAGGATTGGATTGGATCCGGAGCTACTGCAGTAGATAAGCCCTCTGGAGGATTGGATTGGATCCGGAGCTACTGCAGTAGATAAGCCCTCTGGAGGATTGGATTGGATCCGGAGCCACTGTAGTAGATAAGCCCTCTGGAGGATTGGATTGGATCCGGAGCTACTGTAGTAGATAAGCCCTCTGGAGGATTGGATTGGATCCGGAGCTACTGTAGTAGATAAGCCCTCTGGAGGATTGGATTGGATCCGGAGCTACTGTAGTAGATAAGCCCTCTGGAGGATTGGATTGGATCCGGAGCTACTGCAGTAGATAAGCCCTCTGGAGGATTGGATTGGATCCGGAGCCACTGTAGTAGATAAGCCCTCTGGAGGATTGGATTGGATCCGGAGCCACTGTAGTAGATAAGCCCTCTGGAGGATTGGATTGGATCCGGAGCCACTGTAGTAGATAAGCCCTCTGGAGGATTGGATTGGATCCGGAGCTACTGCAGTAGATAAGCCCTCTGGAGGATTGGATTGGATCCGGAGCTACTGCAGTAGATAAGCCCTCTGGAGGATTGGATTGGATCCGGAGCCACTGTAGTAGATAAGCCCTCTGGAGGATTGGATTGGATCCGGAGCCACTGTAGTAGATAAGCCCTCTGGAGGATTGGATTGGATCCGGAGCTACTGTAGTAGATAAGCCCTCTGGAGGATTGGATTGGATCCGCAGCCACTGTAGTAGATAAGCCCTCTGGAGCATCGCCCTCCTCCAGAGACGATGGCGCACCCTCTGATCAACAAAATTCTGGCCATGGCTTCGCGCAAATCGCGAAAAAGCACAATTGGAGCAGAAATTCACGCCACAAAGTCCGCCAGGAAGTGCTTACAGATGGAGCTAAACGGAACCCAGTTAAATTCTGAGTCGGTTGCGGTGATTCCGGCGCAGCAGCAGGCCAGAGCTAGCATGCTGACCGCGGTTAAGCGCAAGGGCGCTATTATGCTGCGTTTCCAACGTGCCACTGGCAATTCACACAAATCAACTCGCCAATTTTTGGCTCTTTGAAAAGCGATTGTCTAATTATTGAGGCTAACAGCCGTCAGAGCGGGAACCAAAGTTAAAAAATTACAGAATGGCTGCGACTGGCCATAGACGAAATGCATTTTGCGTAAAATGTATTTTCACACAGCTTAAGATTGCATATGATCAATGTTTGTAATATTAGCCTTACTAAGGGGCAGGGGGGGGGGGGGGTTTCTCGAAAGCTACTTACGCTTGACCATAGACTTAAGTAGGAAAAGTCTCACAGGGTTTGCTCGAAAGTTTCGCAATTTGACTCTGCCTAAGATCAGTCGCAACTTTGCGCGCTCGCAACTTTGCGCAAAAGCCATTTTCTCGATCGACTCTTAAGTCTATGGTCCTTCTTAGGAGTGATCGCAAATCTAAGAGTGGTAGGAATCGCTCTTAAGTGTCTATTTTCAAACAAGGCTTATTTCTTCTGTCTGCTAAGTTCAGGTTTAACCATGGCGACTGCTTCCCTTAAACGGGCCCCGAATTTCTCATCTGCTGAAAAAGAGGAACTCTTAGATGGCGTCAACAAATATCTGAGCGACTGGATCTAAGCAAACTTGACTAAGCGTTCCTGTTTTCATTTTGTATGTTGTGACGAAATTCGTTTAATGACTAGTTTTTTCATATCGCTGGACGTCGTCATGCAGCAGTTGAACAATATCCAGTAAAATTAGACGTGGAAAGCGAAATCTGTCGATGAGTTTACCGTCATTCATATCATGTGAAAATAAAACCTCTTTCGCCCTTAAGAATCACAATTGATCTCTGTCTATCCGACACGGAAGCCACGTCACGATTTCAGCCATAGACGGCTCTTTTTCGCTTCTTCTCTACTTACGAGCAGCGTAAGTTGCGCAAAAGTAAAGATAACTTTGGGAAACCGACTTATGAACTGTCTTACGGTCTGCGTAAAATTTTGACTTACGTGCGATCTTACCATAGAACTTACGACACTTTCGAGTAACCCCCCCCCTGCAGTTTAGTAACTCATAAAAAATGCATAACGACATGGCTACTGCTGAATGGCCCAGCTTAGCAGTTTGCCCACGTCCAGACACCCTCGCTTAGCCTGTCTGCAGTGTGCAGTCTGTCTCTGAGCCTTTCTGCAGTGTGCAGCCTGTCTCTCAGCCTGTCTGCAATGTGCAGTCTGTCTCTTAGCCTGTCTGCAGTGTGCAGTCTGTCTCTTAGCCTGTCTGCAGTGTGCAGCCTGTCTGCAATGTGCAGTCTGTCTCTTAGCCTGTCTGCAGTGTGCAGCCTGTCTCTCAGCCTGTCTGCAATGTGCAGTCTGTCTCTTAGCCTGTCTGCAGTGTGCAGTCTGTCTCTTAGCCTGTCTGCAGTGTGCAGCCTGTCTCTCAGCCTGTCTGCAGTGTGCAGTCTGTCTCTTAGCCTGTCTGCAGTGTGCAGTCTGTCTCTTAGCCTGTCTGCAGTGTGCAGTCTGTCTCTTATCCTGTCTGCAGTGTGCAGTCTGTCTCTTAGCCTGTCTGCAGTGTGCAGTCTGTCTCTCAGCCTGTCTGCAGTGTGCAGTCTGTCTCTTAGCCTGTCTGCAGTGTGCAGCCTGTCTCTCAGCCTGTCTGCAGAGTGCAGAGTATGCATCCAATGAAGCGCCGCCATTCGCAGTACCATTAAGCCAGGAATTATCCCGCAGTTAAAGCATTAGAAAAACAAAGTCGGTCCAAGTCTAAATTTTCAATATGAAATGGCAGACAGACGCTGACAGTGATATTTACTTAGATTTCATAGCATCTGCTCGTCCATTGTAGCGGAGCATCAAACAGTGAAGTGTGAGGCTGTCAAAGCCGCAGCAGCAGCAGCAGCCGCACTGACCGTCATAAATCAGACATTAATGTCCAGGATTTTAAACAGCAGAGCTCAGAATTATTTGGAAATTGACTTGAACAACAATATAAGTTAAGAAGTTCAGAGAAACAAACAAGACAGCAAAAATCCGCTACGCAAAGTAGAAAACGAGCAGAAAATCAAAGCAAAATCTGGAAATAGCAGGCGAAAAGCAGGAGATGCAGGTTAGCTAGGGGGGACAACGGGGCAGACAGGAGCGCGTGGCACGTGGCGTGTGGAAATCGTTCTGAGCAAAGGACGAAAAAAACAATTTGAATGTGCACTGGCCAGCGCGCAATGTACAGCTGAATGTACGCAGCAAACTGTACACAGAGCGGTGCAGCTGAGATGCCAGGAACGCAGAGCAATTTAGACTCACACGATAGGTTTAAAAAGCCCCCTAAAGAGACAAAAAAAGACAACAGAAATGTAAAAGCTAATTTCCAATTTTTTTGCCACTCCGCTCACTTTCGCGGCACCGAAAGAGCTCGCAAGTCTGATCGCATGGCAACGGTGGCAACGGGATCAGAAGCTGGCAGGAGGCGGAGCGCACTGCTGGAATAACAGCGGCGGCTCCCCACTCGCGCCTCACAGCTCGCCGGAGTCGTGCGAGGCGCCCCGAGTGGCGGAGGAGGCGGCCGCCCAGGCAGGCAACTCGGTCGGCTTGATGAAGATGCCCTCGGCCACCGTCCAATGGCTGCCGGGGCGGGGCGAGCTGACGGCGCTGACCTCCGCCTGGCCGGCTATGGGGCGGCCGAAGCGCTGGCCGGCCACGTGCAGGTACTGCTCCGTCACGGCGTGCCGCAGCCGCACCCGGCCGTCTCGGCGCCAAAGCCCGCCGTCGGCGGAGTCGCCGCTGTCGCAGAGCAGTTTCCAGTCGTCGCCGAGATCGCCTTCGCCGTTTTCGCCGTAGGCAGAGACCTTCGAATGCGTTTAATGTGCTAGATGAGGATGCTGAGGGCAGCGGGGTGAGGATGCTGAGGGCAGCGGGGTGAGGATGCTGAGGGCAGCGGGGTGAGGATGCTGAGGGCAGCGGGGTGAGGATGCTGAGGGCAGCGGGGTGAGGATGCTGAGGGCAGCGGGGTGAGGATGCTGAGGGCAGCGGGGTGAGGATGCTGAGGGCAGCGGGGTGAGGATGCTGAGGGCAGCGGGGTGAGGATGCTAAGGGCAGCGGGGTGAGGATGCTGAGGGCAGCGGGGTGAGGATGCTGAGGGCAGCGGGGTGAGGGTGCTGAGGGCAGCTGGGTGAGGATGCTGAGGGCAGCTGGGTGAGGATGCTGAGGGCAGCTGGGTGAGGATGCTGAGGGCAGCGGGGTGAGGATGCTGAGGGCAGCTGGGTGAGGATGCTGAGGGCAGCTGGGTGAGAATGCTGAGGGCAGCGGGGTGAGGATGCTGAGGGCAGCGGGGTGAGGATGCTGAGGTCAGCTGGGTGAGGATGCTGAGGGCAGCGGGGTGAGGATGCTGAGGGCAGCGGGGTGAGGATGCTGAGGGCAGTTGGTGAGGATGCATTTCTCACCTCCTGGAGGTTGGTGATGGGCGAGCTGTAGACGTGGCTATGCAAGTTGCGGCCAGTGGCGACGTGGGTGAGTCGCACGGTGCTTCCGCACTTGACCGGGTAGCCGCGGGAGCAGTCCACCCCAGTGCGGGCGCGCACCCGCCAGTAGGAGTTGCTGTCGCCACTGGACTCGACGCCAGTGACGGACTGCTGGCCGGAGCCGGAGCCGTACTTCACCTCGTGCGAGTGCAGGCGGACGCTGTGCTCCGTGTTGAGCAGCTTCACCACCGAGCCGCAGGTCACAAAGTCGTACAGGGAGCCTTGTTGAAGAGTGGGCATGGGCACAGGTTACAAAAAATTCATGATGCAAATTTATGGCTGCAAAATAAGACTGATGAATTATGCTGAACACTTCAGCTTTTTAAAACAGGTACAAATAGATAGAAATTGCTGAGTAATAAAAAATAATATACTTTCAATAGGCCCTTCTGTCTACCTTTGTGTCACTATTTTCTATATTATGGGTACAGATAATAAACAGAATTTATTATGTTGCTATAGTGCAAGGGCTCAATGCTCAAAGGTTATTGTTTAAGAGCAATGGCATCACAATAATGAAGCATTTTTACTTTTGCAATTTTTACCACAAATTTCATTGAAAAATACTATAAATATTATGACCAATAGGCTTATGACCCATTCCAAACTAAAACCTAAGTTATACTACAGATTTTAAAAGTTAAGACTGTTTATATATATTATATATTATATATATTTGATATTTTGCAAGAGAACCTAACTTTAAGCTAGAAATTAATTAGTAGTTTGTTTTATAAAATAGCCAAATGCTAATAGGCCAAAGTAGATTTAAATTCTAAATTTATTTTATTTTATTAGTTTAAAGTATACTAAGGGATGTATCTAGTACTTCAAAACTTTATTCTATGAAAGTATTAACATATTTTTTAAGGATAATAGCAATTCTTGTCCAAAACATTTTAAGATTTAAAATAATTTTAAGTTACTTTTAAAAATCCATATTTTGCCAATTTTGGCAATGTTGCACTTTATTTCATGTAATTATTTTTACTTTTAAAATTGTGTCAATGTGCTACAAAGGGTTTAAATTTGTGCAGACTTGCCATGCCACATCACCCTAAAAGGCCATAGACACTTTTGGGCAAGTTTTAGTGAGGGGTGAAGGCAGAAATTATTTACAATTCTCAAGATTTCCCAACCTATAGTTGCTTAAGATTTAATATATTTTGCAAGTCATGGCTGGACGTCCAGCTGCACCATCATTTATAATCCCACCTGCTGAGGTTGTACCCACTGCTGAGCTGCTAAATCTGACAGTGACTAAGGAGCAATATTGTTAATGTTAATTTTCCTATTAATGTTCACTTGTTTCATTGTTCATGACTTTGTGGCACATTTTTTAAAGTAAAAATAATTATGAAAACAAAGTGCAACATTGCCCCAATTTTTTGTTTTTAAAATATTAAAAAATTTCAATTACAGACAATAAGCATGGGATATCAATAATCAGCTTATCAAGTTAGTGTTTAGGATAAGTTAAAAAGAAAAATCATAGCAAAACTATTTTTACTTAGCCAAAATCTGCAAAATTCAATTTTTAAAAACACATTGTTTGATTAAGGAAACTATTACAAGTGTGATACTATTTTAAAGAAAAATCTGTTTGCAACAACTTTAAATAAATATTTCTAATCATTGCAAATTATAATAAGTACTAAAGTAGGAATTAGTGAAGAGAATAATAATAGGACTTTCTAGTTTGGTTGAAAATAAATAACCCTATCCCCTGAAAATTTAGCAAAAATACTTTAAATAAGCATATTTTAGTAAAAAAAGACTTTCACAGTACGAAGAAGATGAAGTAAGATATACGTATATATATGTATATATATATATATATATGTGTATATATGTATATATATAGATGTATGAGAGTAATATGAAGTAAGATCACTTTTTATTTCAAAGTTTTTGCTTACCAGAAGCTCCCTCAAGCTTAAAAAGTGACACAGAGATGCATGTGAAAAAAAGAAAGAGAAAGTTAGACAAATTCATTTCGGAACCATAAAATCAATTAATAACTTGAGAAAAAGCACAAAATTTCCTGTTTAGAAGGCAACGTATATATTGGTAGGGGCTGACTTTCTTTATAGAAAATTCTACATTGAATTGGTACGGCATGTTAATAGAATAAAACAAATGTAGATAATTCTGAAAACTGACTGGAAAAACGGAAAACTGACTAGCTTTATTATAATTTTTAGAAGCTTTAAAATTATTTTAACTTTAACTATTCACAGCGACTGTTTGCAATGATCAGTTCCGTCTTTTTTATTATACTGTTACTCAAAGCGATCCTTTGGAATAAGATTGCATTAATAAGAGAATTCCAATATTGAGGACGGATTGCTCTTGCCAAATAAATTAGGTGATAGATGTGCAGATGTGTTTTAACCTAAAGGTCACCAAAGAAATTAAACTCTGCCGCCCTATTGGGACTTTTGTATTAATTTACGTTGGATGTGTAGCACGTGGTGAAATTCAATAAGGTTATTAATATATCAATTCAATTCGGACGTTCAATCTTACTTTGAGATGCATAAGTACGATTCAATGGTTAAAATTACGAGTAGTTTAGAAAAAAGCTTTTGGAAAATCTGTGCAGTGTGACCATAATAAATGAATTTATTTAGAAAAGAAAAAAATTAGAAAAAAATTCATTAGGCTCAGTATAGGTAAACTGATTAGTGCATTAAAGGAAACAAAGTACAAATTATTAAAAAATTCGTTCTGAGATTTGTGAAGTCAGGATAGACCCGAGAGTCAGGATAGATGTAGTTTAGCAATCTTGGGGGAAATCTATTTTAGGAGTTTTTTAGTTTTGCAAAAGTATAGATAATTTTGAAATTTACACACAGACGAGCGTTATTAAGATTTTAGCGAACATTAAAAAATATAGGGTAAAATCAGTCTTCGAAAGCCAAAAATAGCGACTCTCTGCATTCAAAGCGGCACAAGGAAACAAGAGAATCAGAAACGATTCGACCCATTATTTACAATCAATAGTTAAGGTGACACAGAGCAGCCAACCCAGCGTTTGCAGCCCAGAATCAAACGATATGAAGACTAGCGAAGGAATGAGACGACAGTTCAGTCACTGAATAGCCGAAGGAGTCGCAGCAGCCTGCTAGCTGAAGTCCGACTCGTCAGAGTCAGGCAGCGGGAAGCTGCCGTCGCCGCCGCTGCCGCCGCCAGAGATGATGATCGCGGAGCCGTTGCTGCCTGGGTCGGCCGATGACCCAGACGGAGCTGCCGCGGACCCCACTGCCCCCGCCATTGCCGCCGCCGCCGCCGACAGCAGCTGCCGCTGACTGTTGGCGCTCTCCGTAGACGAGCAGCACGAGTTCGAGCCCCGGTCGGCGTCGCCGTCAACCACCAGCGACGCGGCCTCGCACCGGTCCGTCTCAGTCACGGGGAAAGTGAAAATTGCAGCCACCGAGTCTCCGGCGGCGACTGGAGCGGCGGCCGCTTCAGCGGGCGGCTCGTCGGACTCGGAGTCCGCCCAGCAGTCCTCGTCCCGGCCGCCTGAGTCGCCGCTGCAGCGCCGAGCGGCTGCGCGACTTGAAGCTGCCGGCGGCTGTGGCGGCTTGCCAGCGGGCTTTGCCGGGGACGCCCAGGCCTGCTGGGCGGCGGTGGCGGGCCGCCTAGCCGACACCCGCGCTGCGGAATTCGACGCGGAGGCCGCGGCCGAGTCCGACTGCCGGCGGGCGTTGACGAACTCCAGAATGGAGACGGCCGTGCCCGGCTGGGAGCCCGCCGACGATGACGGCTCGGAGCTGTCAGTCTGCACGGTGAGCTGCAGCAGGGCGCGGAACGGGGCCCGGCAGATGGGGCAGCAGCTGGCCTGGTACCTGCGCAGTGCGGGACGGGTTAGCGGTGAATAGGTTTGCATTCCCCAGTGTCCCATTGGGTCAGTAAGTTGGAGTCGCACCTGAGCGAGTCGGCGCAGGCGTCGCACAGGCAGAGGTGCCGGCAGGGCAGGATGACGGTGTCCCGGGCCTTCACCATGCATACAACGCAGTCGGCGTCGCCAAGATCGGCTAGAGAGTCGGCGACTGCCGTAGCCGCGGACGCTGACTGGGAGCCGCCGGTCTCGCGGTCGGAGATGCCGTAAATGTCGTGTGCGACCAGCGGCAGGCCGTCAATCACCTTGGGGCGGGCGGTTCAGTTGAGAGCACCTAATGCACTACTAATACTACTGACGAGTCTGAGTAGTGCAGCGCGGGTCGGCGGAGCGCCCGGCGGGGACGGGGAGTCTCATCGGGAGACCGGACAGGCGGGCGATTTGCATGCAAATTGGCATCAATAAAAATGCCAGGCAGTGCCAGCGAGGAAATTGCAGAGCTTCAGAATTCAGATCTAATCGAGAATCGCTTCTCGATCGAACTCACCATGATCTGCTTGAGCACTTTCAGCGAGTAGGCCGAGTCGGAGGAGAGCCGCTCCGCCGAGCAGAGCAGCAGCTGCTGATTGGCCGGCCCGGATTCGTCCAGCGATTCGCACAGCACGGCCAGGGGGATCGCGTCCTGCCAGCTGCTGTCCGCCGCCTCATCAAACACAGCCGGTCGCAGGGTCAGCTCGGTGCAGGAGAACACCTGGCGGCAATCGGTGATCGCTCAGACTGTTATTTTCTCAGCTAAGTGGCCTTTCAAGTCTAGCGTTCCCAGGCCAGCTCAAAACAAACTGGAGTTGTAAATTAATGTTTCTGATGCCCTAAGCCATAATCACATGCCCACAGCCATTAATCATTAGGCACACAATGGACAGGGCTATGAGAGTAGACCACTAGATTGAGCCTCAGCTTTAACTGAGCATTAGACCCCACTAGCACACGGCCCAACTCCCCGCAAGCTTTAACCCAAGTGGCGCGTACCTGGCCGAGACCGCGGGAGAAGCGGCGCCGCTCAGGGCCGGGGAAGAGCGGATGCTGCGGCTCCAGCACCAGCCGCTGGCCGTTGAATGACTGCCGGACGAACAGCCAGACGGAGACTTCGCAGTCTACTAGGCAGTCCAGCACGAGCTCCACGTGAAAGGCGTGATGGGGCAGCGGCTCCGCGCCACCCGAGTCGGCTTTCACAAACCTGGCCGTCTCCTTGCGCAGGCTGACGACGGCCCGCAGCGGGCGGCTCTGCCCGGTGGGCCGGCCAACTGGCAGCGGGTAGGGCAGCGGCTGGTTGTTCACAAACTGCAGGTCAGCCGACTCGCTGAAGATGAAAGAGTCGCGAGCTACCGACTCGAATTTCTCGCCGCCAAGGTAGAAATGCCCGGCAAAGATGGCGCCAGTTTTGGGCGGGAAGCTGGCCCAGGCCTGGTCGGTTTGAGCGCCTTGCGAATTCGAGGTTGAGAGCAGGGATCCCATGCGGACTGCGCTGCGGGCGGGGGTTGGCTGCGGATGTGAGCTGGGTGTGCAGATCAAGCCGCGTGACGAGCACACAAAACTGAAACTCTACGTGCCTACTAGCTCATTCTATGTGCATTGGCGGGCCAGGGTATGTGCCTTCAGAGCCCCTTATCAAGCAAATGTCACACAATTTCGCTATACCGAATGAACCATCAAGTTCCCCCTCACATCGCAGACTTGACAGAAAAATTTTCGCAAGAAGTTTCCCTGCTGCACTGTCCAAGGGTTGCAGAAATAAAAGCAGCAAAAGAAAAGCAATAACAAAAGCGACGAGTTAGGATCAGCTTGCAGCCTGGCTGACAGACAGGTAGCAGGCTTCCCTAAAGGAGGCCACGAATAACAGGCCATCGGATTCGTTGGAACCACGCAGCTGGGCTTGGACGAGTTGCGATAGTCGCTTTACGGCTCCCAGCCGGGCTAAATAATCCCATATACAGCAATTAACACTGCAGCAGGCGCTGCTGAGGCACGCGAAAGTCGCCTGTTTTGCCTGGCAGCAGCGGAAAGAAAATGCCACTTCCATAGGTCACGAAAGCCATGAAAAACTTTCATTGATGCCAATTTGCCAGTGACGGTCCAGAACATTTGGTAAGGCTTGTGAAAACACTGCGATAAGTCAGCCATCAAACAGATGCCAGCCTCATTGAGTGAAATGTTCCGTCAAAGAGCTTCAGTTTCAGTTGGAAGGAGCAATAAAACTGAATAATTGCAGATTTTCAGTGTGTGTAACTCATTGCATTGAAAGTCGCTAGCAAGCAGCAACAGTGCGTCATGCTGAAACACCAGCTCCAGCGCATGCGATGGGCAATACGCGCAGCAGCAGCAATAGTCGGGAAGCGCCAGTGGCAATGCATCACTATCGGGATGCCGGCTGTCTGGCTGCATGGGACGCAGGCGCTAGCGTAAATGTCTTATGGCGACCGAACATCGAATAAAGAAAGTGCGCGCGCCTTACAAGATTATTTATATTGCGAGGCCAGCCGCGACAGCCAGTCGTTCCTGCGTGGCGCTGAACTCCTAGGCGGACGAACCAGACGACTCTGCAAGTGCAGGCAACCTTTAATAAAGCAGCGCTTTGTCTGGCTGTTGGGCAACGAATATCCTGCTGGAAACTCGATAGCAACAAACACAATACTGCGTAAATTCACGCCCCAGCTCCGCTGATGCAAGGGCATCTGAAGGTTAATTAACATAAGGCTGCTTGCTCGCCGACCCGTTCATGGAAATCCCATTAGACGCCGCGCGCTCTCTGGAGAGGACGGCAGCGGCAGGGGGACGGAGCGGCCTGAAAGCTGAACACGCACGCCGGCTACAAGGAAAAGACAGGATGTGTGCAAGAAGACGCGGCAGGCGGGCGGGCAGGCATACAGCAAACAGCAAGAGATTGCGCTTGACGAAAATGCGACTGCCGACAAAGCGCGAGGGGGCGGACGCGGATGCCGGGCGGACAGGCGCCCGCAGCTAACACGGGCTGTTGCTCGTTGGCCTCGCTGCTCACAAACAAATCAAAGGAAAAAGGCACAAAAACCACTTGAGCTTGTTGATGCGTGTAATTAAATAAGCATTCCAATTAACTAAACATTCCTAATTTGGTTTGGCCAACTGAGCACACAAAACGTGAGTCCGGCGTTCAGCAGCCCTGAAGGCATTCAACAACAGACACGGAGAGGCCACGAACCGGCACCGACACCGAGCGGCACAGCAGGCGGACTAGTTGCACTGCTGGCGCGGACAAAGACGGAATACAAATATAAAAGATAGGCAAAACAAAGACCAGTTTGGGGATTTTTAGTTTTGAAATAAGAATTGGTGGAATTCAATCTCAGCAAACACAAAGAAGCAACAAGATTAAAAAATCAGCGCGGCAGAAGCAGAACAGGCTCAGTATAACAAAAGGCTAGCGGGCAAACAGAGACCAGGAATTTGTCTAAAGCATGTCCGCAAACCGTAAATAGCAGCGCGGAGAGAAAGCTGCAGCCCTGGCTTCATTAACAAAATCATTTTTTTACGCGAGCGAAGAGCCTGAGTGAACCGGAATCTGTGCGGCCCTCGGAACACACGGCAGCCGCAGCACCCGGCTGGAGCGGAACAAGACTGAAGGAAAACATTGCGGTGCAACCGGATACTACAAGGCTACAAAGTACGAGCTAGTTGATTGATGTGTCTGTGCGGGAATCCATGCCGGCTGCCCGGCCGCCTCTCACGGTTGCTTGGGCAGCGGCGGCGCGGTCTCGGGGCTGTAGGGCGTCAGCAGGAACTGGGAGAAGTACTCCAGCATGCCGAGGCCGCGAATCTCGCGCTCCAGCAGCGGCATCTTCACGATGTGGAAGTCCTCGTACAGGTCCTCCATCTGGGCGACGTACTTCTGCTGGATTTTGTGCCTGGAGGCGCACAGGGCGCACGGCGGCCTGGCGGACGACGGGAACAGCAGCTGGTTGACCACCAGGTTCTGCGCGTCGATGCCCAGCTTGGTGAGCTCCTGCACCAGCCGCTCCGTCTCGTACAGCGACAGAAATTCGGCGATGCAGACGCACACGAAGGTGGTTCGCTGCGGATTGCGGAACTCCTCGTTGACGCGGCGCACCAGCGGCAGCCGGTCCTCCAGCTGGCGGCTCAGCTCCTCCGCCCGCATGCCGCCGAGGCCGAGCACGGAGCCCAGCTGGCCGATCAGCGGCGCCAGCTGGTTCTTGAAGCGGACCAGCTTGCCCATGGAGGCCTCCATGGTGGACGGGAACGACAGCAGGCGGAGCGTGTGCCCGGTGGGCGCGGTGTCGAACACGATGGCGCTAAAGTTCATGTCCTCGACGAGGCGCAGCACCTCTGAGTAGGACATGAACTCGTCGATGCCGGGCAGGGCGGACATCAGCTCCGTCACCAGGCTGCGCAGCGCGCCGGCTTCGTCATTCACCAGCTCGTCAGGCAGACCGGAGAGCCCGACGGACGGGTCCACCTCCATGGCGTAGAGGTTGCTGAACCCCTTCACCAGGGTTGGCGTCTTTGAGAACTTCTGGTCGAATGCGTCCGAGATGTTGTGCGCGGGGTCAGTGGACAGCAGCAGCACGGAGGGCCGCACGCGAGACAGCTGAACAGCCAGCGAGCACGAGGTCGACGTCTTGCCCACGCCGCCTTTGCCGCCAACGAAGATCCACTTCAGATTGGGGCTTTGGTGCACCAGACTGTTCAGTGTAGGCTCCATGGGGGCCAGGGCGTTTGCTTCTGCCGGTGTGACCATCGCTGCAGTCGGTCTGTGCGGTGCGAGGCTGGGCTGCAATGAGAAACCAGGGATGGAAAGGATGAGTTGGAATAGGTCTGCTGTGTGCGTCACTCACTGAGGGGCTGAGCGGGGCTCGGGCTGCTGTGTGCGTCACTCACTGAGGGGCTGAGCGGGGCTCGGGCTGCTGTGTGCGTCACTCACTGAGGGGCTGAGCAGGGCTCGGGCTGTTGTGTGCGTCACTCACTGAGGGGCTGCGGGGCTCAGGCTGCTGTGTGCGTCACTCACTGAGGGGCTGCGGGGCTCAGGCTGCTGTGTGCGTCACTCACTGAGGGGCTGAGCGGGGCTCGGGCTGCTGTGTGCGTCACTCACTGAGGGGCTGAGCGGGACTCGGTCGATACTAGCACGTAATTTAGTAGCAAAGGCGTAAAATAAAAAGACCTGTCCAAGCGAGCTTAAAATAGGCGAGCATGCAGCGCAGAAATGGTCAATAAATTGCATCCAATCTGATATATTTCGCTCCAAATTTGTAAAAAAGCGCATTAAAGGGCCTGTTTAGCCACAGACGCTGATTGAATTAAGGAATGCAAAAGAATCTGCCCCGCCCTCTCAGGCCATGGGAAGAGCCGGGTTGCAGATTGAAGGCCTGCCGATGCGCTGGGGAGACCCGCCACGCCAGAAAAAATCCCATCGGTACGTGAAGTAGCAGCGCGGCCCCGTGTCAATCAGGAAGACTTGCCGGTGGATGCAGCAGATTGACGCGCTGCGCAACAGGGCAATGCGATTACCTTTGGGACTAACGGCCTCCGCAATCTACAGGGGTGAAACTGCGCGGCTTTTGCAGGGTTAAATTTTCACTGCGGGACTTCATGAGAATGCGGCAAAAAGTCTGCCTTGCACTTCTAAGCGGAAAGTTCAGCCGGCTATCGAGGTCACCGGGATTCTAACAGCATAGCAACAGCAGCGATGCAGCCCCAGTTCAGATGGGGGAAGACAAGAGGGCCTCTGCGCGTAACATTGGGCAAAAAATGCTGACGGAATCGTGCCAGTGGTGGGCCAGCAGCTGCCGGGTCAGGCATTTCTGCCGCATGTTCAGCGGCGCAAATAGTCACAGCGAGCAGGCCGATTTGTTGGCGACCTGCTCGCAGCAGTCGTCTTCCAGCTCGTCCGTCAGAAGCTGATCGTCGCCGTCAGCGTGGCAGGCGAGCCGGTGCTCCACTAGCCAGCTGTTCGCCTCCGCCTGCAGCTGCGCCAGCGCTGCCGGGTCCTCAACCGCCTCCTCAGCCGCCGCTGTCGCCGCGGCCACCCGCTCGCTCAGGGCGTCCCGCATGCGCAGCTCGTCCGCCTCGCTGAGGAGGTCGGCGGAGGCGGCGCCGGGGGTGCCGAAGCGAACCCAGCTGAGCAGGCGGTGCCGCTCCGAGCCGGACTCGAACCTGACTGGCAGCTCGCCTGCGGCAGCGTGCGCGCAGCAGTCGGCCAGGCGCAGCAGGATGCAGTACAGTTTGCGCAGCTTCGCGCTGATGGCGGCTGTTTTCGGGCAGGCGGCCAGGTCGCCAGCTGAATGCGAGGCCAGCCACTGCGCCCTCAGCCTGTCCAGCTTGCGCAGGCCCTTGGGCCCCTCCAGCTCGCTGCGGTAGGCCCGCAGCAGCCGCGGCGTCAGAAAGCGCCGCCTGGAGTCGAACAGCCAGGCGAGACGGTCGGAGTCGCCGGGCCGGCCAAAGCGCAGGTCCTCCGACCGCAAGAAAAGGCACTCCACGGCCTTAGGATCGCCGCTTAGCAGCAACTCGACGAATCTGGCCAGCTCCGTGGCCCGGCAGTCGATTGGGTCGGCTGGGCCGCTGGACTGCAGGCTGTCGGCAGGCCGGAGACCAGGCAGGCCGAGCAGCGAGCGGAGCGGCGCGCGGTACACCACGGCCAGGTCGTGGTCGCTGGCGGGGCCGTGCAGGTTGTAGCGCCGGCTGCCAGCGGGGCAGGCCAAAAGCACGCGGCCGTGGCTGCGGCCGAGCCGCTGCGAGAGTCTGACGGCGGCCGCCAATTCGTCGGAAGCGCGGCTTTCGGCGCCGCTGCAACTGCCGACCAGCTGGCCGAGCCGGCTGGGCTCCGGGCTGGCAGCGACCCTCGCGGCGGCCAGGTCGGCGGCCAGGCGCTGAACAAGGCGGCAGCCGGTTGGGCCGCTCACGACAGCCAGGTTGCGGCACTCGCCAAGCGGCCGGCCTTCAGCATCGACAGCGTCGTCAAAAGGCGTCACCAGGAGCTGCGGGGGCTTGGCGGTGATGGCATCCACATCGTCAGGCAGAACGTCTGCCAATCGAAACCGGCACCAGAGGCGGCCCAACGAGTCGGCAGACGGCTCAGCAGCTTTTTGAAAAGCATCGCCGGCCACCAACGCGGCGGCGCAAATGCCCCGGCTGCCGGCGGCGCTGATTAGCAGGACGAGCGGCCGGCGCTCATCGGCGCTGCCGGTGTCCGCGCCGTTCGTCAAACTTTCAAGCAGGCTGGCGGGCTGCTGAGCGCCGGGCCGACGCGGCGGGAAGCCCCAGACGCGGCCGGCGAGGGCGAGCCGGACCCGTTCGGCCGAGTCGCACTTGGCGAGGGCGAAGGCCCAGGCCGGGCTGCAGTGCGCGAGACCCACCGAGCTCTGGAAAGCGGGGGACGCCCGTACAGAATTTGTCTTTCCTGACCTCGGTAAAGAAAGTGCATCAGTCAAATTTTTATGAGGCTACCCGCCCTTTTGGTTATCACAGAGGGGCTGCAAGCAGGGGAGCATCGAAATTCAATATTTTTTGCTGGACATCGGGTGCAGATAATAAAGCCTATGAGCTTAACGTACTTCAAGAATACTGAAGTTCTATTTTAAAGCTACTGGCGAATATTATATAGCAAACTGGAGCTCGATGAGCTTCTGAAGAGACAGCAAACAGGGGAGCCAATAGTGCATAGAGCTAGTTTGATGAACTGTGCGTTTTGCGTCGCGGCTCACAGAGCACGCCAGACAGACCGGGGAAATTGGCCAGCCCACCTGCTAGCCATTCCAGTCACTCCTGCGGGCAATCACCCATTGAGACCCGAGTGGTGTCCCAAGAAGCCAAGGGAATTACCTATGAGCCAAGGAGACTGAGAAGGAGGCAACACAGTTCGCAACGGGCGAATGGGCCCGCAGGCCGAATGCTATTTCAACTGGAAAGTTTGTGCTTCGCATTGCATATTAGGGCCCGGCTAATTGGCAAAGCAGTGAAAGGGAATTGGGAAAAGGTCTTGAGGGTTCAAACTGTCTGGCCGAACTAGGCGATTCAATATTATACAATAGAATGGCTGGCTGTGGCTCAGAGGTTTACTGAAATAACACAGGCGCAGCGCGGATCCAGTTTCGCCAAACAAATATGTACGCTTGAATTTCCACAACCCGACGCTCAGAACGTTCCGCAGTTTACAAAAAACTCGCGCTGAAGCCCCTCAGCCACAACAAAAAAGCTGTTGAAAACAAGCCAGATGCAGCAATCAAGCTATTTAACTGGGACGGGCCTACTGATCTAAACGGGCAACCCAAGGCTAACATAGACGAAAAGCCGCTAGTCCAGTCATTAGGTTCTCGCACTGCTTAGAGCCAAGAATTTCTGGCTACCAGTAGAAGAAAAGTTTATTGCTGACGTTGCGGACAAGCGAATAAATGCGAAACCGGGAAAACAAGTAGGCGGAGATGAGGGGAGTCAGGTGAAAGGGAACGAGCCCCGTTGGATACCCCAGGATTAGATTGTATATTGCTGTCAAAAGCGGAGTCGGCACGGATGAAGCGGCTGAGCCTCAAGGGTTCACGAAGGTCAGCCGATAGCGATATAGTAAATGTCATCAGCAGGCGCAAGTGGAGGGCGGCATCTTGGGGCTTACTGACTACCAACTAATCCGGCAGAATCGCAGCACCAACCCGTCGGTTCCTGGCGCAACCTCAGGAGCTTCACCCTTCCTGTGACATCGCGAATGTCACGATTAGAAAGATTCATTGAAGTCAAGACAGAAAAGTTTACACAAGATAGAGCGACTAGAGGAAGTGGCTGCTGCGTTGCGCTGGGTACCAATCAAGTAGGAGATGAATCAGTTTATACTGCCTCGCCAGGGCGGCTGCTATTAAATATCAGCGGTGACACCAGGTGAAAAGTCCAGCTGATCACTAAACAGAAATTGAAATCTTGGTACATGTACAGAACGCCTGAATGTGCAGGCGCATTGACTGAAGACGAAAAGCGGAAGAATCCGCTCGATGGGAAGCTTGTTTTTTAACGCAAGCTTGATTTCTATTGCACTGCAGGTCGTTAGGAATCCAGGCTGATGATGCAGGCTGAAAAAACGAAGGCAACTGCCAGAAAAATACGCCAGCGCTGACAACAGACAAACTAGCGGCATTCCTGCAGCGGCGCTACATGAAAGCGCTGAAGCACCGTAGCTTCGCTTAACATCTTAGACGCTGCAGAAATTCTGCAATGCCTGCGCTGATTCTTTCTAACTGCAAGCCGGCTAACATTTTGCTAATATTAGCGCGAGAAGGGAATTCTCCAGCAAAATCTGCCCAGTCACTCGGCAGCGGGTGGTCGGGTCAGCAGTGTTCCACCCAGCAAGATAAGGCAATTGGGTATCTATTTGACGCAAACTATAGCTGGGTGCGCGCTTCCTTCTCTCCCCTTCAAGCGTTTCCTAGTCCCATACCAACCTTTGAATCAGCAGTACAAATTTGGCCCTCTTCTACTTCCACTGCAGCATGCACCTCTAGATTTATTTGCAGCACCTCAATTAGTCGTACTCGTAGATTCAAGAAAAAGCAAAAATCTGTTTGCCTTAATAATCTTTTTAGCTCATTATTTCCTGGCCACATAAATGAAAAGATGAACAAAAATCGAAATCCTTTAAATAAGAGCCAAGATAAAGCAAGAGGGGACCGCAACGAAAGCTGCATTTAATTTTGTTTATTTGTGGAGCTTTCTTCCCGGCACGGCATTAGCAACTTTAGGCGGGACGAAGCAGCACCCCACACATCTCTATGTTAATATAAACAAATACTATTCTGCGTTAATTAAAAACTGCAGGCATAATTGACCCAATTTCTGTCTACCTTTCCTATCAATAGGCACAAGTACGAACAAAAGTCTATTTCAAGAGAGGATAAAGGTTCACCAGGTGTTGATGCAAACTGGAGACACCTGGGGCTGACTAGCACAGAGCAAGTGCACAGTGTGGAAAAGCCAACCGTGATGATTGTATGAGAACGAGGATTTGGCGATGTGGAATTGTCAGCCAGACAGCAGCACGGAACTAGAAATAAAAACTGACATTTTACTTCGTCAGACGCAAAAAAACAGTGCACCAACAACCACATCAATGACACGAAAGCAAATTTAGTGTGGAAGGTTAAAAATGCAGACGCTGCTAGAGGATGGCATGCAAAACCTTCCTAATCCACCTTTGGAAACCGAAATGACAGATTAGAAAGCGAACCAGACAAGACAAAGTATAACTTAAACCTACTGGCTAAATTAAATTATACGTTCACAATCCACCAAGTATAGCTACTGCAACCCACTTATGTGCGTCATTTAAGAGAACTTTAAGGAAATACCCTTGAATCGTTGCAGGTCTTTATGCCATATTTTGGAAAGGAGAGATTAAGTTCAGTAGCTAGTTTTACGCAGCTTTCCAAATTCTGCGCATCAGAATTGACAGCGCAATGGCTGCAAGTTTTAGCTTGTAGCATCCAATTAAAAATGGGATGGAGAATTAGAATTACAACAATGCAGAAATTTTATGACTTTTGCTTTAAAAAATCGTGTTTTTTATACTAGCTTTATAGCAAAAGCAATTGAATAACGGACAGTGTCGATGATTTCTGATGTCAAGCAAAATACAGACATTTGACATCAAGGAATAAGAAAAGATTAGAATTTTTACTGACTTGGCCCTCAGTGGATTTGCAGTGCGCATAATGTTACATAAACATTGCTTTGATTATTCTTTGACAGGCAAGAAAACAGTCACGAACTTAAAGTATCACTTTTGACAGCTCATAGAAAGTCACGTAAATGAACTAGTATAACCTATACAGCCGAAAGCAAGTAGTAAGTCGTGTAAAAAAATGAAATGCGTTATCTTTTTTGTTTCGAATAAATCAGCCAGCCGAAAAGAAGTACCTTAAATAAACATTAAAAGCTGCACATGCGTTCAATTATTTCATGTCTGACATAATTTCTCGTAAAAATATTGTCTGTGACGTGAAATAAAAAATTCAAGTTGCAGACGCGAGCTATAGAAGAAGCATGCTCCATTACATCTGTGGACTTCGAATTAGATGCAATATTACTTAACAGGCCGCAGTCGTAGACACCACCGAAACAGAAAACGTACGCTCGTAGCAATACCCTAAGCTGAATTCGAAGAAAAAATGTTGCATTAACTAACTGCAAGTTTTTTCCTCCCAAACTGACCCATATCTCCCAAGGGAAGGAGGAAAGCCGGGTTTTCAGAAAGATCTATCAAGCATCATACCCCATAGAGCTCCACTTCAGCGAGTCGCAAATGCTTGATACAAGTAAAATTGGTGATCAAGGATAGCAGGCAGATGGGCAGAGCCAATCAACCAGGGCGAACCGGATAGGATGGGATCAGTGGCCAAGGTGGGCAAGATTGGCTGGGATGGATGGGCAAAACGGCTTGTATTAGAGATAAAGGAAATGGAAGAGAAATCGCTGCTACACTTTCATCGCTAAGAGCAGAGCGGGCGGAAAAGCCAGGCTTTGCAACAGTTTACGATTTAATCAGAAATTCAAGTTTGCCTCAACAGAAAGGCAAGAAGCTAATAATGGCAACAAACTCGTCAGGAAAGCGGCCGTCGATGGGAAACTCGAGACCCAACAAACTCAGCAAGATGGTGGAGAAAATGCGCCGTGACGGCTTCGGGGACAGCCCATCAAAGAAGCTGCTGAAGCAGTTCTGTGAAAGCACCTCAGCTCATGGCTTTCACAAACTTTTTCAGGGCGCCGGAATCTGGCACAGGATAATATGGCTTGTTATAATAATAACTGCCTTTACGGGATTCAGCACTCATCTGATCTCGCTATTCAGCAGATTTAACGAAGGCCCGGTGAACACTGAGATAAGCGTCTACAGTACAAAGTTTGTGTTCCCTGACATCAGCATCTGCGCCACTAGCCACTTCAGCCTCAAACGCTACGAACGCAATCCGATTATTAAAAGTCTCAACAAGTCAGTTAAAGAGCTCGTTTCGGACATTCGAAAATTCTGGGATCCAAAGAATGAAATGGACAGTGAGATAAATGGCGACTTGATGAATTCGCTAAAGTCATACTTGCACGAGGTGAACATCACCAAACAGAGCCAGGAGATGATTTTGCACTGCGACTTTGGCGGAGATATGTGTTCATACACCAACTTTACGGAGTACATTGACCCGAATTACTTCAGTTGCTTCACCTTTTCGCCATCTGAGCGTCACCTATTGGTCGGCGGCGAAAGAGACGGCGGCCTGGGCGTGATCATGTACGTTGGAGACATGATGAACTTCATCAGCGAAGAAGATTCGCTTAGATACTCCAAGGGCTTCCGAGCTGTCATACACGAAAAGGGCACCCGCCCTGAGATGCTCGAGGGATTTTATGTTCAAGAACATGCGTGCACTTATGTGCAGCTCGGCTACACTGAGGAGGTGGTGCTGAGAAACTGTGTCGAAGAAGAAAATCTAAAACCCATAGAATTCGTGGATAGATACGGCCAGGTTACTGAATACAGGTACAGCATTCGAGATTGCCAGGTCAATATGTACCAAAGCTTTCTGAAGAAGAATTGTTCCTGCGTGTCCGAGATTCTACCTCTACCGGCAGAGTTTAAGAACATCAGCCGGCAAAACATCACATTTTGCCACCATATTGACGAGGAAAGACTTGAATATACCAAAAGCATTACAGAAAACAATACTAAAAATGCGGAAATGCGGTCTGTTCATGAAAAGCGAGAGTGCCATGACAATGCCATTAACGAAATTCACAAGAGGGTGTCCACTAAGACCGAAAAAAACAACGACAAGGACGAATGCCCACTAAAGTGCAACAACACGCGCTACGAGATGCGAGTGATGCAAAACAAGTGGCCGAACGACGCCAACGAGACTCGGCAGGCGCTGGAGGAGGCGGTTCAGCGAACCATAGACCAGGCCATAAGCAGGGGCGACAGCATTGAGGTGCTGCAGGAAATCATGGACCACCTCAAAAACGATCCTCACGCGCTGCAGCGGTTCGCCAAGCTCACAGTCTACAGTCACTCTACCATGGGCAGCATTGTGCGCGAGAACTGGGCCTATCTAGCGAGAAACCTGGCGTCTGACATTGGCGGCATCCTTGGACTCTGGCTGGGCGTGTCCATCATAAGCACCTTCGAATTCTTCGAGCTATTCATTCAGCTAGTAAGCGTTAAAAGGAAGGAGAATCAACAACTGCAAGCACCCCCCGCGGCCGCTGAACTTGCGTAGACGGACATGTCAGGAGGAAGCTGAGGTTTTCGCCATGGCCTCTTAAACTAAAAAAGCTAATTATTGGATTTTTAACTGACTTAAAAATGCCCTGTGCTGCTGGGACATCGTAAAACTTTTGAAGACAATCTATACCGAACAAAACTAGCACAATACATCGTTTTTTTTTCACTATATAAGGAACTTTTCACATGTAGCGAACTGAATTTCACGCCATTTCCTATTTATAATGCAAGCGCCCATCTAATAGGCAAAGTTTGGCACAGAATGCATGCTACCATTACTAATAACCTTTTTTCAATAGAAATGCATCTCACCCCGAAGCAAGAAAAGCTTTTGTTTCTGTTTATCCTAACTAAACAAAACTGTGCCTGTTAACTTTGTATTCAAGCACCCATACTTGCAACTAGCAATTTGAATGGCAGACCCAGTCACTGTCAATAAAAATAGAATTTTCCTTTTGTAAGTTAAATCTACATCAAGTTTTTTTAAAAGTTTCTTGTCTTAATTATTTGGAATTTGAGTAGTATTCAGAGGAACAGTATTTCTATAAGATGAACTTTGTGTTGAGAAGCTAGTCGTCAGACTGCATAAATCAAGACACATGCCAGAAGAGGCCATCATATTCAAATATAAGATGTTTACAAAGCAATTGTGGCTATAATAATGTAAAAATTAAATGATTAACAAACAATTAGATGACTAAGTGTAAGAAAAAGTTTCCTAAAGGCTACTTAAAATAGTATAGAATGAACAACATTCAAATTTTGTATCAAAAAGAAAAAGCAAAAAAGTTATTTATAAATCAAATAAATTCAAGGCAAAAGGCTTATAAAATAAAACAATTAGTTAAAATGTCTGGTTAAAATAGGTCATTCTGAATTTCTTCAATCAACATTGTAGTCATTTGTTTAGTAGTATTGTTGCTCATTGTCACACATAGGTGACAACAAACATTAGTTTATGACTTTGTGATAGATATTCTGTCTAATGGCAACTTATCTTTGAATAAATATTACAAACAGCCAGGTGCTTTCTAAAGTTGTGCATGCATGGTCATTATAAAATAACTCTTTTGATAATATATAAATCTTTATAAAATTATTTCAATAACTTTCAAATGACAAAAAAATTTAAACTGCTATAGAATAATAAAAAACTGAGATATAAAAATGCACTCTTTTGCAATCAAGGTTTGTTTTGTGGATAATTTTTGGCATAATTGCCTAATTTTCTGACATGCTAGTGTACCTATACCTTGGTAGGCCTATCCATGCTCTCAGTAAACAGTGTAATTATGATTGTCTTTCTTTACTAAAATGCTTTGTTATCTAATAATAAATATTACTTGTTGTATTGGCCTATTCTCTATAACACTAGTGTACCCAAACCTAGCTAGCTGGTTAAGTTGGTAGGTGCCAATTAGTGTGACTGCTCTGTAGGGTTTATCTAGGAATGCATGCACCTACTTAATAACAACTTGTTGAAAAAACATTGTAAAAAATATAAACATGAGTAAACTTTTTCTTACTTGCTTATTTTTTATGAAAGCTGCTTTAATTGGCAGCAAAAATTTATGCAAAAGGACTATTTTTGTATTTAAAATATTAGATATTTAAGGAAAATATTCCATTTGCAAAAAATTAAATAAATAGTTCCACTTGTAGCAAATTTTGGTAAATAGAAATTAGTAAAGAAAAAACATGACTTTCTCATTTGACTAACAAAAGCTTTATCCCATCTATGCTCTAGGTAAATAATGGAAATAACTATGACTATCTTTAGATAATAAAATGCCTTATCATTTAATTAGTCAATATTACTTGTAATATTTTTAGCTAGTGCAATGGTCTAAGATGTGGCACACTTAATAGAGATATGCTATATAATTAAACCCTTAGTTGCAATAGAGCAAATGCACATTTACTATATACAAAATAAAAAAATCATTGAAATTTTATATGCAAAATTTTACCATGTATAAAGTTAAATGAATCCGGTCCATTTTGGCGACAAGTCATTTTGGCGACAACCATTTTGGCGACAAGTCATTTTGGCGACAACCACTTCGGCGACAAACATCGAAACCGCAGTAATAATGGATCTTGCAGTGTGTGCAAGGCAGGAGGCCTACTTCCATCTCTGGGCGGAGTATGAGGCCAGCACCAGGACTTTAGAGGGACTTCTGCTCACTTGCAGCCGCATAAATGCCCCTGTGGGACAGTAAGGTCTTTTACTTTTAATCGAACTTATCAATCTAATCGAGATCACAGTGCATTTGTTGGTGTCTTTGTTCCACAGTTCTGCTGATTTGTGGCTTCTTTTATTCGATTAAATTTTATTACTTTTAATTGAACTTTTAATTTAATTGAGCATTTGTTGCTGATTTGTTCTATTTGTTTTCTTTGATAAAATTTAGTAAGTCATGGTAAAAGTAAGTGCTTATACAGCAGCCTGAAATGAAAAAAAATAATGAGTGATAATGCTTTTTGTTTCTTTCATACCTTTTTCTAATGTCTTCTGTCTTTGGCTCAGGAGCAGTGGCACAACTATCGATAAAATTTTATTACTTTTAATTGAACTTATTCGAGTCGGGTCGGTTGGTCAACCATGTTCACGTCATTTAGCCTAGTCTATACACGAGGGTCAGTGGGTATTGTCGCCAAAATGGTTGTCGCCGAAATGGTTGTTGCCGAAATGGTCTGTCCCCGAAATGGACTGTTTCCAGTTAAATTATATAATTGCTAAAATTATAAATCAAAAAATTAAATTTGCTTGTAGCAAAAGTGATTATAGCCTATAAATAAGTATAATGATATAGCCAAAATAATTAGTACCTTAATTTAACTAGCTACTAGTTCTATAATAATAGGATCCTGGAACTTTTGTCAAATTATTTTTTGTCAAATGACTGTCACCAAAAAGGCAAGTAATGTGGGAACATTTGTCAAATTGACAATTATCCCAATGGAATATTTATCAAACACTAGATCTAACTAAGGAATATTCATTAAACACTGGATATGACTAAGGAATGTTTATAAAAAAGGACTATTTTATTGCTCTCCTTTTATAGATCTTTATGAATACAAAATATTAGAAATAGTGATTGTCATCAGTAAAAATGATTTGTTTGGCAGTCTGGATAAGTAATATAAGTATGACTAAATTCATTTGAATTACAGTTTATATATAATTGGAGAAATCAATTGATGAGTAAATCAAACTGAAAACATTAAAACAATACATCAGCACTAAGGCACAGGGGCACTACATTATTAGAAATGAAGCAAAAACAACAAGTGTGAGCACTTGACTAGATAACTAACCAGTCACCTTGCCAAATATATTCAGATTTTGGATACTTTGTAAAATACTAATTTTGGTAATGAAAATTATGCCCAATGGTTTGATGAAAAAATTTGACGAACATTCCATAACCATAATAATAACTGCTATTAGCATTTTTGCAAATTTGGCTTTTTATTACATAGCATTTTTCTGTTATTTAAAAGGCATATGGCACAGGCATTGGCTGCTCAAGATAGTTATTGACTATAGCGGATAAAGAAAGTTCATTCGTTCAAATATTCGACTAGTATATTCGTCTAATATTTTAAAAAACCTTCTTAAATGTTAAATCTAGACTAACTTTATTTGCTAGAATATGGTTAGGTTTTTTTTACAGATGGCTGGCACTTTGTTACACATTAGGCCTAGCTTTTGGTTTTGCTTTATTGACACCAAAAAGTTATGCTAAATGCAACAAATTCTAAAATACATATTTGTGCAACTTTGATGCAATAGGCCCTGGTTTCGTATTAATACAGTTTTGATAAGACTAGGAAAGAAAAAGACATACCCAAGTGCTTATGAGGCGCGTTTCGTAGAAAATATTTGTTTAAAAAATAATTAGTATTAAACAAATGCGAAATAAAAATTAATGCATGATTTTTAAGCAGAACTTGTCACCCTTTAAGAATTTTTTACAGTACTGATGTACCACAGACCAAATGTATTCTAGTTTTGATTGGTTAAAGCTGAATTTTACTTTTTACATTTAATTTATACATCACGCATGCGACATGGGAATCAACCGGCCTTTTCCAATATTCGCACGCAAAAGTTAGTCGGCATTGGTTCATGGCAATTACACTATTCTGACTAATAGCGACTTACCCGTGTGTTTGTGTAACGACAAGAAACGGCCAGGGGATTTTATAAACGATGAATTTTGGTTAGCGCTAAATCTTAAGTTGCCCTTGGCTGTCCGCTATAAAGTCCTACTTTTTGAGCAAGAATTGTTAAATAAACGAAAATTTTTCGTTACCCCCAAGACTCTTGAGTCCCTTAGACCATTTCCATGATTCTGGCTTAAGTCACTGTCTGGACGAAGACGAGCAATGACGTATGAAAAACCAAGGACCACTAGTAGTAGGACTACTACTAGTGGTCCTTGTGAAAAACTTGCATGCATTCTACTCGGGGGCAGATCTATACTTTTTCAATAATTACTTCTATTAATTATTCAAAGAAATTTTTTTATTAAAATATTCGCTTCTGATTAATGAATTACTATTCTTATTGTTATTGCACGCGACACATATTTCTATTTGTTTTTACCGTTACCTATTTTTTAATTTTGTTGGACCCGTCGAATTTATAATCAGCTGTTCATGGCCACTGCGACGGCACTGATCAACTTCCCTCTTCTCTGTACAGTTGCGCCTAAACTTACATAGGAATCTATTGTCACTTTGCGGCTTATTAAATTGTAGAAGAAAATAAGCTTGTTTTTCACAAGAACTGGGCTTTCATTCATAATAGTAATTATTTGATATTTTAGAGCAACATTAATTGATTAAATTGTCTAGCTAGTAATAGCTTTTTGTTCAAAGAAAAAATTGTAAAGCTTGAATTTTTTCGTTTCCTTGAAGTATTTACTCACCTAATTACGTTTAAAATGTTTGCTTAACGCAATGGATAGAAATTTCTACCCAGTTTATTAAAATGGATAATGAAAGAGAACCAACAACAGTGAGGAGAGTTTCAGGTATGACTATGAGTAATTTTTTTTTACCCTTTTAAATTTGTAATGTAATTAATTTCAAATATATTTTAGCATTGCATTTAGAATTTTTTCTTTGCAAGCAATGGATATGTCCAAAAAGTCAGAATTATTATCACTATTTATAATAGGCTTTTATTTATTTATTTATTGCTAACTGCACTCTGTATATAAGCTTATATTTTGATTTAGTTTTTTGTAACTTTAGGCATTTCATTTATTATCATATCATATAACAAACTAATACCCAACTCAAAGATTTTTTTCAAAAAATATTTATCTTTATCTTTAGCTAAATCTATGGGTGTAACCTTGGGAATCACCTAGCCATTTCCATTGGCAATACACATGTAAGTCACAATTGGTTCATTGCTATCACATGATTGCCAATCTTTGTCCAATAATAGTGACTTACCTATATGTGTAACTATTAAAACCAGCCAGGTGATTCCAATAGTTGCACATGTATATTTAGCTAATAGCTTTTAGAATTTTTTCAATCCTTGTATATATTAACAAAAGATTAGGCAGGTAAGTAAAAAACTAAAACTGCAATCTTATCAAGTAGAGATATGAAAAGACATTTATTGGTGACTTAGACTCTTATTGGCCAACCAAGTATGCATATATTTATAATTTGACTATCTTGTATATTTATTATCTTGTTGATTATTTTTTAAACTCTTTATTTCAATACCATTTTTTTATTTTCTTTAAATACATATCTTAATCCATGGTCAGGAAACTGGCCTCTGAGGAGGGAAATTCTCCTATATACAAAGGGTCTTGGCACATATTGGCATGCAAGCATGGTGTACATAAAGGGTCTTGATGCATGTCAATGCATAACATGGTATACATAAAGGGTCTTAATGCACATAAGGGTTAACATAGGCTACTTTTCTATGTAGGGTCAGGGTTAGAGAATAGAAACAGATGGTTTACAGATTGTGCATAGACAGTGTATAGATTGTCCCCTCAAAATTTATTCCCACGCACACTGTGCCACCTTCCTGACTATTGATCTTAATATAATTTGATATCTTCTTTATCAATATACATGCACAACCTACCTGGCTAGTGCAACTTAGTTGTTAAAAAATTGCAACCTATATTTAAAATGTTTGAAAAAGCAAAAATGGTTCTACTAATCGCCTCTTAGCTATACCTTACTTTTTGCAACATTTTTTCACAATTTGTATCATTCTTCCAAATTTTGCAACTTATCTTCTCAATTTTGACCAATTTTACAATTTACTTCTCCAATTTTAACCAATTTTGTAACTTACCTCCCAAATTTTGCAATTTATATAGCCAATTATGCAACTTAAATTGCCAATATTGCAAATTACTTTAGTTGGCCACATTTTTACCTAGCCAGATTAGCTGGATGTAGCATTTATATATTTACCATTAAAATAAAAAATAGGGTTAAAGGCTCTTCTTCATTTTTCTCTAACAATTCCTCCATGATAATAGGAGGCAGGCAACCCTATAAGTGGATAAAGCCTAAACCATTTAACTTCTCCCAAATGTATTGTTAGTTCCTTATATATTGGGGAAATTGGTTTTTGTATAAGCCTAGGTACCTACAATTAGGTTTGTATCAATATCTGATGCATTAAACTTATATTAACTTGGTATGACTTAGAATATATTCTAAAGTGGCTTACTATTAAGCCACCATCTATACCTTATGGTGGCTTATTATCTATACATGTGCAAAACCTAGCCAACCCAGTCAATCTGGCTAGGTGAAATGGAAGCTAACCAATAAAAATTGCAAAATCAGGGAGATAAGTCACAAATTTGGGGAGTAAATCATAAAATTGGGGAAGTATATAACAAAATCATAGTAAGTTTAATAAAGCTTTATTGTGGTGCATGCAGGATCTTTTTTCTTTTTGCTCATTTAAAATTTATTGCTGAACTATGCTACTATTTTTTTGAAACCACGTTGCAGTGGTAAGGTAATTTTTTAAATTTTTGCAGATATGAAGTCATCCCTCTTACTAATAGCCTTTTGCATATTACCAATATGCGAAAGGCATAAAATGCTAATGACTATTTTGTCCATTGAAATTTGGAAATTTGGATAATGATAGCTTCAATGTCAATGCAATTTTTTTAGTTTCAAGTGTCTCAGATTAATTAATTAATTTATTTTCAAAAGGATTCAGTGGTATCTGAAATTTTTAGCATGTATAATTTGCCCATATGGTGCCAGAACCCCAGTAGTTTTCCCTGCTCTCTCACCCGGCAGCTGACAATGTGCTGTTCAAGATTCTGGTGCCATCCATTGCCGCCGGCGCCATCATCGGAAAGGGCGGCGAGGCCATCGCCCAGCTGCAAAAGGAGAAGGGAGCCAAGGTGAAGATGTCCAAGTCCAACGACTTCTATCCGGGTGAGCTGGGGCGCCCAGCTTGTCGGCCATTAATTTCGATTGCCACTAAATCATGCAGCTACTACATAG
Organism: Macrostomum cliftonense; assembly: GCA_950096795.1. Classification (NCBI taxonomy): domain Eukaryota; kingdom Metazoa; phylum Platyhelminthes; family Macrostomidae; genus Macrostomum; species Macrostomum cliftonense. The sequence continues at coordinate 351,520 of CATNEM010000317.1, forward strand.
TAGCTCTTATTAGCGGATGGGCTACCTGATTAACTAGGGCTGCAATTCCCTTGAATTCTCAGGCACAACGGAGCGAGTCTGCCTCATTCAGGGCACCGTAGAGTCCATCATTGCCGTGTGTACCTGCATCATGGAGCGGGTTCTTGAGAAGCCGGACCCCAACCCCAAGCTCACCGGGGACGGCAAGCTCAATGTGGAGCGGCACAAGCAGGCAAGATTTTGAGATTGAGATTTAGTGATTTAGAGATGGTGTCTGCTTTCTTTCGTGCTTTAATTGAGAAGATTTTCAAACATAAAATCCCTGCGTCTCGAACTGCGCAAACAACTGTTTACACACCTGCAAGCTATCAAAATTTATCACAGAACCTCAAAGTGCCCACAGCTGTGTCAGATCCTCAAACTGCACACAGCTATGTCAGATTCTCAAACTGCACACAGTTATCCCAGATTCTCAAACTACCCACAGCTATGTCAGATCCTCAAACTGCACACAGCTGTCACAGATCCTCAAACTGCACACAGCTGTCACAGATCCTCAAACTGCACACAGCTGCCACAGATCCTCAAACTGCACACAGCTGTCACAGATCCTCAAACTGCCCACAGCTGTCACAGATCCTCAAACTGCACACAGCTGCCACAGATCCTCAAACTGCACACAGCTGTCACAGATCCTCAAACTGCACACAGCTGCCACAGATCCTCAAACTGCCCACAGCTATGTCAGATCCTCAAACTGCTCACAGCTGTGTCAGATCCTCAAACTGCTCACAGCTGTGTCAGATCCTCAAACTGCCCACAGCTATGTCAGATCCTCAAACTGCTCACAGCTGTGTCAGATCCTCAAACTGCCCACAGCTATGTCAGATCCTCAAACTGCTCACAGCTGTGTCAGATCCTCAAACTGCCCACAGCTATGTCAGATCCTCAAACTGCTCACAGCTGTGTCAGATCCTCGAAGTGCCCACAGCTGTGTCAGATCCTCGAAGTGCCCACAGCTGTGTCAGATCCTCGAAGTGCCCACAGCTGTGTCAGATCCTCAAAGTGCCCACAGCTGTGTCAGATCCTCAAACTGCACACAGTTATCCCAGATCCTCAAACTGCACACAGTTATCCCAGATCCTCAAACTGCCCACAGCTGTGTCAGATCCTCAAACTGCCCACAGCTGTGTCAGATCCTCAAACTGCACACAGTTATCCCAGATCCTCAAACTGCACACAGTTATCCCAGATCCTCAAACTACCCACAGCTATGTCAGATCCTCAAAGTGCCCACAGCTGTGTCAGATCCTCAAAGTGCCCACAGCTGTGTCAGATCCTCAAAGTGCCCACAGCTGTGTCAGATCCTCAAACTGCACACAGTTATCCCAGATCCTCAAACTACCCACAGCTATGTCAGATCCTCAAAGTGCCCACAGCTGTGTCAGATCCTCAAACTGCCCACAGCTATGTCAGATCCTCAAAGTGCCCACAGCTATGTCAGATCCTCAAAGTGCCCACAGCTGTGTCAGATCCTCAAAGTGCCCACAGCTGTGTCAGATCCTCAAACTGCACACAGTTATCCCAGATCCTCAAACTGCACACAGTTATCCCAGATCCTCAAACTGCACACAGTTATCCCAGATCCTCAAACTGCACACAGTTATCCCAGATCCTCAAACTACCCACAGCTGTGTCAGATCCTCAAACTGCACACAGTTATCCCAGATCCTCAAACTACCCACAGCTGTGTCAGATCCTCAAACTGCACACAGTTATCCCAGATCCTCAAACTACCCACAGTTATCCCAGATCCTCAAACTGCACACAGTTATCCCAGATCCTCAAACTACCCACAGCTGTGTCAGATCCTCAAACTACCCACAGCTGTGTCAGATCCTCAGAACTGGATGTCCCAAAATCCCAGGTTTTATGATATCCCCTAGATGCGCTTTCATGCAGCATCGTCCCCGCCTTTCCAGCTGAAGATCCTGGTGCCCAACAGCACCGCCGGCATGATCATCGGCAAGAAGGGCGCTTTCATCAAGGAGATCATGGACGCCAGCGGCGCCTTCGTCCAGGTGTCGCAGAAGCCGAAGGACCAGGCCCTGTCGGAGCGCTGCGTCACCGTGGCCGGCGACTCGGAGGCCAACCGCGCGGCGCTGGCCATGATCGTCGCCAAGATCGCCGAGGACCCGCAGTCGGCCAGCTGCCCGAACATCAGCTACGCGGACATCACGGGCCCCGTGGCCAGCGCCTATCCCACCGGCAGCCCCTACGCGCTGCCCGCCGGCCCCGGCTCCCCGCAGCAGGCGATGGTGTCGGCTGGCGGCCGCGGCGGCCTGGCGCAGCAGCTCAGCCTGAGCTCGTCGCAGAACTCGGCCAGCTCGGCGCAGCAGTTCGCCCAGATCTCCGCCGAGGCCCTGCGCGCCTCACTGCGCCAGAGCGGCTACTCGGAGGCGGCCTCGGACGAAATTGTCGGCGCGATGGCCACCCTGGCCAGCTACGGCTTCTTCAACATGCAGTCGCTGGTGCCCGCTCAGGTTAGCGCCTGTCAGGGAGCCGGCATCATCCCTGTCACCTGTGTCAGCAGCCAGCTGTCACTCATCACTGTCACCTGTGTCAGCAGCCAGCTGTCCCTCATCCCTGTCACCTGTGTCAGCAGCCAGCTGTCCCTCATCCCTGTCACCTGTGTCAGCAGCCAGCTGTCCCTCATCCCTGTCATCTGTGTCAGCAGCCAGCTGTCCCCCTCCATGTCACCTGTGTCAGCAGCCAGCTGTCCCTCATCCCTGTCACCTGTGTCAGCAGCCAGCTGTCCCTCATCCCTGTCACCTGTGTCAGCAGCCAGCTGTCCCTCATCCCTGTCACCTGTGTCAGCAGCCAGCTGTCCCTCATCCCTGTCACCTGTGTCAGCAGCCAGCTGTCACTGATCCCTGTCACCTGTGTCACCTGTGTCAGCAGCCAGCTGTCACTGATCCCTGTCACCAGTGTCACCTGTGTCAGCAGCCAGCTGTCCCTCATCCCTGTCATCTGTGTCAGCAGCCAGCTGTCACTGATCCCTGTCACCAGTGTCACCTGTGTCAGCAGCCAGCTGTCACTGATCCCTGTCACCAGTGTCACCTGTGTCAGCAGCCAGCTGTCACTGATCCCTGTCACCTGTGTCAGCAGTCAGCAGCCAGCTGTCACTGATCCCTGTCACCAGTGTCACCTGTGTCAGCAGCCAGCTGTCACTGATCCCTGTCACCAGTGTCACCTGTGTCAGCAGCCAGCTGTCACTGATCCCTGTCACCAGTGTCACCTGTGTCAGCAGCCAGCTGTCACTGTTCCCTGTCACCAGTGTCACCTGTGTCAGCAGCCAGCTGTCACTGATCCCTGTCACCAGTGTCACCTGTGTCAGCAGCCAGCTGTCACTGATCCCTGTCACCAGTGTCACCTGTGTCAGCAGCCAGCTGTCACTGATCCCTGTCACTAGTTTCACCTGTGTCAGCAGCCAGCTGTCACTGATCCCTGTCACCAGTGTCACCTGTGTCAGCAGCCAGCTGTCACTGATCCCTGTCACCAGTGTCACCTGTGTCAGCAGCCAGCTGTCACTGATCCCTGTCACCAGTGTCACCTGTGTCAGCAGCCAGCTGTACCTCATCCCTGTCATCTGTGTCAGCAGCCAGCTGTCCCCCTCCATGTCACCTGTGTCAGCAGCCAGCTGTCCCTCATCCCTGTCACCTGTGTCAGCAGCCAGCTGTCCCTCATCCCTGTCACCTGTGTCAGCAGCCAGCTGTCCCTCATCCCTGTCACCTGTGTTAGCAGCCAGCTGTCACTGATCCCTGTCACCTGTGTCACCTGTGTCAGCAGCCAGCTGTCACTGATCCCTGTCACCAGTGTCACCTGTACCAGTGTCACCTGTGTCAGCAGCCAGCTGTCACTGATCCCTGTCACCAGTGTCACCTGTGTCAGCAGCCAGCTGTCACTGATCCCTGTCACCAGTGTCACCTGTGTCAGCAGCCAGCTGTCACTGTTCCCTGTCACCAGTGTCACCTGTGTCAGCAGCCAGCTGTCACTGATCCCTGTCACCAGTGTCACCTGTGTCAGCAGCCAGCTGTCACTGATCCCTGTCACCTGTGTCAGCAGCCAGCTGTCACTGATCCCTGTCACTAGTTTCACCTGTGTCAGCAGCCAGCTGTCACTGATCCCTGTCACCAGTGTCACCTGTGTCAGCAGCCAGCTGTCACTGATCCCTGTCACCAGTGTCACCTGTGTCAGCAGCCAGCTGTCACTGATCCCTGTCACCAGTGTCACCTGTGTCAGCAGCCAGCTGTACCTCATCCCTGTCATCTGTGTCAGCAGCCAGCTGTCCCCCTCCATGTCACCTGTGTCAGCAGCCAGCTGTCCCTCATCCCTGTCACCTGTGTCAGCAGCCAGCTGTCCCTCATCCCTGTCACCTGTGTCAGCAGCCAGCTGTCCCTCATCCCTGTCACCTGTGTTAGCAGCCAGCTGTCACTGATCCCTGTCACCTGTGTCACCTGTGTCAGCAGCCAGCTGTCACTGATCCCTGTCACCAGTGTCACCTGTGTCAGCAGCCAGCTGTCCCTCATCCCTGTCATCTGTGTCAGCAGCCAGCTGTCCCTCATCCCTGTCACCTGTGTCAGCAGCCAGCTGTCCCTCATCCCTGTCACCTGTGTCAGCAGCCAGCTGTCACTGATCCCTGTCACCTGTGTCACCTGTGTCAGCAGCCAGCTGTCACTGATCCCTGTCACCAGTGTCACCTGTGTCAGCAGCCAGCTGTCCCTCATCCCTGTCATCTGTGTCAGCAGCCAGCTGTCACTGATCCCTGTCACCAGTGTCACCTGTGTCAGCAGCCAGCTGTCACTGATCCCTGTCACCAGTGTCACCTGTGTCAGCAGTCAGCAGCCAGCTGTCACTGATCCCTGTCACCAGTGTCACCTGTGTCAGCAGCCAGCTGTCACTGATCCCTGTCACCAGTGTCACCTGTGTCAGCAGCCAGCTGTCACTGATCCCTGTCACCAGTGTCACCTGTGTCAGCAGCCAGCTGTCACTGATTCCCTGTCACCAGTGTCACCTGTGTCAGCAGCCAGCTGTCACTGATCCCTGTCACCAGTGTCACCTGTGTCAGCAGCCAGCTGTCACTGATCCCTGTCACCAGTGTCACCTGTGTCAGCAGCCAGCTGTCACTGATCCCTGTCACCAGTGTCACCTGTGTCAGCAGCCAGCTGTCACTGTTCCCTGTCACCAGTGTCACCTGTGTCAGCAGCCAGCTGTCACTGATCCCTGTCACTAGTTTCACCTGTGTCAGCAGCCAGCTGTCACTGATCCCTGTCACCAGTGTCACCTGTGTCAGCAGCCAGCTGTCACTGATCCCTGTCACCAGTGTCACCTGTGTCAGCAGCCAGCTGTCACTGATCCCTGTCACCAGTGTCACCTGTGTCAGCAGCCAGCTGTCACTGATCCCTGTCACCAGTGTCACCTGTGTCAGCAGCCAGCTGTCACTGATCCCTGTCACCTAGTGTCACCTGTGTCAGCAGCCAGCTGTCACTGATCCCTGTCACCAGTGTCACCTGTGTCAGCAGCCAGCTGTCACTGATCCCTGTCACCTAGTGTCACCTGTGTCAGCAGCCAGCTGTCACTGATCCCTGTCACCAGTGTCACCTGTGTCAGCAGCCAGCTGTCAACCCGTTCCGCCCTTGTCCGCAGGTGCCGCTAATTTCCACGCCGTCAACGCCGATGCCGCCCATGGTGGCTTCGCCGCTCAACTCGTTCAGCCTGCCGCCCGGCTCCCTGTCGGCTTTGCAGGCGGGGCCGCCGCCACCGCCGCCGCCTCAGATGACTGACGGAGCTGCCGCGTCCAACGACTTCGCCAGCCAGCTGGTGACTCCAGCCGGAGCCGGCGGCGGCGATCCCGGCGCCACCGGAGCCGCGGCCTTCATCTTCCCCACCGCCCAGCCGGGTTTCGACAACTACGGAGCTGCCGTTGCGGCCGCGGCCGCCGCTGCCGCAGCCTCTGGCAGCGTCTTCAAGCGCGACATCGATGTGCCCGAGTCCCTCATCGGCGTCGTGCTCGGTCCCGGCGGCCGCGACATCGCCGAGTTGCAGACGGCCACCCAGACCTGCATCCAGGTGTCCAAGCGGGGCGACTTACAGACACAGTCGCGCAACCGGGTTGTGTCCATCACCGGCTTACAGGTAAGCTGCCCGGTTGGGCCTGTCACAGCTGGTCTGTCTGTCAGGTGTGCTGCTGCTGAGCTGGCCTGTCTGTCACAGGTGTGCTGCTGCTGAGCTGGCCTGTCTGTCACAGGTGTGCTGCTGCTGAGCTGGCCTGTCTGTCACAGGTGTGCTGCTGAGCTGAACTGTCTGTCGCTGCTTCACAAATTAAAGTCGTGTCCACCCGTCGCGCCCACAGGTCAACGTGCTGAAGGCGGAGCGGGTTATTCAGCAGCGCGTCAACCAGGAGGACCAGCGCAGGAAGCACCCGAGCGGCGCCTCCCGCCACTCCTGAGCTCCGAGCGGCCGGCAGCGATTGTTGCTTCTAGAAGAATTATTGTAGCACTGTTTTGACTGCTTAAACTAAAGCTTAAACTCGGCGCCCGCACCTGGGCTTGAGTTCTCCCACTGTTTGTCTGTCATTTCATCCTTTCTCTGCTAGCAATTTTCTCTGAGAAGTCCGTCATCCTTTGTTTTTCAGTTAGTAAATCCAGTGACCGCCCGCTAGCCCTGTTCTCTTAGACGCCTGAGATTCAATCATGTTTTCGGCTTAGCCTCCTTAGCAACTAAAATCTGCCGCCTGTTATAATTTGTCAGCTCTTTCTGTTGTCAGTAGGCTAGCGCGCTTTTTTTGCTATTTTTGTTATTTTATTTTCTGAGTGCGCGCGCTGCGCTGCCCCACCGCTCGCAGCCCCTTAGCCAGCAATCATGCTAGACGGATCTATTTTTCTCCTTTCTTTCGTCTATTAACGCTTTTGGAGATTTTTAATTGGACTGCTGCGAGTTTGAGTGACAGCTTGGCCCAGTGTTCTGCGCCAGTCGCTGGTTGCGGCCTTGCAGTCGCTATCGGGCTTGTCCAGCTGAATGCCTTGCAGCCCAGTTATTTCCATGGAAAGCTGCATGGCAACTGATCCCAATATTATCACGCCAGCATCTATTTTTTTAGTCCCGCTTCCGTTCGTCCCTCGGCACGCGGACGTCAGGCGGGCAGCCCCGGTCTCTGTGATTCGAGCCGTCAATCTTGCGGATGAAGCATGCGTTTTTGCGCTCCCGTTCTCTGATTCTCTTCTGTCTTTCAGAAGAAGACTTTGCGAAGCGTGTTGCTAGCTGTTTGGCCTGAGTCTGCTTGCTGCCAGCATATCATGGAAGCTCATTGATTTCTTAGCTATAACAAATATTTTTGAGTTGCACGAACACTTAATCCCCAGATCTAACAGTTCGACTCCCAGCAATACTAATGAGTCCCATTGGCTTTTGACCCGATGCCCGCCTATTACACATAAATATTTATGCTGACTTGCTCGCTGGCAAGTCTGCCGTGTTAAATGCGCCCTTGTGATGTAGCCGCTATTTTATTCTAAACTCATACTCAATCATCTATTTATATACTGTAGTGTCCAGCATGCTCTGTGATGCCTGCCGTCTCCTGCTCTGCGCTTTTCTACAACTGTTAAGAGATAGATGTTTTGAAATCCGGATATCCGCATTCTTTGTGCAGCGAGATTTTCCTGCTTGTTTTGTGTCTCCGTTCTTAGCTCCCGTTTCCCCGCCTCCCCTCCGGCACGCTTTTTTTCGAGCCCCGCGCACCGCCCGCAGCGGTAGACATCAATGAATAAATAGCTATTAACTGCGCCCGGACTGCCGTGTCTGCAGAGATTGCCCGCTCTCTATTTTAGCGGCCGCCGCAACGCATATCAGTCTGTTAAGATAGCGCTCAGCTCAGTTATTTCCTTGCTATGCAGACCAGGTCTACTTCTCAAGTGTAGTTTGAAGCAGAAGATGAACTCCTTTCTTCGCTCCGGAATTCCGAATTGGGCAAAAATCAAGCAATCATGGAAATAGGCACAGGTTTAGAACTAACGTCATATGAATATGGGTGTATTTTTAAGAAGCATAAAACCTGAATGTTAAGTAGAGATTAATTGATTATTGGCACGATTAGATAATCATGATTCATTATAATTTATTCCTCAATATTAAACAAAAAAATGTCTGTTGGTCTTTCTGCATACGCGTGAAAGCTAAGCAAGTTTTAGCTGGCAGTATTCGTTCGACATGTACTTCAATTTTTCGAGGCTTTAGGGCAGTCATCCTGCAATTCAAAAAAATGAGGCATCTCTGTTTCGTTGATACATTCAATTCCCCAGCACCAGTCACAGTTAAGAATGCACGTCAACACGCTCACACTGGTTGCACAGTACATACGTAAGCCGCTATTTGTAAACCTCCCCCCACTTTTGAAAGAACATATTTTTAGCTGCTATTTTTGCAACCCTAACACACTTTAGAATAGAAATGTAACTGTAGCGAGCCGCCATTTTTCCAACCCCACCCTAGTTTAGAATGTGCAGTAGCGAGCCGCAATTTTTACAACCTAGCCTAGTTTAGAATGTACAGTAGCGAGCCGGAATTTTTACAGCCCCAGCCTTAGTTTAGAATGTACAGTCGTGAGTCACTTTTTTATAACTCAACAATAGCTTAGAATGTGCAGTCTTGATAAGCTGTATTTTAAACCCCACCGTAGTTTAGAATGCAAATTTGAGCCGCTATTTTTACACAGCATCTGGTATTTTCAGGCGGCGATCACCCATCTTAGTACAAACCAAACCAGTTTAGAATTAAGATTCTTAAGGCTTTAAACGCAACTTTGTTAACGCCTGACTCACCCTGAGAATCTCGTAGATGCAGTTGCGATGCACGCCGCCGCAGAACTCGTCCTTGTTGCCGGTGCAGGCCATGTTGCACTCGCGGTCGCTCTTCTGGCCGTACAGGCCGTAGATGTTGCCGCAGAAGCACATGTTGCCGTGCTGCACGCCGAAGTACCGGTAGCGCAGACGGTCGCACTCCCTGTAGCAGAACTCCACCGTCATGTGGTTGTTGACAGGGTTGACGCTCAAGTCCCGCCGGCTGGTGTCGCCGAAGCAGCCAACGTAGGAATACTTATTGTTGGCGGTGGCTGTTTTAGCAGGTGGTGGTGATGGATTGCGCATCTGAAACTAACTGACCCAAAGACAATGCCCAACTACCTGTTACTTACGGCGGCTCTGGGCAGCGCAGCAAGCGATGCAGCACAGAGTCACAGCCACTAGAAGGTTTAGACAGGCCAGCTTCCACATCTCTGCTGTCTTTAGACTGACTGAAAGAAGACAGGTTTAAAATGGAGACTCCAGAAAGCCGACAATTAGAGACGATTCGAGCTGGGGCTGCAGGCGATCCAAGGCGCGCGCGGTATTAAAAAAAAACCGCTGCCATGCAGAAAGGCGCGCCCAGCGAGACAGATAAGATAATTAATTGCAGACTATATTGGTCTCCATGGCAACTGTTTACCATCAATGTACAAGCATTTCTGTGTGCCAATTAGTCAAATAAAAATGAACTCGGCATAGTGGCTTGAAGGAATTCAGCCTGCAAGCAGCAGCGGGGCCCGTCTGTCGGCCTCCTATGGCACTCAAAGCGATAACGCGTTGTCTCACTGTGGCTCTGAGCTTTCTCGCCTAGCTATAGAGTTCAGTGCGCCAACCCGGACAAAATTGGCTTGGTGGAGAGTGCAAAACCATTAGTATTTTTGTCAATAAATTACAAGTTCTTTATTAAATTCATAATGGTAAGCTCTGTTCTATTGAGCAAAATTTTCGGTCTCAGGCATCGCTAAGCACGATTATGACGTAATTTTAATACTAATAATAGCGTAATTTCAATATTTTTTTAATATGAATGAAAGCTAATTTTGTTAGCCTGAAGGCGCCCCTTGCAAGATTCGGTGAGCTGTTTCTCATACCTGTACAATAGTGATTAAATTAGTAAATGCTCATAATTTTTCAGATTTAACACAAATTAAGACAGAAAACCGAAGGCAATGATTTTTGCAGCCAGAACGGCATCCAAAAGCGCCGCTGAAGTAATCAATCATTATTGGATCAGTGAGCTAAAAAATACAAATTGAAATCATCAGCTCTGTGCACAGCCGGGTGCGCTGGTCTCCGGGTGCGCTGGTTTCGCATTGCGAAACCAAAACTGAAGGCTAAGTGAGGCAAGGCGGCACGAAACGGGAATGTACAGAGCTGTGGAGACTGCATTGCGCTTGTAAATAGCAAAATTGCAGCAACGAATGCAGCGCCAGAAGAAAGGGGAGCTTGCATTGGCTACTCATTTTGGCAAATTTGTGCTCTAAAAAATACTGGGGAATCACCGTAAAATGAGTTAGAAGCAGGATGAAAGTCTCAAATATGTGGCCAGACAGACGCACACAAACACACACAGACAGGTAATGTACAGGCACAATCTGACACATACAGACAGACAAACAGATACACACGCACACACACAGACACACAGACAGACAGACGGTCAGGCAGACAGACAGACAGGCAGACAGACAGACAGACAGACAGTCAGACAGACAGACAGAAAGGCATACACAGAGACAGAAAGACAGACACAGACAGACAGACAGCTACTGTACAGGCACACAAGCTGACACCAGAGGCAAATTATTGTGCAGCAGTGGCACGGAATGATAACAAGCAGCCTGAAAAAGCTGTACACAGCTGAAAGTGCGCGGTACAGATGACAAATCAATGTCACGAGCAGCCGGGCTCACATTGTTAAGCTTACTTAAAAAGTGGATTAAAATATAAAATCTGGTCTTTGATCTTCGGGCTGCCACAGCTAGACAGCAGCATGAAATCTGGATTCGACCCAGCCGCACAGAGACGCGCAGGGCACAAGCAAGCTGCGCCTGGGCGGTCCGTGTGCGGCTAGGCCGGCGGTCTGTCTGTCTGTCTGTCTGTCTGTCTTTCTCTGCAACGTCCAGCGAGGCTCAGATCAGCCCGCTGCTCGCCGCTCCGTCCGCGGTCACCTGCTGTGGCGGCGGCGGCCCGTCGGACAGGAAGGACTCGTCAATTAGGCGGCTGACGGCGTCGTCCGGATCGAAGGCGACCGGCCGCAGCTGCGTCAGGCGGTGCTGCTCCGCGTCCGCCGGCCGGCCGCTCAGGTCCAGCTGGGTGTGAAAGGCGCCGGGGTCGAAGGCGCGCGACTGCACCTGACATTGGGGCGTTCGGTGCGTTGTTGAATCAGCAAACCCGTCAGCACAGATCAGCAACCCAGTCTGTACAGATCAGCAACACACTCTGTACAGATCAGCAACACACTGTACAGATCGGCAACACACTGTACAGATCAGCAACACACTCTGTACAGATCCGCAACACACACTGTACAGATCGGCAACACACTCTGTACAGATCGGCAACACACTCTGTACAGATCGGCAACACACTCTGTACAGATCGGCAACACACTCTGTACAGATCAGCAACCCAGTTTGTACAGATCAGCAACCCAGTCTGTACAGATCAGCAACAGACTCTGTACAGATCAGCAACCCAGTCTGTACAGATCGCCAACACAGTGTGTACAGATCAGCAGCACAGTCTGTACAGATCGGCAACCCAGTCTGTACAGATCAGCAACACACTCTGTACAGATCGGCAACACACTCTGTACAGATCAGCAACCCAGTTTGTACAGATCAGCAACCCAGTCTGTACAGATCAGCAACAGACTCTGTACAGATCAGCAACCCAGTCTGTACAGATCGCCAACACAGTGTGTACAGATCAGCAGCACAGTCTGTACAGATCGGCAACCCAGTCTGTACAGATCAGCAACAGACTCTGTACAGATCAGCAACCCAGTCTGTACAGATCGCCAACACAGTGTGTACAGATCAGCAGCACAGTCTGTACAGATCGGCAACCCAGTCTGTACAGATCAACAACAGACTCTGTACAGATCAGCAACCCAGTCTGTACAGATCGCCAACACAGTGTGTACAGATCAGCAGCACAGTCTGTACAGATCGGCAACCCAGTCTGTACAGATCGGCAACCCAGTCCGTACAGATCAGCAACTCATTCTGATGGACGCCCTTACAAGCCCGCAGTGGCCCCATAGGCGCACCATATCAAAGCTGATGCGGCCCTTGAAGAACGGCGAGTTGCTCAGAGCGGGCAGCGAGGCCAGCCGCCTGGCCGGCGACTTCTGCAGCAGCCGCTCCAGGGTGCAGCGGCACTCCCAGCTCAGACTGGCGGGCGCCTCGTATTCGTGCCGGCGCACCCAGGCCGCCATCTGGCGATGGTTGCGGGCGCCGTGCAAGGGGAACTGCCGGACGGGGCAGATAGAGGATTAAGTTTCAAGCTGTCGTTCGATCAGCAAAAATAGCTTAAAATAAAAGCGTAAAAATCGAAGTTAAAGTTTGCAAAATGCATCCACCCCCCGCTCACCTTGCCAACCACCAGCGCGTAGAACAGAATCCCCAGGGACCACCAGTCCACGCTGTGGTCGTAGGGCTGGCCGAGCAGCATTTCAGGCGCTGGAAATATTAATGAGCTGTTGAGTTACTCCTATAAGAATTCAGTCACTAGCCCTATCCCTGCAGCTTCAGTGACCCTCACTAGCCCTGTCCTAGCAGCTTCAGTGACCCTTACTAGCCCTGCCCCAGCAGCTTCAGTGACCCTTACTAGCCCTGCCCCAGCAGCTTCAGTGACCCTCACTAGCCCTGTCCCTGCAGCTTCAGTGACCCTCACTAGCCCTGTCCCTGCAGCTTTAGTGACCCTCACTAGCCCTGTCCCAGCAGCTTCAGTGACCCTCACTAGCCCTGCCCCAGCAGCTTCAGTGACCCTCACTAGCCCTGCCCCAGCAGCTTCAGTGACCCTCACTAGCCCTGTCCCTGCAGCTTCAGTGACCCTCACTAGCCCTGTCCCAGCAGCTTCAGTGACCCTCACTAGCCCTGCCCCAGCAGCTTCAGTGACCCTTACTAGCCCTGCCCCAGCAGCTTCAGTGACCCTCACTAGCCCTGTCCCTGCAGCTTCAGTGACCCTCACTAGCCCTGTCCCAGCAGCTTCAGTGACCCTCACTAGCCCTGTCCCAGCAGCTTCAGTGACCCTCACTAGCCCTGTCCCTGCAGCTTCAGTGACCCTTACTAGCCCTGCCCCAGCAGCTTCACTGACCCTCACTAGCCCTGCCCCAGCAGCTTCAGTGACCCTCACTAGCCCTGTCCCTGCAGCTTCAGTGACCCTCACTAGCCCTGTCCCAGCAGCTTCAGTGACCCTTACTAGCCCTGTCCCTGCAGCTTCAGTGACCCTCACTAGCCCTGTCCCTGCAGCTTCAGTGACCCTCACTAGCCCTGTCCAAACAGCTTCAGTGACCCTCACTAGCCCTGTCCCTGCAGCTTCAGTGACCCTCACTAGCCCTGTCCCAGCAGCTTCAGTGACCTTCACTAGCCCTGTTCCAGCAGCTTCAGTGACCCTCACTAGCCCTGTCCCAGCAGCTTCAGTGACCCTCACTAGCCCTGTCCCAGCAGCTTCAGTGACCCTCACTAGCCCTGTCCCAGCAGCTTCAGTGACCCTCACTAGCCCTGTCCCAGCAGCTTCAGTGACCCTCACTAGCCCTGTCCCTGCAGCTTCAGTGACCCTCACTAGCCCTGTCCTAGCAGCTTCAGTGACCCTCACTAGCCCTGCCCCAGCAGCTTCAGTGACCCTCACTAGCCCTGCCCCAGCAGCTTCAGTGACCCTCACTAGCCCTGCCCCAGCAGCTTCAGTGACCCTCACTAGCCCTGTCCCAGCAGCTTCAGTGACCCTTACTAGCCCTGTCCCAGCAGCTTCAGTGACCCTCACTAGCCCTGCCCCAGCAGCTTCAGTGACCCTCACTAGCCCTGCCCCTGCAGCTTCAGTGACCCTCACTAGCCCTGCCCCAGCAGCTTCAGTGACCCTCACTAGCCCTGTCCCTGCAGCTTCAGTGACCCTCATTAGCCCTGTCCCAGCAGCTTCAGCGCCCACAGACAGCAGGCCGCACCTGCGTAAGCCAGGGTGCCGCAGATGGTGAGGGTGCTCTGGCCGCGTCGCAGCCACTTGCACAGGCCGAAGTCGATCAGCACCAGGTGGCCCTGGGCGTCGATGACGACATTTTCCAGCTTGAGGTCGCGGAACACGACGCCGCAGCAGTGCAGGTAGTCGATGGCGCAGGCCAGCTCGGCGATGTACAGCCGGCTGAGGGACTCGGAGAATTGGCCGTGCAGCTTCCACAGGGCGAACAGCTCGCCGTTGGGGAAAAACTCCAGCAGCAGGTAGAGCCGCTTCCGGCTCTGCCAGTGGCCCAGCAGGCTGGCCACGAAGCTGCTGCGACCGACAGCTGTCTGGGCGCTGATCTCGGCCTTGCACTGCTGCACCACCGCGTGGCCGTGCTGCAGCAGCCGCGCCTTGTCAATCACCTGAGGTGGCATCAGGTAATTAACCGGTGTATTAGTTTCTGGGTTCAGTGTTATCAAAAAGCTATCACTATTTATGGCTAGCAGTCATCACTAAAGTAATGCCACCTTCAGCGCGTAGATCTTTTTGTCGTCGTCACCGCGGACCTTCAGCACGTTGCCGAAGGAGCCGGCGGCGATGACGTCCAGCACCTCGAGGTCCTCAATCTCGTCCGGGCCCGAGCGGACTGGGTAGTCGGGCAGGAACAAAGACTCGATGAAGGGCACCGGCCACTTGGTCTTTGAGCTGCCGAACGGGTCAAACAGGGTGGACCGGTGGATCCGCGTGCGGCTCTCCCGGTTCCACTTGCGCGCCATTCCGCGCAGCGCCTCCTCGCTGGGCGGCTCCGTTGGGGTGCGCGCGCCACTGCCTGCGCCGCCGCCGCTCAGGCCGCCGCCTCCGCGGCCGGAGGATCGAAGGCTAAGCCCGGAGGCCCATCGGCGCAGGCGTCGGAATGAGGACTGCCGATTGCCATGGAAAGAGGAGCCGCCGTCTTGGCTGCTGAGCTTGTTGCCCATAGCAGTGCGGCCGGCAGGTTGGATGCCCAGAGATTCAGGTGAGGCTTGAGAATTGATTCTGCGGTGTTAGATTGCAATAGCTTTAAACTAGATTATATAGGCTTCACAGGCACAAGTAAAATGTTGTAAATACAACCAGTATAGATAATTGTAGGATTTCATCTTTATTAAAAAATCTTTTGATAAGAAAATCTTCTCTTTTAAGCAAATTATAAAATGTCAGGCCTATAGCTACAATACCATTGTAAAAGTATACAAATATAAACATAAATCAATTAATTATAAATTTTTTATCTAGATACTTGTAATATGTGTATATACATCAAATGTGATGATTTTTTAGAAAAAGTTTCTAGAATAGATCAATAAATCTCATCATTCAGACAAACTAATGTAAAAATATTGTTAACTTGAAAAAATACTTTTTGAACTTATTATCTTATTAAAAAATCTTATCTTATAAGTAAATAGAATGGTTTTATTGATTGATTTATTTTTTCATCTGATTTACTCTAAATACTTCAGGATGGACCAGAGAGCATCAGAAATAATGGCAAAATATCTATCTGAAAAAGGCAGACGTAACAAATTTAAATTTAATAATAATATTATTATAAATTGACTTGCAATTGAAAATAAATTAAATATTATGAACAAGATATTTTATCAATAATTGCATATAATTTATCAGCTATTAAATTGATAAATATGCACACTCAATTCGAAAAAGTTTTCATGACTTAGGCGTATACCTTTCATACCAGAAATAATGACCGACCTAAAAAGCTTTTAATAACATTAATTTGTTGATTAAAGACAATAATAGCCTCTACTCCAAAGTGGTCTATTTAGACCAAATTTATTACTGGGATAAAAATCTTCATTGTTAATGACTAACATCAATTGGTTAATCTATAGTGCTCTTGCGCTTTTACTACAACTAAAATTACAGACCAGTTACTTAATATAAAGTACCGAATGACCGAATGACGCATTAAGACTAGATGAAAATAGTTGCAAAGGACTCAAATTTACCTACAAAATCTAAATTATTCAAAAACAGATTTCAAAAAAATATTTGTTGGTACGTCTGAGAGCGCTTATAGTTGGTCTGTAAAATAAATTTATTGTTATTTTTAGTTTCATTTGTTAGTTCAATATGTCGTAATTGGAAATTTTTCAACATTAGCAATAACATTAAGCATGTTCTTTTTATTTTATCTTTATCTTCTATTTGGAATTTTTGTATCTTTGATAGAAAGGAGTAATTACAAAACTAAGCACATAGATAAACTGCCTCCTTGCTTCTTTAATTTCTTTTGTATAGATGGCGGAAGGAGAAATCAAATCAGAGGAAAATCATCAAAGCTGATTCTAGCAGAATACACCGATCATGGGTGCGTCTTTAAGGCGAAAAAAGTTCAGTCGATAATTTTTTATATTAGTGTATTTCAATCATAGAATGGCCCTCAATTTTTTAGCTTTTTGGCTTAAAAAAGATATCATGGCTGATTTAAGTCTGGTTGCTAACTTTTTTTCGGGCCAGTATGTATATTCTCCTGAGCCGTCTCTATCTCTGAAGCATATTCCTACTAATTTTACTGGCTGTCAGGCTCTTTTGCTTGCTTTTTTTATTGTAGCTGTGCTATTTACCAAAATTAATGCGTGCATGCTATACATGTATTCTTATAGCATGATGGGCTAATAAATTTTATATTTACTTGCACCGGCGGGTCAAACTGGGTAGACCGCCGTGGCACCGGCGGCTCGAAAGTCAGCGTGAATGAAACAGGAGAAGTTCCGCAAGATTGCGCCGCCTGCCGAGCCGCTGCCGCCTTGGCCAAACTGTATCCGGAGGGCACTGACGGCCAGGCGAAGGAACTTCTGCGCTGTCAGTAGTTTTTTCACGAGTACTTCGACGGTCTGGTTCCTGACGCCCGCGAAAGACCTGCGGAGTTGCAACTGGGCTACTTTTCGTTCCATAAGGTCAGTCCTGCAGTCTGAGGCCCTGTCAGACCGGCGGTGATTGAGACCGTCCTGCTCTACAACGCCGAGATCTGGACACTCGCTCGAGCAACAAGTTGACGCGGCGCACGCTTTCTATTTACTGTGAATGCTAGCTGTCTAACGAATCACCCCAAACTGCTTCTTTTGGATCGTTTGGTAATTCGAGCAGCTTAAAGTCCCATTAACACTGCAATCAAATCAAACTGAATCACACGAATGTGCATTTGAATATCCGGCCATTAATTTGACGAACACGTAAAATGTAGTTGAAATTAACTCTATTTGGCGCTCTGAGTCTGCCATACAGTACATGTAATTATCTGGCGTGTACGAGTACGAGTATGACAGCCCTTTTGCGTCTTGCCTCCGCTGTTACGAGTAATTGGTTGTTGCTCTCCTTAGCACTTAGCCGCTTACCCCAGCTAGGCATCGTGGATTGTTTGGCCATCCTAATCCTTGGGCGGTTCATAGCCTTGTCCTTGTCATCCCTTTCCTAAAGGCGGGCTCTATTTATGTGAGAGCCTATGCGCCCTGGACCACTCCAGCTGCCAACTTTCAATACCCTGTCACTGAACTCGGGAAATATATTGCTTCGACCTCGAACTGCCGACTCCCGTTACTGATGCTAAATGAAATATACGCTGCCGAATCAAGCTGGTCACCCAGTTGTGTCACTAATGCCGTTCTGATCATTGCTCGTAAGCTGCGCGTCTCTTTTTTGGGTCAGCTGGCCTAGGGCCTAGTGGGGGTGGAGCGTCGTAAGGACCCTGCGAGACATCCCCTGATGTGTGTTCCTGCTCATTCTGGTTTGGTTTGACTTGGTCTGATGTTGACAGCTACTGAGACTTTCAATAATATTTTTGTGAATCAGCAGCGCTTGAATGTACCACCGAGCGCACCCTCAACAATTAGAATGAGCACCATGAATATTAATAGCTAACAAAAATGGTCGCATTGCTTTCCTTTAAATAATATTTTGTGTCTCAAGGCCAGTAAATAAAAATTAAGGTCAATATCTAAAAAGCAGAATCTGCAGATGTTTCTGTTGATCGACTACAGAACTGACTGACTCAAACAAAAAAGCAAGTCCTTTCACGAAAAATTCATATTAAATTGATCTTTTTTGAAACTGTCCCAATAGATTAAAGCCGAACGACCACCCACGCTACTTGAAACAGTAATAATAAAGGAATTTAAGCGTAAAACAGTTTTATCCACTTAAGGGATAACTGATTTAGATATCCCGGCTTTTAACAAAGGGTCACCGAAACTCAGAAAGCAGCCCAGCAACAGTCAGGCGACTCCTGAGCACTTCATCAAAGCGGGTTGAGAACAGGCAGGTTCGATCATTCAGGCATTTTTGGTCGTCGCTGTTGCTGGATTCACTACTGCGAATCACTCGGAACGAGTCGCCTTGAGCCTCGGGGATGCTGTGTTTGTAGCGGAACGTGAGGGCCTGCCTCCATAAGTGCTCTTTTGCCGTCACAATCTCCATCGAGCACGCATCTGGAATTTTGATCAATATCTCAGCAGATTTCAAGGTGACCTCAGCAAAAGTGGGCAGCGGAAACACCTCGGTTTCAACCGTTAGTCCAATGCCTTCCAGGAAGTTCCGAACGTCCCGATTCAGTGCAACCCGAACGCTGCACACCTCATTGCACATTCGCTCCCTCAAACAATGTCGCAAACAGCAGTCGCTCACGCTGACGTTAAAGTCACTAAGTCGAGGACGAGGTACGAAGTGCACATCAGCGATGCTCTGGGTGGAAAAGTCGGACAGACCGTATCTGCTGGCGTCTTCTGTTGAAGCAGCTGCGTTACACGATAGCTGGTGATCGAAAAATGCCCGATTATAACTGTAAGGCCCAGGAACAGCACTGACGGACAGCTGGATGGTTTTGCTGTAGCTGTCGCTGCTTTCGAAAATTTCCGCTTGACTTTGTGACTTCACCTTGTTAGCAAACTCCGTCCAGCTCGATTTCGTCCACTTGTACTTGCCGTCCAGAGGGATGGCAGGCCTCAAGTAAAACACTGGCTCAAGCAAGGCCGGCTTTCGCAATCCAGAAAAGAAAACGGTGCACTGCAAAGAGTAGCCTTCGCCTTCCATGGCATAGACTCTTAATGGCAACTCGCCATTCAGCTTCGCGCCACTGAGCAGTCTTGTAGTGAAGCGCGGCATCGCTAGGACACTGACTTCAAAGGTAACGGTCTTGCCGCCGGCTGAGCATTTGTACTGTCCAGCATCTTCGTGCGTCAAGTCACCTCGGATTTCGATGGCAGTCCCGGCCTTGTAGGCGAAGACACTGTCGTTGATGTAGCCCATTCGGTCCCGCATCAAGTTGGGAGTCAGCACTACCTCGCCCCTGCTGAATACATAGGGCTCTTTGTAGTTGGAGCAGATGATGGGGCATATGAGCTGGTTAATGCCGGAGATTGAAAAGAAGGTCACTTGTCTGGTGCTCGACCCGACAATCACGCACTCACTCTCAGGCGTGCCGAGTATCCTGTAATTTAGTTGAGGATTCCTTGCCATCATTACGCTCCGGTATTCCGTGACAGGGTCCATGTGGTGGGCCAGCTCGATCCCTGCGCAAATCCTCAGGATATAGTTGTTGCGCGAACTTGCCCAGCGCTGTGCCAGCTGCTTGCGGTTGTGCTCGTTGAATCGGACCATCGCGGCGCTGAGCCCGTGAGGCGAGAAGGTCAGGCGACCGGTGCGCCAGTCCAGGTGCGCAACCTTGAGCATCAAATCGTGCTGGAAAAGATCACCGGCCTTGCGAGAGGCAAATACATTAGTGTATTCTGGGCGGGATGTCTGACAACTGGATGCTATCCCAAATCCCATCAGCATAATGGCCTCTATGTTAATATAGCTCTGAGTGTACTCCGGGGCTTGCCTCAGAAGCTGCACGAAGCTTGGCTCGATGAATTGGATGCTGTCGAAAGACCTTTTAGAGTCGGGCACCTTCATTTGCGTCATCAGGTCGATGGCTGCATCAGTCAAGAAGTAGTTAACGGCATTCTGGGGCGCATGTTTTGAATTCGCATTACTAAACGTGAACGCTGAGTCCCAGTTCCACAGGTACAAGCTGTTCGTCTCGAGGCTCCATTCGCTACTACTGAAGCCGAACTGAAGTCGGATGTTGTGGCTGAATGTATCCTCAAAGTCCAAGCCTGGCGGCGTACTGGATGCGCGGTAGAGAGAAATCTGTAGCCTGTACTTGATGTCGCCATGGATCTCCAGCCATGTCGAATAGGTGGTTCGCAGAGCGACTGGCAGCTCGTTGGGACAGAGTGTCTCATCGGTGAACTCGAAGGGCAGGCTGCGCCTCAGGATGAACTGTTCAGCCGTGCCTGGGCTGCATCTAATGCGGAGCACCAGTTCGAAGTCCGTTTTATTCGGTAGGTGCTCGATAACGAAGTTCAGTGGAATCCCATTTGAAGGGGATGTCATTTTTTCTGGTAGGCCGCGAATGCTGGTGCCGTAGCTGGCGTCCCACGACCCCGAGTCCACAATTTCTATTGGACTCATCTTAGCGAACCTCGGGTGAGTAGCAGGACTGCAGACTCCGTGCACAACAAGCATGCATGTCAGAAGCAAGAACTTTGTCATGCTTCCTTGAAAATTAGTTTATTGCTGACGGTTGCACTTCTAAAATTGCTGCGGTAACTCTGAGGGAATTTAAATTGTTTTTCTTGCTGCTTTTTCAGTCATTGAATTTGCTTTCATTTAATCAGTTTACTCTCGCAGGACAAAAAATTTGCTAATTTTTGGAATCTTAACAGTACAGGAATTTTTCGGTTTAGGATTAGGAGCAGGGCAAAACTTTCTCAGAGCATTGTGGAGGAAAGAATTCCTACTTGGTAAAAATGAAAGAAAATGTTTTGGAATTTACTAAAATATTTGAGTCGCAGTGCGCGAGTAAACAAAGTGGAGCTGACGGTTTACTTGTCGGCCTTTTAGATTTAACTTATTCTCATAATTTTATGCGTTCTCCTGTTTTATATCATTTTCAACTTTTTATTGTCGTTGACTCTGATTTATCCTTGCAATATTTTCTTGTGATTTGATTTTGCATCGTTTCTTGTTCATTTTCAGTGTAGCTGTGTGTATATGAGTACGTGATGGTGGGTAGTGATAGCAACCTGACAATGAAGCTTTCGAATATATCAGGATATGTTCAAGCTGGACTACTCTTAGTGCTCTCTTCAAGAGAGGGTACTCCCTTCGCACTGCCTCCAAGGACTACTTGCACAAACGTCCCTTAGTTTATGCCTCGGTGATCCCTATAGAAGCCCTGTTTTCCCTGCGTGCACAATCTGCCTGTATGTGTCATGCGATTGTTTGGGCTCAGAAAGTCATCAAGTGCGCCCGGTCATACAGAGTGGTGGCAGCCCATGGCAGCCCATGCAGGAGCTCTATGACCCGAAGACCAATCAAAGGCACCTTAGCAGCAGATTAGCAGCACCGTAGTGCCAGATGGCTCCCTTGCGCATTAATTTCTGAACCCAGCCAAAGAGCCTGGCCTTTGGTCGGTTTACTCTGAGGACAGCGTTAATCAAAGTTTGTTTGAACCGAAGGAAGTAAAATCGTTAAAAACAAACAAAATTTTTGAAATATAGAGTTGATATGACGTAAGAATTAATTGTACTGCATCATGATTTCAGATAATTATTTGAAATTCTGAAGGTTTTTAGTAGTTTTTATCGTCTCATATCGAGGTTCCAAGCTGAAATAATCTAGAAAACAATAAGATTTTAGATTTTTATTGCTAATGTTTTGAAATAATCGAGTTTATTACTTTAATTATTTAAGTTTCAAAAATATTAATTTTGTACTGTACGAGCGTAGCATTCTGAATATAGAGTGACACGTATAGGGTATAATCGTAGAGTGGGGGACGGTCAAGACTCGCTAGTCTTGCAATTTGAATTTGTGAGCTAATCCATTGTTCCCAGGTTGTAATATGTTACGCAATACGCTACAGCAAAAATTTGAATTATTAGCAGATAGTACGAGCTAAAAAGCAAATACTGATACTTTACACAGTCCTGGAGTTATTCAAAGGGGGTTATTTGCTTCGAATAAAATTCCATGAACACAATTTTAAAGTTAAAACTTCCTTAACTTTCTTTGCGAATTCCACTATTAAATTACTATACTAAATTGGTGATTTTTCCTAAGCCTATGCGTCTTTGATCATTTTCTTTGCCTTCTGCCCAGCATCGTACGCTGCCTGACATTTTCTGACAGCCTGTCCCACTTCAGCCACGGTCTCGACTAAGCAGGAAGCAGCCGACTTGGACACGGTCTCGCTGATGTTGGTGGTCACCTGCTGAGAGACCACAACGGCAGCCTGCTCTCCTACAGTCTTGGCACTTGTCACAGCCACCTGCGAAGCTGCATGACACGCTGCTGTCTGACCAACAGTCTTGATGATAGTCTTTGTTGTTCCAGCAGCAGCCTCCTTCACGAACTCCTTCGTCACCGACGTCGTAGTCTCCTTGGCGACTTGCTTGGCTGCTGACATCGCAGTCTCTTTCGCTGTCTGCTTAGCAACCAGCGTTGCCGTCTCCTTGGCCACCTGCTTGGTGGCTGCGGAAGCGGTCTGCTGTGCCACCTGCTGGGCTCCGCCGCTCACTACCCGCTTCGTGACCTCGGTAGTCGTCTTGGCAACAACAGTGCTGCTTGCCTGCTTAGTGGTGGTCACCACTGTCTCCTTCACGGCGTTGCAGGCACCAGAGGCGACCCCAGCTGTGCACAGGTCGACTACACAAAACATGCCGTCCAATCCGGCTTGCAAATTGTTGCCCTCGGCCAGATTTTGCCCATGGACGCCGAGTTGAAGGCAGCAGAGACCAGAGCGCCAGCCACGGGACCAGCGACAACCGAGGTGCCAATGGTTACTCCCACGCGGGCTATAGCGAATGATCTTCAATAAAATCAAAAAATTTGCCTAACATTTTGAAGCCTGAAAATAAAGAGCGAAACGCATTTCGCGATCCAAAACCAAAATTTGTTTGGTTGCAATCGGAAAGATAAATTACCGCTCGAAAGTACACTGGTTGCAAGTAAATTATCTCAGTTGGGTGTGAAGCCTCCAGAGGCTATTTTATACTTTTCAGCATGAAAGCTTTTTCCATGCAATGGAAATTACATTTTCGCAGAAAATTCTAGATGCGCTACGCAAATGAGTGGGCAGGTCTAAAAAAACTTAAAATAGTCATTTAAGTGCAAAATGAATTCCAAATGACGAATGAAAATTCTAGAATTATCTATTTTGGCATGGAAATTTCGATTGCGTATTGTCTGTAAGAAAGTTCGAGAATGATTGCTAGAAGGTATGCTCTTCCAGCAGACTTAAAGAGATGATAATTTCAAAAAACTAACTCAGCGAGACAGTAGCTAATTAAAACTGCACTTGTTAGATATACAGTTTGCATTCAAAGCTTCGCTCTTCGTATCGCTGAGCTGAGATCGAAACTAATTAGCTCGAAGTGTGCCTTGGCTGGCTAGGAGCGATGAAGTCTAAAAATAGATGTGGAGCTTCGCTTTCTAATATTGGACTCAGACAGACAGCAACAAACGAAAGTCGAGCCAGCACGGAATTTGTGAGTACGTTGAGATAAAAATAGGCATAAAAATCTAAAATGTCATTGCATGAAATATTACAATGCATTAACAGAGAATTTGGCATTTTATTGTTGACTGCATGCACTTACTTGTTGCAGATGTCCGCGAAGCTGAGCCGTTTGGCTTAAAGCACACCACCGCCCCGGGACGTAGCGATAAAACCGATGGCGCTGGTGCTCCAAATGTTAATTCATTTGTTCTTATTTTTTATGAAAATCAACGAGTTTTTTTATTTTCGACCGTAAAAACGAGGTTTCTAATTTTTTCCGAGTCAGATGATGACAGTATTTAATGACAGCAGGTAATTTAAAGAGCGACGCCTTCAATAAAAGCTATGTTTCACAATTTGAATGGGCACTATATAGCCAATCGAATGATATAAGCATAGGATCTCTGTTTAAATTTTACTTATTTTGACCCATGATTTTTTTAGATTAGCTTTTCTAAACTAAACCTACTGGAAGAGTACGAGATGTCATTTGATAAGCTATCACCCATTGTGCGTTCGTACATATTCAGAAATTCTCAAAGGATCTGACTCAGTCGGCTCCAAGAGATTAGCCTAAAAAACAAACTCGCATTATTGACTGATGCCTGTACGAGTCACTGGTACTTTGAAAGGTGCAAAGAAACTCTCGATACGCAATACATAATGATCATACGATATGATATGTAAGCAAATATTCGATACAATTTATGCTTAAATGCACCTGGGAGGAATACCAATTAACGCGAAAAGCGTTCATATTGCTAAAAATATGCAGAACTTTAGCTTTCTGACAGATGAAGATAAAGTATTCTATCTGATGACACAGGAAGACAAAACTTTAACGAAGGAGCTAGTAGAATTTATTACAGAGATGAGTAAAATTAGAAATATATTGCTAATACTACTGCTCTGAATACCTACTGAAGTATTGCGTTGTAGATTTTACCAATCCCAAATATTAATCGTTGTTATCAGTCCACCAATAAATAATCGCTCTGTATTATCGTATTATTTATTCATTATTTTCTAGTTTGCTTTTTTTCAAACAAATAAAAATTTTTATAAAAAATCAGCACCTTTTTGCGTGCGCTAATAATAATAATAATAATAATAATAATAATAATAATAATAATAATAATAATAATAATAATAATAATAATAATAATAATAATAATAATAATAGTAATGATAAAAATAATAGTAATAATAACGTGCTATGGCTATTCTTTACGTGACATATTCTACTGTTCATTTGCCCCTTGGCATGATGAAATATTTCTTTTACATTCTTTTTAACAAATTAGCAGTATGTTAGGCTGCATGCTTGTGACACCCATTCCAGAAAAAACCCAGCTCGTGAATCTTCCCCAGAATTATGACTCGTGATCCCTGCCAAGAGCAGAATCCCGCTTTTTCCTGCAACTGGGAGGAACAAATGGATTAGTTCGTGAGTCACATCTAGGCAAGCATGGTGAATCGAAAGACCAGGATGAAAATCGAAACGCCGTCATGTACAACTTGTGATGATACAACGGGCCAACGCGATAGGGATCAATTTTATTTTTTTTCATGACTAAACGTCAAACAACCTACAACGCGGGGTCGAACCTGGACCAGAGACACACAAAGCAGATGCCACTCGCCCCCGCACGTAAGACTTTGCCTCATTGATTCTTCTTGTGGAAGAGGCCTTAGCCAAAGCTCTGAATATAAAAAATGGAATGCATTATTTACCTGTAGACTGCAGTTACGCGTACTAGTTGCAGCTGTCCACGGAGCTGAACTGCTAGGCAAGGCAACACAGCTCTGCTCACGGACTTAGCGTAAAGCCGCTGCTACAGGAACGTGTACATGTCAACTCCCATCGGTTGGTCGCCAGGGCCAATAGGAAATTTAATATGGTTGACTGGAGCTAATGCCATTTTTTACGACACCTGAGACATGAGTCAGCAAAATACTTAATTATAACAGCAAATGGTTGCAGTTTTAGATTGTAGGAAAGCAAAGATTTTTATATTTCAATTTTAACAAAATCAATGAATTATTTCCAAAAAGGAAGGTTTCTGCCTTTATCTGAGTCTAATGATAGCCAAATCTTAACGCTACTATAGTAGGCAATTTGACGAGCGAATGCTTCAATAAAGGCGATTTTAGTCTTCGAATGCCCTCTGCGCTTGTGTATATCGAGTCTAAAAAAGAAATTATTGCACTGCTGATTCATTTTTGCGGTCTTCGACCCCATGATTTTATTAACTAGTTTTCCGAACTAAACTATTAGCTCGCAGTCCCTGCGAGTAATGTCCCTTTAATTTTTTAAAAGTATAAGCTAACCATAGCTTGAGGTTATTCGCTATCGAATTCTGCTTCCGTCAGTTGTGGACAAAAGCAGCCGCGGACAAAAAAGTCGCCGCTGCTGCCAAGGGCGTCCGGCACCGCAGCATATTCGATCAGGTGACAAACGTCAAGCTGCTCATTGAAAATCACCGCCTGGCAGCGGCCGGAGCGCTGGGCGAGGCACTCGATGCGACTCGGAGTTCTGACGGTCCAGAAGTCTACGGCGTTCGAGCTGGTCATGGCGACGTAGGTCCGGTTTCCGCGGGTGTACAGATTCCAGGTGACCACTAGGACGCTGTTCTTAGCTTACCTGAAGCCATGGAGACATTGGTGCTCTTATTTTCAACCCAGAATCACCGTAACTGTAGATCAGAGAGAACACTTGATTTTGGAACGGGCCACCGCAGTTTTGGCCGGCATTTCCACTGCAGGCCTAGCTTCAGTCGGTGTCCGGAGCCGCCCCCTGCATGCCGTACTTGTTATCGCGGAAGCAGTACTGGCGGGCCTGCAGCCCAGCGAGCTGAAAGCCACTCAGGGTGCAGATGCTGGCGCACAGCTTGTGAGTCATGTGACCGCCTCCAACGTAGCTCACACCGGGGTGGTCTCGTTGATCAACGCTCCATCTGCCTACCCAGGTGAGGCCGAAGTACTTTAGGCCAGTGAACTCTCGCAAAGAATTTGCGAAGTCGATGAAACAGCCGAGGTTTAAGAAGTGAAATAGTCGGCAGCGAGCAACGGACACCAGGCAGCAGCTCAGGACTAAACCAAATTGACGTCAGCGGGGGCCTTGGCTTATGATGAGAAAAAAACTAAATTTTCAAAAGCAAGTCAGCGATATCACTGACCATAGGCAACATTACCCCAGCTTTTGCAGCCGACTACCGAGGTCGCTCTGAATTCTGTAAAAGTCACCCTTTGTAAAAAACTGCAAACCCATATCTGAGCGTCATTCAGCGCTGAAGCCAACAGAAATTATGCAGGCTGCACAGCTAGCAGAGCTGGAGATGACAACTTTGTTCCTAGCCATCTGGAATGCTCATCATTTTTGTGCCCACGGAATGCACCCGCTGACCAAATTGAGTGCCATCGACCTGGTTGACTGTTTCTAGAAATGACAGAAATGCTTGCACTATCCTCTCTGCTGTTCCTCAAGTTTCACCTGACAGTAATGGCATCTGTGGCGTTATTGCAGGTATCCAATTTCGTCTTGAAGCACGCACGGATCACGGAGTCACAAATTTTTGGGATTCTGCATTAGCCGAACGTGCAGTAGCTGATTTAGGGACAACTTGAGGATAACATGTTATGTAATCAAGTTGTCCTTGAGCCGATTAGGCAACCTTGAGGAAGGGCTCTTGGATTAGCTTGGATTTGGAAGGCGGGCCAGTGTGATAAGTTGACAATAAGTAAAGCCTTTTCTTAGGTCCACCAAGCTCACTGAGTCGGAGATATATGATGCACTGCTGAAAGTCTATATTTCCTTATTCAATAGCTTGAAAACTGCAGCTGAGTTTACGAGAGCTTACGAGCTTGTTATGCGAGCTCGTATAACAAGCACGCCGCAATCACTTTCTGCTCGTGTTCACTAATTGAAATCTCGCCTCATGATCTTGGGTACAAAAGGAGAGCTATGCTCCTGAATCTTCGAGGCATTTGGCGCTATGAGGTAATCGCTAAAAATAGATGGAAGGCCTATCTGAGGCCCATTCCCAAGGCCGAGTGCTCAGAAATTGAGTGTGCATTGGGCGCACTCGAGCACAAAAAAGTAGCCGAAATCTTGGCTTCTGCCAGCTAAAACGATAAAGTTAAAATTAGCCCCATTGTTCATCAGACGAGGTATTAAGAAACTGTAGACCAGAAGAAAGGGTCCATCATAGAAAACTTGAGCCTATTCATAGAAGTACCTTGTTAAAGCCACCCTTCAATTTGTCCATTAAAAAGCAAAAAACCAAAGCATTGAAATGCCCAAAATGCGGCTACCAGCACGAGCATCAATACCTGACAAGCTTCCCAGTTGTCTTGGAAGCCATGCCCAGCCAAAGTGACAATCCAACTCACAGCGCCTGGTTTACAGCGGCCAAGCTGGGCCTTGGCCTCGGTGCCGGCCTATTTTTTGGTCCCTTTGCGGGTGCCCTCGTCTCGGCTGTTTTCAACTCGGTTTCCATGGCAACCAACCTGGCCGACGGCAACCATACGCAAGCCGGGCTGGACGGTGCCTTTTTAGTTTTCGATCTGTGCACAGCTGGAGTCGCCTCAGGCGCGTGCGACGCCGTGAAGGAGACGGTGGTGACCACCACTAAGCAGGTGAGCAGCACTGCTGTTGTCAAGACGACCACCGAGGTCACGAAGCGGGTAGTGAGCGGCGCGGCCCAGCAGGTGGCACAGCAGGCGAGCTCTTCGCTTGCACAGCAGGTCGCGAAGGAAGCGGCTGGTACGGCAGCCAGGCAGGTTACGAAGGAGACAGTGGTGTCAGCATCTCAGCTGCTTGTGAAGCAGTCTCTAAGGAGGCCGCCAGGTCAGTGACGAAAGAGTCAGTAAAAGAGGCGGTCAGGGGAACAACAAAGACCGTCATGAAGACTACTACCCAAAAGTTGGCCCTCCGGATGTCAGCTCAGGTGGCGGCCAGCAGCGCCCGGATGGTCGGGGAGCAGGCCACCGTGGAGGTCACCAAAGCCGTCACCAAGCAGGCCCCGGGGTTCTCACAGCAAAGCAGTCGACCGTGAAGGTCACGGAGATTGTGTCCAAGTCGACCGCGTCCTGCATGGTGGAGGCGCTGGCGAATGGAAGCAAGGCTGTGCGCGCCTGCCAAGGGACGTACAAGCTGGCGCAGGCCGGAAAGAAGATGATTGACCAAGCGACAGCAGAGAAGTAGAAACAAGCGACCAATACTTACTGATAGAATAGCGCATGACGAACTCGATTTACAAAATAAACTGCAAGTTTATTCTTCTACTTAGCTCGTATTGTTATTTTTACCATCAGATTTACGGAGCCAAATTTCTAATTCTCATACCAGAAAGTGTGTTCGAGTATCCTCTTCGCAGCCAAGTTTGTTTTGCGTCAATTTTACAATAAGTCCCTGACAGGCCGAAGCCCAAGGCTTTGGCCGGAGCTGGAAACAGGAAAAGATTGAACTGCGAGATTCTTCAACACCAAATCCCCAGCTATCACTTGGCCCAAGATTAATTGATAACAAGCTATGAGGATGCCCCACGCAGAATATCTGGCTCAATTCCCAAAGGGTCACAGAATTTAAATCCAACAGATGGACAGGCAGGTGATGCTGCGAGCTTACCGACTCTCGCGTGCCAACAGCCGATGAAGAAAAGTTTGATGAATGGATGAGCGATTTCAGCTGGGGTTTGTGCAAGTTTTCGCTTGCAGACACTTTGCTGCGATTTATAGGATTAGCCGTATGTTGCTAGTTTTGTGTTCACAGCAGGGCTGCACGCTGAAAGAAGAGAAACTCAATGCCAAATTATTTCTAATCGAAATGCACGTCTTGACAGACTGATGTGACTGCTCCGATCTCAGTGAGACACATTCCCCCCAGACAGATGAGACTCCGCCAGTCTCAGTGAGACACATTCCCCCCATGAGGATGAGACTGCTTCAGTCTCAGTGAGACACATTCCCCCCATGAGGACGAGACTGCTTCAGTCTCAGTGAGACACATTCCCCCCATGAGGATGAGACTGCTTCAGTCTCAGTGAGACACATTCCCCCCATGAGGATGAGACTGCTTCAGTCTCAGTGAGACACATTCCCCCCATGAGGATGAGACTGCTTCAGTCTCAGTGAGACACATTCCCCCCATGAGGATGAGACTCCGCCAGTCTCAGTGAGACACATTCCCCCCATGAGGATGAGACTCCGCCAGTCTCAGTGAGACACATTCCCCCCATGAGGATGAGACTCCGCCAGTCTCAGTGAGACACATTCCCCCCATGAGGATGAGACTCCGCCAGTCTCAGTGAGACACATTCCCCCCATGAGGATGAGACTCCGCCAGTCTCAGTGAGACAGTGAGGTTGTAGCTTGATTCCACCGACTCAACAAAAGTAAGCCCAAAAGAAGCGCAGGCCTCAATGGGTCAGGCAGCTGGTCAGGACCCGCTGCACTTTAAATAGTTGGACCCCGGATCCGTTCTCACAGAAAGCAAAAGTGCGGGGAATAAAAATCGCATAAAAGTCGCAATAAAGCCTCATCCTCGCGCAGTTAACGAGATTCTCGCCCAGGCCGAATGGCTCCCGGGAGATGGGCGGCGCGGCATCGAGTTTTCGAGTTTCCGTGACCCGAGACGCCGGCTGACCGCCCTCAGAGTCTCTCAGATTTCACAACTGACCCGCTTAGCAGCTCGCACCCATGATATTCGATTCGCAAAGCCACAGAAAGCTGAGAAGGCAATCAAAGAACAGGCTCTTGACTTAAGTCGTTCAGAGCAGATATTAATTTATTTGCCCGTTCAGCAGCAGCCAGGATCCCGCCAGAAGACACGCATTCTTCAGAAGGCAATATCCTGCCTGGCTGGGTTACAACATCGAAACTGAACAAGTTCTAAGGCTGAGTAGCTCTCGTGTGCGTGAGTGACATCTGATCAGATATCAGTCATATCAGCAATGGCGGAGCTCGCCCAGTCCCTCCCGAAACTTCATTCCCGCCGCACCCGCGCCAATCAAAGCCTTGTCAACCTCCTCAGGCCTCGCAGTCGGGAAGGCCGGTCGCCCCGTGGTCGGCGTCGCCATCAGCCGGGCCAGTCGGCCGCCTCAGCGGGAGCGCCTCTATGTTCATGTTGCTGTTGCTGTTCGGTGGAGGGGCGTCGCCGCGGCCCGCAGCCGGCAGCCGGCGCAGCAGCTGCAGGAAGGCGAGCTCCACCAGCTCGAATGCCACGGTGAGGGTGACGCCGAGCGTCAGGCTGCCGACGCCGCCGAGGCGGCTGAGCAGCGCGCTCAGGGTGATGACCGGCTGCTCGCTGTGCTCCAGCGTCATGTAGGTCGCCCTGGCAACCGTCACCAGGGCCAAGTCGTCAGTTGCTAGGACTGTCTCGGCATCCTCCTCCAGCTTGATGGCTTCGCCGGGATTTCGGCTTCGCTGATGCTGCCGCAGCTGCGCCATCTGGGCGGCGCCGGGCGCGCCAGCCGCAGTTGGACTGCTCAACCGAGTAGCGCCAGTTCAGGCAGCGCCTGCGGCACGGCCGGCTCAGCTTCCCGCCGGCCTCGTAGTCGCCCTCGTCGCCGGAGCGCTGCTCGCTGTAGACGCGGTCCAGGCTGATGTTTCTGGCGCAGGCGGTCCTCGCCAGCAGGCCGTCGGGGCCTTCGGGGTCGAGGCGGCTGCAGTAGGGCAGCAACTGCGGGTCGGGCGGGCGCGAGCTTAGGTGGAAGGCGGAGGTGCAGTTGCAGTGGTGCGCGATGAAGCCGCTGATGCTCTGCGCGATGCACGCCTCGTACGTGTAGTTGAAGAAGGTCTCGCCGGCCTGGCTGATGCGCGGCGCCGCGGCCAGCTCGGTGGCCGCCATGCAGTCGGTCTTGGGGCTGCGGTACTTGGTGTAGCGCTCGGGCCGGTAGCGGATGGTGCTGGCGGTGCCGGGCTGCACGTTGTACTGCTCGTAGTCGATGTTGGGGAAGGTGCCGGGCTCGTGCAGCACGATGGCCAGGCCCACGGCCTCCTGGAACAGGTTGTAGGCCTGCTGCGGCCCACAGTCGGCGGCTTGGCTGGCGTTGAAGCCGCCGGCCGAGATCACCATGGAGACGCTGCTGACGTAGGCGGGGTCCTCGCTGACCTGCAGCTCGTAGCAGCTGAAGTAGAGCGGGTGCAGGATGCGGCGCACGCGGAACTGGCACTCCTCCTCGTGCGCCACGGAGGGGTTCGTGTTGCGGCTGTGGCGCATCACGCACAGCAGCAGCAGGTCGCTGAACCGGTGGCCGAGCTGCCGGGCCTGCTCGGGCTGCAGGTTCTGGAAGTAGGTGGAGACGCGGTCGTTCTGGAACAGCTCGACGGCTTCCTGGGCTCGCCCGCTGGCCTGCAGGCTGCTGACGGCGTCGCGCACCCGGCGGGAGAACTCGGCCGGGCTGGGGATTCGCCCGCTGGACCAGAGCTGGGCGGCGCGGGGCGAGAAGGGCTGGTGGGAGCAGACGGTGATGCTGGGGAACACGGAGGGGTCGTTGGCGAGCTGGTCCGTCTGCAGGCTGACGTGGTACTCGAAGTACTCGCTGAGCAGGTAGTAGGTGTTGACTCCGAGCAGGCAGAGCATGCTCAGCACGAAGGCGGCCCACAGCAGCCGCAGGAACGGGTGCTGGTCCGGCCGCACCAGCCGGCCAAAGCCGCGCAGGCTGGTGCCGCTTGCGAACTGGCGCAGACAGTTGGTTGCCATGGTAGCGGCCAATTTGCCGGTTCATTATTTATTTCCTTAATATATCGAACTCTGGGAAACGGCCTGGGGCAACAGCCAGCGGTTTTGATTTGATTGGCCGCCTGGAGATTGGAAATCCGCTGCACGGCTGCCCTGGGAGTCCCGCTCTTGCAGGCGGCTTCACACTGTCGGGAAAGCGGTCGGTCACCCCAATCAGTGCAGTCTGGATTCGCGGGATTCGGAGAAATTGATTCGTACCGAGTCAGTGAGACACTGGGTTAGCGAGACACTGGGTCAGTGAGACACTGGGTCAGGGAGACACTGGGTCAGTGAGACACTGGGTCAGTGAGACACTGGGTCAGCGAGACACTGGGTCAGTGAGACACTGGGTCAGTGAGACACTGGGTCAGTGAGACACTGGGTCAGGGAGACACTGGGTCAGGAAGACACTGGGTCAGTGAGACACTGGGTCAGGGAGACACTGGGTCAGGAAGACACTGGGTCAGGAAGACACTGGGTCAGGAAGACACTGGGTCAGGAAGACACTGGGTCAGGAAGACACTGGGTCAGGAAGACACTGGGTCAGGAAGACACTGGGTCAG
This sequence comes from Macrostomum cliftonense, assembly GCA_950096795.1. Lineage (NCBI taxonomy): Eukaryota > Metazoa > Platyhelminthes > Macrostomidae > Macrostomum > Macrostomum cliftonense. The sequence goes on from CATNEM010000317.1 coordinate 384,451, forward strand.
GGAGACACTGGGTCAGTGAGACACTGGGTCAGGGAGACACTGGGTCAGGAAGACACTGGGTCAGGAAGACACTGGGTCAGGGAGACACTGGGTCAGTGAGACACAGGTTCACTTACCCCATCCTCGTGGCAACTTTAAAGAATCCGCTTAGCATGAGTTATCGCCCTGCTACCTGTCCGCAAGTGAGAAACCCGTCAGTGAGACCCTGAAGCTGGGAGTTGGGGAACGGGTCAGACCCTCAGACTAACGCGAGAACTACACCGAATTTCGAGCATCAAAGCACGGGATAAATCCCAGTTTGCAATCACAAATTCATTTGCCCCTCGTTGTCCACCAGATGTTTCATTAATAAAAATTGCAGCGCTCCCCAGAGAGGCTTAGCTAGATACAATATTATAGCTCGGCGTGAGCAAATGGCCAGAGTGAACTTACACTGCGGCATACGTGACGAATCTGACCCAGTTTTAGGATCCAGGCTTGAGACCATGTTACAGCCTTGTTAGTCATGCATAACACAGTGCGTGCATACAATTAACCCCCACCCCACTTCCTGTCACTCTCTCAAATATTGTGCAAGATTTAGTCTCTTTACGATACGTTTAGAGGTGATCTAGTCTAGTCTTGTCTAGATCCAGCGACTTAGACCATGCTGATCTAGTCTCTACAGTCTGTTGCAGAGCTGACTGATCTAGTCTCTACAATCTGTTGCAGAGCTGACTGATCTAGTCTCTACAGTCTGTTGCAGAGCTGACTGATCTAGTCTCTACAGTCTGTTGCAGAGCTGACTGATCTAGTCTCTACAGTCTGTTGCAGAGCTGACTGATCTAGTCTCTACAGTCTGTTGCAGAGCTGACTGATCTAGTCTCTACAGTCTGTTGCAGAGCTGACTGATCTAGTCTCTACAGTCTGTTGCAGAACTGACTGATCTAGTCTCTACAGTCTGTTGCAGAACATGACTGATCTAGTCTCTACAGTCTGTTGCAGAGCTGACTGATCTAGTCTCTACAAGTCTGTTGCAGAGCTGACTGATCTAGTCTCTACCGTCTGTTGCAGAGCTGACTGATCTAGTCTCTACAGTCTGTTGCAGAGCTGACTGATCTAGTCTCTACAGTCTGTTGCAGAGCTGAATGATCTAGTCTCTACAAGTCTGTTGCAGAACTGACTGATCTAGTGCTCTACAGTGATTTGCAGAGCATGACTGATCTAGTCTCTACAGTCTGTTGCAGAGCTGAATGATCTAGTCTCTACAATCTGTTGCAGAGCCATGACTGATCTAGTCTCTACAGTCTGTTGCAGAAGCTGACTGATCTAGTCTCTACAGTCTGTTGCAGAGCTGAATGATCTAGTCTCTACAGTCTGTTGCAGAGCTGACTGATCTAGTCTCTACAGTCTGTTGCAGAGCTGAATGATCTAGTCTCTACAGTCTGTTGCAGAGCTGACTGATCTAGTCTCTACAGTCTGTTGCAGAGCTGAATGATCTAGTCTCTACAGTCTGTTGCAGAACTGACTGATCTAGTGTCTCAGTGATTTAGACCATGCTGATCTAGTCTCTATAGTCTGTTGCAGAGATGAATGATCTAGTGTCTCAGTGATTTAGACCATGCTGATCTAGTCTCTACAGTCTGTTGCAGAGCTGACTGATCTAGTCTCTACAGTCTGTTGCAGAGCTGACTGATCTAGTCTCTACAGTCTGTTGCAGAGCTGACTGATCTAGTCTCTACAATCTGTTGCAGAGCTGACTGATCTAGTCTCTACAGTCTGTTGCAGAGCTGACTGATCTAGTCTCTACCGTCTGTTGCAGAGCTGAATGATCTAGTCTCTACAGTCTGTTGCAGAGCTGAATGATCTAGTGTCTCAGTGAGTTAGACCATGCTGATCTAGTCTCTACAGTCTGTTGCAGAGCTGACTGATCTAGTCTCTACAGTCTGTTGCAGAGATGAATGATCTAGTGTCTCAGTGATTTAGACCATGCTGATCTAGTCTCTACAGTCTGTTGCAGAGCTGACTGATCTAGTGTCTCAGTGATTTAGACCATGCTGATCTAGTCTCTACAGTCTGTTGCAGAGCTGACTGATCTAGTCTCTACAGTCTGTTGCAGAGCTGACTGATCTAGTCTCTACAGTCTGTTGCAGAGCTGACTGATCTAGTCTCTACAGTCTGTTGCAGAGCTGACTGATCTAGTCTCTACAGTCTGTTGCAGAGCTGACTGATCTAGTCTCTACAGTCTGTTGCAGAGCTGACTGATCTAGTCTCTAGAGTCTGTTGCAGAGCTGAATGATCTAGTCTCTAGAGTCTGTTGCAGAGCTGAATGATCTAGTCTCTAGAGTCTGTTGCAGAGCTGACTGATCTAGTCTCTAGAGTCTGTTGCAGAGCTGAATGATCTAGTCTCTAGAGTCTGTTGCAGAGCTGACTGATCTAGTCTCTAGAGTCTGTTGCAGAGCTGAATGATCTAGTCTCTAGAGTCTGTTGCAGAGCTGACTGATCTAGTCTCTAGAGTCTGTTGCAGAGCTGAATGATCTAGTCTCAGTGAGTTAGACCATGACTGATCTAGTCTCCCCAGCGAAGACCAGAAGACCCGCATAAATAAACGAGTAGGCAAGGCCAGGCAAGCGAAGGAGTTGCGCAGAGCAAACGCCCAGCCATGAGGAGCCGCAGGCAGCTGAGCGCCAGACGGTTTATTGAAATCGCAATAAATCAAAATTCAGCTAAAAGGGAAACGCGCCGAGCTGAAATATTCCAAGGAAAAAAATCGGATTGCGCTCAGAAATTCGACAAGATCTGGGCTCGGAGTGAGCGGGAGTTAAAAAAAAGCAAACACAAACGCAGTGGCCACCAGTCAGCGGGGCCAAGCGGCAATGCACAGAGCAAGGATAAACTGGCCGGTCTTGGCCGCAGCTTCAGTGGAATCTAGGAGGAAAATTTGTGCAAAATAAGCAATCAATTACGGATGAACAGCCGAATGTATTGCAGGGATTTGCATTCTAGCGGTGGAGATTGAAAAATAGAAGAAGGCAGGGAGCGCTATTGGCCGGTGCGAAGCAGTCAAATTGGTCATTGAGTGGCAGCGAAAGGAGCGGGGGAGACCGGGGGGGGGGAGGCAAAAGCCGGAGCCGTTTAAACCACGGGCGTAAAAAATAGAAGTGGGAAATCCCAAAACGGAGAAATCCCAAGATCAGAACAATAGAAAAACACGGGGCGGATGAGTCTGGGAGCCGGTCAAGCAGCTGGCAGCTGTCCCTGTCACTCGAACAGGCCGCGCGAGGGCACGTGCTGGAACTCGTGCTCGGTGAGCACCCGCACCGCGTACTCGCCGTCGCAGTCGGCCAGGCCGTGAATCTCCAGCGCCTTGGGGCCCTTGGTGAGGCGGGCCAGGTAGGTCACGATGGCCAGGTTGATGACCTGGCCGGGCACCACCACTGGGATGCCGGGCGGGTAGGAGACGATCTGGTCGCAGCAGACGCGGCCAAGCAGCGCCTCGTTCGGCCGGCCGTCGTCGTCCAACAGGGGGAGCCGCTCGCCGCTCTCGTAGAAGGCGTGGCGGGGCAGGCAGGCGAGGCGGCTAAAGCGCGGGATTTCCGTGATGCGGTAGTAGCTGCGTTGCGGGCGCCGGTCCTTGGCTAGGCGGAGCATCGCGTCGAACAGGCGGGACACCTGGCGGGGGGGTTGCGGATGGGATAATTTGGTTCCGTGATGAGGATCAGTGCATGAGGAAAAGGGAATTGGGATGGAGAATGGAGATGGAGATGACGAAATGTGATGAGATGGAGATGAAGGAATGGGATGAGATGAAGGAATAAGGAAGAGATAGAGATGAAGGAATGGGATCAGGAGATGGAGATGGAGGAATGGGATCAGGAGATGGAGATGGAGGAATGGGGATGAGATGGAGGAATGGGGATGAGATGGAGGAATGGGGATGAGATGGAGGAATGGGGATGAGATGGAGGAATGGGGATGAGATGGAGGAATGGGGATGAGATGGAGGAATGGGATGAGATGGAGATGAAGGAATGGGATGAGATGGAGATGAAGGAATGGGATGAGATGGAGATGAAGGAATGGGATGAGATGGAGATGAAGGAATGGGATGAGATGGAGATGAAGGAATGGGATCAGGAGATGGAGATGGAGGAATGGGGATGAGTTGGAGGAATGGGGATGATATAGAGGAATGGGGATGAGATGGAGATTTAGGAACGGGGATTGGGAATAGGAATGAGGATGGGAATGGGGGGGGCGAGTGGCCCGGCGGTCTAGCGCGTCTGCCTTGTGTGCCACTGGTCCAGGTTCGGCCCCGCGTTGTAGGTCGTTTATTGTCCCTAGCGCGGTTTCGTGTGCAGGCTCACATTAATTTGGGGCCTTGTGCACGAATTGGTTGGGCTATGGGCCAGTTGTGCAATTTACGCCAATGAGGGCAACTCCCAAGACACAGAGAGTGTGCATTCCTGGAACTACCGCTTGTACACCCTATGTGAGTGCGTGACTGGGTGCCGGCCTGTATGTCTATGCCAGTATGCCTGCATACCGTATTTAGTGTGACTGAACGCGCTTCAGGAGTCAGCGCAATGGACAGTCATGCCCCGTAGCTAGTTGTGGGACAATGTCGCTTCAAGCGTCGAGGTGCCTACAGCCCTCCTGCAGATTTAGCATAGTTTAGCTTTATAGGATGGGAATGAGAAATGGGGATAGGGAAGATGAGTTAATCGGCAAAATTTTAGATGGCTTGGAATGCAAGGGTTTAAGAATGGGGCGCAGGTGGGCAGGAGGGACCACCACAAATCCCGATCTGCTGCTCAAGGCGCCGTCGAAGGCGGCCCACCTTGCTGCTGGTGGTGCCCATGCTGAGCAGCAGGGTGATAGTGTTGAACGTTCGCCTCTCGCCCTGGATGTTGAACCTCTCGAACAGGATCTGCTGCAGCTCCTGGGCGCTGTAGCCGGACTTGGAGATGTCCACGGTGAGCTTGGTGGGGTCCAGGCGGATGCCATCCCCCTGCAGCTCCTCGGGCAGCAGGTCCTCCAGCTCCAGGACGCGGAACACGCCAGTTGAGTTGATCTTCTGGCGCAGCTCGCCCGACAGCTTCAGCGTGCGGTTCAGCAGCCGGTAGCCCTCCATCACTGCCTGCAGGCGGCGGACATCAGAGCGAGTGATTGACGTGCCGGGCCAGTGAGGGTAAAAGCGGGAGCTCGGGGGAAAAGCCGCACCTGCTTCCTGCCGACGTCCAGGCTGGCGATGAGGCCGTACTGCGGGCTAGTGCTGGCGTACATGTTGAAGTTCTCGCGGAACAGGTGCTCGTCAAAGCCGGGGTCGTTCACGTGCAACATGCTGGCCTGGGAGAAGGCCGTCAGCGTCTTGTGGCTGCTCTGCGTCACGTAGTCGGCGCCGGCCTCCAGGGCGGTCGGCCGGAAGGCCGGGTGAAATCGGGCAAATGCGTACCAGGCCTCGTCGATGATCACCTTGATGTTCGCCCTGCGGCGGCGGGTGGGTCCGGGCTGAGATTAATGCCCGAGAATCCCGGACCTCACAATCATAAAGTGAGACTAACGAAAGCAAAATCCTACCCCCCCTGTGACTGCCCGAAGCCCCATTTGACAACATAGGGAAAACTGAATTCCCTCTGTGAGACTATCGAAGCTGAATCTCACAACCTCTAAAACTAGCAGACTCCGAACCTCACCCCCAAGACAGCACAGGCTCTCTAATCATTCGGTACAGACTCAAAGCCACAGCCCGGAGAATCAGCCCAGCCTCACTTGTGCGCCGCCTCCACGATAGGCTTGAGGTCGTACAGCAGGCCGTCGTAGGTGCAGTTGGTGAGGATGAGCGCCTTGGCGTCCGGATTGGCCTCGATGGCCTCGTAGATGGCCCGCTTGGGCACGGGGCCGAAGATGCCGAACTGCGGCCTGGCGGAGCAGTCCATGTACACGGGCCGGCAGTCGGACAGGATCACGCCGTAGTGCACGGACTTGTGGCAGTTGCGGTCCAGCAGCAGCTTGTCGCCGGGCGCCAGCAGGGTCTGGAAGATCACCTTGTTGGTGGTGGAGGCGCCGTTGGTAGCGAAGTAGGTCTTGCGGGCGCCGAAGGCCTTGGCTGCCAGCGACTGGGCGGCCGCGATGACGCCCTTGGGGTGCATGAGGGAGTCCAGCATCGGCACCGACACCGACAGGTCGGCCCGCAGCATGTGCTCGCCGACGAAATCGTAAAAATCGCCGACCCAGGGCGAGTTGCGCAGCGAGTCGCCGCCGGAGTGGCCAGGCGTGTGCCAGGAGTCCTTGGCCATCTTCACGTACGCCTTCAGCGCGTCGTAGAACGGCGTGGCCGCCTTCTCGGCCAGCTCGGCAGACAGAATGCGGAACCAGCCGCTGTAGTCGGACTCGTCCCGGTTGAAGTAGCCGTCCACGGCGTGGCTCACCAGCTCCTCAAGCAGGGCGCGCTCGTCCTCGCTGCCGCTCAGCACCACGTACAGCGACAGCTCCGGCCGGCGATCGTTCAGCCGGTTCGCGAGCGTGATGGCCGGCTGGCTCACCTCGGCTGAGGTCAGGTATCTGGGTGGCGAATACCGGGCGGAGGCTGGGTGATGAGGTCAGGTATCTGGGTGGCGAATACCGGGCGGAGGCTGGGTGATGAGGTCAGGTATCTGGGTGGCGAACACCGGGTGGAGGCTGGGTGATGAGGTCAGGTATCTGGGTGGCGAATACCGGGCGGAGGCTGGGTGATGAGGTCAGGTATCTGGGTGGCGAATACCGGGCGGAGGCTGGGTGATGAGGTCAGGTATCTGGGTGGCGAACACCGGGTGGAGGCTGGGTGATGAGGTCAGGTATCTGGGTGGCGAACACCGGGTGGAGGCTGGGTGATGAGGTCAGGTATCTGGGTGGCGAATACCGGGCGGAGGCTGGGTGATGAGGTCAGGTATCTGGGTGGCGAATACCGGGCGGAGGCTGGGTGATGAGGTCAGGTATCTGGGTGGCGAATACCGGGCGGAGGCTGGGTGATGAGGTCAGGTATCTGGGTGGCGAATACCGGGCGGAGGCTGGGTGATGAGGTCAGGTATCTGGGTGGCGAATACCGGGCGGAGGCTGGGTGATGAGGTCAGGTATCTGGGTGGCGAATACCGGGCGGAGGCTGAGTGATGAGGTCAGGTATCTGGGTGGCGAATACCGGGCGGAGGCTGGGTGATGAGGTCAGGTATCTGGGTGGCGAATACCGGGCGGAGGCTGGGTGATGAGGTCAGGTATCTGGGTGGGGGCTGGGTGATGGGGTCAGGCAAGGAGGCTGGGTGATGGGGTGAAGCAAGGAGGCTGGGTGATGGGGTGAAGCAAGGAGGCTGGGTGATGAGGTCAGGCAAGGAGGCTGGGTGATGGGGTGAAGCAAGGAGGCTGGGTGATGGGGTGAAGCAAGGAGGCTGGGTGATGAGGTCAGGCAAGGAGGCTGGGTGATGGGGTGAAGCAAGGAGGCTGGGTGATGATGTCAGGTATCTGGGTGGCGAATACCGGGCGGAGGCTGGGTGATGAGGTCAGGTATCTGGGTGGGGGCTGGGTGATGGGGTCAGGCAAGGAGGCTGGGTGATGGGGTGAAGCAAGGAGGCTGGGTGATGGGGTGAAGCAAGGAGGCTGGGTGATGAGGTCAGGCAAGGAGGCTGGGTGATGGGGTGAAGCAAGGAAGGCTGGGTGATGGGGTGAAGCAAGGAGGCTGGGTGATGAGGTCAGGCAAGGAGGCTGGGTGATGGGGTGAAGCAAGGAGGCTGGGTGATGAGGTCAGGCAAGGAGGCTGGGTGATGGGGTCAGGCAAGGAGGCTGGGTGATGAGGCTAGGCAAGGAGGCTGGGTTTTTAGGATTCCACAAAAAGGATAAGAGGGCCAAGACGGAATCTTCGAGAGACGCATCAAATCCTGTAGGGGATCCGATATCTCAGACACAGATGGCGCGCAATTATGTTTAGCTGGGACTGCAGCAAAAACTTTACAAGCGATCACTGGTGTGTGGATCTTGTTGTCAAAACCGTGCGGTTGTGTCCCGGAACTAAATTTATAATTACGGATTTCGAGAGCCACCGAAAGATAGACAAGACCAGGGCGGGACTGAAGTTAATCGGCAATTATAAAACTTGGCAGGGAAGGTCATAAAAGCTCGGAGCTCGAAAGATCGAGAATTCAACTTAATTCCCACAGCTATCTCGTTAATTTCGTGACAGTATAAATGCACTTCCCGCGTTAAAAATTTATGGGAGTCAAAAAAATTATTCCAGACTGGGATCTAAAAATTGCTTTACGATTTAGCATCTTAAAAATACCTTCGCACGATAGAAATTACTTCCTGCCAAGGATAATTCCCTTGCATGCAGGTGACTTTCTTCAGACCAAAGGAAAAAGTACGTTAGAACAAAGGAAACGTTTAGACACATTGAGATGTGTCCCAGAAAGGGTACATTGAGATCCCTACAGACACATTGAGATCCCTACAGACACAGTGAGATCCCTACAGACTCAGTGAGATCCCTACAGACTCAGTGAGATCCCTACAGACTCAGTGAGATCCCTACAGACTCAGTGAGATCCCTACAGACTCAGTGAGATCCAGTGTCGCAGGGTGGGTTGCCTTAAAAACACGTCCGATTCCAACACAAAGAAATGCAGCCGCACCTGTCGATGACAACAATCTGGACTTCTCCGTCAGCCGACACGATGTTGAGAGCCTCCTCGAAGGAGACGGCCGAGGCGAAGGTCATGCCAAAGGGATTGTCCAGCCGGGTGCCCGCCAGGTTTAGACCGGACAGTGCGGCGCTGAGCCAGGCGGAGTCGCCGCTGACCAGGAGGATGCGGCTGACGGGCGCCTGCGCGGACATCGTCGGAGGCTGCGCTGCTGGGGTGGACGGTGCGGTGACGGCGACAAGCGAGCGCGCGGCGATTACAGCTGGAAATTTGACCGGCTTGGGGCTGATTTTCCAGTTCTTTTGGTAGCTTTAACTGAAGTATGCTACTAACACTACTGATGAGTGAGAAGTAGCATGAGCGAACTGAATAAATGTTTCTATTAGCTCAGAGGCCAACATTAATTGTCGCTGACACGAAAACAAAGTAAAGAGTAGAAAAAATCGAATAATTAAAAGCCGAAATGACGCGCATAATAAAAACATTTCAGCAAGCTTATTTTATCCTTTGAAAGTTTATTTATTTATTAAGACGAAAACGCCTGCTATAGCTGCGAATATAACAGTCTGCAGATTTACGCTTAAGAGTTCGTTAGGACAGTTAAAGATCCCAAAGTGGGATTGAAAAATCTTGAATACTAAAAATCTAAAGAAATGGCGCTGTGCGCTAAAAAATGGTGCTCAAAAGTATCAAAAGTGCAGATAAAAAGTATAAGGGTTATAAAAAGTACTTACAAGCCTTCGCAAATCTAGGCTGCACCAGAATGATATAATACAAAAAAATGTTTAAATAACATATCACAGTTGATCGAACTGCAGGCAAAAATCTTACAGTACACAGTATAGAACAGCTAATGGTCCGGGAATAAAAATTGAGAATCACTGCAAAATAAAATTTTAACAAGGCAAATTAACAATTTGGCAAGGAAAATGGAGTGCTTAAAATATTTTGAAAACGCGAATGGACTGGAATGGAGAGTGCACCTGTACTGTACCGGAATTCCGCGGGAAGATCAATAATAGGCGGAAAAGCTGGTTGAACAAAATAAATAAAAAAACTATCCGGATACGTTCGCAAGAGTTGGCAAAAAAAGTTCAGGTCCATGCCAGTTGGACAAGAGGACTCAACACAGAAGCAGCCGAAGCCGCTCATCACTGGGCGGCGGGTCCGGGCGCTATGGAGCTGCTCCAAGCCTGGAATGCGCGCGACACACGGGGGTGCAACAGTTGAAGATAGACAGATGCGCGCGACACACGGGGGTGCAACAGTTGAAGATAGACAGATGCGCGCGACACACGGGGGTGCAACAGTTGAAGATAGACAGATGCGCGCGACACACGGGGGTGCAACAGTTGAAGATAGACAGATGCGCGCACGGCTGAGCGGTTCTGAGACAGGGGACAGCGAAGGCAGACAGGCAAATGAGCATTCAGACAGTGGCGCAGACACAGACGGAGACACGGACAAACAGATAGAGACAAAAAAGAGATTGACATACAGACAGACTGTTACGTATTCTTCTTCTGCTTCAACAATGATTACTGCCTCTAGGCTATCATCGGACATCAAATTCTAAGTCGAAGAAGCTTTTTTTCATTGTACCGCGGTTCACGCCTTATATTTGCCTCTAGCGAGCGCGCGCCAAGAATTGCACTTTGTGCTGCAGATAGTTGTTGGCTCTTAAGGAAATAAAAGATCATACCCAAGACAATAGACATGCAGGAGGAAAACTGAAGTGCATTAATAAAAGTCCATCCAGTATTTTGTCCATCCAGATTTGTCATAACACAGACAGACACCATGATTAACCTCATGAGTAGCAAATGAGGCCATAGTATTTCATAACAAAAAATTTCTCATATTTGATGAATCTATAAGAAGCTATGGATTTCTTAAAGAAATTCACCCACTAAAAAGCGAGGTTTGCCACCAAGCCATAGAGACTGCTCCGCAAGCACGAACACAGCTCACTAACCCGCAGACAGCCCAACTAATCAGGCTGGTCTGCCTTAATATGACAAACGACTTGTCAGCTCAAAGCAATTGAACAATGCTTAGCGGCTTAATGAGATGAAAGCAATAGTCAATTTTAGTGGCTCACCTCAGTTCAAGCTGGCCAAGTTGGCTGCCTGGACGGCGCTGCCGCCGCTGCAATCAGAGACAGAAAAATGAGCACAATGAAGTAAAGTGAGCATAATGAATTCTTTACTTCTACCCCAGCAACTGAGGGTGGACCATTCGGTGGGTGGGGCAGTCGGCCTCTCTGACAAAAAAAGCGTAACGCCGGGAAATACTTTACTTACTAGTTCTAACTGCATTTCGCCGCAGAAAAGCTGATGCCACAAGCTATAAAAGTGCTTACTTTAACTGCAAATGCATAAAAGTTACTCGGCCATAATGTCAATTCGTGTGCAGCGGCAACTCACATTTGCAACTGCTGCTGGGCAAGTTGGCGCTGCGACTGCGCGAGAAACGACTGCGACTGGAACAGATCAGCGACGGGACAGCTTAGAGCACATAAAATACTCAATAAAATCTACTTTTAACTTGAGTGCTATGGTAAAAGTCAAGCGCCATAATCGAGAATTTCCGCCATTTTAGAATTATTATACGCCTTTACTGACTGCCAAGAAAGTTGTTTACAAGAAATTTTACGAGCGTAAAGCGCGCGAAGCTGGGGTGCAAAACTAAACTAAAGAAGCAACAATAGCTTTAGATTGCTATACCAGGCTCCCGTGAGCACCAAAAATAGAAATGTGTGCTCAACGCCACGCGAGCGCAGATTCTCATTTTCACAATTCTTGTGCGAAATAGTCGCCTATTTCGACTAGTTAGACTCAGTTTAAAGTGGTCACGGCAAGCAGACAAAACACTTTTTATGGAAGGAATTCTTGAAGAGGAGAATAATGTGCCCCCTATTTCTCACGCCACAGGCTTCTGTTGCCTGTCATGTTACTAGGCTAGACTGGCAGCGATATTGCGCTGAAACTTAGTTCAAATAGTACTTACGAAGGATGCCTGAGGTTGCAGCATGGAGCTGCTGAGGCAGTCCACATCCCCTGTGAGTTCTAGCGCTTTTCCGTTAAGTCTAGAACTGTGTAATAAATTTATTCGTTTATTAGGGTCAGCGAAATACGTCCTGTAGGGTAAAACCACGCTTTATACCGCACTCACCTAGATTCTACCGTCTCAGACTGAAATGCGTAGGATTTCTGCGTGGCGCAAGATAACTGATTGCTAACTAGTTGCTGAGTTTGCTCAAAAGCGGCAGAAGTGCGCATAGAAGAAGCTGAAACAGATGTGGCCTGTCTACTCAATTCATGCCTGCTAGCCAGTGCGCCATAAGTCGTGACTGAGGCATCTTCGCTGGTGTATTGAAATTCCCGGCTGCAGTTCTCTTCTTGGCCTTGCCACCCAAATTCTGTCGTACTTAAGACGCTGTCAGAGTTACTAACTTTATTTCCATCAAGCGACAATTTTGAAAGAGAATCTGACGCACTTCTGGTTGTGGAATCTATTCGAGAGTATCGAGACAAGACAGAAGAAGAAGTATCGGAAGTGCGCGTGGAAGTAGCGTCGGTGCGACTGTAAAAGCAATCGGAAATTCCGAAAACCTCGCGCTCCCTATCCAACGCAGCGCCATCTAAACCGATATCAGGATGCTTTTCAAAGGAATCTAAGCAAACTTGAAGGCCTACGCTTTTAACGTCTCTTTTCAGAAGCTCTGAGATAATTTCCACCAACTCGGTAGCTGTAATACCATAAGTTTGGCGCAGGCTCTGGAAAAACATCAGCCTTTGGCTTAAAACGCTAGTCGAACTACTTTTTGAATAATTAGCTCTGTTAAATTGAATAACTTCAGTTGAATTTGGGTTAGTAGCTCTGTCATTTGGGGTCTCAATTACATGAAGGGGATTTTCTTCGTTGCGACTTTTGTCTTGTTCAACGGACACATTTACACCAACTGATCGCTGAGCCGGCTTCGACTCTTCGATATAAATATTAATGGCCACGTCTCTACACGGTGGCTTCACCATAAGCCCGACTGTTCTGCGGTGATGGTGAACAGTCGCCCGTTGCGATTCGGTAATTCGCGTGGTTTCTTGAACAATTAGCCGCTTTTCTAGCTCACTAACCACCATTTTAAGACGCGTATTCTCGCTTAAGTACTGCTCCTTCTCATAGATGGTGCTGCATTCACTTGCTAACTTGCTATTGTACTGTTCCTTACTAATACTTGAAACACTATCAGTGGTGCTAAAACTTGTGCTGACAGTAAGCAAGTCTTTTTGAACATCAGTCGATGCATCAATGTGTGCTAGTCCATTATTCGTCTCGGTGCAAAAAAATGAATCTACAAGAGGATTAATGATGGCGTCTGTTTGTTCGCACTTGTCACCGAACATCCAGCGAAAATCGGGCTCTAGTTCTACCAGACGGCAGACTGATTTTTCAATTATCTCAGTAATAGGTTCATGCATTTCTTCACGCGGTTCGTCCACACTTTGATCATCTAACGGAGTGGGAATGTGCACTTCGCTTGCTCGAAACTTTTCAGGCTTTTCCGGTCTCTCAGTAGGCTGGAAAACTCCTGGCACATGTTCTGGGGTAATGTATTCTTCCAGGACAGTATCACGGTCAGAAAAAACGTGTTGTGAGAAGTCTCGGAACCGTACAGTAGGATTGGAATCACAGGGTGCTTGCTCATTTGCTTCAGCATTCGGTTTGATATTCTCATCCATTTCGGGTTCATCTGAGTCTTCCGAGCTGGGAGTAATGCTATCCCTCATGTCCGGTTCTGAATCACTTTGGTTATTAAGTGCCGCCTCCACGTTAGTTTCAGAAGTTGGAGTCACAACCTCTTCAATTTCCGGATCTGACTCTTCTGATTCAATGGGATCTTTTCTTGGATTAGATGCATGGACTACGCTGCTGGCATTGGGAGCGAAATCCTCGTCCACTTCCGGATCTGAATCTTTTGATTCAATGGGGTCTTTTCTTGGATTTGGTGCATGGACTACGCTGCTGGCGTTGGGAGCGAAATCCTCGTCCACTTCTGGATCTGAATCTTCTGATTCAATGGGGTCTTTTCTTGGATTAGATGCATGGACTACGCTGCTGGCATTGGGAGCGAAATCCTCGTCCACTTCCGGATCTGAATCTTTTGATTCAATGGGGTCTTTTCTTGGATTTGGTGCATGGACTACGCTGCTGGCGTTGGGAGCGAAATCCTCGTCCACTTCTGGATCTGAATCTTCTGATTCAATGGGGTCTTTTCTTGGATTAGATGCATGGACTACGCTGCTGGCATTGGGAGCGAAATCCTCGTCCACTTCCGGATCTGAATCTTCTGATTCAATGGGGTCTTTTCTTGGATTTGGTGCATGGACTACGCTGCTGGCGTTGGGAGCGAAATCCTCGTCCACTTCTGGATCTGAATCTTCTGATTCAATGGGGTCTTTTCTTGGATTTGGTGCATGGACTACGCTGCTGGCGTTGGGAGCGAAATCCTCGTCCACTTCTGGATCTGAATCTTCTGATTCAATGGGGTCTTTTCTTGGATTTGGTGCATGGACTACGCTGCTGGCGTTGGGAGCGAAATCCTCGTCCACTTCTGGATCTGAATCTTCTGATTCAATGGGGTCTTTTCTTGGATTTGGTGCCTGTACATCTTTGCTAGCTCTTGGTGTGAAATTCTCATCAACGTCTGGATATGACTTGTTAAAGTCAGTTGTTCGTTCTCTATTTGGCACTTGTGCATTCCGTTGAGTGTTTGGTGTCAACTCGGCATCAACTTCAAACCCTGATTCATTTGGCTCCGGATTATAGCCAGAATTGGAAGGCACAGAAGGCCTTGAGGTTGCTTTCGTCTGAGAGCCAGCGCTAATTGACCTTTCCTGGTTCAACATTCGAAGCATGCTTTGCAGCTCCGGCAGCTGGCGTTCGATCGCTTCTAGTCGAACAGCTTGATCAGATTTTCGAGCAGGCTTTGGTGGCAACGGTGGTGGCACTCGATCGTAATGCAAGGTTGTTTGATCATCCGGACTGCGTTCTCTTCTTTTAGCTCGCCGTCGTCTTTCCTTTTTTCTCTCTATTGGTTTCGCTTCTCTGAGAGGCTGACGATGTTTCTTATTTTCTTTGATCTGACCAACATCCTGACCTGCGCGCTTTGCCTTCTTTGTCAGACTTGTGGGGGCTGCGCGATCGCTTGGCTCACCATTTATATCAAGTATTACGATAGAAGCCTCCTGGTTTTCAGTACGCTTTCGGTTTTGCTCGCTGTCCTCATTTCTCTCCCTCGATTCATCGATCAGCGCTTCTTTCCTAATAGTCCTGCGCTCTTTCTTAGTACCATACGTTGCGAAAATGTCGCCTTCCACGGAGCCCTCATTGCGCCGGCCGGTTGACTCAGTGGATGCAGCGTTGCTTCCTGTCTGCCTATCAATAGCGGTCTGAGAGCGCAATGATGCTTGCCGGTTGTCATCCGCGTACAAACTTCCTGACTGCAGTTTACTGCCATAAAGGGAATAATTATCTGCCTGGCCTTGGTTGCCAGGCTGCAGTTGATTTCCTGAACGAGAATAACTATTAGCCTGGCCTTGATTGTCAGGCTGCAGTTGATTTCCTGAACGAGAATAACTATTAGCCTGGCCTTGATTGTCAGGCTGCAGTTGATTTCCTGAACGAGAATAACTATTAGCCTGGCTTTGATTGTCAGGCTGCAGTTGATTTCCTGAACGAGAATAACTATTACTCTGGCCTTGATTGTCAGGCTGCAGTTGATTTCTTGAACGAGAATAACTGTTACTCTGGCCTTGATTGCCAGGCTGCAGTTGATTTCCAGTACCAGAACGAGAATTTCTATTAGCCTGGGAGAAACGCTGATCCAAACTTGGTGCAGCTTGAAAAACTTGTCCTTTTCTAGAGGCAGATTGATGCATAAAGTTAGCTTCTTCTGCAGAATTGTAGTTGTAGCTAGAAAAAGCTGCATTTCTGTCAGATTTTGTCACTTTTGTCTGCATGATGAAGTTTCTAAAATTTTAATAAAGAATACATTAGCAATAACTAGGGTGAAAATCAGGGATACTGTATATAGTATACAGTAGCTATACTAAAATGTGGATTAAAAAAGCTATTCTTATGATGGTAAAATAAATTATAATAATTTTTAATCACAAAATATTGCTAATATTAAAGACTTGTTAATAGATATGAGTAAAAACTATAAGAAGCTTCATCTGGTATTTTTGCGCAATAGGGATAATATCGCATCCTGATCCTGACTCTCTGAATTGCATTCTGAAATTCAACCTAGGATATGACATTGCATCCAGACTTTTTTTTCACAATAATTTAGCTAAATTTTAGGATTATAAGCCTCTAGCTACCACTTAACATTTAAATATTGAACTTTTAAGGTCATAGACAACTTTAAATACTTATTTATAATCTTTGAAAACAAATAAATTTTATCCAGTGAATTGAACATTGAACAAAAAGGCCTTTCAGTAATTTTTGCCTTGCTAAATAAAGTCAGGGGTACTAGCCTTGATATCTCTTAGATTACTTTTCTTTTTGATACCCTTGTGACCCCATTTTTTAACTATGGATATGAAGTTTGAGCCCCATTATTAACTATTGCAGGTTACTTGAACTTAACAAAATTCAATCAGTTCTTTTAACTTTTCTTCTAGATTCCAAGGTATTATAGCATCAAGGTCATTATTAATTAGCTTAAATTTTTCTATTGTATGAAAGAATTAAAGGAATCTATCAATTATTGGCTTAAATAGAAACATAACAGTCGATGCTTTTACCACATCTACCTTCAAAGCAAATACAAACCCTTAAGATTCCCAGGGAAAAGGTGTTTCCAACCAACTTGATATTTTAGATCTAAGCCTATTGTTGCAACTTACTTTCCTTGTTTTTACCTCATTTGTGACTTACTTTGCAGTTGTACTATCCATGAATGCTACTACATATGCATGCTGACTACTAAAATTGTAGATTGTATTCTTCTTTCATGCTACTACCATACGCACATGCCATGATACACAGAGCCCCCTACTATTGCAATTTGCATACCAATTTTTCTGTTTATATGCCACTGCATGCCAAATTTGAAAATGCATGCCAGAAAATTCTGGTATGCACTGCATGATCTGGATACTACGGTTTATATGACAGTGATAGGCCTAATATTTTTTCAAATTTTTCTAGAATAAATTAGCAATATTATTTTTGCCAGTAATATCAATTTTAGTTATACAAAAAAAATTTTCTAAAAAATAAAATAACAAAACAAAAAAATAATAAATAGTCAGACCTTAATAGAAAATTTTAATAGGGCCTAGAGCTCTTTTTTTCTTTTATTTTACCAATGCTAAGGCCAACCAAGGTTGCTATCCATAGTCAGGAAGGTGGCAGTTTGGTCAGAAAAATCTGGTGCACAGATGCAATTTTTTGCGCATAATGGCGCACAATGGTGCACATGGTGCATAAGCACAGCGCACACGAAGGGTCTTGGCACATATTGGTACACAACATTGTGCAAAATTGGTAATATAATTAGAAAAATTGGCAATGTAAGTAGGAAAAAGGTAGAAATGTGGCTAATTTTTGAATATTTTGAGGAGATGGAGAAGAAATGGTTCGCAGGACCCTTTTTGGTCCTTCGAACTTTTGCTCCAACTTCCAAGTAAGCGCATAACACGGCGCACATAGGGTTTTGTGTCGGCGCACGGCACACAATTTTGGGAGAGGAAAAAAATTTTCCGGCGCACACTGTGCCACCTTCCTGACTATGGGTTGCTATGAGGCTTATTTTTTCGAGCCTTTTCTATAATAAACTAGGCCTTTTAATTACATATATATTATTTAAAAAATTCCCAACGCATTAATTCCTCTAAATGAGCAGATGAGCAGACTCTTATTGACTAAAAACGAAAGAACAAAATTAAGCTTAAAGTCCTTCTTTTGTCAAGTTGTAATAATTCCAGTGGGCAACGGGCCAAAAAACTGAGCTTTTCACAGAAAACTACGATTTCGTATAGTTCTTCGAAGTGAGGACTTAGATATAAACAAAAAAGCTTTTTTATATAAATAATGGCGGAACGGAAGCTAACAAAGAAGGAAACTAAACGAAGGGATTATATTGCATCATATCTTAAACTTCACTGGACGACGGGTGATGATGGTAATTTAGTAACAATATGCCGATGGCGATGGCCTTAAGGACACCGGCCTCAAGGACACCGGCCTCAAGGACACCGGCCTCAAGGACACCGGCCTCAAGGACACCGGCCTCAAGGACACTTACGGTGTCCTTGGATGGTCTACGTACGGTTCATTCTTTCCGTAAACTCAGAGCTAGTGATGGGGAATTTATCGCAAATATGCACGCTGCTTTGGTATGAAAAATCTTCTAAAAGGTATAATGGCATCCAATTTTTTTTTATGTTCCTGAAATTAGCTATACCTTGGCCCATTAATGCAAATTGGCATTTGATACGTGCTTATAAGAACAAAAATAAAGGGATGAATGGGCATGGTAATTGATATTACTGCTTCTGGGACGAGCGAGCCGCCTTACATACGGCAGCTTATTCTATTTTTATTCTTTATGTCAATTTCCATTCTTTTAAATAATGTGAATCATGCAGTTGCAATTTTATTTTTTTTTTTTTAAATATTTTCTAATAATTTTTTTAGATATAATTTTAAAAAGAAATAATTTTTATAGATAGAATTATTCCGTAAGTCTTAAATTTTGGAGTGAAAATAATTGCAATTACATAACTCACGTGTCGAACTCTTCGACAGATTTTCATATAATATTGATGGAATGATTTAATTGTGATGTTCATTTCCACTTGGCACATCAAGTTTTATTCGATGATTATTAGATTTTTTAATTTAACTAATTTCCCAGAAAAGTAGAAAATGAGATTTACTAAATAAAACACCATTACTATACGGCTGCAAGTAATTTCGTAATTTTTAGGTAAAGAAAAGACAACCTAAGCAATAGTGTGTTTGGCCGCAATTCAGTTTAAGCATGTATTTGAATAATATGCGAGACTTATCTTTATGTAAGTCAGGGAGTTTCCATCACCTCTTATAGGTATTAAAATTTCATCAATTGCTTGGATCATAAAGCAATTTTGATGCTATCAGTCAGTTACTTAGAGTCTGTTGGTAACTAACAAGACGGCAAAGTCCACACATAGCTGGTCCGCGGGCCACTGTTGAAGAAACTGCTCGAGAAGCGAGGAAAGCTGCTGGAGAAAAAGATGCTACTTCCACATGATGGCAGGCTCCATACGTAGCTGGTGCGTGGGCCACTGTTGAAGAAACTGCTCGAGAAGCGAGGAAAGCTGCTGGAGAAAAAGGTGCTGCTTCTACAGGACGGCAGGCTCCACATGTAGCTGGTGCGCGGGGAACTAGGGAAGAAACTGCTAGAGAAGCGAGGAAAGCTGCTGGAGAAAAAGGTGCTGCTTCTACAGGACGGCAAGCTCCACACGTAGCTGGTGCGCGAGCCACTGGGGAAGAAACTGCTAGAAAAGCGAGGAAAGCTGCTGGAGAAATAGTTGCTGCTTCTACACGAAGGCAAGCTCCAAACGTAGCTAGTCCGCGGGCGACTAAAATAGGAACTTGGGTACCGGCTAGAAAAGTAGCTAGAGTAGATAGGATAATAATAACTTGATCCATATCCGCCTGATCCATATCCACCAGAGCCGAATCTACCAGAGCCGAATCCACCTGATCCGAATCCACCTGATCCGAATCCACCTGAGCCGAATCTACCAGAGCCGAATCCACCTGATCCGTAGCCTCCGAATCCACCAGAGCTAAATCGGCCAGAGCCGAATCCACCAGATCTGAATCCACCAGATCCGAATCCACCTGATCCGAATCCACCAGAGCCGAATCTACTAGAGCCGAATCCACCAGATCCGTAGCCTCCGAATCCACCAGAGCCGAATCCACCTGAGCCAAATCTGCCAGAGCCGAATCCACCAGAGCCGAATCCACCAGAGCCGAATCCACCTGAGCCAAATCTGCCTGAGCCGAATCCACCAGAGCCGAATCCACCAGAGCCGAATCTACTAGAGCCGAATCCACCAGAGCCGAATCCACCAGAGCCGAATCCACCAGAGCCGAATCCACCAGATCCGTAGCCTCCGAATCCACCAGAGCCGAATCCACCTGAGCCAAATCTGCCTGAGCCGAATCCACCAGAGCCGAATCCACCAGAGCCGAATCCACCAGAGCCGAATCCACCTGAGCCGAATCCACCAGAGCCGAATCCACCAGAGCCGAATCCACCAGATCCGTAGCCTCCGAATCCACCAGAGCCGAATCCACCAGAGCCGAATCCACCAGAGCCGAATCCACCAGAGCCGAATCCACCAGAGCCGAATCCACCAGAGCCGAATCCACCAGAGCCGAATCTACCAGAGCCGAATCCACCAGAGCCGAATCCACCAGAGCCGAATCCACCAGAGCCGAATCCACCAGAGCCGAATCCACCAGAGCCGAATCCACCAGAGCCGAATCCACCAGAGCCGAATCCACCTGAGCCGAATCCTCCTGAGCCGCCAGACCCGAATCGGCCAGACCCGTAGCCTGTGGACCCATAGTAGTCCCTAGCCTGTTTGAGGCCCTGGCAGCTGCCAAAGGCAATCAGAAAAAGCAGCCCCAGACACAGCTTGAAGTCCATGATGGCGACGTCAAGCAAAGTTGCAACGCAGAATTTCAGGCTGAAATCGAATTCTTTCCGAAATCAGCTCATATTTATAATAAATTAGTAATTTGCGCACCTGCCAGGTGTGCCAAGCTGTCTCCAAAAAGCCAATTAATCGCATATTTGGCCGCACAGAATCAAAACTCGGCTTTAACTTTGTTTGCACAATGGAGTGAAAAGCTGCATTTACTTTTGCACCAAATTTTTAAATTGTAAGTCAGTTTTTCTGTTCCTACGCCAAATGGATTCTGTTACTATGCAAAAAGTTTTTTTTCGTGTTGCTAATTGCTGATTGAACTGACAAAGCAAACCTTCCATTCTGGTAGACCAGCTGGTTCTTGCCTCCCGGAAGTGGAACCCGCCAGCTGTGTTTGCTTGCCAATTAGCTTTCGCAGCGTCAATCGGGAAAGCTGGCTGGGAACGGGAAATAAAGGGGCCACAGATTTCTGTCCGAAAATCAAGAGGAAGATAGCAACCGCGTGATCGGCTCCATGTTAAGAATAAAAATTAACAATTGCCTTTCACGCTATTCACGCCTTTATCTTATTCAGCTCTGAGTTATTTTATACGAGCAAAACATCTTAATTCTTTATTTAAGGTAAAAGGCGCAAAATTAGAACTTTCTATCTGAATTCGGTCTGACAACTAATTACAACAGACGTTTAATGATCTCTTGAATAATCCCTAGGAGTTGTAGCCTAGTGGCTAGGGCGCCTGCCTCATGATCGGAAGGTCGTGGGTTCGAGTCCCGGCCCTAGGAGACAATTTGTGCCCTTGAAAGGCACTTAATCCCGCATTGATTCAGTCCACCCAGCTGAGATCGGGTACCAGTTTGAGGTGGGTAAATTTAGGGTGGGTGTTGCGGCCCCTCCAGCCCGTCAGGCTGAAAGCTGTACACAGCCCTCGGATGCGCCGCGCAACTAGCTGCGGCTGTGCCGTGGGCTGTACATCTGATCGAAAGGTCTGGTGTCTAAATTTATTATTAATTTATTTATATAAAAGATCCCTGAAATGCATTTGGAGCATCTGGGGAGCCTTTCTGATTAACATTTATTGTTAGCTTAACTTAAAAAGGTTAACTTTGCTGTTACGATACTATTAGTAGACTGTTTAAGATTTAATTTTATCTCAAACTGTCGAAAATAATGATGCTGGGCAATGATGAAGACGCACAGGACGCCCAGGAGGTTCCCGGACACCAAAAGGAAGCTGAGATTCATTGCCGAATTGCCGACCGTCATCAGATGGCAAAACCTGGAGCTTGCCGGCGAAGTCACTAAGGTAAAAAAACAGAAGTCGCAAAAGCGAAAATCAAAAAGCAGCTAGAGATCAAATTGGTGGATTAGTCTGAGAAAGCAGCTAGAATGTCAAAGTTGCCACATTCTGCAAAGAAGCAGAAGAAGCAGTAAAAGGGAGGAATGATAATGCAAGTAATTGCCGAATTAAGAAGTCAAATTAAAGGAATAAAAAAGAGATTAGTCGCATTGAAACTGCCGCGCGGTCAGAAGATCCTGATTGATTGATTTTACTGCTGGTTAGCGCCAGTGAGGGAACTCGATGCGCGCTACTGCAAGTAGCCATGCAGCATGGCAAGATTTTTTCGGCTCTTTGATTCACTCTGGGAAAAACCATCAGGAGTACAATTCTTGGTTGCTAAAGACTCGCAGAGACTCGAAAAACGAAAGTTATTAAATGATTGCATCAATGCAGAAATATCCTGTCGAAAGATCAGTGGGACGTTGGCAAGACTCGTTTAAACCGCAGGCCTTAGCGGAGTGCCCTACCTGCAGTACTACTCATAGTAGACAGGCACTTCTTTTTCGCCTGTTCGGTCGTGTGTTTTTTATACCGTCTCAATTATCTAAGGTAGAGGACGCGAGGGTGAAACTCTCGACCCAAAAGCAACAATGAGCGTAAACTCGATGCATTCATTGCAATTGATTTGCCAAAGTGTCACGACCGTCGACCTCTTTCGGTGCGATAATTGATGGACTGCAGATCCTTCTAAAGAGTAGAGAAATCTCTCAAGCTGCAACACGCCAGCACTCGAGTGCTGCCTGAGGCACTCGCTGCTTTCCGTCTCAAGTTAGCCGTTGAAACCCAAAGACATGTTGTCCCCAAAATCCCATGCAACGTAAGACTTTGTCCACTATGTCAAGGTTGCACGGAAAACAAAGTAAAATTTCAGTTTGATTGTCCCTGCAACAGTTTAAATGCGTTGGGGGACGATTTTCAGGGGAAAATTTGCCTCAGCGTACCGAATTTTAGTCTTCAGGCCACCGTTGACAAAGTCTACTGCATAATGAGAAATGAGACATCGTGCAAATTGTAAGATTTTTAATCCTTTAAAAAATTGCTCCATTTTTTGTTTTATTGTAATTCCCTGTCTCCCTTTCCTCCGTAAAGAAGCCATTAGATTATGTAATGTAATATTTTTAAGAATATTTTTAATAAAAAAACAATTTCGTCGCAAAAAACTATTAAAATCAGCAGCCCAAACCTATTGAGGTCACAAAACTTGTAAGTTCTGTGATTGAGGCGCCGATTTTATCAATATTCGTTGCTGGTATCAAGCAATTATCAATCAAATGCTTGCTTATGATCATGCAAGGCAGTTTTGTTAAAAGAAGAACCGCCAAACATAATGGGCTGCAAGCAATTCGAGTCAACAGTCAACTGCACGCAAACTTCAGTGAAGAAAATGACAATCCAAACAATGTGTTTGGCCGCAAGTCAGTTTAAGCATGTATTTGAATATAGCGCAACATTGACATCTATGACATTCGGGGACACTTTCCATCACCTCGGTTTGTTTTAGAAATTCATTGATTCCTTCCAAATTTATCCCTAGCCTCCGAATCTGCCAGAGCCGAATCCGCCAGAGCCGAATCCGCCAGAGCCGAATCCACCAGATCCGAATCCACCAGATCCGTAGCCTCCGAATCCAGCAGAGCCGAATCCACCTGAGCCGAATCCACCTGAGCCGAATCCACCAGAGCCGAATCCACCAGAGCCGAATCCACCAGAGCCGAATCCACCAGAGCCGAATCCACCAGAGCCGAATCCACCAGAGCCGAATCCACCAGAGCCGAATCCACCAGATCCGAATCCACCAGATCCGTAGCCTCCGAATCCAGCAGAGCCGAATCCACCTGAGCCGAATCCACCTGAGCCGAATCCACCAGAGCCGAATCCACCTGAGCCGAATCCACCAGATCCGTAGCCTCCGAATCCACCAGATCCGAATCCACCAGAGCCGAATCCACCAGATCCGTAGCCTCCGAATCCACCAGAGCCGAATCCACCAGATCCGTAGCCTCCGAATCCACCAGAGCCGAATCCACCAGATCCGAATCCACCAGATCCGAATCCACCAGATCCGTAGCCTCCGAATCCACCAGAGCCGAATCCACCTGAGCCGAATCCACCTGAGCCGAATCCACCTGAGCCGAATCCACCTGAGCCGAATCCACCTGAGCCGAATCCACCTGAGCCGAATCCACCTGAGCCGAATCCACCAGAGCCGAATCGGCCAGAGCCGAATCCACCAGATCCGAATCCACCAGATCCGTAGCCTCTGAATCCACCAGAGCCGAATCCACCTGAGCCGAATCCACCTGAGCCGAATCCACCAGAGCCGAATCGGCCAGAGCCGAATCCACCAGATCCGAATCCACCAGATCCGTAGCCTCCGAATCCAGCAGAGCCGAATCCACCTGAGCCGAATCCACCAGAGCCGAATCCACCAGATCCGTAGCCTCCGAATCCACCAGATCCGAATCCACCAGAGCCGAATCCACCAGAGCCGAATCTACCAGAGCCGAATCCACCAGAGCCGAATCTACCAGAGCCGAATCCACCAGAGCCGAATCCACCAGAGCCGAATCCACCAGAGCCGAATCTACCAGAGCCGAATCCACCAGAGCCGAATCCACCAGATCCGTAGCCTCCGAATCCACCAGAGCCGAATCCACCAGAGCCGAATCCACCAGAGCCGAATCCACCAGAGCCGAATCCACCAGAGCCGAATCCACCAGAGCCGAATCCACCAGATCCGAATCCACCAGAGCCGAATCCACCAGATCCGTAGCCTCCGAATCCACCAGAGCCGAATCCACCAGAGCCGAATCCACCTGAGCCGAATCTACCAGAGCCGAATCCACCAGAGCCGAATCCACCAGAGCCGAATCCACCTGAGCCGAATCTACCAGAGCCGAATCTACCTGAGCCGAATCCACCAGAGCCGCCAGACCCGAATCGGCCAGACCCGTAGCCCGTGGACCCATAGTAGTCCCTAGCCTGTTTGAGGCCCTGGCAGCTGCCAAAGGCAATCAGAAAAAGCAGCCCCAGACACAGCTTGAAGTCCATGATGGCGACGTCAAGCAAAGTTGCAACGCAGAATTTCAGGCTGAAATCGAATTCTTTCCGAAATCAGCTCAGATTTATAATAAACTAGTAATTTGCGCACCTGCCAGGTGTGCCAAGCTCTCTAAAAACCAATTAATCGCATATTTGGCCGCACAGAATTAAAACTCGGCTTTAAATTTGTTTGCATTGAAAAGCTAAATTAACTTTCTTACCTAGTGTTTCTGTTTAAAGAAGCTGTGAAAATGTCTCCCGTTATTTCCTTTAGATTGCTGATTGCGGATTCAACTGCAAGGCATGAAGCCCCGGCGTCTTCAACTCCCGGAAGTGGAACCGGCCAGCTGTGTTTGCTTGCCAATTAGCTTCCGCTAAGGCAAATGGTGAATTTGGCTTGGCTTGGCTTATCTGCACGGCACTCCAATAACAAAGTGAGGAATCGGGAGTCGCTCATCTCGCTAATCATTGACCGACCGGCATCAGCAGCGCGCAGGACCGATCAGAGAGGTCTGCCTGTCCTTCCTGCAGCGCTGCCTTAGTTAGGGAAGAAGGCAGCTCGTTTAGTTGCCCGGCAGGACATGTCGAGACGCGTCACATCCTCCGGTCCGCGAACTTCATCGAAAGAAGGATGCGCAATTTGGAGGTCACTTTGAAGAAAGCAGCGCCTCGTGACGCAACCATGACCCGTGAGGGTCAAGCTAAGGGCCCGGATATCTTCTGGGACCGATTTCAGCGGTTAATAATCGGGAGCATGAGGCCAAGTAGAGATCCTTTGTCTTAAGTGATCGTCATTTTAAGGCTTAAAGTCAAGAAAAGCCAAAAAAGCGATGCCTGGGACAAAGTATCGGATGGAAGTGTCGCGTGATACTTTAATTTTGGTTTCGGACCGTAAGGACGGACCATCCGTGGCAATCCTTCAAGTCTCTGAGACAAAAATCACAGTGCGTTAATAATTTTTAACGCCAATATCTACATCAAATGTCTGCTCGCATCCACATTTTTCTTTTTTTAGTAGGCATGTCAACGCTAGTCACAAGGAACAAGCGAACAGAATGAGGACTTCGTTTTCCTGTACCTTGACAAAGTGGACATGACTAAGTCTTTCGCTGTGTAGGGAGTTTTTGGGAAAACATATCTTCGGGTTCATACGGCTAACATGTGACGAAAAGCATCAAGTGTCTGCTTGTTATGTTGGATCAAGCTGCTACTCAGGCAGCACTCGAGTGCTCACGTGACTTTGAAAGTGCAATAAAAGTGCTGCAGCTCGGCATATTTGTTCTACTCTTGCATTCAAGTACTTGTGGAATTCCTGTGTAGATGCTTGATTATGGATCCAATAGTTCAGGAGCAGAACCATTATGGGCTAAGATAGTTTTTCTTGGAAAGATTCGATCATTTATTTTCTTACTTAGCCCAAGGTTTTAGTACAAAGGATCTTTCAATTAACTTCCCCATCAGAGTCTGAGCCTCTGGCTAGGCTGTTCCCATTTTTACTGCATTTTCTTGAAGAAAAAACACAGTAGGTGTAATTTTCCCAGTTCTGATCTTTTACCAGGAGAATAGATTTACAGCATTTAAAGTTAATTCTTTCAAACAGGATAAAAAACTCCATGATATGAAGCAGCCCCATACATCCGCAGAGAAATGAGTTTCAACATTTTTGGAAAATAAACTGGAGGAAAATTGGAGAGATTAGAGACTGAAAGTGAGTGAGTGCGGAAGCCCAAGGCAGTGGGCAAAGGTGCGGAGAAAAATCCGCTTGCTTGGCTGCTGGAAGCACTGCATCAGCTTGGTCAATTAGGTTCAGTTCGTCAACTTTCCGCACATTCGGTTTGAACGTTTCGGCGCTGGGGGGGGTTCGCAGTGTTTCGCCAAGGGTGAAGCCGGGACGCGGGGGCAATTGGGGCAAGTACATCCGGGATGCGTGTTGGCGCAGCCGTAGATTTCCTGCCGTCCCTATCCGTCGTAAACTTGGGAAGAAACCCCAGAAGAGATTAAAATTCCCAAAAGCGCTGCCTCGCCGCACTGCATAGCAAAACTTTCCGAAAAGCTGCAAGTTTCACCTTCACTCCACAAATTTGCAGAAATTTAGTTCACAACACCCGAAATTGGACCTGAGAGATGATGAGGTCGGCGGTCAGCACTGTTGTCAGCAAAAGCTCCGTGACCGTCTGCAGCACCAGGTGAGAGGAATATTGAATGAATTTCCTGCACAGCAACTGATTTTGCCAGATTGTGAACGCTTCCAAGCTTAGCGACTCAGCAGAGCCGATTCTCGATTGCAGCAGCAGCAGCTACCGCACCGAGACGGCAGCTGTGGAGACTCGCAGCAGCAGCCGCACTGTGGAGTCCAGCTACAGCTGCTTGGCCAGCCGGCAGCTCAGCGGCCTCACGCGGTCAGCCATCGAGGCAGGCCAGAATGCGGAGGACAGAACTTCCGTGACGCCGCAAACTGCAGTGACCAACGAGGCGGACAGCGCCTGGCTGAGCTTCGTAGACAGTCTGGAAAGGCGCCATAGTGAGAAGAGCAGCCGGCTGGGTGGCGGACAGGAATGGCCTGCGCTGAATGGCGCTCGGCAGGCTTTGGTGAGAATCTATCTATCTATCTATTCATCCATATCTATCTATTTATCTATCTATTTATCTATCTATTTATCTATCTATCTATTTATCTATCTATCTATCTATCTATCTATCTATCTATCTATCTATCTATCTATCTATCTATCTATCTATCTATCTATCTATCTATCTATCTATCTATCTATCTATCTATCTATCTATCTATCTATCTATCTATCTATCTATCTATCTATCTATCTATCTATCTATCTATCTATCTATCTATCTATCTATCTATCTATCTATCTATCTATCTATCTATCTATCTATCTATCTATCTATCTATCTATCTATCTATCTATCTATCTATCTATCTATCTATCTATCTATCTATCTATCTATCTATCTATCTATCTATCTATCTATCTATCTATCTATCTATCTATCTATCTATCTATCTATCTATCTATCTATCTATCTATCTATCTATCTATCTATCTATCTATCTATCTATCTATCTATCTATCTATCTATCTATCTATCTATCTATCTATCTATCTATCTATCTATCTATCTATCTATCTATCTATCTATCTATCTATCTATCTATCTATCTATCTATCTATCTATCTATCTATCTATCTATCTATCTATCTATCTATCTATCTATCTATCTATCTATCTATCTATCTATCTATATAATTATCAATCGATTTCTCTTTTTAGCCTTAAAACACTAAAGTTTATCGTTCTATAATTAAAAGGCAATAAATTATATTCAGGGACACTTTGAAGACAAGATTTATTTAAAATAATTTGTTGGCTGTAACTTTCTAGGTACATCAGTGCAAAATAGTTTAATATGAGTTACAACCTCCTGTAGACAGCTTAGACGGCAGCTCCACGATAAATTAAAGCAAATGGATACTAAAATCTAGCTGTAATGTAAGGGGGAAGGCAATAAAAGCAATAACAGCAAATAATTTGTATTAGCTAGAAAAAAACACTAAAAGCTGAAGCGTCAAGCTACTTGACTAAATTGTAAAGTTAGATTTTTTCACTGCTTCAGACAGCGCTATTCGCTACTAATTTTATCGAATGAAACGTAAAGATCACACAGTTTTCAGGCAAAAGACCTGAAAGCAGTGTAAAAGCAAATCAATACAACCTGTTCATGAACTGCACATAAAATTAATAATGCAGCCTTAACTTGCCCGTGGAAAGCGCTGCGACATGCATATCGATAATCAGTATGTGAACTATCGTGACTAGAACGCTTTTTTATGTTTAAATAATCTGTAATATATGACTTTTTTCTAAAAAGTTATGAGTTTATTCCAGCTCGGGTACACTCCAGCTCGAGGATATTCCAGCTCGGGGACACTCCAGCTCGGGATATTCCATCTCGGGGACTCTTCAGCTCGGGGACACTCCAGCTCGGGCACACTCCAGCTCGGGGATATTCCAGCTCGGAGATACTCCAACTCGGGGATTCTCCAGCTCGGACATACTCCAGCTCGGGGATATTCCAGCTCGGGCACACTCCAGCTCGGAGATACTCCAACTCGGGGATACTCCAGCTCTTGGATACTCCAGCTCGGACACACTCCAGCTCGGGCACACTCCAGCTCGGGCACACTCCAGCTCGGGCACACTCCAGCTCGGGGACACCCCAGCGCTGGGACATTCAAGTGTGGGGCACAGTACCAGCTATACAAATAAGTCACAACTAGAGTTCATCCGAAACAGTTGAATAACCTTCAATCAAATGGGGAACTGGCGGTGCAGTCAGAGGCCAAGTAGCTGCGGCACATCAGCCAAGGAGCCCACGATGTGCGTAGCTCCAGCCTCAAGCAGCAGCTCAGCCGTGCCGACTCCGCTGAGGACGCCCACGCAGGCGGCGAGGCCGGCGTTGCGGCCAAGTCGCATGTCGGTGGCCGTGTCGCCCACCATGACGGTGCGGGACGGCGCGGCTCCCAGCCTGGCACAGACGGACAGCGCGGCGCTGGCGTGCGGCTTCGGCTGGACGTCCGGATCGTCGCCACAGGCCGACGCGCCAACGAGTGCCTTCAGGCCGCCGCGGGCGAGCGCCGCTTCCGTCTCGGCGCGGTCATCCGAAGTGCACATGCCGATGCGGAGTCCCGCCGCGGTCAGCCGCTCGAACGTCTCGCTTGTGCCGTCGATAAAGCGCAGGCGTCCGCGGTCCAGCTCGCAGCCGAAGGTGACCCGGCGGACGGCGGCCTCGGCCAGCTCGGCATCGACTCCCTTCTCCACGGCCAGCCGCACAAGCGCGTCGGCGATGTCTTTCTTGGTGCCCTCGGCCAGGAGGCCCGGCCCGGTGCGTCGCGTCTCCGGGTCCACGCCCAGGCGCTGCAGGATCGGCAGCAGCAGCTCCGGGCGCCCCAGCAGCCGGGCGATCTCGGTGGCCACCTCCTCAGCCCAGGGCGACCACATGGTGTGGAAGCACACCACCGTGCCATCCTTGTCGAATAGCACGCAGCTGATGCCGCTCAGCGGCATGCTGCTCTGACTCTAGGGAAGCCTGAGACATTTTTCGGGGGGAATTTTTTCAGCCGCAGATTCCGACAGGCCGAGCTGGAGGCGCTTGAGCCCAGCAGTGTGTTAAGTTTCCTGCTGCTGAGGTTGCATCTTCTGGCCAGAAAGATTTCTTTGGTCACGTGACCCAAGGTGGAGAGTAGAAATCTCTAGCCCGTTGCGACACTGGACTTTCTCTCTTTCCCTTCTCAAAGTACGCGCGCTGGCGCACTTGGGTGAGGCCGGCGCAGGCAGATGCATTGGAGAAGGAAATCAAGGGATGCAGCATTTGCCGCGTGGGAGGCGCTGGATCGAACCGGCCCCGGGGGTAGGCGGCTGAGTACAGCTTGAGGGCCAGTGGCTGCCTGCTTGAGCCGCCTGCCCGTTAAGATTTGCAGGGAAAGTAAAGGATTTGAGCTGCGAGACGGCTCTCAAAGCAAGGGCCTGGTGTACTTTAGTAGCGGAAATTAATTAGAACTTCAGGCGAATTCCGTTGCATGCGAATTACTGCGCTACTTAGCCTCCAAAGCCTGAAAAATTTCGTTCGTGATATGAAATTAAACAGAAGTCTGCCTAGAGAGAGAAGTAGGCCATATATTTGCAGAATAAGCCGTGTTTGCGCAGCTGCAATTGACAGAACATGTCTAATGTGAATGAGATGCTCAAACTGTGACGAGTCCACCCCTGCATTCAGCTGCTCTAGCAACTTTGCCCCGCCTTCGCTGATGACGGCCGGCGCCATCTGAGGCCGCCTCCGCCGCCGGCGCCGTCCGATTGAAAGCCGGCCGCGATGGCTTCGATGGAGCGGCCCTTGGTCTCCGGCATGCAGCAGAAGAGGAACAGCAGGAAGGCGGCCGTCAGCACGGAGAAGGGCAGGAACAGCAGGCGGCCCAGGTGCTGCTCCAGCACCGGGAAGGCCAGGCCGACCGCGAAGTTGGCCAGCCAGTTCACCAGCACGCCGACAGCGTTGGCCGCTGACCGGGCCTCCTGCTGGAACATCTCCGACATCATCAGCCAGGGGATGGAGCCGGGGCCCAGGGCGAAGAACAGCACGATGAGCAGGGCGAAGCCGATGCTGGCGTAGGTGAGTGGCGCCACAGCGTTGCGGCTGTGCAGGCTGAAGCAGACGGTGAACCCGACGGAGCAGACGAGGACGCCCAGCAGGCCAGTCAGGTGGAGGCAGCGCCGGCCCGCCCGGTCCATCAGCGGCACCGTCACGCCTGTCATCGCCACCATCACGCCGCCGACGGCCACCGTGGCAAACTTGGAGGCGTGCGTGCTGGCGCCGGCAGCGGCGAACAGCTGGCTGGAGTAGTAGAAGATCACGTTGATGCCGGACAGCTGCTGGGACAGGTGCAGCACCAGGCCGACGAGCAGCGGTCGCCGTAGCTCCGGCTGGGAGCAAAGCTTGCCTGCCGATGTTGAAGACGAGGAGGATGAGCTTGCCGACCGCTCGGCGTCGATCTCGGCGAGCTCCGCGTCGACGAGGTCGTGACCCCGCAGGGTGGCCAGAGCGGACCGAGCAGCCGCCTCGGAGCGCCTCGTGAGCAGGAGGTGGCGCGGACTCTCCGGGCAGAACGGCAGCAGCGCCAGCTGCATCAGGCAGGGCGCGGCAGACAGGGCGAACAGAACGGGCCAGAGCCCCGGCCGGCCCAGCAGGGAGTCGGTGCTGGCCACCTGGGACAGCAGCAGGCCCGACACCACGCCGAGCTGGTTCAGCACGCCGAAGCCGCCGCGAAGTCGCCTGGGCGCCGTCTCGCTGATGTAGAGCGGCACCACGCCGGTGTAGACGGCGCTGCAGAAGCCGGTCGCCAGGCGGCCCAGCACCAGAAGCTCCGGGCTGGAGGCAACGCTCGACAGGCTGCAGGCGAGGGCGGCGGCGATGCCGAAGCCGCTGTTGCAGAGCAGCGCCCGGGACCGGCCGAGCCTGCGCGTGGGCGTCAGAGGGTTGCGAATGCTGGGGCAATTATCGCTGCATATACTACTGACTAGTAGGCCGGTCGGGACTTCCAAACAAAAGAAAACTGGTCCGGTAATAAGCGCTAAAATTCTAGCTCTTATCAGTCAGCCAGCTGCGCACGCGGTCCGCACGTGGAGCCAAGATACGAGCTGACTGGGCGGAATTCGGAATTATGCAGAAGTCTGCTTTTCTCACGATGCCAGTGCACTAATTAAGCACAAAAACACTTGAGTGTCTATTATAGAGAGTATAGAACCACTGCCCAACATCAACAACAGAAACTGAAACGACTGAAACTATTGCGTTGCCCCAAATATTATTCTTCTGATATTGTTTCTCGAGCACGCGTTTCTCTCCCTTCAGAAACTGAAACGACTGAAACTATTGCGTTGCCCCAAATATTATTCTTCTGATATTGTTTCTCGAGCACGCGTTTCTCTCCCTTCTCGTTCTTCTAACCCAAGCGTGCAATAAGCACAAACATAGGAAAGAGAGTAGCTTGCGACTTGTATTCCGAATCGCTTCTTCTGCTTGCGAGTCTGTTAAGACTGCTTCGATCGCTTCTTCCTGGATTTTCGCTATTTTTTAACCTGGTTTGCCACCCACCGCAGCTAGCAAGTACACAGAAGCCGAGGGCTGTGCGGACTGCCCCAACCCTCAAATTTCCCTGCTCACACTGGTACCCAATCTGAACAATCCGGGATAAGGGCCTTGCTCGATTACAGAAGCTGTATCTGAGGGTAGGGACTCGAACTCAGGACGTTCCTGTCTTGATTCGGCAGCAGCACTCAAAGCTCAGCCCGGTCAATCCGGGTCTCACCTGTCAGCCAGACAGCCGCCTGTCAGGGCGCCAGCCATGCCGCCGATGGCAAAGATGGACACCACCAGGGACCACAGCAGCTCCAGCTGATAGTCGCTCAGCTGCTTGTCATATCGATCAGCCACCGACTCGTTGAGGAAGCCGACGATGCCGTCCTTGGGATTGTTGATGACGCCGGTGTTCCAACCGAAGTGCACGGCCCCCCAGAACGCGGCCAGCACGGAGAGCGCCAGGCGGCACGTAACTCGGTCGCGGCTCTCCTCAGCCACCCCTGCTGGGGCAGCGGCCGCCCTCAGGGAGGTCGGCAGCAGCTTCTGCTCAGAGAGTTCGCTCTCCATCGCAACCTGGCTTGCTCTCGATGGTATCTTCACTTGTGCTCAGCCCTGCGGCACAGCTCACTCTCTCTGTTAGCTTTCTCATTTTTCTGCCTTTTCGTCGGTAAGCTTTATCATGCTTAGCTGCTGAGGAGTGCGCGGGCAGCCACCCCAGTCTGTCAGGCCCGGCCAGCCACTCTCGTGCTCTGAGCGCGGGCGGGCAGGCAGGCCGCCCTGCCCCGGCCTTCCCTGTCACTGCAAACTCAGCTCTGTTTTGTTCGCTGAGTTTCGGCAAGACGCGGCATTGCTTCCGGCTCAACTGCCGGCAGACAGCGTTCTCCTGAAGCGCAGATAGATCACTGTCCAATATCGCTTTCCTTTTGCGCCCTGAAGCCTTCCTTTTATTAGGCTCCGAGTTTCGAGAGATGATCAGATCTCAAATCCGGTTCAAACCGGTTTGGCCACAGCGCTCTCAGTTGGAGATCGATTTTTGCCTCGGCCGGGGCGAGAAGCGACCCCATACTTGTCCTCAGGCAGTGCTGGACACGTGGGGTGGCTGAGCCCTGTGATGCGGGAGAGTGCACGAAAGCATCAAGCCATGAAGCGATGGGGGCATGTCGGCGTGACAATATGGAGATAGCAGAGAGAATGTCTACTTAGTTTGCCTTTCTTTCGCGAAGACTCACAAGCAAACTGACTATTAACGAGAAGTAAATTAAGAATTAGACAGCTTAGCTATGGAAGTAGGAAAGCAGCGTTTTTAGGCCTTCCCCTGAGCAATATTTGGTCAAGGACCACTAGCGGTCCTTGTATTTTTCGCACAGACACCAGCAAGCCAGCCCGCTCTTCCCCGCAGTTGGAGGCCAGCGCCACGGACTGCCAGCTGGCCCGGAACCTGCACCGGCTGGCTAGCGGACTCGCTCAGCTCCGCGAGGCTGCCGCCAGTCTCTCCAACCAGCGGCGCCAGCATCGACGGCATCGTCAACAGCGGCTGCACAGCGACTCAGACGAAGCTGAGGACGGCAGCAGCCTGGAAGATGAGGACGAAGGTGATTACAGCGATGAGGATGAAGACGGCGTCGAGGCGGAGACCAGTAAAGGAAGCTCGCCAAGAGAGGCAGCCCGCATTGCCGGCTGCTCAAGCAGCTCAGCCGATAGTTGAGATTGCGACGGACCATTTCTGGCTGTGTTTGGCCAGCTTGCAAAATATTTTTCATTTTATTGGAGCACCTTGAACGCCTAAAATGGTGCTCGAAGTTTTAGGCAAATGAATAAATAAGAATAACTCGTGACTGCAAAAATCGTAAAATAGTTTCCAGCTATGATTTCTTTTGAGTTTGTGCGTGGCGTTCCAGCCTTTCTTTGATTGAGGTTAGGCCTTCAAATTATGGGCTTTCCGGTCGGGATTATTCTGCAAACTGTGTCTTAATTTCAAAGTGCAGCGATAAAGTCGTTTTTGGCTTCATTTTGAGTTACATTAAGGCATTATTGCTAGTTTTCATTTGATCGCACCTTTTGAATTATGCATTCAGGTGATTAAAAAATTAACTAGGTATCAAATTACATGGTGCTTTTTGGAAAAGTTGGATCAGCCCTTGATTCTCTTCTCTGTTGTTTTTAGGTCAAGAGCTTAGAATCGTCGAAAAAACTATTAGAAGCCTTCCAAATGAATAAATTATAAGTATTTAGATGAATACAATTATATTCCGGACAAAAAAGTCCTAATAGCGTCCAGGTATCAAAAACTCACGAGGCGACAAACTTTCCAAATATGCAGACTGCTCCAGCAGCTATAGGTAAAGGTATATCACAAAAATCGAATACATTTACACCAACGTTCAGAATAATTACGGTTGCACTAACGCGGTTCCTAAAAAAACATACAAGGAAAAAGAAGTTACATTTATTTCCTAACCTTAATTTACACTCAGACGAATAATCACAAAAAGCAGTTCATGCAGCTTGGCCTCAAGAAAATCTTAAGTACAAAGACTGAGACTAAACAAGGGCCTTGCTTGCCCTCTGCGGCTGGACTGCCCCTCTTCTCCTGGATATCCTAAGGGTCAGAGGCCGATATGCATTGAGACGTTTTCCCGGCATATATCCGGATAACTTCGTAAGCCCAAGGCAAACTGCCTCAAACTGCTTCTACTACTAAGCTTACTTAAATCCAAGGACCTCTTGAAGCTACTCTAAAGTTGTCCTTGGTTATATCGCTTTTCATCGCTAATTAGTAAGAGCGTATAGTAGCCTAGCACCCCGAAAATCGGTTTTTGAATTGCAAAGGGCGCAAAATTTAGTCTAATTCGCACAATCTAACGCGTTTCATGTGTCGCGTTGCTTTTTATGGCAAGTGTAGGGTAATTATTCTAGGGACCACGAGTAGAAAATATCCTAATTGGTCCTTGGGTAATTTATTATGGTAAAACGAATAAAAGCATATTGTCTCTTTTAAACAACTTAGGTTCTACTCTGAATAAAATTTGTAGTTTCATACATGTTAGTGTTCTCGCAAACGAAAAATCTTACACTTTTTGTTTAAACTATTATGCGTCAAGCCCAGATTTTGAATTTGAAAATTAAACTAAATTTATGAATATCAAATTAGTCTAATGTAGGCATTATTGTTTGTTGAAATAATCATTAAAAATTTTTTGGTTTTGTCTCGTCACAAAAGCAAAAATTCATATTAGTTTCATTATTTAAGATAAATAGGTTTAGGTTTAGGACCGAGAAATTTATGATTTCTGTAGTGGGGAAAGGATACTTGGTAAAAATTTACCATAAAATAAGCTATTTAAAATTTATGCATTTTTCGTACTTTATTTTTATATGATAATAAATTATTTGTATGATTTTAAAATTTTATGCATAATACTGACATCTTTTCAGCTTTTATTCAAGTTAGTTTGAATTAATAATTAAACATTGGTCAAACTACTTTATGCAGAATGAACATTTTAATTTATTTTTATTAGTATTTAATTTATCCTTCTTTTTAGCTGATAATACTTGTGCTTAGTTCATTGCATCTATTCTAATAATAATCCATATTATATTAATGTCATTTCAGCATTGTATTCTAAGTTCTAGTCTTTTTGAATGAGTAATAAAAAGTTTCAAGAGTTCATCAAACAGTTGGATGGCCTATGGAAGGTAAATTCTTTTTATTAATATTTTTTGCTTGTATCTGCTTTGTTTAATAATGTTAAATATAAATTTTATCTTGTATTCATGCATACTTTAGATCACCAAAGTGAAATTAAAGCAAGAGTTTAAAAATTCTGAAGCAAAGAGTGGGCTGCACCAGCTTGAGTAAGTATTTTGCATGAGTTCAATGTATATAAAGCATAGCATTGAATTGATTCCTTATTAGTACTCTGTCAGATTGGTATTGCTTCTTCTCCTGTCCCTTTCCTGCTCCTACCATGAAGCCTGGAAGCTTTTGTCAAGCATGCTTCATAATATCCCTCTGACTGTCCCCACCTGGCTACTCTGCCAGGCACTTAGATGATCTGGAGTTGCGTGTGAGCTTCCGCGAGACCGCCTCTGGCTGGGCAGTGCAGTGGTTCGCGCCCGACTCCGGCGATGACGAGGGCATCTGCGGCGCCGACTCCGAGCTGGCGCGGCTGTTCGAGCTGACGCAGCTGGATGTGGAGGAGGCCGGGCCCGAGCTCGTGCGCAGCCGCCAAAAATTCACCGCCGTCTTCGCCAGCACCGACCGGGAGGTGGCCGCGCCGGCCAAATTCATCTGCGAGAAGAAGGCCGGCCGCCAGGTGCTGAAAAAGCTGCACTTCCAGTTCGGCTCGCTGCACATTAGCAAGGTAGAGATCGCCTGTCTCTCTGCAGGGGATCCCCGCCAAGCCCTCCCCTGCGGGTGTCACAGACAGCTGACATCCCCGCCATACTCTCCCCTGCGGGTGTCACTTACAGCTGACATCCCCGCCAAGCCCTCCCCTGCGGGTGTCATAGACAGCTGACATCCCCGTCAAGCCCTCCCCTGCGGGTATCACTGACAGCTGACATCCCCGCCATGCCCTCCCCTGCGGGTGTCACTGACAGCTGACATCCCCGCCAAGCCCTCGCCTGCGGGTGTCACTGACAGCTGACATCCCCGCCAAGACCTCCCCTGCGGGTGTCACTGACAGCTGACATCCCCGCCAAGCCCTCGCCTGCGGGTGTCACTGACAGCTGACATCCCCGCCAAGACCTCCCCTGCGGGTGTCACTGACAGCTGACATCCCCGCCAAGCCCTCCCCTACGGGTGTCACTGACAGCTGACATCCCCGCCAAGCCCGCCCCTGCGGGGGTGTCACTGACAGCTGACATCCCCGCCATGCCCTCCCCTGCGGGTGTCACTGACAGCTGACATCCCCGCCATGCCCTCCCCTGCGGGTGTCACTGACAGCTGACATCCCCGCCAAGCCCTCCCCTGCGGGTGTCACTGACAGCTGACATCCCCGCCAAGCCCGCCCCTGCAGGGGTGTCACTGACAGCTGACATCCCCGCCATGCCCTCCCCTGCGGCTGTCACTGACAGCTGACATCCCCGCCATGCCCTCCCCTGCGGGTGTCACTGACAGCTGACATCCCCGCCAAGCCCTCCCCTACGGGTGTCACTGACAGCTGACATCCCCGCCAAGCCCTCGCCTGCGGGTGTCACTGACAGCTGACATCCCCGCCAAGCCCTCCCTTGCGGGTGTCACTGATAGTTAACTCCCCTGCCATGCCCTTTCTAGAATCTCTGCTGTCCCCTTCTGCCGATCCTAGCGCTTTGTCACTTCTGTCGCTCCCCTCGCCCTCAGCTGAGCTGCTGCCTCCCAGCCTACAGCGACTGCGCGGTGTCTCTTCTGCCTCTGTTGGAGGAGAAATTCTGCTGCGAACTCAGCCTGCGCGGCTCGGATGGCAGCGAGTTCGGTTGCCATAGCGACGTGATCCGCCTTGTTGCCGGAGAGGCCGCCCTGGCCTGGCTGCAGCAGCCGCTAGGTCGGGACTCGCAGCTGCTGCGTGTCTTCCTGCACTTCTGCTACGCCTCCGCCCTGCCGCAGGGCCTCGGCGCCGAGGAGGCTCGCGAGCTGATGGAGCTGGCCCAGCCTCTGGCCTGTCCGCCTTTCCGGGCGGCCCTGAAGCGGCACCTGCGCCGGGCCGGGAGCAGCGCCCGCGTGGCCAAGGAGCTGCAGGCTACGGAGGCTGCACTCGCCAGGCACATCGAGGTGAGGAGCCGCTGCCGCTGCTTCTGGCCTGCATTGGCTACCAAACACTCGTTGAATCAACCCGCCCCAGGAGCTGAGGGACCCCTGTTTGCTGGCGGCGGAGCCGGGCCGGCTGGCCGGCCAGCTGGAGGCTTTCCTTCGCGACTGCCTGGCAACGCTCGCGCGCCTGCTGCTGTGCGCCGCCCTGTACGAATCCATGCCCGGTCCGGAGCGCTCCAGGGTGCAGCAGCTCTTCCGGGAGCGCGCCGGCCCGCTGGCCGATTCGCAGGCGCTGCTGCTCCACCGGCTGCACTCGGCGATGCGGGCGGTGCCGCCCGAGCAGCGGGCCGA
Source organism: Macrostomum cliftonense (assembly GCA_950096795.1). Lineage (NCBI taxonomy): Eukaryota > Metazoa > Platyhelminthes > Macrostomidae > Macrostomum > Macrostomum cliftonense. The sequence goes on from CATNEM010000317.1 coordinate 422,940, forward strand.
GCTGTGCCAGCTGTGCTTCGCCCGCCTGGAGCCGCTCGTCTCCGGCCTGCCCGACTGCGCCCTGCAGCTGGCCGACCTGCTGAGCGCCGGCTGTCGGCAGGGCCTCCTGAGCGGCGGCGGCGTCCTGCTGTTCAAGGACTGGCGGGCGCTGCTGTCGGCGCCTAAGAAGTGAGTCGCCTGCGAGTCATGCGCCGGTCGCTTGTTGGTCATGTGCTCATGGGTCATGTGTTGCTCATGAGTCATGTGTTGCTCATGGGTCATGTGTTGCTTATGGGTCATGTGTTGCTCATGGGTCATGTGTTGCTCATGGGTCATGTGTTGCTCATGGGTGGGTCATGTGTTGCTCATGGGTCATGTGTTGCTCATTGGTCATGTGTTGCTTATGGGTCATGTGTTGCTTATGGGTCATGTGTTGCTCATGGGTCATGTGTTGCTCATGGTTGGGTCATGTGTTGCTCATGGGTCATGTGTTGCTCATGGGTCATGTGTTGCTCATGGGTCATGTGTTGCTCATGGGTCATGTTTTGCTCATGGGTGGGTCATGTGTTGCTCATGGGTCATGTGTTGCTCATTGGTCATGTGTTGCTCATTGGCCATGTGTTGCTCATGGATCATGTGTTGCTCATGGATCATGTGTTGCTCATTGTTCATATGTTGCTCATTGTTCATGTGTTGCTCATTGGCCATGTGTTGCTCATGGGTGGGTCATGTGTTGCTCATGGGTCATGTGCTCATGGGTCATGTGTTGCACATGGGTCATATGTTGCTCATGGGTCATGTGTTGCTCATTGGTCATGTGTTGCTCATTGGCCATGTGTTGCTCATGGGTCATGTGTTGCTCATTGGTGGGTCATGTGTTGCTCATGGGTCATGTTTTGCTCATGGGTGGGTCATGTGTTGCTCATTGGTCATGTTTTGCTCATTGGTCATGTTTTGCTCATGGGTCATGTGTTGCTCATGGGTCATGTGTTGCTCATGGGTGGGTCATGTGTTGCTCATAGGTCATGTGCTCATGGGTCATGTGTTGCACATGGGTCATATGTTGCTCATTGGTCATGTGTTGCTCATTGGTCATGTGTTGCTCATTGGTCATGTGTTGCTCATGGGTCATGTGTTGCTCATTGGTCATGTGTTGCTCATGGGTCATGTGTTGCTCATGGGTCATGTGTTGCTCATGGGTCATGTGTTGCTCATGGGTGGGTCATGTGTTGCTCATGGGTCATGTGCTCATGGGTCATGTGTTGCACATGGGTCATATGTTGCTCATTGGTCATGTGTTGCTCATTGGTCATGTGTTGCTCATTGGTCATGTGTTGCTCATGGGTCATGTGTTGCTCATTGGTCATGTGTTGCTCATTGGTCATGTGTTGCTCATTGGTCATGTGTTGCTCATGCATTGCTTCCTCCTACCCCGGCCGCAGGTGCTCGAGCCTCCGCGCCCAGCTCGAGTCGATGCGCACCGAGTACCGTCAGGCCGGGCCGGAGCGCCTCGCCGAGTTGTTCGAACACCTGCTGGCCGAGCTGGCCGGCCTCGACAATCGCCGGCCGGCGGGCGGCGGCGCCAGCGGCGGCGGCCTTCGCATCTCCGCCCGCTGGGAGAAGCGGGCTAAGAAGGCCGCCAGGCGCACCGGCCTGGCCGTTCGCCTGCTGCGCTCCGTGCGCGCCGACCCGGCCGCCGCCGAGTTCTGGCGCCGTTTGGCCGCCTGCCTGCCGCGCGGCTGCCAGGAGGCGTTCGGCCTGCTGCGCGAGCTCGCCCTGCTGCCGCCCGACTTTGTCGTTCCTACCGACGCCAGCGCAGAATCGGCCGCGGTTGCCGCTGCCGAAGCCGACGTGCTTGCGCTCTCCGTCCCCAACGTCAGTCCGGATGATACCGACGAGGCGTCAGTCGTCTCAGCTGTCACTCCTGCTGCTGCCACCACCGCTGTGGTTCCCAGCGAGCTGCAGGTTGGACTTCTGAGTGATTCCGGATCGGTTGTTAAGGGGGTTGTTGCTGGGGCATGTAAAGCAGTGCCGTTCGACAGACCGCTTCTTCGGAACAATCCCGATAATCATTGTTGAGGGATTATTGTTGAGGGGATAATCAATAGGGATTTGTTGCTGAGGGGATGATTAACGGGGATTGTTGCTGAGGGGATAATCAATGAGGATTTTTTTAAGGGAATTATCCGTAAGGATTGTTGCTGGAGGGATTATTAATATGTGCTTCTTCTCGGAGGATATTTATGATTGCTGTTGGGAAATTATTAATAAATATTATTTGAGGGATTTTCTATGCCAAATAAATCGCACAATTACTTTGAAACTCCCCGATCGCCCCCAGCTGTGCCTGACCCGCCTGTGGCGCGGCGAGCTGTCCCAGCCGGCGCCCGACCTTCTAGTCACGGCCGGCGGCGAGCGCGAGCGCAAATTCCGCGTCCACTCGCTGGTGCTGGCCGGCCGCTGTCCCTGGATTCGCCGAGTTCTGCAGTCGGGCATGTGCGAAGCGCTGGAGCGGCACCTCCGCCTGCCCGACTGCGACGGGCCGCTGGTGGAGCGGCTGCTGGAGTTTCTGTACACCGGCGTCCTGCCCGTGGGAGACGACGCCTCCACGGAGTGGCTGGTGGGTTGCCGCCGGGACTCTTGCTGCTGCTGGGTGGGGATAAATAGAGTCACGTGATCCCTGCACCCGCAGGTGGACCTTTTGCTGCTGGCTGACCGATTCGAGCTCGAGCGCCTGTCCAAGATCTGCGCCAGCGCCCTGGTGGCCCGCATCGGCCTGGAGACCGCCGTGCCGCTGCTTGCCGTCGGCGAGCGGACTGGCCAGGCTGCGCTGACGGACGCCGCCTTGGACTTCCTGCAGCAGAACGGCGGCTCGGTGCCCGCTGAGGAGGTGAGTCCGAATGATGTCTGGCTGGCGTGCCTGAGTGCCATTTCCCATATGCCTGAGTGCCATTCCCGTATGCCTGAGTGCCATTCCCGTATGCCTGAGTGCCATTCCCGTATGCCTTAGTGCCATTCCCCATATGCCTGGGTGCCATTCCCCATATGACTGAGTGCCATTTCCCATGTGACTGAGTGCCATTTCCCATATGCCTGGGTGCCATTCCCCATATGACTGAGTGCCATTCCCGTATGCCTGAGTGCCACTCCCGTATGCCTGAGTGCCATTCCCGTATGCCTGAGTGCCATTCCCGTATGCCTGAGTGCCATTTCCCATATGCCTGGGTGCCATTCCCCATATGACTGAGTGCCATTCCCGTATGCCTGAGTGCCATTTCCCATATGCCTGGGTGCCATTCCCATATGCCTGGGTGCCATTCCCCATATGACTGAGTGCCATTCCCGTATGCCTGAGTGCCATTCCCATATGCCTGAGTGCCAGACGCCATCCCCACCCCGCTCCAGCTCAACCAACTCAGCCAGGCCCTGCGCGACCGCCTGACCCTGACCGAGTCGGCTGGCAGTCCCGACGGCAGCAGCTCGGACTCTGACGCACTCTGGCCCAGCCCGCCCAGCTCCAACTTCGAAGAGAAGCTGGTTGAATTCCGCGCCATCGTCGGCCCGGAGCCGTCGGACCGCGTGCTGCTGGACCTGCTGGTCACGGCCGACGGCGACCTCAACCGGGCTCTCAACTACTACCTGTCCTAGCGGCTCCCCCGCTGCATCTCGCCTTGCAGCTGGCATTGTCATCGAACTGCTGATGAGTGTCCTGTACTTGAGCCTGTGGCTCCCGCCTGCTGCTTGCATGTTGGTTATCTTCATTCAGCCTAAGGATTCACCTTCAGATCCTTCAGTCAGTGGGTGTAACCTCCCACCTTCAGACACTTCAGCTGGCGTCACCCCCCCACCTTCAGACTCTTCAGCTGGCGTCACCGCCCCACCTTCAGACACTTCAGCTGGCGTCACCGCCCCACCTTCAGACACTTCAGCTGGCGTCACCGCCCCACCTTCAGACTCTTCAGCTGGCGTCACCGCCCCACCTTCAGACACTTCAGCTGGCGTCACCGCCCCACCTTCAGACACTTCAGCTGGCGTCACCGCCCCACCTTCAGATCCTTCAGCTGGCGTCACTGCCTCACCTTCAGATCCTTCAGCTGGCGTCACCGCCCCACCTTCAGATCCTTCAGCTGACGTCACCGTCCCACCTTCAGACACTTCAGCTGGCGTCACCGCCCACCTTCAGATCCTTCAGCTGGCGTCACCGCCCCACCTTCAGACACTTCAGCTGGCGTCACCGCCCCACCTTCAGACTCTTCAGCTGGCGTCACCGCCCACCTTCAGATCCTTCAGCTGGCGTCACCGCCCCACCTTCAGATCCTTCAGCTGGCGTCACCGCCCCACCTTCAGATCCTTCAGCTGACGTCACCGTCCCACCTTCAGACACTTCAGCTGGCGTCACCGCCCACCTTCAGATCCTTCAGCTGGCGTCACCGCCCCACCTTCAGATCCTTCAGCTGGCGTCACCGCCCCACCTTCAGATCCTTCAGCTGGCGTCACCGCCCCACCTTCAGACTCTTCAGCTGGCGTCACCGCCCCACCTTCAGACACTTCAGCTGGCGTCACCGCCCCACCTTCAGACTCTTCAGCTGGCGTCACCGCCCCACCTTCAGACTCTTCAGCTGGCGTCACCGCGCACCTTCAGATCCTTCAGCTGGCGTCACCGCCCCACCTTCAGACTCTTCAGCTGGCGTCACCGCCCCACCTTCAGATAATTCAGCTAGTCTCCTTCCGTCACAGCGTCACAGCTCACAAAAAAATTTCCGGCCAGCTGACAGCTCTGAGAAATCTTTCAGATTTTTACTCTGTGATCAGCATCCATTTGAATGCTTGGTGAATCCCTATTTTTTATGTTTAACCAATTAATTTAGTGCCTGTTTTTCTTGCAAGCACTTCGTATAGCTGTTAGCTGATTGCCTTATCTTATATGGAATCTCCTGTCGTGATACCGCAATGTCGCCGTGAATGGAGAATGCTCACCTGCTCTGCTTGCGACCGCTGCAATAGCAAAATGGTTGCCGAGTTTCGCCCCGCTTACATCGATATCTATTGGCTAAGCTAGCGCTGCACTCAGTTTGCGCGCCTGCGCTCAATGCCTACTGATAAATTTAGTCATTCGATTCAAGGATTAAGCTAGTAAAACTTGTCAATTGCGTTTTGCGAAGACTTGATTCCAGATCCTTCTGATTATATAAATTACGGATGGTAAATTGAGTAGCTGCAAGTTGTAGTTCATTCTGTGATTTCTAAGAAATTTTCGTTTCTGCTTGTGTATTCAAGGTATAATAAAGCATTCGAAGTTTAAATTTGGACATTGTGATTAAAACAAACATTAAGAGTTTTTGTTTCTCGGCTGCTTATCACCTGCGGGTCTCCAAGTGCAAAAAATCCGAAATCAGAAAAGGCATGAGAATGAAGGATTTTTGTAATTCTTGAAACACAAAAGCGGCTAAACAGGACGAAATCTGAGCGGGCGGAGTCTGAGTAGCCCGAGATCTGACCGTGCGGAGTCTGAGTAGTCCGAGATCTGACCGTGCGGAGTCTGAGTAGTCCGAGATCTGAGCGTGCGGAGTCTGAGTAGTCCGAGATCTGAGCGTGCGGAATCTGAGTAGTCCGAGATCTGAGCGTGCGGAGTCTGAGTAGTCCGAGATCTGAGCGTGCGGAGTCTGAGTAGTCCGAGATCTGATGAGTGACAGGGTATAGCTTGACATTGAAGCTGAAAGCCATGAAGCCATTTGATCCAGATGTATTGCGGAAATCTTCAGCAAGGTGTGAAAATAATCCCTATATAAATACCTGCCTAGATCATACGAAAGTATGAGCAACCTTTCAGACCAGAAAGCCGAAACAAGGAAAAAAAATACCTCCTCGAGTAGGTCACATGTGCAGTGTGCCCGTGCAGCAGGTCAATTTTCCTGCGATTTATTTAAAGGATTAAATTTGGACATAAATTACTTCAAATCAAGATGGACTCAAATTTTTTCTCCATCGTCCTGAAAGCACAAGTTTTGTTAAGGAATTTCATGTATCTCAATTAAAAAAACTGAAACTTCAATTCCTGTGACTGAGACTGCAGGCGGCTTGCAGCTTCAGAAGACAAGTCTTGAACACAAGGTTCGCGTGTCCAAAGCGAGCAGTTTGTGGCTCTGAGGTCGCGTCGCCAGTATCAGAAACAGGGGAATCCGCCTCCGTCTCCTTATAAGCGTGAACCAGTTTGCCTCGCAAGCCAACATCGAACGTACACACCTAGTCAATTTAAGCAGACAGGATCGCAAGGATTTCTTTTTGCAAATTTCAATTTATTTGGCATCTGGGCTCCCAAAATAACACCCAGATTGTTAACAGCGATACCGCATTGGCATCCCGATTTCGACGAAAAAGCCCTTGAGTCACTCGAGTGTCCATGCGCTAATTCTTACAACATAAAAATTATTTAGGCATGACTGCGTTACTTCTATAATCTAAAGAAGACGGTGTAATCGACTTGGACGGTATAGTTCTCTAATTAGTCCAGTATCCTTTTTGTTTAAGTGACCACGAAGTAATTTGCGTGCGGATTCAAGAAAATTTTAGCTTCTTCGAAAGACTACTTCTGCCATTACGATTATTGGATATTTTTAATTTAGCTATAATATACTATATATTCTGTATGACGACGATAACGGTAACCAGCATTTAAAGACCGAAAATTTATTTCCCCATCATACCGAAAGATTTTTTAATACAGGCACCTATATTATCCATGCATATCTAGTCATCCATTAGTCATAGTTAGTAAACTCATGTTATAGGTCATAGCCATATGAAAATCTTCTAAATATTTTGGATTTCATACTAAGTAAACTACGCCCTAAAAATAAATTATGAAAAGTCACAAAAATGCAAGAAACTCATAAAAATGGCAATGCTAAATAAAAGTGTAACCAATATAGGCTATTAAGTTTTAATCATTTGGATTAACAAGCTTTACTAATTACCTTGAGTTAATCAAGCTATATTATGTATTTCTGATTAATAATAATTATAGTAACTAGTAAGTGTGCATGCATTTCAGGAGCTAGCAAAATTTTCATTCATGCCTTCTAGCTACTTTTGCAAATCATGGCATGCTATATAAATCTTTATAATATCTATCTATATAGATATATAGATATATATATATATATATATATATATATATATATATATATATGTACACTGTATATAGTTACAACCTAGGTATATAGATTTTTAAGAGTCCCTAGTTATATTTGTATAGAATTATCATATGTTATATATGTATGCCACTTATTGGGCTAAGAGTTATAAATCTCAATATTTTAATGCTTCTTTTTATTATAGATTATGCAAATTTTTATCAATATAAAATATATTATGGCTATAAATATAATTTAAAACTAATATAAAATTTGGCTAAATCAAATACATTTTCTCAACTAATTTTGCTAATATTATATTGCAAACTATCATCAGGTAGACCTAACCTTGTTTTTAATTTTGTAGTTTTAAACTAAGTACATTGTACTAATCAAGAAAATAGATAATGCAATAAGTAATAACTTCTATTTAAAAATGTCTTAAAAATATTTTAAATTAAGGTGCATAAATTTTATGATAAAATCCATTTTGAAGTTTATTATTCTTTTCAAAATTTTGGTACTAATTGTTTAAATTATTATCTTGATTGAAAAAATATGAAACATTAAAGTATGTGCTAACCAAACAATACAGAATTAGTTATTATAACTTTTTAACCAATAAATAGCTTAAAAGTCCTTAATTATTAATAGTTCACCTTATATAGATTAAAAAGAGAAAGAGATAAATTCGCTCTTTTTCTGCTTATTGAATTAGTTAGTAGTTCAAGTATACAAATTTTGGTTAGGTTAAAAATTACAATATTTGCCTATATAATGGCCCAGTATTATGACATTATACAATAAATTATAACACCAAGACATTAGCAAAAACCAATAAATTCGCAAGATTAGCAAGCAGAAACTGAAGCTGCATCAAATTTCTTCAGAGCGGCAGCCCTGGCCACCCATATAATGGCCGGCGATCTGCAGCAGCTGAAGCAGCTCAGCCTACTCGAAGCCAGCGGCCTTGATGCTTCATTAGTTGCCAAGCGGCTGGGCAGCTGCCTGGTCGGCGGCCTGTCGCATCTGGAAGCCGAGCGCCGGCTGCGCCAGCTCGGGCCCAACGAGCTGCCGGCGCCGCGGCCGGAGCCGCTGTGGCTGCGCTACCTCGGCCAGTTCCGCGACCCCATGATCGGCCTGCTGCTGTGCTCCGCCCTGGCCAGCCTGTGCATGCGCCAGCTGGACAACGCGGCCAGCATCTCCCTGGCCATCGTCATCGTGGCCACGGTGGCCTTCGTGCAGGAGTGCCGCTCCGAGCGGGCGCTGTCCGCGCTGAAGCGCCTCCTGCCGCATCGCTGCGAGGCTTGGCGCGGCGGCCAGCTGCTCAGCCTTGACGCCGTGGACCTCGTGCCCGGCGATCTGGTGCGCCTCGGCGTCGGCTCCCGCGTGCCCGCCGACCTGCGCCTGGTTGACTGCTCCGACCTGCGCATCGACGAGTCCAGTTTCACCGGTGCGGCTTTTAGCCTGTGTGGTCTTCTGCTTCTGGGCCCCCTGGCGGGGTTGGGATCCGATTTAATGTCCTCCTTTGAGACAAAAATTGAGCTCCTCACTGAGTTCCCGATTGAGTCCATCATCCCACCTAATTCCCTGCAGGAGAGGCCGAGCCCGTTCTCAAGTCCTCGGCGCCGACATCTGCTAAGGTTGCTGAAGCCGCCGCTGCCCAGCCTGACAAGTCCTCTGCTAAGGACGCTTCTGTCGACTCTTTGAAGTCGCCGCCCGAGGCAGCCAGCGAGCCCGGCAGCCGCGCCAACTTCGCCTTCACCGGGACCCTTGTCCGCTCCGGCTGCGGCCGCGGCCTCGTGGTGGCCACCGGCCTCGACAGCGCCTTCGCCGACGTCTACCGGGCGATGCAGGAGGCCGAGGCACCGCGCACGCCGCTGCAGCGCAGCATGGACCGGCTGGGCCGGCAGCTCAGCCTCTGCAGCCTCTGCATCATCGCCGCCATCTGCGTCGTCGGGCTCGTTCAAAGCCGGCCGCTGCTCGACACGCTGCAGATCGGCGTCAGCCTCGCGGTGGCGGCCATCCCGGAGGGCCTGCCGATCGTGTCGACGGTCACCCTGGCCATCGGGGTGCTGCGGATGGCGCGCCGCAATGCTGTGGTGAAGCGGCTGCCCGCTGTGGAGACCCTCGGCTGCGTGACGGCGGTGCTGTCGGACAAGACCGGCACGCTGACCCTCAACGAGATGACCGCGGCCCGCATCGAGACCTCCGACGGTCTGGCCGCCGACGCTGACGGAGCTGGCGGTTTCGTGCTGGACGGCAGCCAGCGCCTCCCGCTGACTCTGGCTGGCGCGGGGCCCGCGCTGCGCTGGCTCTGCGCCGTCTGCGCGGCCTGCAACGACGCTGAGGTGGCGCCGGACGGGCAGCTGCTGGGCCAGCCGACTGAGACCGCCCTGCTGCTCATGCTGGACAGGGTGAGGCGCGGGCTGTCTGTCTGTCTTTTCTGGTCTGCCTGCGGGGTTTTTGAGAATCTCCTGCAAGCGCTTATCGCCAACTGCCACCCCTCCCCGACTCCAGCTGGAAGCTCGCGGTCTGCGCTCGGAGTTTCAGCGCCTGCAGGAGTGGCCGTTCAGCTCGGACACGAAAGTCATGATGGTGAAGTGCGAGAGGCGGGCGGCGGTGAGTTCCGCTCTGAAGTCAATTTGGCTGCTGGGCGTGGAGCTTGAAGATTTGTTGAACGCAGCCACCCCCTCCTGCCCCGCAGAAGCCGTTGGAGGCCCCCCTGCTGCTGGCCAAAGGCGCCCCGGACCGCCTGCTGTCTCGCTGCGCCACCTACTGGTCGGCCTCCGGCCAGCCGGCCCCGATGACGTCATCAGCTGCGGCCGCCTTTGCAGAACAGGCGGCCCGCATGGGCGCACGCGGTCTCCGCGTCCTTGCAGCCGCCGCCGGCAACGCCGAGCAGCCCGAAGGTGGCGAGCTCACGTTCTGCGGCTTCGTCGGTCTGCTGGACCCGCCGAGGCCCGGCGTTCGCGAAGCTGTTGCCAGCCTGCGCGAGTCCGGCGTGTTGGTTGCCATGGTGACGGGAGATTCGGCCGAGACGGCGTGCGCGGTGGCGCGTCAGATCGGGCTCGTAGTTGGCGAGCCGGGCGACCCGCCGCGGCAGCTCAGCGGCGACCAGCTCGATGGCATGCCGGCCGGGGACCCCCGGATCGCGCGGGCGCGGATTTTCTACAGGACCAGCCCGCGGCACAAGAGCAAAATTGTGCGCGCCTTCCAGGTGCGCTGGCGGAGCGCGTTGCTATGGACGCCACCCTGAAGCTATAAATGCCAATCTATCTCTCTTGCCTAACTCCAAGCACCCAGTCCCATACACTCGACCAAACCAACCAGCAGCACCCAGTCACCAACCAGCAGCACCCAGTCACCAACCCGCAGCACCCAGTCACCAACCCGCAGCACCCAGTCGCCAACCCGCAGCACCCAGTCACCAACCAGCAGCACCCAGTCACCAACCTGCAGCACCCAGTCACCAACCCGCAGCACCCAGTCACCAACCCCGATCGCCGATTCCACAGACCGCGGGCCGCGTGGTGGCGATGACCGGAGACGGCGTGAACGACGCCGTGGCGCTGAAGGCGGCGGACATCGGCGTGGCGATGGGCCGGTCGGGCTCGGAGGTGGCCATGGAGGCGGCCGACATGATCCTCACGGATGACAGCTTCCGCACCATCCTGTGCGCGGTGGAGGAGGGCAAAGCCATCTTTCACAACATCCGCAGCTTCATCCGCTTCCAGCTGTCCACCAGCGTTGCCGCGCTGTCCCTAGTCGCCATGGCGACGCTGTTCGGCCTGCCGAGCCCGCTGAACGCGATGCAGATCCTGTGGATCAACATCCTGATGGACGGGCCGCCGGCGCAGTCGCTCGGCCTGGAGCCGCTGGACCCGGAGATTCGGCGCCGGCCGCCTCGGCGCGCCTCCGAGCCGGTGCTGCCGCTCTCGATGCTGCCGGGCGTCCTCCGCTCCGCCGCGGTGATCGCGGCCGGCTGCCTGTTCGTGTTCCACCGCGAGCTGCGCGACGGCCGGGCGACGCCGCGAGACACCAGCATGACCTTCACCTGCTTCGTGCTGTTCGACCTGTTCAACGCGCTGGCCTGCCGCTCCAAGTCCAAGTCCGTCTTCCAGGTCGGCCTGTTCACCAACCGCGCCTTCTGCCTGTCCGTCGGCGTGTCGCTCGTTGGCCAGCTGCTGGTCATCTACTGCCCCGCCTTCCAGGCCGTCTTCCAGACCGAGGCGCTGTCCGCGCTGGGTGAGCTTTTACGGTTTTGGGATTCGGGATCAGGGGTCTGGGATTTGACATTTGGGATTTATTTTCTTGATTTTCTAAAAATGCACCAGATGGGGATTTTGGAATTCTGGGATTCCGGGATGAAGATCAGCAATTTGAATCGAGGATGAGTTATTTAGTATCTGGGATCGGGGATTTAGGATTATCCTATTGAAAATCTAGGATTTATTAATCCTATACTCGTAGATTCCTAGACAAAGAGAATTCTAAGATTTGAGGTTCTTAGTGAAACAAACGCACCGTTTGGGATCCGTGGTTTATGATAACAAAAACTGCTCGGTTATAAAGCGCCGAAAATTCTGCCTTCCCTGCAGACCTGGCGTTCCTGCTGGGCCTCAGCTCCGGCTTGCTGTGGCTGTCGGAGCTGTCCAAACTGCTGCACCGCCACCGCCTGGCCTGCGGCCGCCGCCTGCTCCGCCTGCTGGGACTCGGCGGCCTTCTGCGGGCCGGCAAGCCGCACTGCGGGGAGACCTGCGTCTGACCTGGGCGGCGTGCGGCCACATGACTGTGACTGGTCATTCAGCTGGTCATAGCTGTATAACTGGTCATTCAGCTGGGTCAAAGCTGTATAACTGGTCATTCAGTTGGTTCATAGCTGTATAACTGGTCATTCAGTTGGTTCATAGCTGTATAACTGGTCATTCAGCTGGGTCATCGCTGTATAACTGGTCATTCAATGGGGTCATCGCTGTATAACTGGTCATTCAGCTGGGTCATGGCTGTATAACTGGTCATTCAGCTGGTTCATAGCTGTATAACTGGTCATTCAGTTGGGTCATAGTTGTATAACTGGTCATTCAGCTGGTTCATAGCTGTATAACTAGTCATTCAGCTGGTTCATAGCTGTATAACTGGTCATTCAGCTGGTCATAGCTGTATAACTGGTCATTCAGCTGGTTCATAGCTGTATAACTGGTCATTCAGCTGGTCATAGCTGTATAACTGGTCATTCAGCTGGGTCATCGCTGTATAACTGGTCATTCAGTTGGTCATAGCTGTATAACTGGTCATTCAGCTGGGTCATCGCTGTATAACTGGTCATTCAGTTGGTCATAGCTGTATAACTGGTCATTCAGTTGGTTCATAGCTGTATAACTGGTCATTCAGCTGGTTCATAGCTGTATAACTGGTCATTCAGTTGGTCATAGCTGTATAACTGGTCATTCAGTTGGTCATAGCTGTATAACTGGTCATTCAGCTGGGTCATAGATGTATAACTGGTCATTCAGTTGGATCATAGCTGTATAACTGGTCATTCACCTGGGTCATAGCTGTATAACTGGTCATTCAGCTGGGTCATCGCAGTATTTCTGGTCATTCAGATGGGTCATAGCTGTATAAGTGGTCATTCAGTTGGGTCATAGTTGTATTTCTGGTCATTCAGATGGGTCATAGCTGTATAACTGGTCATTCAGATGGGTCATAGCTGTATTTCTGGTCATTCAGATGGGTCATAGCTGTATAAGTGGTCATTCAGTTGGGTCATAGTTGTATTTCTGGTCATTCAGATGGGTCATAGCTGTATAACTGGTCATTTAGCTGGGTCATAGCTGTATAACTGGTCATTCAGATGGGTCATAGCTGTATTTCTGGTCATTCAGCTGGGTCATAGCTGTATAAGTGGTCATTCAGTTGGGTCATAGTTGTATTTCTGGTCATTCAGATGGGTCATAGCTGTATAACTGGTCATTCAGATGGGTCATAGCTGTATTTCTGGTCATTCAGATGGGTCATAGCTGTATAAGTGGTCATTCAGTTGGTCATAGCTGTATAACTGGTCATTCAGATGGGTCATAGTTGTATTTCTGGTCATTCAGATGGGTCATCGCTGTATTTCTGGTCATTCAGATGGGTCATAGCTGTATAAGTGGTCATTCAGTTGGGTCATAGTTGTATTTCTGGTCATTCAGCTGGTTCATAGCTGTATAACTAGTCATTCAGCTGGTTCATAGCTGTATAACTGGTCATTCAGCTGGTTCATAGCTGTATAACTGGTCATTCAGCTGGTCATAGCTGTATAACTGGTCATTCAGATGGGTCTTAACTCTGTGACAGGTCATTCGGGGAGCTCAATACGTCATTTAATCTTTTGGGAGTATTTTGCTTTTATTCCATTATTTTATTTATACTTATACTACTAATGGACTAGGTTCATGACCTTAACTTATTTGTTCATTTGGGTCATGACCTTAACTTATTTGTTCATTTGGGTCATGACCTTCGTCTACGGCATCTTTTAGTTATGACTCATTTTCTATTTCAGTTTGGTCATGGCATTCATATAATATTTACTTTTGGTTATGACCCTTAAATTGTCAGTTATTTGGTTCATAGCGCTCATGCTAAGCTACTGTTTCGATGGGATATTTCCCAACTGAGCTTCCTTGAGCTGAATGCAAACAATTTTGATTATTAATTTTGGCTAATCTTGCCTGTGCCAGTATTTTCACTTTTTACTCTACAGTCTTCCACGCTTACAGTCTGTCCCTGCATAATTTGCCACTCACTTTTACAGGTGTTTTATTGCGCTCTGCTAGCCGGCATGCCGCGCTATTTTTACACTGACTTTATTTCTGCGCTCTCTAGTCACCTGCGTCACGCAGCGTGTTGCATTGCCATAATAGCTTCATTCGAAGAAAAATTTTCAGGCCGTTTTTTCTGCTAAATTTTCTGAGACTTTTAGTATTTACTGCGCTGACCGATTTTTATTGGTGTTCTGTGCATGCTGGACCTGCCGAACTGGTAAATATATATTAGTTACTACAGATCGGCTGCTATCATAACAGTTGTTTACACTTTCTTGACTCAATGCTATAGCGATTTGGTAGCTATGCGGTAGCTATAGCGATTTGGTAGCTATGCGGTAGCTATAACGATGTGGTAGCTATGGGGTTACTATGTGGTTGCTATAGCGATGTGGTAGCTATGCGATTGCTATAGCGATTTGGTAGCTGCGCGGTTGCTATAGCGATTTGGTAGCTATGCGGTTGCTATTGCGATGTGGTAGCTATGCGATTGCTATAGCGATTTGGTAGCTGCGCGGTTGCTATAGCGATTTGGTAGCTATGCGGTTGCTATTGCGATGTGGTAGATATGCGATTGCTATAGCGATTTGGTAGCTGTGCGGTTGCTATAGCGATTTGGTAGCTGTGCGGTTGCTATAGCGATTTGGTAGCTATGCGGTTGCTATAGCGATTTGGTAGCTGCGCGGTTGCTATAGCGATTTGGTAGCTATGCGGTTGCTATAGCGATTTGGTAGCTGCGCGGTTGCTATAGCGATTTGGTAGCTATGCGGTTGCTATAGCGATTTGGTAGCTATGCGGTTGCTATAGCGATTTGGTAGCTATGCGGTTGCTATAGCGATTTGGTAGCTGTGCGGTTGCTATAGCGATTTGGTAGCTATGCGGTTGCTATAGCGATTTGGTAGCTATGCGGTTGCTATAGCGATTTGGTAGCTGTGCGGTTACTATGCGGTAGCTATGCAGTATCCATTAGCCGTTGCTACCCTAACCCGCAGCATCGCCCAGCCACAGACATCTCGCTGCCGGCGGACGCGCCCACGCAGCTGCTGGCGGAGAAGCACGCCGACTTCCTGCTTGAGTACTGCAGCAGCGAGGACAACTATGAGTACGTGATGACGGAGTACCTGCGCATGTCCGGCCTCTACTGGACCGCCAGCGCCCTGGACCTCCTTGGCCGCCTGCCCGACCTCCGGCAGCGGATGGACGCGGCCGCCTTCCTGCGGAGCTGCGTCAGGCCCGACGGCGGCTTCGGGCCCGCGCCGGGTCACGACAGCCACCTGCTGTACACCCTGAGTGCAGTGCAGGTGAGGCGGCTGTGGGGATTCCGGAGTCACGTAGTACCTGGCACTGGGGATAACCGTTGCTAAGCTGTCTCCATGCCATTGCTGGGTTGCTGCTAGGGAGTTACAATACGGTACTTTGCTCAGCACACTGGAGTCTGATATTGCGGATTTCGAGCTGACAACATCCCTCTCGATTCCTGACGGCGTCCTGAACGCGAACCCAAACTGGCCGCCCCAGGTGGCTCTGCTGTTCGACCTGCGGGACTCCCTGGACGCCAAGGCCATCTCGGGCTTCGTCCGCGGCCTGCAGCGGCCCGACGGCAGCTTCCAGGGCGACCGGTGGGGCGAGGTGGACACGCGGTTCAGCTTCTGCGCCCTGGCCACGCTGTTCCTGCTGGGACTGGGCGACCGCCTCGGCGAGCTCATCGACGCCCGGGCTGCTGGCGACTTCGTGCTGGCCTGCGCCAACTGGGACGGCGGCTTCGGGACGCGGCCGGGCAGCGAGTCGCATTCGGGACAGGTGCGGCCTGCGCTGCCTGCTGAGCGGAGTGTGTGCTCAGTGTGCGGCTGAGTGGGTGTGTGCTCACAGTGTGCAGCTGAGTGGGTGTGTGCTCACAGTGTGCAGCTGAGTGTGCTCACAGTGTGCAGCTTAGTGGGTGTGTGCTCACAGTGTGCAACTGAGTGGGTGTGTGCTCACAGTGTGCAGCTGAGTGTGTGTGTGCTCACAGTGTGCAGCTGAGTGGGTGTGTGCTCACAGTGTGCAGCTTAGTGGGTGTGTGCTCACAGTGTGCAGCTTAGTGGGTGTGTGCTCACAGTGTGCAGCTGAGTGGGTGTGTGCTCACAGTGTGCAGCTGAGTGGGTGTGTGCTCACAGTGTGCAGCTGAGTGTGTGCTCACAGTGTGCAGCTGAGTGGGTGTGTGCTCACAGTGTGCAGCTGAGTGTGTGTGTGCTCACAGTGTGCAGCTGAGTGGGTGTGTGCTCACAGTGTGCAGCTGAGTGGGTGTGTGCTCACAGTGTGCAGCTGAGTGGGTGTGTGCTCACAGTGTGCAGCTGAGTGTGTGTGTGCTCATAGTGTGCAGCTTAGTGGGTGTGTGCTCACAGTGTGCAGCTGAGTGGGTGTGTGCTCACAGTGTGCAGCTTAGTGGGTGTGTGCTCACAGTGTGCAGCTGAGTGGGTGTGTGCTCACTGTGTGCAGCTGAGTGGGTGTGTGCTCACAGTGTGCAGCTGAGTGGGTGTGTGCTCACAGTGTGCGGCTGAGTGGGTGTGTGCTCACAGTGTGCAGCTGAGTGTGTGTGTGCTCACAGTGTGCAGCTGAGTGGGTGTGTGCTCACAGTGTGCAGCTGAGTGGGTGTGTGCTCACAGTGTGCAGCTTAGTGGGTGTGTGCTCACAGTGTGCAGCTGAGTGGGTGTGTGCTCACAGTGTGCAGCTGAGTGGGTGTGTGCTCACAGTGTGCAACTGAGTGGGTGTATGCTCACAGCCTAACTGCCGTAACAAAGAGCCACCCCGCAACGCTTAGGTGTACTGCTGCGTCGGCGCGCTGTCCATCCTGGGCCGACTGCACGAGCTGGACGTCGACCGCACGGCGCTGTGGCTGGCGGAGCGGCAGCTGGCCAGCGGCGGGCTGAACGGCAGGCCGGAGAAGCTGCCGGACGTGTGCTACTCCTGGTGGGTGCTGGCCTCCCTGGCCATGCTCGGCCGCCTGTCGTGGATCTCCGGCGGGCGGCTGCTGCGCTTCGTGTGCGCCGCCCAGGACCCGGAGGCCGGCGGCATCGCTGACCGGCCTGGCGACCTCTGCGACCCCTTCCACACGCTGTTCGGCCTGGCCGGCGCCTCGCTGCTAAGGCTGGGCGGCGACTCGCTGAAGGCCATCGACCCGACCTTCTGCCTGCCTGCCGACTGCCTGGAGAGGCACGGGCTGCGGCTGGCGCTCTGGACTGAGGACTGAGGGGGGGCGGCGGCAGGTTCAGAAGACACCTGAACCCGGATGATCAGCCTGCGATTTTGGCCACCAGTTTGCTGGCATCCGGTTCTGCTCTGTTAACCTCTCCCTCTGATTTTGATTTCCCTGTATTTTTTATTGCGCTTCGTGTTTTCCATTTCAGTCCGTCGGTAAATTTTCATGTGAGGACTCAATAAATGCACTTCAAATTCGCATTGTGCAATCAGTCAGTGTGCTCTGTGTGACACGCAGTGCCAACCTGTCAATCAGCCTTGAATTACTTTCCTTTCAATTTGATTTCAATGCTTCACCATGTACTTTTGGTACATCCGATTTCTAAGATTCCAAAGCGACATAAAAAACAGCGACGCTTGTATTCGTGTTTACCTAACTAAGTCTCAGCGCACCAACAGGCCGACTGAAATAACTATGGGAATGGATTTTTTAGGCTTCCAACAGCTTCGCCTCTTCTCGCTTCCCCTCCCCATTTTCTGCTCCCTCTCTCACTTCCTGTTGGTCTCCTGTCTGGCTTTCGCCCTCTGTTTATTCATCGGTCTTCTGGAGAGGAGTTGTAGCCAAGTGGCTAGGGCGCCTGCTCTATGACCGGAAGGTCGTGGGTTCGAGTCCCGGCCCTAGGAGACAATTTGTGCCCTTGAGCAAGGCACTTAATCCCGCATTGCTTCAGTCCACTCAGCTGAGATCGGGTACCAGTTTGAGGTGGGTAAATTTAGGGTGTGTGTTGCGGCCCCTCCAGCGTCACTGTACACAGCCCTCGGATGCGCCGCGCAACTAGCTGCGGCTGTGGCGTGGGCTGTACATCTGGTCGAAAGGTCAGGTGTCTAAATTTATTATTAATTATTCGGTCTTCTGGTCTCAAGGTCTCCCTGTCTCTATTTGGGAAACAAAATCAGGTGTTCAAATTGCTGTCATAATGAGATTTGTGCAATACACACATCGCTCTTAATGGATTCCGCTATACATTCACTGCAGCTGAGCTACGTTCTATTATAAAATTGAACATCTGCACAGCTTGCAGTTGAAACTGGGGCTCTACGGATTAGTAGTACTATGCTGTGTACAGCCTATGACACCGCTTTGCATCGGTCATTCTGGAGGGATTCAAACAGAATTCCGGATATTCAACACTGTTTCCCATGAATTAGGATAGTGGTCCATGAAATACACCATGAAAGCGGGTTGTTTGGCATTCCTTGAGGAGCCAAAAACTTTGTTCGATAAAAATTTGTGCACCGTGCTGGCTCATTAATAACTACAATGCCAGATTGCTATTACAGTGGCTTCACATTTGAGCCTCCAAAGGGGAATGTTCGCGTTAAAAACAGATACGAGTATGCCTTCAAAAATGGAATTGTATACGTTATTAGATTTAATTTATTAGCACCTTTTATGCCCCAATTTGTGTTGGTGTATACCTGTACGGTGTACTGTCATTAATACTTTTACTAACAATCACAAGTACAGCCAGTGTGGGAGCTCCGTAGCCAGTGACTACTATACGTGCAGAAATTGCATGATTTTGGGAGGGGGACGGCTGTCAGGCGACCCCAGCCAATGTCAGCCCTCAAGTCTCACCCAAGATATCTCCCCAGAGATCTCCTAAATCTCACCCGCGAGATCTCGCTATCGATCCCCAATCTCACCTGAGATCTCCACAGATTCGATCCTAGGACCTCAATCTCGCCTTAATCTCACCCTCGATGTAGACTTAATTTGTAATCCCAATTTACCATCCCACATAGGCTATTTTCCGCTAGTAGTATCGTTCTATACGATTTTTTGATTTCTCCTGGCCGCCAAGATTCGAACCAGGGCAGCTTGGGCTGCCTTGACTTACTTGACTTAGCTGCAGGGAGGTCCCAGAGGGGACGCAGCGGGAAGGCGCAACCACCCATTCCGCTAACCCCTGGACGACCGACGCGCCGTTATGGACGAATGGTTGGCGTCGCCCAGGGGGGTCCCTCGGTGTCGCCGGCAGCTATGTTGCTCCCTGGAATTGGGAGTTCAGCCCTGCGGGTTGCCCGGAGGAAGCGCATGAGCTGGTTAAAATTTTCGGGTTTGCACGCATCATAGATAGAAGTGTGTGGCCCGAGGAATTTAAGTCTGGCCCGCGTGAAGGCGGGGCAGATGCTGACGAAGTGCTCAGCTGACTCGTCACCCGAGTTGCAGAAGCTGCAGGTGGCGCTAGGAATGCTGCCCTGCAGGTATTGGTGCCTGGAGAAGCAACCATGGCCTGAGAGGGTCATAGTGGCAGCCCGGATGTCCCTCCGCGAAAGCCGGAGGAGGAGGTTCCGGAGCTGGCGAGAGGGCTGTGGAACAGCACCTCTAGATTGCCTGCAAGTGATGCAGTTCGCCCAGAGCGAGTAGTGCTGGGTCTTGACCCACGTTTTGATCCGTGAGTTGATGACACAGGAGGGGGTCGGGACGAGGGGCTCAGGCCCAATGCAGGATCCAGATGAGCCGGCTTTTGCAAGCGCATCAGCGAGCTCATTTCCCCGGAAACCTTCGTGTCCCGGCACCCACTTAAGAGTGATTTTGTTGGATGAGCCCAACACGTTGAGGTGCTTGACACAGTCCAGGACTGTTGCTGAGCTGACACTGCAGCTGCAGATGGCGTGCAGTGCAGCTTGGCTGTCAGAGTGGAAAATGATGTCCTTGCCAGCAACGCCAGAGGCGAGAAGCTCTGCTGAGCACGAGCTAATAGCTAGGACTTCATTTTGAAAGACACTGGAGCTGGTTCCAGTGTACTGGGCGTGGGTGGCGATGACCCGCCCATTGAGAATAATGCAGACACCGAAACCGGTGTTAGCTGACTGCTTGGAACCGTCAGTATAACAGTGGATCTCTCCAGGGTTCCAATTGTCACTAATGGAGTCACGCGAGTCGATGGCTACCGAGTAGCGTTGTCTCACGTTGAGCGTTGAAGCGATGCTGTCCGTGAGGACTTGGTAAGCTTCGCATTCACTGAGGATGTTGAGGCACATATCGCTGTGTGGGACCAGGTTCCACTTAGCTGGTGCTCTCATATAGCGGAAGTTTATACCGGCGTCAAGGAGCCGCCGGGTTGCTCTAGCCGCCTCCCCTTTAATAAAAAGGTCGAGGGGGGGCAGGTCGAGAAATGCTCCCATACCAGCAAAAGGTGTGGATCTGGTAGCATTGCAGATCAGCCGACACGCTCGTCCTTGGATTGTGTTGAGCCTATCTGCATGGCTTTTAATCTGGGTAGCACTTACCCAGACTAAGGAGGCGTAGGTAATGGCGGGTCTAACCACAGAGGTATAGATCCACCACAAACGCTTTGGGGACAGTCCCCAGGTGGTGCCAAGCGCCCGGCGAAGCTGGGCTAGAATTGCAGAGGCGCGTTTGGCTTTAGCCTTCACATGGCTAGACCAGTTAAGCCTATGGTCGAGAGTTACCCCGAGGCACCGGGTCTGCTTTGCGAAGGCAATGTCTCTGCCGTAGAGCTGCAGAGGCTTAATGTTCCAGCGGGTTTTGCTGGTAAACATGATAGCGACAGTCTTTGGCTCAGAGAGCTTAAGACCATTGCTGCGGGCCCAGGTTTCTGCTCTGCGAAGAAAGGTTTGCATGAGATCCCTGAGAGTGCTGGGCGAGGGTCCTGCCACGATAGCAGTAACGTCGTCCGCATAGCCGACTTTGAAGACGGGATCTGGTCCAGGGCTCCTGAGTAGAGCGTCGATGACCATGTTCCAAAGAGTTGGAGTGAGGACGCCGCCTTGTGGGCCTCCTTTACAAACTCTGGTAGTGGCAGTGTGCCCAAGAAGGTGGGCAGTGACCGTACGGTTGGAGATCATATACATGATCCAACGTATGATGGTAGAGTGGGTATTGCGATCGCGAAGGGCACTCTGAAATGCATCAAAAATAACATTATCAAAGGCCCCCTCTATGTCGAGGAATAAGCCGAGAGCATAGCCGTTGCCCAGCACGGCTTTCTCTAGCTTTTCAACAATCGCATGGAGTGCGCTGTCAGTGGACCTTCCGGGGCGGAAGGCGTGCTGATTGTTACTGAGAGGCATGGCTGTTAGCTCGCAAGCCAGCAGTCGCCAATGTACGAGCCTCTCAGTCAGCTTTAACAGAAACGAGGTTAAGCTGATGGGCCTGAAGGCCTTAACGCTCTGATAGTCGCCTTTTCCCGGTTTGGGAATAAAGACAACACGAGCGTTAGTCCAACTTTTGGGAATGTACCCTAGCTGGATTGTGGCCCGCAATATGTTGCAGGTGATTCTCAGAAACCTGGGGATCTTGGCTGCCTCGCGCAAAAGGACAGGGTAGATACCGTCAGGCCCTGGGGATTTGAAAGGCTTGAAGGTTTTGACTGCCTTAGCAATCAGTTCCTCATTAATAAAGCTCGCAGCCAGGTTGGATCCTTCCAGCGAATGGTTGGGTTCCGTGCCAGCTGTGGGAACCTCGGGAAAAAAGCTGCCCAGCATTTGCTGCAGCACTTCCTGAGGTTCGTTGGTGAGAGAGCCATCATCTTTTTTGATCATGGCTAGTTTGGACATTTTGTCCATAGTAAGGGCCTTGACCAGCCTAGAGGTGGGCCGGTCTTTGTCCAGCTCGTCGCAGAATTGGCGCCACTTACTATCCTTGGCCCTACGGATTTCACACTTGAAATGTCGCGAGGCCTGTCGGAAGAGATCCATGTCGTCAGGGTTACCCGACTTCATGGCACGGCGATGAAGACTTTTGGCCTTTTGCCGGAGTTTTCCCAGTTCCGGGTTCCACCACGGAGCTGAGGTTTTGCCTTTGTAGGCCCGAATGGGGCAGGACGCTTCGTAGGCCGCAGTGATGCAGCCCGAAAGCGTCTCAGCCGCGTGATCGACACCCTCGCAGCTCTTAATCGGATCGTTATCCATGAGTTCCTGAAGGTGAGAATCAAGGGTAGCCGTGAAGGCTGCCCAGTCAGTGTTACGGATGTTGCGTCTCCAAGTTATTGGAGATGGTCGCTTAGTGTCCGTAATGTTGAAGGCTATAAAGAGATGGTCAGAGAAGGATGGCTCATCGGTCCAGACCCTCCACTCCGTAATCCTGTCAAAAAGTTTAGGAGAGGTAAGGGTGGCATCGAGAACCTCCGTCCATCTGCCATTGTTAAAAGTAGGTGTGCTTCCGCGGTTGCAGAGCATAAGGTTGGTGCCGGAGATAAGAGCAAGAAGCTCTTCCCCTCTGGTGTTGGTATCCTTACTGCCCCAGTGCTGATGGTGGGCGTTAAGGTCTCCGCCCACCAGGAGATCAGCATTCTGGTTCTCGCAGTATTGCGCAAGGCGCAGTAAGCTCTCTGGAGCTGGGTCTCCGTTGCCAGGAATATAAATAGAGGCGATGAAGCACTGGCGAGGAGATAGGTAGTTGGATTGGATGACACAGAGGTCCCCATCCGAAAGATCAGTCCTCAGCCAAGCCTGAAGATGGCTGGCAGCAAGGATGGCCGCACGCGGGCGGCTGTTCCCCGGGCCACACACATAAAAATCACAGTAGCCAGAAGGGATATTGGTTAACTTACCATTGTAAATCCAGGGCTCCTGGATCAGGATGAAACCTGGTTGATACAGTTCTGCAATCTTCATCAGATTAACTGATGCTGATACGCAATGCTGTAAATTTATTTGTACACAATAGGTCGCTCCTTTGGCGTTGCGGAGCTTATCCATACTGTACTAAATGCAAAAACTGGCTGTTTTCCCGTGACCTTTAAGGGGATCGTAAAAGATCGTCCTCATCCCAGGTCGACGGGAGATGGCTGGGAGAGGGGAGTCGATCCACGTCCATGGCCTCCTCCTCCTCCCCGGCTTCACCGGCAGACTCCACAGACTCCGAGGTCAGGGTGGAGAGGGTATCTCCATCTGAATCGTCGTCTGCAGACCCCACCAGAGTCGCCGAAGAGGGCTCGGAGTCCGAAGTCGTGGTCTCCTCCGCAACTCCTTCTCCAGATGGAGAGTTTTCCTGCTCCTGGGGTTTGGCCGAAGCCTCTTCCTCAGTCGCAGAGCTCTCGCCTGTAGTAGGGTCGGGCTCAGTGACAGCCTTGGGATCGGCTTGCGCCTGGGGTTTGGCCGAAACCTCCTCCTCGGTCGCAGAGCTCTCGCCAGTTGGGTCGGGCACAGTGGCAGCCTTGGGATCAGCTTGCGCCTTTCCTTTGGCTTTGGGCTGTGCCTTCCCGCCGCTGGAGACACCAGGGTTGGCCTTCGCCTTCCCTTTGGCAGTTTTGCCTCGGCGAAGCCTGAGCTTCAAAGCACCCAGCTGAAAAAGAGAGTCGCTGGGGTACTTTTTTGTCCAGGCCTCAGACAGACCGAGGACAACCGTATTTCCCGCGTCGCCCCTACGAACTTTCCGATGATAAATCAGTCCGCTCGCAGGGAGTTCGGGGTTCAGGCGCAGTAGGACCTTCCGGATTACATCCGGTCCCGCTGCGGTGCTCTTCGCAGGGACGAACACCAAGTAGGGTGTTGTCTTTGGACGTTGACCCTCCCGCGAGAAAAGGGGGCGGCCGAGATCAGCGTCCAAGGAAATCGCCGGCAACCGTTGGAGCAGCTGCCGGGCGTCTTCCTCACTGCTCGGAGCAATGAAAATGGTTGGTCCTCGAAGGACCATGCGCTCGATGCCGATGGAGATACCCTCCTCGACAGTCAGCTCAATGAGGAGAGAGTCAATGGCGCACCAGACCTCTTGAAGCTGATCTGTGGACCAGTCCCGGTCGCGACACTGAACGATCACTCCCGGGATCTTGCCCTTGGCTTTTGCTGCGAATGTCGCCCCTGTTGGGGCTTCCCCGCTAGCTTGGGCCATAGTTTGCGCCGTGGCTTGGGCCTCAGCCGCCACGGCAGCCTCCCCAGAGGGCGCCGCCGCAGCACTGCTGGGGCCTTCACCAGCCTGCCCGTCAGGTTGCTTTGAGGAGCTGCTTGCTTCAGCACCCTTGGCGGGCGCCGCCGCTTGAGCCCTCTCGGCTTCCTTTTTGGCCTGCTTTTTGGCGCGTTGTTTGGCGCGTTTGCGCTCAAGCCGGGCTTTCTGAGCCTCGTCGGATCTGCCAGTTTTGGCCGGTCCTTTTGGCTCATTGCCCATGGGTCCCTTGGATCCACCAGCGGAGCTGGCAGGTCGCTTTGGACCCTCCGGATGGTTTCGGCGTTGGTTGGATCTGCCAGCAGAGCCGGCCGGTCCTTCCTTCGCCACGGTAGAGGATTCAGTCAGTTGGGATCTGCCAGCTAAGCCGGCCGGTCCCTCAGACTGAGGTTGGAGTTTGGAAGGGTCTCCGTCCCTAGAATTTTGTTTTTTATCCATAATCGGCTCGAAGGCCATGAGTAAAAATAGGTGGTCTTCCCCGAAGGGCAAGGTACCCGCCCGGCCGATTCACCAAAAACCGGGCAGTAGACCGAGGAGAAACCCTCAAGGCTGGCCCGACACCAAGAGGGAGAACCGCTAGCGACCAGAATACTCCCTGGCCAAAAACCCATCAGCGCGGTAAACACTGGGGCATGTTAGAGGGCGCGTTTAAGCCTCGCCAAAGCCCGTGGACTGGCCACGTACCCTGCTAGCCATGGGGGCTAGCCATGGTTTTAGGGTAGAACCCGGCCCCAGCTTCCTCAGAGAGGTACCTGGGTACCCAAGGCCTGGGTAAGCGAGCCAGGGATGAAACCCTGTACCCAAATTTATATACCGGCTGGGTGGTGCCGGCGCCAGAGCCCAAGCAGTTTGGTTGGCCTAGGGCCAGCCTTAACGCTCGCGGGACGAGAACCCTTGGGTTGACTTGCAAAGCGGGGGTGGCGTTTTGCGGCTGCCAGTGGCAGAAATAGTGCGCGCAAATCACCACCTTGCCATGTCTGCCAAAAAGAAGGAGGCAGGTGCTGAGCATCGCAGATCGTAGCCCGTGGGCCTAATCTGACTCATACACAGCTGGCGTTCCGCAATGCCCGTGCGAGCAGCTTGGGCTGCCTTTCGGCCAGGGTTCAATTAACTAAGGGTGTGACTTTTTTCAGGACAGGCCAGGCACGACCCGGCCTGCAAAATTAAATTTAAACAATCAAAAAAGAATTTTTAAAACACAAAAAATTGTTTTTATGCAAAGAATAAAGATGATAGCTTTAAATATATTTTAACAGTGGTGTCATACTATTTTTGCACAATAAATTGAAACAAGCAGGGCAACGCGAGCCAACGCGACCCGGAAAACTTGTTAATTTTAGGTAACCTTTTTCCTAGCAACCAGACCGTAGAAAATCACATTTTAAACGTTATTTATCTATATTAAATTCACTATAAAATACAAAAAGAATATTATATTCTCTTATAACTTTTTTCTGCCTTAAAATCAACAAAAACTATTTATTTTTTGTTAATCTTTGCAAAATTTTAAATTAAATTTTGAATTTTGAATTAAAATAAATTAAATTTTGCAGGCCCGGCCCGGCCTGGAAAGTTTCTTCCATTAAACTACTAGAGTGATGCTTTGTGTGTTTTATTCCTGATGCCTCACCCGGCCTTTGAGTTAGGGGGGTCTCTGCCTCCGTATATCAATGCCCCTCCCCTCTCTTTCCCCCAGGCTGAATCAGCACCCCTCGCAGACTGCACTCTCTGCCTCTCTGTCCCTCTCCGCACCCAGCACCCCTCGCTGAATGCACTCTCTGTCTCGCTTGCTGACCCGCTCCGGCCCAAGTCGGGCTCTTTGTCCCTAATCCATAGTCCATTTGTCCCTAACCCAAGGTGGGCCCTTTGTCCCTAATCCAGCGCTGATTTCCGCCCCCACGCATGCGTTCTTTTTCTGCTAGTCCGCCCTGACCTGACACACCTGGCCTCTCAACTATTTCGTACGCTCTCTGTCGAGACGCCCGATGCAAGTTATTCATCAAACCAGCCGATCTGCTCTAGGGTAGGGGGAGTACGTTCGAGAGAGTAGCAGAATCAAACACGGTGCCCAGCGCACACAGGCAAGGTGAAATTCAATTAACTTCACTTCACGTCATTTAACAGATTTCAATCTCTGAACAAGGAAAGCAAGTGCAGGGGCACAGAGGCTCTTCGTATCCCCCTCTCCCCCGATTCTCTTTTAGTCGGTACGGCTTTTGCTGCAAGGCCCCCAACCCACCGCCACGAGCCTCTCCCCTACTCTGTGCAGTCAATGATTCACAGGCCCTCATCTTTTTTTAACCGAAGAATAGCTCGAGAGACTCCCCTTAACTCTTTCATACAGGCAGGTCCGACCCACAAACAGTCTTTGTTTTCCCGAGAACAAACATAAGAGCACAGCAACTTCTATTCACTAGGATAATTATTGTATAGCTTATGTGAAGGTAAGAAGAAGGCAAGGCATATAAACAGTTATTTTTTAACACGGGTCTGCAAGCGAGACAAAGAGTGCATTCAGCGAGGGGTGCTGACTCAGCCGGATGTGGAGAGGGACAGAGAGGCAGATGGTGAAGTCTGCGAGGGGTGCTGACTCAGCCGGATGTGGAGAGGGACAGAGAGGCAGATGGTGAAGTCACTAGGGGTGCTGATTCAGCCGGGGTGCAGTAACGATTCAATAACTCCGCAAGATTTATTACAAGTTTCAGCCTGTCCTAACCTTACCCAGGTCTGCACCATCAGCAGGAGAACCTCTCATTGCATCTGTCTTCTGCGTATGGTTTTTTACGCTGCTAAACACTCGAGTACTTTCAGTCTTTGTTCCTGCACTACCGGGCGTTTTAAGCAGCCGGCCTCTCACTCTTTCTTGTCGCTAGGAGGTGGGGTTTGTTGCGTGTTTCTCTTCTCTCTATATTGGCTGACTTTAATCCATGCAGCTTAGTTGCTCTCCTGAGTGTACAGTGGCTGTGTCCTCTCGTTCCCTTTCATTTCCTCCAAGCCCAGTGTTCGTATAAACAGTCCCCTAATACGTAGTCTAGCTATATATTGATTTGCTTGCTCGTGGTAGTGAAGCAGTGCTGCTAAAAGCATTTACTTGCTTCTCCGAGGGTTTCTTTTGCTCTGGTCTACGGCTGCGATTGTTGAGTCGCTGACTCAAATAACCAGGTAATTGCTTTTAAATTCGTACAAACAGTAACGTTCTTTTCTGCCGGCATTCTGTGAAGAATTTTCCCTCTTAGATTGCGCACTCAGATAATGATGGGAATTCGTTGAATACAGAAGGTGCATCTAGACCAGGCATTGCAGCGTACATTTGCACTTTAAAGTAGGATGTTTGAGGAGGATGTTAAAGTAGGATGAATCAAAAATAAGATCCCGAATGTTAAGGATAGCCCACGTTCTGCTTCTCGGGCACTCACTGTCTAAGCGCCTTTATTTCTATTAAATCGGCTCGATCCCATTGAATTTTGTAAGATCATCGTTGAAGTTCAGGTGCTCACCCAGATCCCAAAACGCACTTGCCTTGAGAAGGTGCGCACCCTCTGACCCAACATCTTCTGTTGCTCTCATGCTGCCCGGCAGGAGGTCTCAAGTTTCCCTTTTTTCTGCTTTTAGTACCTCTTTGCCATGAAATGCTTTGCTCATGAAAACTAGCTGCTCCTCTTTCAGTTCCTTTTAATTCGAGAGCGCGAATTCGCTGTAAATGGCCCAGCGAGATCCGGTGCTCCACTGGCGGGAAACAATTAACGGGGAACAATATCGTTGGATTCAGATATCAATAGATCAACTCGATCAACAGGGTGGCGTAATCCCTGCGAATTTCGTGTTCCTCGGCGAAAGCAACGAGTTCAGCTTTAGCAGGGCTTTCGCTAGGTATCGTGGCAATGTCTGGAATGGCATTGTGGCCACCGACTTATGTCCTAATTTAGAGAATCCTGATTTCGCTGCTGGATGTCGGCATGCGCTAAGGATTCCACCGAATGTTCCACTCCATCATCTGGACGCTACTGCGATGGGAAATCGCCAGCAACTTGCAGAACGTTTAGGCATTTCTGTTGAAAATCGGATCACCTTCTGGTTCCAGTGCCCCTGGAGCGGTGATTATGAGCAATATCCGACCCAGAATGAATTCTTGCGACAAGTATTTTCTAGCGCCGCCGGGGTGCAAAATGAAGGCGAACTTTTCCTAGTGGGGTTGTGCATCGATCTTACTAGAAGGAATGCAAGCGGCCCGTTCGTTAAACGCTATGGCCGCGTGCAAGAAGCAGCCGATGAAGCCGGTTACGAATGTCTTGGTGCTGACCAGCAGTTCATAGGACAGATATTCATCACGGATACAGACACTCTACCAACACTGACGTTGATATCCGCATAGAAAGAAATGAGCAATTCGCCACTGTCCTGTTTCGCCGGTGAGTTCATTAAAAAATTCTCTTCACCCTTCTAAAAAATTGCAGCCTATGAGTAAGTCTTACGTGCTTTTTTATGTCGGTATTTAAACTTTATATTTTGGCACCTTTGATTATGTGCCTATCATTGCGCATCATGACAAGCCTTTGTTTATTAGCAATTTCAAGCCTACATGAAGCTCAAATACAAAGCAGGAAACTCCGGGAGTAATTAGCAATTAGCATTCTGCATAAAATCCTGATTCCAGGAAAACTGAAATCAAACCAGGGAAAGGTCCCAAATATTTTTATGCGATCTCGAAACCTCTCATTGTCTTACGGTTCCCAATACCAGAGAACACAGAATTTCAATGTCTCTTTGCATGCTCCCTCAGGCTACCCGCCAATGCTGTTAATCCGAGGGATGGCGATGAGGACAACCAGATGGCCGCGCGTATAAAGAAAATGACAATCCAGCCGCGTGAATGATCTGAGCTGATTGACGAGGAGCAGCAAACTGTTGCTGTGTCAACTAATCTGCAAGCGTTCTCTTATTGATTTCCAATTTATTACTGACCCTTTGATCCGGTAAGTTCTAGATTACGGTAATTATTGTTGGTATTGACAGTGTTATTTACCCTAGAAGTTAGAAATTATCCCATTACTAACTAAATCAAAGTGTACTTGCAGGCTTTTTCTCCTATGCGCCTCGATTGCTCAGAATCACTCCACTTGCTATCCGCCCTGCCTTTTATGCATTATTTTGTTTTGCGAAAAATTCACTACATATTAAGCTTTGTGTACACTTTTACATCCGCTAAAACCCGTTTTTTATGTACTTGTATTTCCTTGTTTCAATATTTAGTGTGCATACTCGCATATGCTCCTGATATTTATTCAATCCCCCGGTGCGATTAACTACTTGTTAAGCTGCGTACATTTCTACATCCCTAAAACATGATGCGAATTTAGGCACTTCCTGAAGAAAGAATCGATTGATTGATTGTTGCCGCTTTGATTGATTGCTTTGCGATTTGGTTACTTAGTTTTAACTCTTCACTAACAGGTCGAAATTTTTTGCGTAAGCACGTTTTTTAATTAAAATTAGTCTTTTCAGTCTTTTGCTAAGTTTTTTAAGTTTGTTTACTGCTTGTTTGTTTTATGTTTAATTGTCACCTTGCCGCTGTGCGGCGGTAAGGTTAGTTAGACCACGAGGACGGGGCGTGCGCTCTGGTGGGGGGTGGGTGCGGGGTGCTGGTCGTGAGGGGTGGTGGGCTGGCCTGCCGCCTTTATCTGCCATCTCTCCGGCCCTCCAGTTGTTTGTCTGGCGTTTAAAATTTTTTTGATCGTGATGGCTAGCGCTCGCCAAGTTGTAGACCCACTAGCCTACCTGAAAGTGTCAGAGCTAAAGGCTGCCCTCCAATCGCGCAAGTTACCTACGCACGGCAAACGGGAAACGCTGCTTCTCCGTCTGCACGGCGCCTTGAACATGGAGCAGCCGGCGGCACACGCTGGATCTTCGTCCCCCAAGGAGTCAGCAAAGGACGCCAACGAGCGGGGGAGCAGCGGGCGGCCTGAGGAGGGCGGCACCTCGCCGGTTGCACTGGAGGCCGAGATCGAGCTCACCCGGAGACGCATCGAGTTGCTGCGGCTGCGGAAGGAGGAGGCGGAGCTCCGGCAGTCGGTGGGCGAGACATCCGACCATGGTGAGCAGCCTGCTTTATTTTCTCGTTCCGCTTGTGTAGAGTCTGACAGGTGGTCGAGCGATGGAGAGCTGGAGGCTGAGGGACAGCTTCGTGACAAGCCGCGTGCCGCTTCAGGCCAGTTGCTGCGCATCTGCGATTTCTTGGAATCACCGAGCCTACCGGACCAGCTCACGGCGCAGTGCGAGGCAGGGAAGCTGACTCTCAAGAGTGCCAAGTCCAGGGCCCTCAGCTCTGTCACTGTTGGCCAGTGGATCGCAGCTAACGCGCGGATCATGCGCACTTTGCTGCAGTCCGGCAGGCTGGCTTCGCAAGGCGCCGGCCGAAATAGCATCCACGACTACCTACAGCATGTCATGCACATCGGGGACCTGTTAGACGGTGGTTATGACTGGCAGGTTCTACTCCGCTACGACGATGACCTGCGGCAGCATCAGCATGCTCACGGATCACGGTGGTCTGAGCCTCCCCTGGCCCTGATCTGCAAGCATTTGACGGCTCCTAAGAATCTACAGGCCCGCCTGGCGAATCAAGCCTCCCGCGGTGGGCGCCGGCAACTTTCGAACAGTGGTCAGGTGATCTGTGGCCTGTTCAACAGCTCGTCAGGGTGCCAGCGCGACACCTGCAACTACCTGCATTGCTGCCGGATCTGTGGGGGCTCGCACGCCGCTGCCACCCATAACAATCGGGCTCCTCAAAAAAAACTGAGGTGCGCGTCGCAAGCGGACATCAACGCCTGCGACGCCGCCCTATCTGCCTGCCTGCCTGCCTGCGACGCCACCCAATCTGCCTGCCTGCCCGCCTGCGACGCCGCCCTATCTGCCTGCCTGCCCGCCTGCGACGCCGCCCAATCTGCCTGCCTGCCCGCCTGCGACGCCGCCCTATCTGCCTGCCTGCCCGCCTGCGACGCCGCCCAATCTGCCTGCCTGCCCGCCTGCGACGCCGCCCTATCTGCCTGCCTGCCCGCCTGCGACGCCGCCCAATCTGCCTGCCTGCCCGCCTGCGACGTCGCCCTATCTGCCTGCCTGCCTGCCTGCGACGCCACCCAATCTGCCTGCCTGCCCGCCTGCGATGCCGCCCAATCTGCCTGCCTGCCCGCCTGCGACGTCGCCCAATCTGCCTGCCTGCCTGCCTGCGACGCCGCCCAATCTGCTGATGCTGGGTTCTTAATCAATAGGTTCAACAGATGCGGTGATCTGATCGTGACTGCCTGGGAGGAGCGCCTCCAAGGCGACCCTGACGAGAAGTTTCTGCTCGATGGCCTTCGCAAGGGATTTCCTCTGGTTGACGAAGGTGCCAATGTCCCAGCGTACGAATCCAACAACTACTCTTCCGTTGAAGAATGCAGAGCTGAAGTGGAGAGCTTACTCCGTGAAGAGATCATAAATGGCAGACTAGTAATCGTGCCGGACGCGCCTCATCTGGTCAGCCCGCTTGGCGCTATTCGCAAGTCCTCAGGGGGCATCAGACTTATTCAAGACTGCTCTGTGCCAGTTAATGGGTCGTTGAACGACTTCTTCACTGCCGACCGTAAGCTGCGCTTTGCTTCGGTGGAAGACCTGGTGCGTATGCTTCGACCAGGTAGCTTTATTGCTAAGGTGGACATCGCCTCGGCCTACCGCTCGGTCGCTTGCCGTTCTGACTGCTGGTCGCTGCTGGGCCTAAAGTTCAAGTTCTCCGGCGATGATCACGTGACCTACATGGAAGATAGGCGCCTGCCGATGGGCGCAGCCGGCTCGGTGCCAAGTTTCCACCGCATCTCCCAAGCTATTCGCCGATTCATGGTCAAGGACGGCTTCGCTGCAGTTGTCAATTATCTGGATGATTTTGCGGTCACCGCTGCCACTTACACCGAGTGTTTAAAAGCGTATGAACACCTGCTGGGCCTCCTGGAGCGGCTCGGTTTCCGGGTCAACCGCGAGAAATGCACTCCTCCGACGCAGGACATCGTCTTTCTTGGCGTCCGCATTCAGACTGTCGGCGGCCTGCTGTCGCTGCCTCCTGAGAAGCTTCAAGACCTCCGCGAGATGCTGGAAGATCGGCATGCTCAACCGCGGTTCGGCGAAGAACTCGGTGGTCAACGACATTCTGAGGCAGGCCGGTCTGATGTGCATGCAGCAGCAGATCTCCTTCAAGGTGTTCTACCTGCCCGGCCATCGTCAGCTCCTCGCCGACCCCGCTTCCCGTCTGTTGACGGGCAACTCTGCCTTTATTGATTTTGCCTGTCGTTTTTATGGTCACTTATCGCTCGATCCGCTTGAATTTGCTTCGCACGCGCTGGGCTCTGCCTCCGCCTCCTCCCTGTTTTCCAGGTGCCGCCTCCTTCGGGCTGCCGGCCGAGCTGCTCCCCCTGATCCGTGCCGCCTTCGCGCCGGCGACGCTACGGTCGCTGCAGACCAAATGGAAGACATGGTCTGCCTTCTGCCGCAAGAGACAGATCAGCACGGTGCGCCCGACCGCCATTCAACTGTGCCACTTCATCAACTTTTTGATTCGGCATCGCCTGTCTCGGTCCTCGAGCCTGCAAGCCTACGTCAGTGCGGTGGCTACTCTGCTGCGGCTAAGCGACTCCCCGGTGACCACGGATTCCGGGCTGGTGCAGCTGGCTCTTCGAGGAGCCAAGCGGCTGCTGTCATCGGCGCCGGTCCGCCGCAAGGAGGCCTTGACTCCGGAGCATCTGCTGCAGTTTCGGCGCGAGCTGCAGCTTCAGACCTGCGAGGGAGGCGCCCTGTGGAGCCTCATCCTGTCTGGCTGGTGGGCCATGCTGCGTGCGGCCAACTTGTGTGCCAGCAGCCAGGTGAACGCCGGCGCTGCAGTCTTGGTCAGCGACATCCGGGTCGGAGCCAAGGAGGCCGAGATTCTGATCAGGACATCCAAGACAAACCAGTTTGGCGAGCGGCACCATGTAGCTGTCCTGCCTTGTATCTGCACGACCACAGCCGCTCCGCTCTGCCCGCTCTGCGCGCTGAAACACCACCTCCGACTGAATTCGCTTCGGCGTGCCCCGGCCTCACAGCCTCTCTTCTCGGTGCTGGAGGCTGGACGATGGAAAAGTTTGACGGCTGCCAGCTGTCGGCGCCGATTGGCTCGACTGTGCCGAGCGTCCAGACTGCCAGTCGGTCAGTTTTCGATGCACAGTCTGCGGCGAGGAGGTGCCACATTCGCTAGGACGGCTGGCATCGCCATCGATGACATCAAGGCCATCGGCGATTGGAAAGGCGACGCGGTCCATCTCTATGCCGGGCGCCAGGCGCAGGTTGCCAGCCGCGCCTCCCGCTGCATTGGCGTTGCTCTGCAGCGCAGTTGCTGACAGTCTTGTTTTTTTTTGTTCCTTTTTGTTTTTTTTTAATTCCTTGGCTGCCGCACCTTCCCCCCCCCTTTCTCTCGTCTTCTTTTTTTTTGGTGTGGAGTTTTGTGTCGTGCCATCCGCCTGCCTTTGCTTCGTTCCTTTCTTCGTGGTTTAATTGTCACCTTGCCGCTGTGCGGCGGTAAGGTTAGTTAGACCACGAGGACGGGGCGTGCGCTCTGGTGGGGGGTGGGTGCGGGGTGCTGGTCGTGAGGGGTGGTGGGCTGGCCTGCCGCCTTTATCTGCCATCTCTCCGGCCCTCCAGTTGTTTGTCTGGCGTTTAAAATTTTTTTTGCTGCTTTTTTCCCTTTGTTCGCCTTTTCTTTCCAGATCGTTTTTTTGCTCTTCCTCAATAAATCGAGACATTTCGAAGAGTTTTGTGTCGTGCCATCCGCCTGCCTTTGCTTCGTTCCTTTCTTCGTGGTTTAACAATATTTACTTCGCTGCTGAATCTTTATTAAAAAGTCACTAACCAATATTGCCATTATAATTTTTATTAGCACAGTCAAAGCTACGCTATTTTGCACCTAGAAGTACTTCGTATTTCAATGCGACTCAAACTGCAATTGGCTCAGTTATTTCTGTGTACGAAAAAGTAAAAGAGGCGCTTGAAAGAGAAATTTTCCTGTTGAGTTGGAGAGAGACTTTGATTTGTTCTGAAACACCTGGGATTACGTAGCGGTGAGGCTGTGCTGTGCAATATTTCTTTTTTACCTTGAGCTAAATTTTTTAATTTGGTGCCCTGATTTTGCTTGCTACTTGCCACCAATCTTCTCTGAGCTTGCCTAACAAACCGAGCAAAAACTATCCTGTACTACGCTTGTACTCTTACTAACAGTAGCTTCTATCAAATTGCCAGCCATCTTTTTCGTTTTTTTATTTTATTTACGAGCGTATTCCTGTCAATACAGCCGATTATTGGAATCAAATAAACATGATCGCGTTTTTACTATCCAAATTATCTGATCAAATCAGTTCCTAGTCTGAAACTGCTCAATTCCGAACTTTGCCCCATGCAGTTGGCCCCTAGTCAGTGTGAAACAGCAACGGTCGACTGGTTTAGAAGTGTCGAAGTCCTTGTGCATCAAGTGATGTAGCTTTTTAGAGAATAAAAATTATAATGGTGAACTGGAAATCAGGCTAAACCAGCTTTTCCTCATTTTACTTGATGCTGCAGCATCAATCAATAAAGAAAATGACCGAGTTAGCCTGTCTTAACTAGCCGTTTAAGCTGTTTAATCTCATCAAATGAGGTCTTCGTTATTAGGGCTGATAAGCAGCTAAGACTGCTTGGGGTTGGAATAATGCGCTTGTATAAGCGGGCGTACAACGTGCCCGGGCGTACAACGTGCCAGAGCAGCTGATCGCCGCGGTCATGGCGATGTACCGCGACCGCGAGACAACTGCTGCAGTTTCGACACCGGACGGCCTGTCGGACTTCTTTGAGACATCCTCCGGGGTGCTCCATGGAGATACGCTGGCGCCGTTCCTGTTTATTCTGGTGCTTGATTGTGTAGTGACTGCGTGTCCTTTTAGTTGGTGGGAGGCGTTGTTTGTAAGTGCACCCGCCCTTTTTGGGGTGCGTGTCGCTCTCGCTGAAGGCTTAGGTGGCCTGTCTTGTTTTTTGTGCGCCTCGTGTGTTGATTGGCTGGCCCGCTGGCCCGTCGCTCTCTCGGGCTTTGCGACTCACGCCCCACCCCCTTGTTTAGCCTCGCGTTTGTCACGCGCGCGCGTGCCCCCCATTTTCTCTCTCCCTCTCTCTGCGTTACTTAAGCGTCGCTAGCCCGACCGCTCTGGCTATACCCCTGTTGGTCCTGCGCTCCGTCTAAGAGATAGAAAAATAAACAAGTCAAGACCTGCCGTAAAGACGGTCTCTTACTGCGAAGGCAATAATTATACGACTAGCGGCACTGTTTGTTGGCACCGGCACACCGAGTGGTAAGCACTCTGCTTCTGCGTTCACTCCTTTGCGGGATTCACCTGATCAGGGGTACTTAAGCAGCCAGTGCGTCCCTACGCCTGTACAAGTCAAGACCTGCCGTAAAGACGGTCTCTTACTGCGAAGGCAATAATTATACGACTAGCGGCACTGTTTGTTGGCACCGGCACACCGAGTGGTAAGCACTCTGCTTCTGCGTTCACTCCTTTGCGGGATTCACCTGATCAGGGGTACTTAAGCAGCCAGTGCGTCCCTACGCCTGTACTTTATACTCTGCAGGTATACCTATTATTACCAGTATTGCTTTAGAGGGTTCGTTGTGTGTCTCAACACCAATCGGACCTAGGCTATACTCTGTGCGTCCCAACGCCGGAGTAGGCGACTCTTACTCAGTGCGCCCCAGCGCCTGACTGTAAACATACCGTACATTCAGTGCACCCCAGTGCCTGAGTTTAGGCAACTTCGCATACAGTAGTGAACCAGTGGGGGGGGGCAGATCAACCCGACCGCACGGCACTACAAATTGGGTGCTACGGACTGCTCTGCCTACCAACGACGACGGCTTTCTGCTGCGGCGACGCGTGGGTCGACGTCAACCGGAGAGGCGGCTCAGCGTGCTTGGCTACGCCGACGATCTCGCCCTGCTGTCCTCGACCGTCGAGGGCGCCCAACGGCAGCTGGACAGGCTGGTTGCCGTTGCAGCGAGTGTCGGCCTGGTGGTCAACGCGCAGAAGACCGTCGTGCTCTGCGTGCCGAGCAACATCGAGGCTGCAATATCCTGCCGAGGCGCTGACGGCCAGGCGAAAGAACTTCCGCGCTGTCAGCAGTTCGTCTACCTCGGCGGTCTGGTCCCTGACGCCCGCGAAGACCTGCGGCGTCGCCGAGGACTTGCTTGGGCTGCCTTCCGTTCGATAAGGTCAGTCCTGCAGTCCGAGGCCCTGCCAGATCGCCAGAGGGCGGCGCTGTTTCGGGCGGTGATCGAGACCGTCCTGCTGTACAACGCCGAGACCTGGACGCTGACGGACTCGCTCGAGCAACAAGTCGACGCGGCGCACGCTGGCCTGCTGCGCGCCGCCTTTAAGATCAGCTACGAGCGGGTCTCCAACGCGGCACTTTATCGCCGCGCCGGCCTGGACCGTCCAAGTCAAGTTTTGCACCGACGGCGGCTCCAGCTGGCAGGCCACGTCATCCGCGCCGGTGCAGGAGGTGCTGCTGCTTACGCTGCAGGCGCCCTACCGGCGAGGACAAGCGCGAAATCGGCGTTTCGTCCATTGCCTGCTGGCTGACGCCGGCGCCCCCGATTCTGCCGGCGGCGCGGCCTTTGTTCGCGGCCAGGCCCTGAGGCGCGCCCTGTGACGCTGCTTTCAACATCTTGACAGCGTACTTTGTTGTTGTTGTGTTGCTTGTATAAATTTAACTTCATGCAAGGTCGAAGAAGCCATTCATCATCTGTACTGTGTGATGATGGGGCTCATTTATCCGGTACTCTGGCCCCCACTGACCCTGGCTGCAATCACCCAACCATTATTTATTCTTGATTGGGGTGGGGGTTTCACAACACCGAAACTTAACAACACCGAAGAAGTGTACTGTTTGTTCTGGTGCTGGACTGGGTGCCTCAGACTGCTTTGCCTAACAACGGCGACTGCTTTCTCCTACGGCGGCGCCAGGTTCGACGTCAGCTAGAGACGTGGCTCAGTGCGCTTGACTACGCTGACAATCTCGCCCTGCTGTCCTCGGCCGTCGAGGGCGCCAAAAGGTAGCTGGAAGCCAGAATAGAATATTGTCCAGCCCGGACAAATACGAATTTTGCCTGCGGGCAGTTTGCCGGCCGATGTTTGCCAGCCGATGTTTGCCGGCCGATGTTTGCCGGCCGACG
Source organism: Macrostomum cliftonense (assembly GCA_950096795.1). Classification (NCBI taxonomy): domain Eukaryota; kingdom Metazoa; phylum Platyhelminthes; family Macrostomidae; genus Macrostomum; species Macrostomum cliftonense. Next base: position 460,203 of record CATNEM010000317.1, read on the forward strand.
TTTGCCGGCCGACGTTTGCCGGCAAGACATTTGCCGGCGGGCAATTTGCCTGCCGGATGTTTGCTGGCTGGAGTTTTTCCGACAACTTAAAAATACTTTTCTAATGTAGTATTAGGATCAAACATCGGCCGGCAAACATCGGCCGGCAAACTGCCCGCAGGTAAATGGGGTGCTCCCGTCTAGCCCTGCTCGATCGACTCAGTGAGATCGGCTCTCTGCCTCTTGCACTGTCAATTTGGCACAGTAGTGGTCAGTCAGCTATAGCGAAGGCCCTCAGTCTCCCTCTCTAGCCGTGTGTCCGTCTTTTTCTCTACTCACTGTCCCTCCAAACAGAGTAAGCCTGGTGCATTTACTTCCACTTTTTAACACAATTGCAGCCATTTAAAATCTGCCCCCAGCTCACACCGAGTTCGCATAATCGGAGATTTTCACCGCTCCTGCTCCGCTAAGTTCTATTCCGATGCTGCTGGCAACAGGCAGCTGATCGGAGCAGGCGGATTCGGCAAGCTGTACAATGCCTTCATCATCGACAAGCAGCAGATGGTCGCACGCGAAATCGTCGAAACAATTTGTTGCAGCGATCAATCGAAGCTGGAAATGGCGGCGGAGCAGCCAAGGCGGGGCTTGGAGCTTCTCTTGCGCGACAGGCACTGGCGCATCATGCAGCTAATCGTAAATTCTCACGAAGCCCATCGCAGGAAGCCTCCTTGATCGATGAAGCACCATGCAAGAATCATGACCGTCGCACTCACCCACGAGGGCCCAATCAAGCCTAGCAATCAAGAGTCTCAAAACCTACACCCTTGGCCTAGTGTAGCCTTCATAGCTGCAGAGCTGCTCATTTCTTGACAACTCAGAACATCATGCGTACGCACAGAAGACCAATTTGTGGGTGTTCAGCGGCAGCCGTTGTGTCGAGATGCTGGCAACGAAGCCTCCGATTTGTGACATTCAACCGATGTGGATTGTAAGCCTAGTGACGCACAGATTAACCTGATCTTGTCAGCTCGTTTTTTAATCCTTTGTCAGGAAAATATATTTGCTTTTATGCTAATATCTTTCGATGAGTTGTTTTTATCAACAGATTAATAAAAGCAAAAACCAATTGAGTATTTTACTTTTTGAGAACTAGTCATGATTCCAATTTGTAACAAAATCTTTGTAGCACACAATTGCGCAACTGAGAAAAATATCAGAGTTGATAGGCGCAACAGTTTTGCTGTTATTAAGATACTCTACTCGTATTTCCTCTAAATCCGCAGTGAATGTTGGCTTCAATTTTTCCTTAAAATATTTTTTGATTTAGAGAATTGCTTAACTAAGTTTTCTCATATTTTCATCGCAAACTATGACTTAGCACTTGTAGTGTTAAAAGATCCATCAGACTCAATAAGTAGCTCCGTAGCCAGTGTGGGAGCTCCGTAGCCAGTGTTGGAGCTCCGTAGCCAGTGTGGGAGCTCCGTAGCCAGTGTGGGAGCTCCGTAGCCAGTGTGGGAGCTCCGTAGCCAGTGTGGGAGCTCCGTAGCCAGTGTGGGAGCTCCGTAGCCAGTGTGGGAGCTCCGTAGCCAGTGTGGGAGCTCCGTAGCCAGTGTGGGAGCTCCGTAGCCAGTGTGGGAGCTCCGTAGCCAGTGTGGGAGCTCCGTAGCCAGTGTGGGAGCTCCGTAGCCAGTGTGGGAGCTCCGTAGCCAGTGTGGGAGCTCCGTAGCCAGTGTGGGAGCTCCGTAGCCAGTGTGGGAGCTCCGTAGCCAGTGTGGGAGCTCCGTAGCCAGTGTGGGAGCTCCGTAGCCAGTGTGGGAGCTCCGTAGCCAGTGTGGGAGCTCCGTAGCCAGTGTGGGAGCTCCGTAGCCAGTGTGGGAGCTCCGTAGCCAGTGTGGGAGCTCCGTAGCCAGTGTGGGAGCTCCGTAGCCAGTGTGGGAGCTCCGTAGCCAGTGTGGGAGCTCCGTAGCCAGTGTGGGAGCTCCGTAGCCAGTGTGGGAGCTCCGTAGCCAGTGTGGGAGCTCCGTAGCCAGTGTGGGAGCTCCGTAGCCAGTGTGGGAGCTCCGTAGCCAGTGTGGGAGCTCCGTAGCCAGTGTTGGAGCTCCGTAGCCAGTGTGGGAGCTCCGTAGCCAGTGTGGGAGTCTCCCATGCTTGAGATGCAGCTTTCCCATTTCCATGTCAAGTTCGACATGCCACCGCTGCCGGCCGGAGCCTCCGACGATGCGAGCGACTTTTCCCGCCGCTGCGTGGTCAAGGAGCCGCGGCAGCGCGCTGACACCGCCGAACTGCTGCGGCACCGGTTCTTGAAGCGGTGGTGAAGCTGGGGTTGATGAGCTGTGACGCAAATTTCCTAGAGTGATCCTCACTGTTCAGGTAAAGTTGCTCGCTTAGCAAGTAGAATAAAAAGAAAAGCGAAAATCAACATTTAATTTAATTTAACGACGCGTTTCGCACAACAGTGTGCATCTTCAAGTTTTAATTTAAACGAAGAAAACGAGTAAAGAGGTGAATAAATATGAAATTTTGGTGTGCAAATTTAATCAATATTTTTTCTCAATAATTTAAGTACATATTGGATAGTCCATAAGTCGAGAGGCAAAGTCCAGGGACGGATTTTTAGCGTTGCAGCCAACAGTACAGAATGAACAGCCACTGCCCCCTCCCTCAGAACACACGGAGAACATGGCCCGCGCCACTATGTTGGAGTTGAGTGTTGAGGGTGGGGGAATGCACTTTAATGTACAACGCTTCAAGAATCTGAAGTTTGGAGTCAAATGAGCATTGGTCGATGACTTTGAAGCACTTTTCAGGGTTGCAGTTGGAGCAGCTATCGCATTCTAATAAATGGCTTTGAATAGCCGACGGTTTCAGCCAGTGCTCCCTGACTCTAGTGTGAAGGTGCCTTTTAGTCTTCCCCACGTAGGAGACGCTCTGGTCATCAGAGCAGTTGAATTGATAAACGACACCAGCACGAAGAGCACAGGGAACACGTGACTTCAACCGACCGACAAAGTTGCCAACTTTAGCAGAACGAAAGATAACGCGGATGTTGCAATTAAGATAGTTGCGAAATAATTTGCAGATTCTATTTTTGAACAGTTGAGACGGATAGCCAAAGGAAGGGAGGACATGAATTGGTTCGTTGAGATCGATGGGATCGGTTTTAGCGCTAGGCTGTTTGACAACTTTCTCGGAGACGAATTTGTGAATGTGAGTGTGGATAAACGCACGAGGGTCCTCACTGTTGTTTTCAGCTGGTTTATACGTTTATAAGAAGTGGAACGGACTGTCTAGTATGTTTTTTCAACGCTTACAACCCAAAAAAGTAACGTATTTTGAGGTAATCTAATTCTGCCTATGGATTATCCCATTCGAGTGTGTGTCTAAAAATCATAATTTCTCAAATAATTTTCTGCAGAAGCTGCGCAGCCTTCAAGAGGTCAAGAAACACTAAATTCCATTCTTAAGTTGAATTTTTTAATACGAAGATTTTTCTTTGCCACCTGGGTCGGCGTTATGAGCTACAGCTGCCAGCTTCCATAGTATTGCTTTTTAATCCCTGAGATAACTTAACTGTTTAAGTTTAGCTAGCTTCTTTGCTAATAGCTCAGATCTATTCAAGCTTCAGTATTCAAGATTTTTATTTAATAATTATTCCCGAATGTTCAAACACACACTTCCTGGATCACAGGATAGCTTTAATTTTTTAACATGAGCTATTTGGTAGAAATTCATGCAGCCAGGCAGTTTTTACTTTGTTGGCTTTCCACCTCGACAAAGTCATCGGCGAGCTGGACTGTCAGTCAGTCGGTATTTCGTGTTGCGGGGTGTCAATCACCGATATTTGAGTAAATTGTTGCTATGATGAGGCTCCGAATAAAGGTGCAGCACTCAGCTCAGTCTCTCTTTAGAGGGTAAAATGTGCGACACTTTGCATCACGTGTTGCATCGCCATTAAGCGGGTTCCCTGTTGAAATGGCTGAGTGCTTTTCCCTGCTTTTCGCAGTGCTACCGTCTCTATTGGTTCCAAGTCTTCTTCTGTGTTTGACTACCTGAGGCCTGTGATTTTGTAATATTTTCGCCTGAGAACGGCCGCATTCGAGGCAGAAATCGGTGGCCGCAATCAACCGGGTGGGGGAGTCAACTGACCCTCCATCAGGTTCAAAGACGGTCGCCAAGAGAAGAGAAGCCAAGCAGACACAGGGCTCTGCAGTGAGGCACAGTACACAGCTGAAATGCATGCAACCAGAAGAAAGGCGAGGAGTAGCTATGGTGTGAAGTTGTTGCCTGGATTTGCACTTTTATGGCTACATCAGACATCAGCGCTTACCTACAGTCTCCGCCGCTGGTGTTCAGCTAGAGGGCTGGCGGCGCAAGGCAGGTTTTGGCTACTGAAAGCAAAGCAAAAATAAAAGATTTGGGAGAGACGAGAGGGTGACAGGAGACATGAGGAGAAGGAGAGAGGGTAGACAGAGAAGAGAATGTGAAGAGAGAAGGGAGACTGAGAAAGAAAAAGAGAAGAGATCACAAGAAGTCCCAAGAGGTCGCAAGCTTAAACCATCCCCTGCCTTTTTCAGACGTTTGCCGGGCGATGTTTGCCTGCCGACGTTTGCCTGCTGGTTGTTTTCTGGCCAGAATTTTTCCGACAATTTATAAATATTTTCCTGATTTACTGTCAGTAAAATGCTTGAATTACTTAAGGACCACTTTGAGTAGAAGGACAGGACCTTTGATTTTATAAATTACTGTATTTTGCTCACTTTCGCTTACTCTGCCGGCAATCTACTGTCTCTCTTATTGTATCAATCGGTATATTTCACAGCTCCAACGGTTCCACGGTCTGGATTCCGACAAGCTAGGCGGAGGTCGGTTCCTCTTCTTCGATTATCGCGAGTGCTCGCATATATACCAATTATCGTGCAAAGAGAATAGCTTGGGAATGATATGACTGCAAAATAAATTGGTAGTAAATTAATTAGCTCATTTTCTGCAAACAATTTACCACATCAGTTAATTTTTAAGACATCAATTTTTTAGAATTATTTAAGTGTTCGAAGTGGGCCCAAAAACGCCATTTTCATGGTTCCGAAAAATAAATACATATACCGTAACTTTATGGTAGAGTGGACCCGTTACATTGCTTATTGATATTCATATGCATGTTAAGTTTTGATGGTTGTTAAAATCACTAAATGATAGAGATATTCAGGTGCTGTGTGGTGAAAGAGGAAAGTTAAACCCAGATTTTCGTGAAAATACCCGTAATTGCTTCATATGAATATGAAGCAATATGCGGATATGAAGCAAATCAAACCTAAGTACTCGTACGAAGTCGAAATCATAAGAAAGACGGTGGAATTATGGCGTGTCGAGTGGTAGGAGTTCTTTTTAGATTTTCTGGTTGCTCTAATTATTAGAGCAGCTTGACTCCTTCGATTAATTGGGTGATATAATAATAATTTACCAACAATTTATTGTGAAGTTATGTATCATTATCAAGCTATTATCTTTGCACGATAATTGGTATATATGCGTGCACTCGCGATAATAGAAGAAGAGGAACCGACCTCCGCCTAGCTTGTCGGAATCCAGACCGTGGAACCGTTGGAGCTGTGAAATATACCGATTGATACAATAAGAGAGACAGTAGATTGCAGGCAGAGTAAGCGAAAGTGAGCAGGCAAACGTCCGCGGTAGACATCGGCCGGAAAACTACCCGCAGGCAAAATTCGTCGACCCGTTTTGTGATTAATTTGCTATTTTCCATATTGTAGCAGTCATGCGCTTGGAATTTTCCAAACGAAAGTATTTCTTGCTGTAGACACGCAAACGACGCGTGCAGACAGGCCCGCTCATTGAAGCTCAGTACTTTGAATCCATGGACAGCAACCCTCCTGCACAAAGTGATAAAATTCACGCGATAAAGAGTCAATGGCTCACTGCTTATCGGGCCCATACTGTGACCTCACAGAAAGTATTTCTGTCGTTCGTTCGTTTTTCCGCTGGTATTATCGCAGAAGATAACAGGATAAAAGACCAAAAACACACCTGTTATATCAAGCATTTATTTGCTTCGCCGAGAGTTTCTTTTGCTCTGGTCTACGGCTGCGATTGTTGAGTCGCTGACTCAAAGTAACCAGGTAATTGACTTTATATTCGTGCAAACAGTAAAGTTCTTTTCTGCCGGTATTCTGTGAAGAATTTTCCCTCTTAGATTGCGCACTCAGATAATGATGGGAATTTGTTGAATACAGAAGGTGCATCCAGACAGGCATTGCAGCGTACATTTGCACTTTAAAGTAGGATGTTTGTCACTCGAATCAAAAATAAGATCCCGAATGTTAAGGATAGCCCAGGTTCTGCTTCTCAGGCACTCACTGTCTAAGCGCCTTTATTTCTGTTAGATCGGCTCGATCCCACTGAATTTTGTAAGATCATCGTTGAAGTTCAGGTGCTCACCCAGATCCCAAAAGCATACTTGCCTTGAAAGGGCGCGCACCCATTGTCCGTCCTCTGTTGCTCTCATGCTGCAAGCTAAGAGGTTTCAAATTTCCCTTTTTTCTGTTTGAAGCTGCCTTTCGCCATAAAATTCTTTGCCAAATGATGGTGCGTTAAAATTCACTGCTCCCTTTCAGTTTTTTTTAATCCAAGAGTGCGAATTCGCTGCAAATGGCGCAGGCCTGGCCGACAGGACAGGGAGCGGCTCCGGTGCTCCGCTGGCGTCCGATTGAGGGCGATCCACTTATAATTAACGATGATGGATATCCGCCCATTGAGATATCAATAAATCAACCCGATCAACAGGGTGACATCATCCCTGAGACATTCGTGTTCCTCGGCGAAAGCCACGAGTTCAGCTTCAGCAGGGCTTTCGCTAGGTATCGTCGCAGCTGGAATGGCATTGTGGCCACCGAATTATGTCCTGATCGCCAGCAACTTGCCGAACGTTTAGGCCTTTCTGTTGAAAATCGGATCACCTTCTGGTACCAGTGCCCCTGAAGGGGTCACGTTCAAGACCAAAACTGGTTCCTAAAACTCGTATTTTCTAGCGCCGCTTGGGTGCAAAGTCAAGACGAACTATTTCTTGTGGGACTGTGCGTCGATAGCGATAATCACCCCGACTTCGTTGAAAGGTATGGCCACGTGCAACAAGCGGCCGAAGGGTACGAATGCCTTGGTGCTGACCAGCGCATTGTCGGTGAATTGATTGGACAAGGATATAAACATTTGAGCTATCTCGGCAACCCTCTAACTCCACCTCTAGAAAGAAATGAGCAATTCGCCACACTTCTATTCCGCCGGTGAGTTCACCAGCAAAACACTTTTGATCATTCTGGGTGTAGGACAGGATTTCAGGCTAGTCAGTCTTGAGTGAATTAGGTCTCAGAAGCTCCTAAATTATTGCCTTGCACACATTTGATGTCCTTTTTCCTTTTTCCTTTTTCCTTTTTCAACAGATATTTACACTAAATGCAGTCAGAGTACGGAATGTGTAATAGTGTAATGTATTTTTTACACTAACGACAGTATTCCTGTGGAGTGGGTAATATACGGGCCTATTTATGCCGAATTATCATGATAGGTTAATAAAATAATTTAAGATGAATAAAATTTTTGGAAAGTGAATTCTAATAAATTCAGTCAGTTTCATTGGCATCTGCTGCATTAAGTATTAATTAAAAGTATCTTGGACTGTTTTAGAAGGTTGATAACACCGTTTCAGGCTCAACAACCCGCCAACGAAAGTGTATTTCAGTGATAGGCATTCTTTGATGAACCACGTGCACGTTTATCGCGACGGAGCCGGCATTTCTATATATGCGAAAGACCAATGGGGGTTGGAAGCTAAAGAGAGGTTTATCAATTGGTCGCAGCTGAGAAATCAAATTGACTGGCTTTTCAACGATAAACCGATGGGCCCCATCGACGGTCAAAAAACGATGTTTATCGGCTCTGAAGAAGGCGAGGAAAAAATAATAAAGTTTAAAAAAAGAGATTGCGATTACACCCTAAGCAAAATCTCACAAAGCGACTGGGACAAAAAAAAGGACTTGATTGACCGGCTGTTCGATCAGGTCTGTAAAGCGTTAAAGCATTTGAGTGCTTATTTTGCTGTTGTCCCCAGTCTCAGGCTATTAACTGAGCTCCTGTCCCCAGTCTCAGGCTATTAACTGAGCTGCTGTCCCCAGTCTCAGGCTATTAACTGAGCTGCTGTCCCAACTCTCAGGCTATCCACTGAGCCCCTGTCCCCAGTCTCAGGCTATTCACTGAACTGCTGTCCCAACTTTCAGGCTATTCACTGAGCCCCTGTCCCCAGTCTCAGGCTATTCACTGAGCTGCTGTCCCAACTCTCAGGCTATCCACTGAGCCCCTGTCCCCAGTCTCAGGCTATTCACTGAGCTGCTGTCCCAACTCTCAGGCTATTCACTGAGCCCCTGTCCCCAGTCTCAGGCTATTCACTGAGCCCCTGTCCCCAGTCTCAGGCTATCCACTGAGCCCCTGTCCCCACTCTCAGGCTATTCACTGAGCTGCTGTCCCCACTCTCAGGCTATTCACTGAGCCCCTGCCCCCAGTCTCAGGCTATCCACTGAGCCCCTGTCCCCAGTCTCAGGCTATCCACTGAGCCCCTGTCCCCAGTCTCAGGCTATCCACTGAGCCCCTGTCCCCAGTCTCAGGCTATTCACTGAGCCCCTGTCCCCCTACTCACAAAAGTATTAATGACTTGATCACTTTACCACGCGTTTCTATTACAAATTTTCATCATTTAGGCACGAATTGAGTCAGAAGCAGCCATGAACGAGATGGTGCAGAACATGGCGGATTTAGGCACTTCCTGAAGAGATAATCGATTGATTGATTGTTGCCGCTTTGATTGATTGCTTTGCCATATGGTTGCTCAATTTTAACTCTTCACTAACAGGTCGACATTGTTTTTCGTAAGCGCGATTTTTAATTAAAATTAGTCTTTTCAGTTTTTTAGCGAATTTTTTTAAGTTTGTTTACTGCTTGTTTGTTTTATGTTTAAAAATATTTACTTTACTGCTGAATCTTTATTAAAAAGTCACTAACCAATATTGCGCTTGAAAGAGAACTTTTCCTGTTGAGTTGGAGAGAGACTTTGATTTGTTCTGAAACACCTGGGATTAGTGGTGAGGCTGGTGCTTTGCAATATTTCTTTTTTTACCTTGAGCTAACTTTTTGCTTTGCTGCTCTGATTTTGCTTGCTACTGGCCACCAATATTCTCTGAGCTTGCCTAACAAACCGAGCGAAAACTATCCTGTACTACGCTTGTACTCCTACTAACAGTAGCTTCTATCAAATTGCCAGCGATCTTTTTCGTGTTTTTAATTTATTTATTCCTGTCAATACAGCCGATTATTGGAATCAAATAAACATGATCGCGTTTTTACTATCCCAATGATCTGATCAAATCAGTTCCTAGTCTGAAACTGCTCAATTCCGAACTCTGCCCCATGCAGTTGGCCCCTCGGACACAGAGCCGAACACAAATGAAGCTCTCAAACAAAGAGCAAGACAAAGAGGAGGAAAGTAGAATAGACTGATCGGCCTCGTATCCATGGTAACAACTTGCTGCCTCGGCTTAGGCAATCTGGGCAGCCCAGTTTGAAAACCTATGCCAAACGAACTCAGCTAGTCAGTGTGAAACAGCAACGGTCGACTGGTTTAGAAGTGTCGAAGTCCTTGTGCATCAAGTGATGTAGCTTTTTAGAGAAGAAAAATTATAATGGTGAACTGGAAATCAGGCTAAACCAGGTTTTCCTAAGTTTACTTGATGCTGAAGCATCAATCAATAAAGAAAATGACCGAGTTAGCCTGTCTTAATTAGCCGTTTAAGCTATTTAATCCCATCAAATGAGGTCTTCGTTATTAGGGCTGATAAGCAGCTAAGACTGCTTGGGACTGGAATAATGCGCTAGTATAAATTTAACTTCATGCAAGGTCGAAGAAGCTACTCATAATCTGTACTGTGTGATGATGGGGCTCGGGTATCCGGTACTCTGGGCCCCCAGAGATCTGGTGTCGTGCTCTGACCCCTGGCTGCAATCACCCAACCATTATTTATTCTCGATTGGGGTGGGGGCTTCACAACACCGAAACTTCACAACACCGAAACTTCACAACGCCGAAGAAATGTACTGTTTGCTCTGGTGCTGGACTGAGTGCCTCAGACTGCTCTGCCTACCAACGGCGACTGCTTTCTTCCCTGACTGCGGCGTCAGGGTCGACGTCAGGGTGACGTGGCTTCACGTCAAGGCTTGCTTATCACCGCAAGCAGGGAGCTATAGTTAACTTAAGACGTGAAGATCAATTGGCATCATCAGTGATTCTATTTTAGGCTTCTTTGACAATCTCTGATTGCTGCAGGTTAGATCTTATTCAAAAAATACAGGAAATGTACTTGAATGTTGCAATCACTACTAGATCTACTTGTATAAATTTTTATTTTTGTGCCCCATCATATTTTATGTACGCAACGTCACGCGACAGCTCTCCTGTGTTCTTTGATTGGTCACTGCGTGCTTGGTAAATTCATGCGAATTTAAAATCAGTGTGCTGTCTTATTATCAGAAAATTTCACGCAAAAGAATAATCAGAATTTCGCCACAAGTGTGAATAAATCTTATTAAGAGCTATGTCAATTTGATTGATTGCTGTCTGAATGACCTAAGCCTTACTTTCAACTAGTCAGAATCAATAAAAAAGGCTCTCGTAACCAATGAGAGGTGGGGGTGAAGCCTAGTTATTCCGATGCGTGGTTGTTTAGTTGGAAGCTTGAAATCTGATTTGTTGAAAAAGTACATAGCCCCTTTACTGTACAAGTGGTTGGTCCTCGTAGCCAATCAGATTGATTGGACGCCCCATCCACAGACTACTGAACTGGGGGCTAGAGGTAAAATTACTCATGAAGCAAAACCATGCGAATGTACATCAAATTCCTGACTATTGATTTGACAAATAAAGCCACTTAGGGGCAGATCATTCTGCACTCACAGTTAACCATCTGATAGCCCATAAAAGCTGCCTCGCCTAACAAGCGCTCTGACTTGCAGCCAGCAAAACCCTGAACGAAGCCTATTAGATTTTCTGAACTTTAACACGGCACAATGTCTGGCGAGTTGGACCAGATGCTGCAGGAGGCGCAAGACGACCCCGACGCCCCAGAGAACATCGCGGACAGCATCTACGAGGCCGAAGGCATTCGCTTCCTGCTGGAGAAGTTCGGCAGCAGCGTACTGCACGCCACGGACGAAGAAGGCAACACCTTAGCGTGCAAGACGGCTCTGTCCTGCCAGAGCGCCGAGCCGCTGCAGCTGATCTCCGAGGCCGTGAAGAGTGACGGCTCCGATGTGGTCCAGCACTTCAGTGTCTGCGGAGCTGAAAACGCCCGGCCTCTGCACTTCGCCGCCAAGAACCCAAACATCGCAGCCCTGCAGTGGCTGGTGGAGCTGCTCGGACCGAAGGGTCTGCGCGCCACAGACGACCCGTACGGCCTTCCCATGCACTACTCGGCGCTGCACCAGAGTCCCGAGGCTCTCGAGCTGCACAAGCAGGTTTCCGGTCTCTCTGTCTTCGAGGAGGTGACCAATCGCGAACGAAGCGCCTTCCACTGCGCCGCCATGAACGAGAGCGCCGACAATCTGCGCTGGCTGATCAACGAATTGGGCGGCGGCAGCTTCCTGACCGCTCGCGACTTCCTTCGCAACACGCCCGTGCACCTGGCCGCCTGGTGCCAGGGCGTGGAGAGCATGGAGATGCTCAAGGAGAACGTCGGAGAAAAAATGTTCGACCTGTCCGGCGAGAGGGGGGAGACCCTGGCGCACAGCGCCGCTCAGAACACGGAGAGCAACGAAGTGCTGGCCTGGTGCATCCGGGAGATGGGCCTGCAGCGTTTGAAGATTGCCGACTCCTCTGGCAGGACGGTCACTCACCGGGCGGCGGAGAACCAGACAGCAGAGTCTCTGCAGCTGCTGGTCGACGTGCTCAGCGAGTCGTGTCTGGAGACCAGGGACCACAGCGGCCGGTACACAGTCCACTACGCCGCCACCAACACCGTCAGCGACTCGGCGCTGCGCTGGATTGTCGACCGGCTGGGCCCGGCGTGCCTCGTCCAGGAGCGGGACCTCGAGCGCGCCGCGCCGGTGCATCTGATGGCTCGCTACCAAGGCACGGAGGCGCTGGACTATCTGAACAGCCTGGATGAGCCGCTCATCTTCAGAGTGAAAGACGCATCCGGTCGAACCCTGCTGCACTACGCTGCTGAGAACGAGCAGTGGCGGGAGATGCTGGCCTGGTGCCTCTGCAATCTAGAGGACCCGATGTGGCTTGAACAGGCGGACATCGACGGCAAAAGTCCGCTGTACATCGCAAGCGGTCGCAAGCCAGAATACGTCATCGATATGTGACCTGAAGAACAGTGTCCTTCGTAATGTTCCATCCTGGATGTCCTTTTGAGCAGACAAATTTTGTGTTGTCATTTGAGTTCTATATTTCCTATTTTTGTTGAAAAAGGTTTACTTGCAGATTTGAAATAGGTTTTTTAATATCCTTGCAATTTTTATTCCCATAATTAAAATATGAAAAGTTTAATAAATATATTCGATTGTTTTATAAGTCGATTTCAGTTTGAAGTTTGTCAAGTTTGAAGCCGGCAGCCTGTTTGCGTTGTTATAGTTAAAATATTACATGCTTTAGAGAGCCAGTATTATTGTATTGGTCACTTGTTAACAGATTAGTATTTATAAGCCAAAAGCAGATTTCACGTGACTCCAATCCTAGAAAATATCAGGCCTTGGTCAATAGCAGTAGCTTTTTTAAATTTTAAACGCGAGTTCCCAGCCGGCCTCATTCAGGCAACAGGGTGTCGTCCAGCTCCTCGTCGGCGAACTCGTCCACCGGGGCTCGCCGAGCCGCCGTCCTGGGCCGCTCTCGCTCGGCACCCAGCGGGTCCTCGTAGTCGGTGCTTGGCTGCGGCTGCAGCGGCTGCCGCTGCTGATGATGCGGCTGCGGAGGCAGCTGGGCCTGCGGCCGGTAGCCGCCGCCCCCCGCCGAGTTCTCCCGGCTGCCCGCCTGGCCAACGACGCTGCTGCGACGCCCGGCGCTGGCCTGGCGCTGCTCGCGGGCCTCCTGGCTCTTCTCCGCCTTCTTCAGCTTGGCCGCGTATTCAGCGGTCTCGTCCAAGCCGAGATCCGTGCTGATGCGCACCAGGAACTTGAGGCACTCCACATTGTCGGGGAAGCGCCGGTGCACGGATTTGTAGGTCTCCAGCGCCACCTGGTAGTTGCCGCTGCGCCTGTGGCAGCTGGCGATCATCAGCGGCCACTTCACCTGGCCGGGCTGCATCATGGCGGCTCGCTCGAAGTAGCTGATGGCCTTCTCGCAGAACTGCGCCTCGATGTAGTACGCGCCCAGCCACTCGATCACCTGCGAGAGTGCATTGGGGGAAAGAATGATATCGACTTTGCATTTTGACCTTGTGCACGGATTGGTCAACTTTTTTTGTAGCTACGTAAGTCTACCCAGCTTGTGAAGCTCAACCCCCAGAAGCCACGCCGCGCCCACTCACGTCGAGGTTGGCCGGATAGTATCTGAAGGAGTCGTAGTAGTAGGAGAAGGCCTGCGACTTGTCGCCCTCCTCCTCGCAGAAGGCAGCCAGCCGCTGCAGCAGCTTGGGGTCGGTGGGCAGGATGCCGTTCAGCTGCAGGTACCATTCCTGCGCCTGGTTCCGCTCTCCGATCTTCTCGTACACGTCGGCCAGCTGGTAGATCACCTGGGCGGAGTTCTTGAATATTGTGTGCAACTTCTGGAAGGCGTCCAGAGCCTCGTCCATGCGGCCGAGTCGCTTGTTGACCAGGCCCAGGTTGTACAGCGCTTCCACGCAGGAGCTGTCATTGTTCAACGCATCGTTGTAAAAGTCTCTGGCCCTCTCGAAGTCCTTCTGCTGGTAAAATACGTTGCCTTTGTTGACCAGAGCTGCCGGATTGTACCTGTCAGCCTGCAGCGACTGGTCCGCGTACTTGTCCGCCTGCTGCAGGTTGCCCTCCAGGTAGTGCAGAAATGACAGATTCACCCCGGCCGCCGAGGCAAGACGGGTGTCCTTCTTCTCGAAGGACTTGAGCGACTCGATAGCCTTGCGGTGGAGAGACTCCTCACCCTGGTGGAAGTCCCGCTGCTTCAGGAACATCATTGCCTTGTCAATCTCCAGGTCGTGGCCGATATTGAGGAAGGCGGATGACTTCACCTGGTCGATGCACCAGTCGTAGCCGTCGGAGAAAGTCTCGTCAATGACTGGCGCGATTATCTTGGCGGCCATCTTGATGCGCCGCTCGGCATCCTGCTCCCTCTCCATCTCCACCTTCCGCAGATCGTCATTGCGGATGACTTCCTGGATGAGCTCCGTCTGCCTGTCGCTGTTGGGCGCCAGGGAGTAGCGGTCCGGATCTCCCAGCTTGAGGTCCACGGACAGCATCTTCGTGAATGCCATCTTCATCATGTTCCTCTCGTTAATAGTGTAGTAGCACAGCAGCAGATTGAAGCCGGTTTTGAAGTCTGGCTGCTCCTGCATGATGTGCTCGAAGGAAGTAATGGCGTCGTGCACCTGGCCCATCTTGATGAAGGCGATGCCGATATTCTGCATGATCTTGATGCGCAGGCTCTTGTGCGTGTTCGGTATCTGATCCAGGGCCATCCGGTAGAACTTGATGGCTTTGGCAAACTGCTTTTGCTTGAAGTAGATGTTGCCCATGTTGACCTTGAGTCGGCCAGCGTGGGCGAACATCTTGTTTTTCACGATGGCCTGATAGGCGTTGAGCGCCTCCTGGTACATGTCGTTGGCCTGGTACTGATTGGCCAGGTTGAAGAGTACCATGTACGTCAGGTCCATGTTAGCCTGATCCGTGCTGCTCAGGTCCTCCCGCTTCCTTAGCAGGTCCTTTTCCTTCTTGGCCGCCTCCTTGGCCTTTTGCAAGGCGGCTCCCTTCTCGCCTCGGGACAAAGCCAGGCAGGACTCCTCAACCAGCTGCACCACCGCCTTCTCCAGCGCCCGGATCTTCTCCTCCGGACTGTTGTCCGCCTTAGCCTCGAGGGGCGGCGCCGGTCGGATGTCTCCAGCGGATCCTTTGCGAGCGTTGCGCGTGAAGCCGGCCGCCCGCACGGCTGTCATCGGCCGAGCCTCGGTGCCCGCAGCCCCTGCGCCCACCTGGCCGGTGCGCAGGCCCGCCCGCATGCCCGTTGGCGGAGGCTTCCCTGCAGCAACCGCGGCGCCCAGGTTCGGCGCTCGCCTCCCGTGGCTGGTCCGCACAGCCTGCTGCACCGACTCGTCCCTAAGGATCTCCTCGGTGTTCAGGGCCGAGTACTCGTTGAAGCCGCCGTAAAGGTCATCTTCATCCTCCATCGCGTCAAATTGATTCATTTTTAAGCTTACAAAATAACTGTTATCTGGTTACTTTAGAAGCTAAACTAATATAAAACGAGCAGCTCCGATACAAGAGGCAGCGTATGAGCTTGAGAAATTCTTTGAAATTCCTCAGTTTGAATTTCGCGCCAGATTTTCCGAGGGAGAGAGGAGAGCAAGTGAGGTGGAGGGCACACGGTTAGAGAGACATTGGACAGGAAGCTGTTCTTGCAGCGCGCGCGCAGTGTACTCAGGGTTGAGTTTGCAACGATACCGAGAAAGGCAGGCAGCAGTGGGTGTGCACAGCTTGCCATGGCAACTGCAGCTAAACAGACCTTCCAACCAACCGTACGCTGAAAGCAGAGTTAGTCCTGTCCTCCGCATAGACCCACACCAGTCTCTATATTGAAGTCGCTCACCTGATTGCACATTTAAAAGTCTTTCAATAACCTGCTATTGCATCCGATCAGTCAAAATATTCTTGCCTTATTTATTTACAGTAACAACTTATTCTCGCCGTATTTAAATGAGTTTATAATTGACGATTAAAATTAATAAATCAGACCCTTTGGATAACTAAACAAGAAATTCTAGATATTTGTCGAGCTACTTAGACTCAAAAAGTACCGCTAATAGTAGTATTTAGTTTTCTGGCTAAAATTTTGGTTTGGGGAACTCGGTTTGATTTATAAATTGATGAATGTGATTTCTTTATAACTTTTACACCAAAAAATCCAAGATTGGCGCGTCAGCGTAGACTATGCGTTTACAAACTAAGCCCCAGTTTTAGAAGCCTATTCCTGGTGATTTTTAAGGAGCAGTAACGGTAGAATGTTATGTTATTTTACCCAACAAAATTAAGTGAGATTTTTCAAAATTCAATCACTCATTTGTATGGAGCGAATGATTAAATGATTCTATTCCAAAAAATCATCCGCAGTTATGCATATGTTTTTTCTTGATGGGTATCAAGCAAATATTTTGCTGCCGTCGTAACCTAACAAATGTTTTATGCTACAAGCAGTCGTTTTTTCGGTTTGCCGAAAAAAATAAGTAAAGTAAATTTTGAACTTGACAAGGACGCTTTGAGTTACTTAACAAAACTTGCATAAATTTAATAGGAAAATAATATTAAGATGCATATAAGGATAGTGAACCCTGATAAAAATAGCTTTTATGCTAAAAAATAAGCACATTTAGACCACCGGAAAAATCCTAAAAGTTTTAAATGTCAAATCTTCTAAGAATATTATTAAATATGTTGCGCACAAAATACACCCATATTAGGCCTATTGCCCATTTGCTTTATTGCGGCTCGCTCCTAAAATTCCTATTCGCGCCAAAAAGGTCGTGTCTGGTAAAATTTCAAATAAAAAAAATTATGAATCAGACTAGCAAAATTGTTGCTTTTCGCAGTTTTGGTGCAGTGTATAGTACTTAGGCCAAATTTTAACGCCATGCGACTCGCGCATTTTTGCTCGACAGATTTTAATTTTTGCAATTTCTTTCATAATATAGATTGCATACGGATAGCTGTCACAAATGGTTCCTCATTTATGTCATAATCTTAAGTGCCCTGGTAAAAATTGTTTATGTATTTCTGTTAAGTCTAAGTGTATATTACAATCTAAATTATATTCCAATATCCAATATTTTTGTTCCATATATTGATAAATCCTGCATTCCTGGGGCTCAGGTTTCTGTGTCCCACTTCAAAGATAGTTCAGCTTTAGGCCTGTAATATTGATTTGATTAGCCTATAAATTTATTACTCCTTATTATAAATTATAAGGCTTTATTTTTAGGTCAATAAAATGCATATAAATTTCGAATTTCAATGAAACTTTTTTTGATGATTTTTAGTACACTATAAGTAATATTGTAAAGCTTCATTTCTCAAAACTTACCCCTTGAGGTAATATAGGTTATCTTGTACTATAGTATAGTCTATATAAATACTATATGTTTTTTTCAAGTCAAACTTTAAAGTTTAATTTTATTATGCATTTTTAGTCTGTGTATAATAATATTAAGGGTATATTTATTATTTTTTTATTTTAGTTTTAATTTCAAGTAATTTAATCACCTTTTTTGGTCCAATTAAAACAGTCCTTTCTTGGAATATTATTGTATGCTAAAATTTTCAAAATATTGCTATTAGTAGTTTTTGTGTAAGTTCAAACAAAATGTTTACTTTTATATTTAAATATTTTGTTTTATTTTGATTGAAATCAATTTATATGCATATATATGTGTATATAAGTGTATATATATAAACCTATATTCTTAATATGATGCCAATATAGGAATTAACCCTTATGCATTTAGTCCAAGGGGATAGGTTAGGGACAAGTGGTTTTATGGATTGGCAAATTTTTTTGGTTACCCTTGTTTGTTTGCATATTTTCTGCTAAAAGAAAATGGGAATATATGTCTTTCCTAGATATATTAATGCTAGAAATTTGAAATTGGCATTAGAAAATACAACCAGGCAAAAAACAGATAAAGTGCTATACAAGATTAATTTATCCAACTTAATTCAATTTATTAATGCCCCATATTATTTAGAATTTAAACACCAATATAAAATCATAATTATTATAATTATGCTTAAAATTCTATATTTATAATAAGCTTTTCCTAAAACTAAATTATTAATATATATTTCTAGCAGTGGTGATAATACAAAAAATTATTTTTATAATACAAAATGATTATATTTTAAATATAGATTTCTATGGTGACATGAGTAATAAAACTTTTATTAAATATATTCCATCTTGCTGAGTTGATATCTAGTTTCTTTTCATCTTTTTAATGAAATTTAAACTTTTCAGGCTGTATGGGCGACAATTCTTCTTTGTCATTGGAATGCCATGTTGCTACTGGCAACAGCAATGGCTATGTAGCTGCTGATGCAATAGATGGAAATAGTCAACAGTGGAATGCAATGGTCACTGTTGCCAAGGAAAACAAAAACGACCATTCCCATGCAAACAACAGTAACAGTTGCTTGGCAACCGATGACACCAGCAGTGAAAATCGGTCAGCAACCCATGAAAACAGTAATTCTCATGAAGCAACTGATGACACCAGCAGTGATGATTGCTTAGCAACCAGCGCATCGGCCGCCGAATGGCCAGCTGACTTCGCCAACTTCTCAAGCTGCGCCGATCGGGTGGGCGATGAAGCTGAAGGCGCATTTCAGGATGATCAGTGGGCCGATTTCACCGAACCGGTTCCCATAGAAATAGTCGCAGACGAAAACGAAGACCAGCAGGAGGACGAAGAATTCGACGACTTTGAAGAGTTTCAATCGGCCGCAGTGGAGGCCGCCGGCTCGCAGCAGCAGCAGCAGCTGTCTCAGATGTGCTCCGACCTGCACTCGGCGCTTGAGAAGCTACTCACTGACGCCTTAGGCGAGGCTGATCCCACAGCGGCCAGCGAGCCGGCCGAAGCTCCTGCCATAGACGAATCCGCGCTGAGCAGCCGGCTGCACGCTGAGAGCCCCGGCCAGATGGAGGCTGTGAGGGAGATGGTGACTCGGGCGGCGACTCGGTGAGTCCTCGGTGATTGACAGCTGCTGCTCAGACCCAATCGGACCTGCCTTATTGCGAAAGCCTTTTTTCTGTTACACGATTGAAAATTTCAGGCAGCACAAGCAAGTCTGCCACTGCATTCACTGGTTAGCAACTAATAATGGCTGCACCCTTCCTTTCTGCTGCTTTTTTCTCTTTTTTTCTCTTTCCTTCATCGGGTCGGCTTTGTAAAAAGCAATTCTTTAGTGGTTGCTGCGCATTTCATGAGCCAATTCTGGCCCTCCCGCAGCCACCCGGCCACGGCCAATGTGTGGAGCAACCTGCTGGACCTGGACAACTCCCCAGCCGTGAAGTACCAGTGGAGCCAGTCCTGCTTCTATGAGGATCTGCTGCGAACCATGCGGATTGATGCCAAGAATGTGGTGAGCTGGAGCTCCTGCTACTGCTTACAGGGAGGGAATTTTTAGCTAAATGGTGGGATTCGATACTGGGACCTCTTTGCCACCCGTCCCTTCCGCAGCTTGTCAGCAGGAGGCCGCCAGCTCAATCTGCGCTCAGCTCCGCCCAGGGATCGCCGCTTCAGCAGCAGCAGCCAGCCTCGTCCTCACAGCCTGCCGACAGTCTGGGTGTGGCCAGCGCTGCTCTTCAGGTTAGCGGCCTGTCCGATGTCAGTTGATGCCATGCCGGCTGCCCTTGTTCATCGCGCAGCTAGTCTTGAATAAATTCGCCTGTTTTGACGGCTCCTCCACACACTGATCTCTCAGAGCTGCCGCTTTCTCCGTCTGATCCTTCATAGATCCCCACTCGCTTTCCCTATCATTTGATGAAGATGCATGTGATTTCGTGAATTGTCAATATTTGCAGCAGTTCAAATGTTCCGCCCAAACCTGTGGGGCTCTCAACTGCATTTCACAAAGGCAAGCCGATTCCCCATCCTAAAGGATGCCGATGAGGCCTGCCCGATTGACAGCTCGGAGCCGTCTAGCACCGCCTTGCAGTTCGACTGGGGCTCCAGCGGCCTCGCCGACCCCTTTGGCTGTGAGGCCGGGGGCTGGAGTGCTGGGGGTGGGGGTCGGTGCGGGCTGCCTCCGGTGGCGGCGAGCGGCCTGTGTTGTCGGTGGCGGTTCTTTCACTTGGTGCTGGGGCCAACTTCAGAATGGTTGATTAGGATGTCCGCATCCTGGTGGACTCAGGATATAGTCAGCTGATGAGCAATAATCATAGTCTCGCTTACAATCACTTTAAAAATCGCTCTTAAAATTGGCACTAATCTTCACTTTTCCCTTAGAATCGCTCTTAATCCTTCATTGAAATATCCCGTAGTAGTTTATTAGAATTTCCACCAATCGTTCTTTAGAATCAGCAAACTCATCAATTCGCATAAACGCAGAAAATTCTAAAAAATGGTGTCGGAGTTGATTTTGTTTTTAATTTTCTCTGCTTCATTTTGCTCAGACCCAACTTGACTGAAACCTGCGTTTGCAGCTGTCAAACTCCATCCAACTCTGCTTTCAGTGAGCAGCAGCGGCAGCAGCAAGCAGCAATCCGCATTTCTCGACTTGGTCAGCTTCGGCAGCCGCAGCAGCAGCAGCAGCAGCAGTTTGCCTGCGGCTGCCGCTGGCACGGGTATTTAAATCTAGTGTAACTGCCACGAGCGATTGGTGTCGTGTTGTAGAACTCCGCCTCCTGACCGAGTGTTGCTTAGTGCATGCCCCCTATTAGTAGTCCTTGGATGTCAGCTGGCGCCTGCTCTGATCTGGGCTTGGTTACTACTGTTGAATTATACTTGGGTGGCGGAATACCGATCCCACTGGGGTTGCTGCTGATCCTAGGGCTCTGCTGACAGTTTGAGTCGGTGGGAGGCGTTGCCTGACCGACTGACTGCCTCTGATTTCTTTTTTAGGGCTGCTTTGCGTCTGCCCCCCCGCAACAGCTGCTGTTGCTTGGCTGGGCGGAAAAGTTAGGGGAAATGTTAGGCGCGTTCTTTGGTGGGTTTTTAAGGCATTGCAACTGGGCCGTCCTCTGACTGTCTGCCTGTCTGTGCGTGTCTGTCTGTGTGTCATTCTGTCTGTCTGTCTGTCTGTCTGTCTGTCTGTCTGTCTGTCTGTCTGTCTGTCTGTGTATGTGTGTCATTCTGTCTGTCTGTCTCTGTGTGTCATTCTGTCTGTCTGTCTCTGTCTGTCTGTGTCTGTCTGTCTGTGTCTGTCTGTCTGTCTCTGTCTGTCTGTCTGCCTGTGTGTGTGTCTTTCTGTCTGTGTCTGTGTCTCTCTGTCTGCCTGCATGTCTGTATGTCTGTCTGTCCGTCTGGGTCTGTGTCTGTGTCGTTCTGTCTATCTGTCTGCGTGTCTCTGTACTCCTGTCTGTCTGTGTGTCTGTTCGACTGTCTGTCTATATTTCTGTTTGTCTCTGCGTCTTTATGTGCGTCTTTGAAAGGTCGCTCATCATATTTTGTCTGAAATATTTTATAATTTTGCAACAGTTATTCTGTTTACTACTTGATCAAGCAGTAGTGCTGCAAGGTAGATTGCTTTAGTTTTCCTTTGTTCGCCCTATCAACTTTATTTGTCTGTATTATAGACTTAAGTCTTTGTATTTAAACCAATGCTTATCTATTTCTATTAAACTATAAACCTAAACAGTTTTTTTGTGTTTTCTGAGCTTACGCTCGTATTGGCGCCGAACCTGACCGACTGCCCCGTCCGCCTCCTCTCCCGCACCAGGCCCGCCAACAGCCGCAGCAGCGCCGAGTCCCGGCCCGGCCGACGGCGACACTCGCGGCGACCGCCGTCCCGCCACTCCCCCGGTGACGCTGCGGGCGCGCGGCCTGCTGGCCCGCCTGCCCCGGGCGCTGCGCCACCTGTCGCCCGCGCCCGGCCCGACGGGTTCGAGCCCCGGCTCGCTGCGGCACTGACCGACCGTCCCTGCTCTGCTGCTGCCTCTTCTGAGCTGATCCCCTTCACTGACTGATCCCCTTCACTGACTGATCCCCTCCACTGACTGATCCCCTTCACTGACTGATCCCCTTCACTGACTGATCCCCTTCACTGACTGATCCCCTCCACTGACTGATCCCCTTCACTGACTGATCCCCTTTACTGACTGATCCCCTCCACTGACTGATCCCCTTCACTGACTGATCCCCTCCACTGACTGATCCCCTTCACTGACTGATCCCCTTCACTGACTGATCCCCTCCACTGACTGATCCCCTTCACTGACTGATCCCCTTCACTGACTGATCCCCTTTACTGACTGATCCCCTCCACTGACTGATCCCCTTCACTGACTGATCCCCTTCACTGACTGATCCCCTTCACTGACTGATCCCCTTCACTGACTGATCCCCTCCACTGACTGATCCCCTCCACTGACTGATCCCCTTTACTGACTGATCCCCTTTACTGACTGATCCCTAAAGCCAGCCAACTGAATTGTGTTAAACCCATTGGTTGCTATGTACATGTAAAATCGGAAATTTATTCCTTCGTACAATAACAATAGGAAATGCCTCCAGTCGTACTACTGTGAGTAGCTGCTGTCGTATTTCCTGATTTATCAATGCCCAGCATATCCGCATGTTGTCCCGCTTCATATCCGCGAACTGATTCAGGTCAATCGAGAATTTTTTGATCGAGCGAAAAAGAAACGAATTTTATTTGGATTTCGAGTTTAGCGAGAAGGCGGCTCAGGCTGGCCTCGCTGTCTCTGTGTGTATTTTGTTTTACCTGTTTTACTTTATTCATTCATATCCGCACCGCTCAAGCTGATTTTCTTGTCCAGGAATTGTGCCGCTTGCTCGCCCCCAGCGCACCTGTCGGATTAATTCATCCATGCTTAAATCCCCCCTGTCAATCAGGGATCTGCAAATCCCCTACGCAACCTCGCCTGTGATCCCCCCTGGGCTCATTGCAGCTGCCTGCTTTTTCCCCTTGTGTTTTTGTAGCAATCTCGGGCCCGAGTTTGTGTACAGCTGCCGCCGCCCCGCGCCGCATTTCTGTCCGTCGGCCTGCGGTTTTTTTTTATTATCACTGAAATCCTGTCAGTCAACTGTGATTTTCCGAGCTAGTCAATATAAACTGTTTTACGCAATTCTTGCATGTCAGTGATGCAGTCAGAGTTTCTGCCACAAATCAATCTGCTGCTCTGGACTTGGTCTTTGTTGTCTTTTTTGGCTCTAACAGCCGGCCTGCTTCTGAGAATCCAGCAAAGCAAAAGTCGAATCAAAATGTTATATATTTATTTTCCCTAGAGCATTAGAGAACGATAAAAGACTATGCTTGCAAACAATGCATGGTGATAAACTGTAAAATTCGGGGGGACATTTGCGTTTCGCACTACTGCCAGTAAAAGTGCGAGTTTTTATCAAATCTCCTAAATTAGATAATATTAGAAAAATAACAATTGGGTGACAAGCAAGCGGACGGGGCTCGGGCTGCTGATCAGCGACACATCACTGGCATTCACCGCGTGCCTTATTTGGGCTGGGCCGGGCCCGCGGCTGGGAGGGACGAGCCCGCAGCTCCGCCAACGCCTCAGCACGGACGCCGGCCGCCGCATCGCGATGAGACCCCCAAACTGATCTGGTGAACTGATCCTTCCAGAGCTTGGGAGTCTCCGCGAATGCGCCGGCTGCGGCCGTTCAGCGGCGATGGCGAGTGCGGGCAAGTCAGCGTCACCCCCCGGCCAACTGGGCAGCCTTGCGTGGCGGAATAAGACCTGCAGCGGATGCCAAAGTTGCGTCTAACAGGGGGGCCGGCCGGCTACGCTCCGGGTCTTGGATTACCAATTAGCTCCGAACTCACCGATGTGTTCCCATGCGTGGGGATATTGATCCCTGTGGCCGGCCGGAGCGCGGCAAGGATTGAGCAGCCCTGAGGCCCGGGCCTGCGCACATGAGAGGAAGGAGGAGTCTGCAGCCCTCGCTCCCGCGCCCGCCGCCGTTTTATAAGCCCGCGCGCCCCCGCCCACCCCGGGCCCGCCGCCCGTCGCTCCAGCCGGCCCGGCCAACGAGGGCCCGCAGGCCTGTCTGGGGAGAAGCTGCGTGTCTCCCCCTCCCCTCACACACTTCTCGAGTTCCCCACTTTTGCCCCGCGGCCCCAGCCCTGCCCCGCTCATTCGCACGGTGATGAGAGGCTGAGCTCGCGGCCCCTATTTGCCTCCCTCCTTCCTCCTCTCTCTTCCGTCTTTCTCTCCGAAGCGAGCAGACGGGCAGGGCGGTGTGCGCTGAGTTCTTGTTGCTAAACAGCTCACGGATGTCGCATCGTCTTTACGTTTGCCAGAAATCAAACAGAGCGGCTTTATGTGAAAGATGTTGTTTTCTTTTTATCACGCTTAAATTTTTGCTTCTAAAAGACGGCACGTTGTGAATGGCCTTTCGGGGCCAGATGTTTCCCAATCGGACAATTTCCTCCACTTTTTCTCCCAGTATTTCTCGGCCCATTAATAATTTTCATTTATTGGATTGAACCAAGACTTCCCGCCCAATTTCGCGCCACCGGATACTTTGTACTCGCACAATGGGAAACAATGCACCGGGGCACAGGCATCTCCCGATCCCCAGATCCGAGACTGAATGCGCGCCCGCCTCGGCCCTGTGCCTTAATTGGTGCTTGAATTTACAATTTACAGCCACTTGCAAAAGCGGCGACTTTCCTGGTTCTGTTTTTCCTGCAGTTTTTCCTCCCCTGCGAACTCGCTGCGGTTTCCGCCTGTGGTGGGAATCTGTTTAACTCCTGGTGTCTCTCCGGCTGACTGTCCCCCTGACACCGATTTCCCAGTCCCCTATAGTGACGTCTTTTATGGCTGCACCAGATTTCTACTATCAAATCAACCATCTTCTTTGGTTCCTTTAGCGTCTCCTGTCTCTCGCATTGTCCGTCTAAACCTTTCCCTCCCATATGAGATGGCGATTGCGCAATGCGCGGGCGCGCCTTCATCCTTTGCACAAATGGTGCTAATGGTGACGGCCTATTTTTAGAAACAGTTTCCTAGAAAACTTCCGATCAAATTTTCGTTCCACCCCGCTGGACGCCAAAAAGCGAACTGTGGCGGTGTGGCGCAACTCGCTAAATGCGATAATAAAATGGCTCGGAGCTCGGGTTGCGCTTCCGCGGCTTGCGCAATCGCTGGATGCTTCAATAATAGCCTGTGCCATCGGAATCCCCATTATGGCTATTGTTAAATGGAAAATTCTACTTTTGGCTCTGTCTCTGTCGAGGCGTCTTCCATCAGTTTCAGACCCCCCCCGGAGGCAGATTTGATCTTTGTCCAACCGCTCTTAGCTTGGTGAAAAACGAAAGAGGCCTTCTTAGTGTTTGCGTTGCCTGCGAACTCGAATGCACAAGATTACGACAGGTGGCTAAGGCCAGAGCGGGGCCCGTAATTATATTGTCCCCCAGGTCTGTCGCACCTGGCCTCATCTGCCTCCCAGTTCCCCTGCGCCCTGTCCTTCATCCTTCATCCACTTTGACAAATCCTCTTGTTCCTTTAGAGACAGCCTCCTTGAAGTCCCCTCAGTTTCGGGCCCCCAGCGATGACTCACAGGCATCAAACACGGCCTCGGATACCGGGCCTCAGCTCAAGCGGCATGCAAACAGGGATTTTTTTCTTAATTGCCGTGAGGGTCTTGAGAGCGGCGTCCCATTGTTATCCTGCTGTTTGCCAGCATTTTCTGTTATTTGCCGCCACGGGCTCATCAATCTGTAGAAAAGCGAAACTGCTTGAAAACAGGGATTTGGGAAACTCGTAGGTGGCCTCAGACGCCCTCGTTCAGACGATTTATTAAAATTATTTTCTTTACAGTTCTAAAAAAGCAGAGTTGAATTGATGCAGCTTCTCGTGCAGCAGGGAGCAATTTTTTTCGAAACTGCTTTTGCTGTTGGCCAGGTCGGGACATTCGGGTAGCTGCTCTGGGCTTTTTTCATTGAAATAGAATAGATGTTCGTGGGAAAAGCCAGGAGATTTGGAGGGAGAAGTGGAGAGTAGGGGGGAGAATGAGAGGGGAGATAGAGGTGGGAGAGCAGTGTCTTGCAGAGAAAGAAGACAGAAAAATCACCAGCAAACTGAGACAGTTTCTTGCCTGATCCCCCCTGTTTCTGTGTGTTCCCCGGCACAACGACAGCAAAGCTGCAGAGCAGCGACTGCGTGAAAGCAGAGCTTTAGCTTCCCCAAGCCCTCCTTATCTTCGCCCTGCCGTTCACGCTCGGCGATTCCGCCTGCAAGCCCGCTAAAAGCAGCGGGAAAGCCGGGAAAGAAGTTCAGCGCAGAAGAAGAAGACTGACTGACTGACTGACTTGGCGGAGTGAGTGCGCGGCAGTTTCCCGGCTACCTTCTACTCGCCTCTTTCCCTTCCTTTCCCGAGCGAATTCAGCTGGGTGAAGGTGAAGCCCCGGCACCCCATGACTGACGGTACGCCAGGAGCGCGCGGTGCTTCATGCGATGGGGAAACGGGATTCGGGACTGCTCTCTCGGGCCGAGAGAGTTTTCAATTCAATTCCCCCCATTGCATTCACGCAGGCTAAATGGGTCTGGAGTGGCACAGCTTTGAGTTCAGTTTTGAGAACCCGGCTCGTCTAGTTTTCTTACAAAGCTGAGGCCAGGTGTGCCGGCGCCCCCAAACACGCCTCCTTGCGTGCCCGGGTCTATCGTTCTGATCTTCCTCCGCTGTGCCACCTGGCTCGCATTGAGCCTCCCTTCGTGAGCACGATTGAAAAGTTAAGGGCAAGCGGCCTCTGACTCTGATTTGGCGCCTCTGACACTCATTTGGCGCCTCTGACACTTATTTGGCGCCTCTGACTCCTATTTGGCGCCTCTGACACTCATTTGGCACCTCTGACTCCCATTTTGCGCCCTTTAAACTAAATCGGCGCTTCAAACACAACTTTTCTTCGCACCTTTTCTGTCTGGACACGCATTTATTAAAACCCTTTAATTTCTGCCAAGCTTGCCCTGCGCAGGCCTCGAACTGGTCAGAGACCAGGGCCATAATTTAGTAACCAAGCGGAAAGCCCAGCGAAGGAAATCGGAGCCTGCGCGCCTGTTTAAAACTCGGTGAAATTAAAAAAACCAACAAACAAGCGAAACTTTGCCAGGCAGGAAGCTCGCAGTCCCATTTGCATTTTTCGCCAGCGCCCTCGCCTTTCGGTCCGCGGACTCCAAAACACCGACCAGCTCGAGATAAGAGGCCCCCCATCTGCCTTCTTAATTTCGCCTTCGAGGCTCCCCGCTCCTCACATCTGACGCAACCGCCAAAGCTCCGCGTGGGGTCCCACGAAGCCCCTCGGCCTCGCATCTGTCGGCGCAATTGCCGCAATGGAGGAGCTCGGATTTCCGCTACGCTGGCTATCCCATTCTTGGCGGACGCATTCACAGCCCAGCGGCGTAGGTCTTTGTCTGCGTCATACAAAGACCCTCGCGGA
This sequence comes from Macrostomum cliftonense, assembly GCA_950096795.1. Taxonomy (NCBI): domain Eukaryota; kingdom Metazoa; phylum Platyhelminthes; family Macrostomidae; genus Macrostomum; species Macrostomum cliftonense. The sequence continues at coordinate 487,548 of CATNEM010000317.1, forward strand.
GCTGGAACCCAGTCTTGTTTAGAAGAAGAGCCAGGGAAAGAGGCCCCCTCTGCCTATGCGACCTGTGTCGAAAGTGCTCTGGAAAAGCCCTGGGCCAAGGCACACAGGGACAGGGCGAGGGGGGGTTTCTCCATCCGCCCGAGCATCAGTGAATGGGATTCGGTTTTCGTTCGAGCCCAGAGCTGAGTCAGAGTTGGCACAGCTTGGCTGGACAGGGCAGGATGGGGAGAGCAGCAGAGAGTGCTCGGAGCGCTGGAGAGGGAGGGAGGCCGAAGGGATTTTCGCACGCATGCAGAACAGCCCAGAGGCCTGGGATGAGGACACACAGCATGGGAGAGCGAGGGGAAGGCGGCGGCGGGGGAGATAGGGAGCTTCGCTCCGCTCCCCTTCAGCTCGCAGAGCTGCTGGCAATGCTCGGCGTGCTCAGCCGGGGACTCAAGCCCGCACTCGGGGCCGCCCCTCCCTCGCCGACTCTGCCGCCGCAGCCGTCAGCAGGGGGTGGCCGGCCGGGAAGAGGACAGGGCGCAGTGCTGAGGGCGGAAAATCGATATCCGGACCCGATCCCTGAGCGATCGCTGCGGTTGCCAGTAGCAACTCCTGCTGGCCTCTCGGCCCCAGTATCCCCCATTTTCCTCCTCATCTCGCGGCTGCCGCAGCTGCAGCCTCCTCCTCGGGGAGTTGCTGGACAAGGGGGGGGGGGCGCCGCCTCCTCAGTCTCTCCTTCTCTTGCCCGAGCTGCTTTGTCGGCTTCAGCTGCTTCTCTCCTTGAGCTCGGGCCCTGCATCATTCCCGAATAGTTCGCTCGCAGCATCTGGCTCTGAAAATCCCCCCCTTACTTTCTACTTGCGTCTGCAGGCGCATAAGGACTCAGGCGGGACTCAGGCGGGATTCAGCCGGGACTCGAAACAAACAAAAGGCGCGCCGGGGCGGCCGCGTCGGTCACGCGAGAGTGCTGGCTGCTGGATGCAAATAGTTGATGAGGCAAAATCTCCGTGACTAGTTTAGCACGGGCTGAGTCTGCATCGGGGCCGCCTCTCCCACTCACTCACTCTTCAATCCCCCATCCCTCTTTGTCTTTGACTTTGCCTTTTCCTGCGCCCTGTCTGTGTCTGCGGCTAATCAGCGGCCTAACGTCCTCATCTGGGACCGCATCCTCTTTGACTTCCCCCGCGGTTCTTTTCCCTCCGGTCCAGGTAAATGGATAATAATTACCTGTCCCTGCTTCTCGGTCTGCTGCAAGCCGACCCCCTTGAGCAGCCGCACACAAAACCCCCGAGGGCGGGCATCTGAATCAGAGCGTCGGCGGGCGGCAAAGAAAGAGACTGGATGCTTCATCAAAGAAGAAGCAGATAAGAGTCCATAATCTCCCTGAAAAGCTGAGGTAGGGCAGCCCCTTTCTCGCGCAGCGCCGCTCAGCGAGCCCAAAGAGACGGGGGGGCTTTTCAATAAAGCGGAAGAGCTTTGAATTCCAAGGCCGGCCTGCGTGTTCCTCGCTGCCGCCGGCTCTTCGTGCTTCAACTCGGTCTCGGACTCAAACATTCAGCCGCAGCGGCAGCTCAGCCACAACCAGCTCCAAGCCCTTACTGTGGTCCCATTAATTTGAATTCATTTACCTTCCTTCCGGCTGAGCAAATACTCGTACTTAGCCTTGCTAAAACAATTCGCGTGACTGCCTACTATTAGTAGGCGAGCTCAGCAAATTCTGAGCCGCTGTTTCTCCGGCCCGACAAGCTTGTTAAAATGAAGAAACTGAAAGCGCCAGGTCTGTCAGGGTGAGCGCGCGGGCCTCACTTAATCCGCTGCAGAGGATTTGCACCTGGCCTATGGATTAGGGAAAACTTTGCTTAGCAGGTGGGCGAGTAAATCGCCAGATATTCGATGAGGAATAAGAAGAGGAGATGAGGCGGCAACTGCGTCTCCTAGAAGAAGAATTGCTCGGGCTGAAAGGCCGGCTTGGAGCAGCGGAAATGAGGCGGCAGAAAATTCCTTCTGCTGAAAAACGAGACCGTCTAATTTCTGAGCCCGGAGTCACGGAGCGCTTCCTGGCTTCTTCTTATTATTCTTCTAGGGGGAAAAAACCTGGCCGGCTGCTCCTTGCCGCGTGGCGAGCTGAGGGACGGGATGTCTGTATCTGATTGAGGATTTGCGTCCCATCCGTCGCATGCAGGAGAGCCCGGGCTCCCGACGCCCCGCCAGGTTCGTGTCAAATCCCCTCTTCAAGCCATGCAGCTTCCCCTTCTCGACTCCGCCTCATCCTGCTTCCTACATGGGGGGATATTTCTCCCCCCGTTTTCGCCGAGTCTCTCCGATATTTTCAGATTTTAGATTAACCCAGCGGGAGCTCATCAGCCCCGCCTTGGCCAGATCCCACATCCCAGATCCCAATCTGAGCTGCGCAGCCAACCGGCAGGGGACCTGTTTGCCCTGGAAAATCCCTGGGAGCAGCTGCAACGAAATGAGACACGAACCCGGGATCCGCTCAGCTCTGTTCGATTCGATATGAATGCTTTCTTTAAAATCGTTACCTAATTCACCAAACCGCTATCTTCTGCACAACACATAATTCTGCATCTAAGCAGCTTTTACGCAGCCTTGAGTGACCTTTTTAAGACTGAATTTGTATTGAAATATTTACATACCGAAAGAATAAGTAGTAAAAGATGAATTTTATTAAGTTTTCTCGATAGCTAAATTCCTAAACCAAGTCCAGTTGTTGCTTGTAGAAAAAATCACACAAAGCTTGGGTTGCTTCGGGCAGAGTCTTCGATTTAAGACGTTTGGTTACCGAGGAGAAAATTCTGTACAGTTACGCCCTATTTTTTTCTAGTTAGCGCTGAATAAAGAGGTAAGTAGCCAACCGTTAGTTGTTACTGATAGTAGCGCTTTTTGTGGTTTACAAAAAACATACCCCAAATAATTGACCATGGTATGAATTTTAATGACCACTTTATCCCCTTCTAGATGGGGTAAAAACATTTCTCCGATTTTAGGCTACCTTCATTTCATTATTATGCAAAATTCTTCAGGACATCAAACTGAATAATTTCTTCGACACGGTAAATGCTTGCAGAATTGTATTGTGCATTTCAGTATAAAATTCTTGGCTAAAATATTATTGATTTAAGAGAAGAATCGGAGCCGTGTGAGCTGGGGCAGCTGACTCGGACGGAGGCAGTTAGAGAGGGGGAAGGCACGCACTCTGATTTCTCAAAGTTGCGACTGTCTTGGCGTTGAACAATGATTTCATTATTAGTTATTAGTCCTTATCGCGACTTTCAGTCCAGGCAGGTGCGCACACCCGCCCGCCCCCAACCCCCCAGCCCCAACCCCCCAGCCCCAACCCCCCAGCCCCAACCCCCGCAAAAACTCTCAGCGGGAGGCCAAGCCAAACCTGCATTGCAGAACTGTTAGAGTGAGTTGAGCATTTGCTGAATCACGCCGTCTCAGATAGCCCGGGGGTGGCTGTCCCCGGGCCGTGTTTAACCAGGCCGGGAGCGCTCAACAATTGTCCCGTCTTAAAGTGAGGACACACAGCTTTCTCAAGCCGGCCAGAATTTGTTTTTACCGATTTTTAGCGCCAGATTCCGGCGAGTAAGTCGAAAGAATTTATTTTTCGCCCACAGCAATGGAATTTTATTACTACCTGGCATTCATTGTGCCAGTTCTGGTTATGGGTGAGTGCAGAACTGTCATTTCAGCCAATTATTTGCACTAATCATTTAAAATATCAGTTTGGTATCCACTTTCGGTTGTCAGAGTCAAGGATTATGCTATTTGCATGAATCAACGCAGAAAAAAATGTTTTCCTTGTCTTTCACAAGAGTTCATTAGAAATCGATAAGCAAAACTTTGTCCCAAACCCTTAAGACACAGCGGATCTATAAGCCTTTCCCATGCCATAGGCAGCAGAACTATAAGCCTTTCCCATGCCATAGACAGCAGATCTATAAGCCTTTCCCATGCCATAGACAGCAGATCTATAAGCCTTTCCCATGCCATAGACAGCAGATCTATAAGCCTTTCCCATGCCATAGACAGCAGATCTATAAGCCTTTCCCATGCCATAGACAGCGAATCTATAAGCGCTTCCCATGCCATAGACAGCTCTGCTTATAGATCTATCTATCTATCTGTCAATCTATGTACAGAAAGTACCTGTTTTTACCCCTTACTCAGGCCTGATCACCTACAGAATACTGAAGAGCTACAAGGACAAGGAAGCCGCCCGCCTCATGAAGAAGAAGAAGCGAGAGGAGAAACGCGAGGCCAAGGATTCCAGGAAACCCAAGCTGGCCACCTCCTGAGCTGCTGAAACGGTTCGCCAGGACAAAATTTCAGTTGCGCAACAGTTTTATTTGATGCTAAAATAGCAGGTGTTGCCGGACCCGCTGCCAAATACAGACCTCCCCCAAATTGTATTCATTCGATTGGCTGCCTAGCCCGCCAGACTACTGTCAGCAATATGATGCGCAATTCTGATCAGACAGACTTTTGCCTATGCTCTGTGCTAATGTTCGCATTTTGTTAGCCTATACTGGGGTGGACCTGCAGTCACTTCAATGTTGAAACTGCTTGGATTTGAAATAAATCTATATTATAAGATTTGCCTTTTGAAGAATTCTGATTCAACGCACCAGCTATTTGAAGCTTCAGTGAGCATTGATTGCCTCTCGTGCGTGGCTTGCTTTTCTCAATTAGCAATGCATTTGGGTGAGGCTGGGTGTCCACAGATGAAAAATGCTGCGATGCCTGCACTTCCACGCTGTCGGAAGTTCGTCTACCTCTGTGGCCTGGTAAGGCAGCCCAGCCTTGCGTTCGATCAGGTACTTTCTGCAGTCCGAGGCCCCGCCGAACAGCCCGAGAGCGACTCAGTTCCAGGCACTGATCGAGACCGTCGAAATCATTAGGACGGGGACATCAATGAAAACAAAAATTTCAGAAGGACTCAGAAAGTTCTTCACTGTATTACTGTTTCATTTTGTTTCTTCGACGCCTAGAGAGCAGCAGCTCATAAATGATTAGCCAGGCCGGCATCGGCAGCTTCGGTTTTTTTCCATCAGCTCGCACCTACGTCAAAGCTGTGGCAACTCGTCAGCTGGACCGCAGGGCAACCGCGCTCCCCTGATCCTGCATGCCGGCACATCGCGGTACCCTCGCCGAGCGCTATCGCTCCTTGGAAATGCATCGATCCCAAACTCATCCCTATCGCCAAGGGGATCAGGCAGCTTCTGCGTCTCTTCTGCTCTCTGATACCTTAACGTGATCCCCTCCGACACTCTGATCCCCAAGGGGATATTGTGTGAAGTTTTAATGGCCCGAAAAGCCAAACTTCGATCATTCATCTGATCAGACCGGCCCGACAGCCTCTCGCGTTGTTTGACCTCCGATGCGATGCTGGTTGACACAATTTCTGATCAATATTTTCTTGCTCGTGTTTTTCCCGACAAAAAACTTGCGCCTCAGAGTTTCGAATTGCCAATTAAGATCCCATCCTGAGAACACAGCTGTGCATTGATCAATGGCAGTTAACACTGACTCGCAGCATTATTGCTGAAGCCTTGCTCCCTCAAACCTGCCATGAATGAGCCATTTTATCGAGGATCGAGAGTAGTTCCTTTTCGATACTGAACTTTGACGATGGAGCCTCGCGCTCGGCCACTCGTTCCCAAAGCTTTGTGACACCGAACCCTCAACCTCTGAACCTCCATAAGTCTGACCAGGAGGCTCCTTTGACTGAGAATTCCCAACCCTGACCCAAAGAATTTCAAACAGATTTCTTAATGTACTTCAATCGGATGTTTGATTTTCAGAAAAATTGTTGAATGACATCTCAGAAATAAATTTGGTTTTCTAACCTTGATTGACTTCTCATTATCCCCCAAGCCAGGCAGGTATTCAGGTCAGCAAGGTGCCTGTGTTGATGCTCTGTTGACTCGGAGAATGACGCAAAACACTGGGCCGTGAGCTGAAGCATTGGGCCCGCGGCATCTTCCGCATTCAAAGTCACGAATTCGCCCCATCGTTCAGAGAACGGACTGCTCAATTATTCAGCTCTCCAGCACCCGGTGATCCCGGACGCCGTTCTGCCGCCTCCATTGGCTTCGCGCGGCTCCACTGATCCGCCTCCTCCAATGTTGACGGTCCCTCGATCAGCAGCCCCACCCCAGCCCACTAGGGGATAAAAAGCTGCCGGGGCATCCCGGAGCGGCCCCTCGAGTGCCGCTCTTGAGACACCCGCCGACTCCGCCTCCACCGCAGCCATGAGCAGCAGCCGCGACTTGTTCAATGCCTTCGATGCCGATGGCAACGGCAGCCTCGACCTGCGCGAATTCGGCGCCCTGATGCGCGCCTTCGGTGCCGCCAGCAACGGGCGCCGCCTGACCGAGCCGGAGGTCGCCGGCATCCTCGGCCGGGTGGACAGCGACGCCAGCGGCTGCGTGGACTTCGCCGAGTTCGAGGCCGCCGCCGCCGCCCATCTGCACCGGCCGCTGCCGGATCTCGGCCGCCTCGCCGACTTCCGGGCCGCCGATGCCGATTCTGACGGCCTCCTGACTGTCGAGGAGGCGACCGCGGCCGCCCAGCGGTTGGGGCGGCAGCTGCGCCGCATTGCCAGCGACGGGGAGGCCTACGGAAGCTGCGACGGGCAGCGCCTCATCAACTACGTGGAGTTTGTTGAGCTGCTGGCCGACTGACCTCGGCGAGGCACCGCTGACCTGCGCAGACTTTTCCTCACTAGTTTGCTCTGCTCCCTCTGTGCACGGGTTTAGCCCTGAGCTCTTGATATCGCTGCAGGCAAATACATCGTTTTAGCGTTCGCTTCTGCAATTTAATGCTCTGCGTGTCTGCTGTTGTGGCCCTGACCCTCAGTTCTCAGCCTCTTCCCCAGTCTCTGCTTCTTTTGCTTCAGTTTTTCACCTTCCTATCGTTTTCTACGTCTAACTTAACTATCAATATAATTAAAATTTACACCAAACTCAAGTTGATAACTGTTTCTCGCTGCCACTCAACAACCATATGATCCCAATCATAAACTTTCTTGTGACCTCACTCATGAGGCTACTCATAAATATAATGTACTCATGCGCTTGTGAACTCATAAACTCACTCATGATTACAAATTAACAACCATTATGCCGCTAGCGCATGCACTCATGAAAGACACGTCAACATCGGACGCCGTGTGATTGACTAACCGTCTTATTGAAGCCTAATTCAGGAATAAAGGTTCAAATTCAACTACTTTTAGTAGCGGGCAAAGCTTTTTTACTAGAATCATTAACTTTAAATTTTAAATTTTACTTAATTGAGTTGAGCTTCCCTGTTTATTTATTTGGATTAAATAAATGTACTTTTGTTAAATATTGATTTCTTAGAAATGGAAACAACTGCGGTTTCGAATAAATTGATCAATAAAAATTATGGGGAGGCAGCTGTGGCCCCAAATTTACCAGAAATTTAAATATAGCTAAAATGTTTACTTATCAAAGAGGTGAGGCTTAAGTTGAGTGTTAAATTCACGTTATGCACTTTTCGCAACTACGAGCGTAATAATGAGTCCAATTAAACCAAACCCTGTCTTTAGGACAACAATGAGAAAAGTTCGCCCGATTTGCATCAGTTCACGAAGCAGTGGGTCTTCAGCACCAGGTCCGGGCTGGTTGCGTGGAAGCTGGCCAGGGGCAGAGCCTCGCCATTGATGCTGAGCGACTTCAGGCAGCCAGCGTAGTTGCCAGGCAGGTGGCTCAGCTTGCCGGCTATTTCTGCGGGGGGGGGGGGTGAGGTGGCGGTAGGTTGCCATGGGTTGGCACGGCTGAAACTGTGCGGGAAAAGGCGACTCACCCCTGCTCGGGAGGCCGCCTATAAACGGCTGGCACTTGAAGCCCTTCAACTGCTGCGGCAGCGCGCCGATCACTGACAGCCGGTCGTCCACCCACACGCGGACCCGAAGGAAATCAATTTCAGCTGGAGTGTGCGGGGAGAATTGCAGGGGCGTCCTTTATTCTTAGAATCTGCTTCCTTGATCAACTTTGCCTTCCCCATCCTGATCAACTTTCCCTTCCCCATCCTCATAAACTTTGCCTTCCCCATCCTGATCAACTTTCCCTTCCCCATCCTGATCAACTTTCCCTTCCCCATCCTGATCAACTTTCCCTTCCTCATTCCTTCCCCATCCTGATCAACTTTCCCTTCCTCATTCCTTCCCCATCCTGATCAACTTTCCCTTCCTCATTCCTTCCCCATCCTGATCAACTTTGCCTTCCTCATTCCTTCCCCATTGTTACTTTGGGAGATTGAAGGAGACAAGCCAATAGTTATTTCAGACTAGTCTCTAGCTAGCAATCCATTTGTGCTCCAGTTGAGCTTTTTTTATTAGCGTGCTTAAGGTATATTTAATGTTGAGCATCTCTGCTCGTATAAATGAAACTGTATCACTAGGCAAGGTTTGGCCATAGACCATTGCACAGAGGAATTGAGCGTATAATTAACTAAGAGATAGCTAACACTCCTCCCCTGTAGTCTTGTCACAGTACATGTATGAGAATTCACACAATCAGTCAAGTGCCATCAGGTCTTCCCATTGTAGAATAATGAAGCCTGTCTGGAGCTTTTCGCATGCGCTTGCTGGGATGACCTGTCCCTAGCTGTCTTGCTTCCGTAGTCGTTTTATTGTCAGTTGGATCGGCAGCATCTCTGGGAACATTCGTCTGACGTGATTCGGTCGCAGGATTCTCCGATGGAATCCTTGGCTTGGTCTGCTCCAAATGATATCGACCGCATGTGCCGTCGTCGAGTTGCACTCCCACGACCGCCTTACCTTCTCTCGTGACGACCTCGCCAGGTTTCCACTTCTCCATTTCGTGCTTGTAGGTCTTCACCCACACCGGTTCCTTTGCCAAGGACAGGGTTGCCGTACGCAATAGATGTCCTCTCATCAGCTCCGCGGGTGCCTTGCCTGTCGTTGAGTGACGCGAGTTCCTGTATTGTAGCAAAAAACGGTCCACACTGGTCTGAAGATCGTCGTCCGTTCCGGATGCTCTTACATGGTTCTTCAGGTCTCTGACAAATCTTTCGGCCAGTCCGTTTGATCGAGGGTGGTATGGAGGCGTAAGCACGTGTCTGCAGCCGACTCCCTTCAGCCATCCTTCCATCTCTGCAGAAGTGAATTGTGGTCCGTTGTCCGTGACTAAGGTTGCTGGGACTCCCTCTTGCGAGAATGTTCTTCGAAACCGCCGGATAGTTTCTGCCGATGTAGTTGACTGTACAACGTGTACTTCGGCCCACTTGCTATAGGCATCGACGAGTACAAGTAAGTACTTGTCTCCCTTGAATGGTCCTGCATAATAAGCATGCACTCTTGACCACTTTACATTCTCCTCCGGCCATGAAGTCCATTGAATTGTTGACCCATGGTCCTTGTTCGCCTGGCAGGCAGGGCATCGCTTTGCGTGCAGTGTCACATCTGAGTCTATGCCTGGCCACCAGACGCACTGCCTGGCGATGGACTTCATTTTGTCTAGCACCGACATGGCCCTCGTGAAGTAGTTGTAGCACCCTCTGACGCTCGTCCTTCGGAATCAGAAGTCGCAGGCCTCTGTATAAAACACCATGTTCAATTACCAATTCATTTCGAAATCGTGCGTATGTGGGCAGTTTCTGAATTCCTCGTGCTGTCCAGCCGTGCTTGACAAGTGGAAAAAGCTGTCGCAACTCTTTATCCATCATGGATTTGCACCAGAGCTGCTCCTTGTTGATCGGAATATCGAGCAGGCTGTCCTGTATAGAGCTGACATCGAACTGCTCGTACTCCGCGACGCTGTTGTTCAATCGAGATAGGGCATCGGCAACCGGGATTTCTTCAGATCGTTTGCATTCAATGATGTAGTCGTATTCCATCAGAGTAATCGCCCACCGTTGTAGCCTAGCCGCGGCAACTGTGGACAGCGCCTTTCCAGGGTCAAACAGAAACTTGAGCGGGTGGTGATCTGTTCTGAGCACAAACTTGCGTCCCAGTAAATACTTATGAAGACGTTTTACAGCCCAGATAATTGCGAGAGCTTCCCTCTCGATTTGAGCGTAGTTGCGCTCCGCTCGCGTTAGTGTCTTCGAGATAAACAGAACAGGTCCTGACGACTGCTCCAGCACAGCACCTAGTCCAACTGGTGAAGCGTCAGTAGTAAGTATAGCCATGTCAGCTGGGTCAAACGGCTTGAGTAGTCCTGCATGGTATAGTTTGTCCTTGATGGCATTGAAAGCGCAGCGTTCCTGCCTTCCCCATGCCCAGGGCACGCCTGACCTCGTAAGATTGGTCAGCGGCTCCTTCAACGTAGCCAGATTTGGAACGCATCGACCGTAAAAATCTACCATTCCAATAAATACTTGAAGCTGTTTTAGATCAGTAGGCTCTTTCAGTCCGGCAATCGCTTCTGTTTTCTCCTTTAAGGGTCGAATGCCGTCTGCACTGATTTCAAAACCCAGGAATTTAATTGACGGTGTGTTCACCACGCACTTGTCCATATTTATTTGCAGTCCGTTCTCCTTGATAATTTTCATCACGTTGTTAAGCCGCTCATCGTGAATTGCCTGATTCTCTCCCCAGATAAGAATGTAATCTTGGTAGGACACCACGCCTTCGAGGTTTAGCAGGAGCTTGTCCATGTACGATTGAAAAATTGCTGGTGCCTGTTTAACACCGTAAGCGAGAGCGGTCGGGCGGTATAGGCCAAAAGGAGTACTCCAGGTCTGCATAAGACTGGACTCTGTGTCGACTGGCACTTGCAGATAGGCATTAGTGAGGTCTAATGTTGAAAATCTCCTGGCTCGCCCTAGCCTGGACATTACTTCGTCAATCGAAGGTGTAGTCGATACCATGTCCTTTAGAACCGGGTTAAGCGTTACCTTGTAATCACCGCAAATTCTGATCTTACCGGATTGCTTTCTGACACAGACTATTGGAGTGGCCCATTCACTCGATTGCACTTTCTCCAGTAGGCCATCGGACTCCATTCTCTTGAGTTCGCTCTTTACGTCCTCCAGGATTCCGTATGGAATTTGTCTGGGCTTGCAGAAAACTGGTTTTGCTCCCGGCTTGACTGTTAATGACACCTTGACTCCATCAACCGGACACATAGAAGATTGAGCTGTTCCTTTGCTTGTGCTGAAATTTCCTCCTCGGGCTATGGTTGTGTACAGCTTCGGCTCTAACACTGAAATCCAGTCGAGTCCGTAAATCGGCTCCGCATCTGGGTGGTCTACGACAAATAAAGGTAAATTAGCGAAGTTTCCGCCTCGCTCCACTCTGACTGTTAGTTCTCCTAGGACGCGCACCGGGTCGCCTTGGTAGGCTGTGAACCTTCGGGCAGTAGACTTAAGCTCGGGCTTCTCCAGGAAGCTTTGATACACCTTTAGCGGTACGAATGATGATACTGATCCCGTGTCCAAAATCATATGGAGATTGACTCCGTTTACGACCAATAGCCTGGTTATTCGGTGTCCGCCTAAACTTTCTTTGTTCTCACTGGTTACTGAGAAGATGCGATCGAATGTACCTTCCGATTTAGGTGGTGGGTTTTCTTTGGGCTCGATTGCTCTCACCTTGTCCGTCCTCCATGATCCTTGATTTGGTCTCGCAGTGTTTGATTTGCACACGGCTTTAAGATGACCAGCTTTGCCACAGGTCAAACACGTTTTTGAACGATGCTGGCAGACATCCTTGCGATGTCCGTCTTTACCACAACAAAAGCATTTGATTTGATCACCTTGGCTCCGTTGATTCCACTTGCTGTTGGACTGATGGGCCTTGGGATCCTTCGGTCGTGTGTCTGGTTTACGCTTTGGGGTCGCCTTGTAGTTATTGATCATCAGGACATCGCTCCCTTTCATCTGCTTTTCACCGCGCGCGACGGCTTCACAGGCACTGGCCACAGCCTTCACCTTCTCCAGTGTGAGATCCTTGAGTTTTTCCGTTAGGAGCTTCCTTACGATATCCTTGTTGGCCAGGCCAAACACGAACTGGTCGCGCAGTCTTTCATTTAGGTCGGTGAATTCACAGTTCTCTGCGGCCTGACGAAGCTTCCTAGCGAAAGCGGACGAGTCTTCTCCATCTTCTTGCTTTAGGTGGTGGAATGTGTACCTGTAAGCCAGTCCTGACTTTGTCGCTTGCGTCTCCTTTTCAAGCAGTTCCTTCAGCTCCTCGAATGTCTTATCTTCCGGTTTGTTTGGAAGTGACGCGTCAGCAATCAGGTTAAACGCTTTCTTTCCAAGTTGTGCGATGAATGCGTACTTCAACACGTCCTCCCCCCACTTGTTGACTTTGGCAATCGCCTCGAATCGTTGAAGCCATCGGCTCACTTCGGCCGGCGCATCTGTCTCCAGGGGTTCGATCGGAATCGTCGCCAGTGTTACTTTGGGAGATTGAAGGAGACAAGCCAATAGTTATTTCAGACTAGTCTCTAGCTAGCAATCCATTTGTGCTCCAGTTGAGCTTTTTTTATTAGCGTGCTTAAGGTATATTTAATGTTGAGCATCTCTGCTCGTATAAATGAAACTGTATCACTAGGCAAGGTTTGGCCATAGACCATTGCACAGAGGAATTGAGCGTATAATTAACTAAGAGATAGTTAACACCCATCCTGATCAACTTTCCCTTCCTCATCCTGATCAACTTTCCCTTCCTCATCCTGATCAACTTTCCCTTCCTCATCCTGATCAACTTTCCCTTCCCCATCCTGATCAACTTTCCCTTCCCCATCCTGATCAACTTTGCCTTCCCCATCCTGATCAACTTTCCCTTCCCCATCCTGATCAACTTTCCCTTCCCCATCCTGATCAACTTTCCCTTCCCCATCCTGATCAACTTTCCCTTCCTCATCCTGATCAACTTTGCCTTCCTCATCCTGATCAACTTTCCCTTCCCCATCCTGATCAACTTTGCCTTCCTCATCCTGATCAACTTTGCCTTCCTCATCCTGATCAACTTTCCCTTCCTCATCCTGATCAACTTTGCCTTCCCCATCCTGATCAACTTTCCCTTCCCCATCCTGATCAACTTTCCCTTCCCCATCCTGATCAACTTTCCCTTCCCCATCCTGATCAACTTTCCCTTCCCCATCCTGATCAACTTTCCCTTCCTCATCCTGATCAACTTTCCCTTCCTCATCCTGATCAACTTTCCCTTCCTCATCCTGATCAATTTTGCCTTCCTCATCCTGATCAACTTTCCCTTCCCCATCCTGATCAACTTTCCCTTCCCCATCCTGATCAACTTTCCCTTCCCCATCCTGATCAACTTTCCCTTCCCCATCCTGATCAACTTTCCCTTCCCCATCCTGATCAACTTTCCCTTCCTCATCCTGATCAACTTTCCCTTCCTCATCCTGATCAACTTTCGCTTCCCCATCCTGATCGACTTTCCCTTCCTCATCCGGAATCTTGCCGCCTCATCCTCACCAACAAGGGAGTGCCAGTCTCCGTCGCAGAGCAGGAACGCGCTTGGCATGGCGGCGCGAATCTCGCTGCGAACGTTGCCGTCCTCCTGGACGCTGATGACAATGTCGCCATCCTGCAGGTGCACCGTCAGGGCCCGCCTGACGCCGGGCGAGCTGTCGAACAGGCCGAGCACCGTGCCAGTCGACAGGCGAGGCTTCAGCATCAGGCTGATGCGGGTGCGAGGCTGCACCGTCACTTTGGCTGCAAGAGAGCAAGGCTTGAGGAAGCTTTCCAGTGGGACAGAAAGGTGAGTTCGCTTTGGTGTGATAAGCGACATCGTGTTTAGGTTCGTGATGGAGAATATCAGGATGCTGGATGTGATGGAGAATATCAGGATGCTGGAATGCGATGGAGAATATCAGGACGCTGGATGCGATGGAGAATATCAGGATGCTGAATCATTAGGGATAATTTCCAGTAGGATCCCATAAAAGTGCAACCCAAGGAAATTGCAGCGACCTACCCACGCTGTAGAGACTCCTGTCAGCCTCCGAATCCTTGAAAGCCACGCCTTCTTCGATGTCCTCACTGCAGGACTTTGCCTTCACTTGCTCGCTCTCTTTTCGCTTTATCTGCCGACCATCGTCGTCCAGAAACTCCACGTCCCGGATGCAGCCGGAGAAGGTTTCAAGATCCTGCAAAGATGACGAGGCTAAGTGGCGAGTCTGGCCGTGAGCAATGACAGGCAGCTGATGCAGACCTGCCGGCATCTCACCTTGGCGATGGAGTCCCGGCCTCTGGCCAGCGAGTCCTCCGTCAGGCCGCCCAGGGTGACGCGGAAGAAGCCGGGTATGACGCTGAAGAAGCTGGCGCCGATGCTGCAGTCCAGGGTCTGATTGTCGATGCCGAGCCCGGCCAGCTTCTTGCTGAACTCCAGCCCGTGCCAGCGCCCGTCGGCGAGGTCGCTGCCGCTGCGGCAGTAGGACTTCTGGATCTCGTTGTACACGTAGAGCCGGCCGCTGTGCAGGAACACGAGCAGATTGTCCATCAGGTTGTTGAAGCTCAGCAGGACGCCGGTGGCGCTGGTCGCCCGGAAGCTGAACCGGAAGCTGGCGAACTTCACGTCCGAAGGCTCGCCGAGGCGGGTGAAGCTGCGTGTGGCCGAGCTGTACAGCGCGGCGCCGGGGAAGTCGCGCCGAAGTGGCAGCCTGCCGCGGCCGCAGCTGTCCAGCACCCGCTGTCCGCCGCCAACGGCGCCGCCGACATCTCCAACGTGCCCGTCGGCGTCCGCAACGCCGCAGGAGGCGAACTCCACAGCTGAGCGGCCAGACACTACTCTCAGTAGCGAGCGCAGGTGAATCAGTCTGCACGCGGTTCAAGCATTTGTAAGCTCAATACTCGCAGCTCACTATTTTTCATCAATTTTTGTCATCACTCACGTATCGCCAACCACCAGGTCCTTGATGCAGCCTTGGAAGCCTCCGCCAAGCTGCAGGCTCAGCAGTTTGATGTTCCGGCTGATCATGCGGCTTCGCCTGATGCCGTTCAGCTCCAGGCTGACCCTGCGCGGGATGGGCCACACATTTATCTGATTTAGTCTGCTGCGAGTGCTCAGCCTACTCACAGTAATAGCAACAATTTTTGTGAGGACCTGCTGCTGCAATGCCACCCTCGTACTTACTCGCCCTGGCTGAATCGGAAATGCAAATTGAAAAACTTGGACTCGCTCATGCCGATCAGCTGGCTGAGGGTGTCCTCCACCACCCGGCCGTTGTTGATGTACTCCTGGCCGAAGGACAGGATGCCGTTCTGGAAGAACACCGTCAGATTCTTGCGCTGCGAATCTGCAAAAAGAGTTTGAGCGCGCGGTGGCAGCTGGGCTGATGCTGGGCTCATGCTGGGCGTGGCCAGCAAAGAGAAGAAGCCGGAGAGGTCCGGGAGACTCACCATCGCGTAGCTTAAAGATGACGCCCTCCAGCTTTCGGACGAGAACTCCGGCCGACACTTCAACGACGCCCTCGGAGCTGTTCAGCCACCGCTGCCGCCCCAACGGCAGCTCCAGCAGCGAGTCGCTGCCAAGCTTGACGAATCGCGACAGCTGAGGAAGTTGGTTGGAGCAGAAACAATATTTTCAATGTCGGACTGTCAATCAGTCAAAAAAACCCGCCCGCACCACCCGGATCTCACCAGGCTGTCCTTGGTGGAGTTGACCGCTTGGCTGGAGTTGCCGGAGAACCGGATGTCCAGCGACTGGTTGCCGTTGAATGCGAGGCTGGCGATTGCGCCGATGAATCTCGGCCTGAAACATCGCAGCCCAATATGAAAATTGCTTTTATGTCCCAACTCTGCTACTCAATTCAGTAGAAATGCACGAATGTATGTTATAGATATGCAAGCGAACCTGACGTCCTCGGACTCCGGCGCCAATACAAATTCGTTATAGAAGGTCGTTGGTTCGAATTCTTTTTCCTCCTGAGTCTGACCGTCGACAGACAGGCGCAGCTTCTTCTCCTTCATCTCGAGCAGGACGCCGCGCTCGCGACCATCGTCCACGCGATCGCGCGAGGCCACCCGGATGAGCGAGCGATTTTCACCGGACGAGCCGGGCGCGGTTACCATGGCAACCAGGCGGCCAGACTCGGTGCGCAGCTCGATGAGGCTGTGGCTGCCGCGGGCGGACGCGGCGCCCGGACGCAGCAGCGTCGAGTCGGGCGAGTGCGTGGCCAGCGAGAACTCCAGCCGCTCGTCGGACAAGAACTTCACGGCCGAGCTGCCGAAGGCTTCGCCAATGGTGGCCCAGGTGTCTCCGTCCAGGTAGAAGCGGGTGGCCGAGCCCGGCATTGAACTGGCATGGGGATTTGAGCTGGTTAGGATCAACACTTCTCGGCATTGAGCTGATGTACTCAACCAGCCACGAATGCGAACAGAGAGTTCAGTAAAGACTCACCCCGTTACCTGCTGCAGCTTCACGCCGGTCCTGGCCGTGAACTGCCACAGGTTCAGCGCTTCGCCGTTGAGCCAGCCCTTCAGAATGATGCCGGCGAAGCCGCTCCACTGCTGCGGGTGCTCCGCCGGGAACTGGAGCGGGGATTTCGAGAAATGGTTGAGCGGATTATGTGAGCTGAGCTCGCACCAGAGTGGGGGTCTTCATTCATCACTCGGATCAAGTCTGGAACTATTGATATTTCAAGCCAAGCTTTGAAGGTCGAGAAGCCTCACCAGTCCAGCAGTCTCGGCCGGCAGTCCGCCCAGATACAGGCTGGTTGAGAACATCCTCAGCGCGGGGAACTGGGCGGCATCGGCCCGGCTGTAGCGCCTGCCGTGGTAGCGGCCCGTGGACGAGTCCAGAACGGACACGGCCAGGGTACGTCGGTAGCGCTCCACCGTGGCGGTGTACATCACGCCCGGCCGCAGGCTGAGCGAGTCGAGCCTCGTCAGGCTGCCGCCGCTGCTGGCGAAGGCCAGCTTGCCGTCCAGAACGTGGACGGAGGCGAAGTAGCTCAGCTGATTCTGCGGAATTCGAAAGGTTCAAAAGATTGCATGGAGATGAGATCGATGAAGATGATCGCTACAACTGATTGGTATTTGAACACCTAGTCCTCATGGGATTAATCCAATCCTCAGCTGATGACGCAACTGATGAGCTGATGTAGGTGCTGATAGAGAGCTGATGAAGCTACTCAATGGACGGGGAGAGCTGATGAATCTACTCAATGGAGGGGGCGAGCTGATGAAGCTACCCAAAGGAGGGGGAGAGCTGATGAAGCTACTCAATGGGAGGGGAGAGCTGATGAAGCTGCTCAATGGGAGGGGAGAGCTGATGAAGCTACTCAATGGAGGGGGAGAGCTGATGAAGCTGCTCAATGGAGGGGAGAGCTGATGAAGCTACTCAATGGAGGGGGAGAGCTGATGAAGCTGCTCAATGGGAGGGGAGAGCTGATGAAGCTACTCAATGGAGGGGAAGAGCTGATGAAGCTACTCAATGGGAGGGGAGAGCTGATGAAGCTACTCAATGGAGGGGAGAGCTGATGAAGCTACTCAATGGAGGGGAGAGCTGATGAAGCTACCCAATGGAGGGGGAGAGCTGATGAAGCTACCCAATGGAGGGGAAGAGCTGATGAAGCTACTCAATGGAGGGGGAGAGCTGATGAAGCTGCTCAATGGAGGGGAGAGCTGATGAAGCTACCCAATGGAGGGGGAGAGCTGATGAAGCTACCCAATGGAGGGGGAGAGCTGATGAAGCTACCCAATGGAGGGGGAGAGCTGATGAAGCTACCCAATGGAGGGGGAGAGCTGATGAAGCTACTCAATGGAGGGGAAGAGCTGATGAAGCTGCTCAATGGAGGGGAAGAGCTGATGAAGCTACCCAATGGAGGGGAAGAGCTGATGAAGCTACTCAATGGAGGGGGAGAGCTGATGAAGCTGCTCAATGGAGGGGAGAGCTGATGAAGCTACCCAATGGAGGGGGAGAGCTGATGAAGCTACCCAATGGAGGGGGAGAGCTGATGAAGCTACCCAATGGAGGGGGAGAGCTGATGAAGCTACCCAATGGAGGGGGAGAGCTGATGAAGCTACTCAATGGAGGGGAAGAGCTGATGAAGCTGCTCAATGGAGGGGGAGAGCTGATGAAGCTACCCAATGGAGGGGAGAGCTGATGAAGCTACTCAATGGAGGGGAAGAGCTGATGAAGCTACTCAATGGAGGGGAAGAGCTGATGAAGCTGCTCAATGGAGGGGAGAGCTGATGAAGCTGCTCAATGGAGGGGAGAGCTGATGAAGCTGCTCAATGGAGGGGAAGAGCTGATGAAGCTACCCAATGGAGGGGAGAGCTGATGAAGCTACCCAATGGAGGGGGAGAGCTGATGAAGCTACTCAATGGAGGGGAAGAGCTGATGAAGCTACTCAATGGAGGGGAGAGCTGATGAAGCTACTCAATGGAGGGGAAGAGCTGATGAAGCTGCTCAATGGAGGGGAAGAGCTGATGAAGCTACTCAATGGAGGGGAGAGCTGATGAAGCTGCTCAATGGAGGGGAAGAGCTGATGAAGCTGCTTAATGGGAGGGGAGAGCTGATGAAGCTGCTCAATGGAGGGGGAGAGCTGATGAAGCTACTCAATGGAGGGTTGAGGCTGAGCAAGCTGATGAAGCTGATAAACCGAACGCGAGTGCACTGGAAGCCAGTAACAAATCGCAGCAAATATGAAACCTTCCTACCGATTTGATATCCGCCAGCACCGCCAGCACGCCGCTCTGCTCTGACGGCATGAAGCTGATCTTCAGCCAGTTCAGGGTGCTCAAATCGGCCACATCCTCTACGGGCAGTGTCATTGAGTCGTTTCGGCCGAAACGCCTGACGTACTCGAGCTGCGAGGAGGGTGTGAGCGAGTGCGGAACGCAAACTTAAGGTTCGAATCCCTGTTGCTAAGCGAATTAGTTGACACCCATCCGAACTTACCGAGTTGACCTTGGCAGCCAGAGACCGCAGCCCCAGCCTGGTGCTGTTGATGCGGCTGCGCAGCTCGTCCAGCCGCTGCCGCAAACTGCGCAGCTGGTCGGCCAGGCTGGGCGGCCCGCCGCTGGAATTCCCCGACGGTCGGAGGGCGCGCCGCATCGCCTGGAGATTGTCCCGCAGCTCCAGCACTGTTGGTGGCGAGGAAGAACTATGGCGTAATCCATTGACGTTGATCCCCATGATGCACTGATCCCTTTGATGCATTGATCCCATTGATGCACTGATATCCCCTTGATGGACTGATTCCCTTGATGCACTCTGATCCCCTTGATGCACTGATCCCTTTGATGGACTGATTCCCTTGATGCACTGATCCCTTTGATGCACTGATCCCTTTGATGCACTGATCCCATTATGCTTTGATCCCCTTGATGCACTGATCCCCCTGATGC
This sequence comes from Macrostomum cliftonense, assembly GCA_950096795.1. Classification (NCBI taxonomy): domain Eukaryota; kingdom Metazoa; phylum Platyhelminthes; family Macrostomidae; genus Macrostomum; species Macrostomum cliftonense. The sequence goes on from CATNEM010000317.1 coordinate 506,874, forward strand.
ACTGACCCCATTATAAATTGATCCCTTTGATGCACGATCCCTTGATGCACTGATCCCCCTGATGCACTGATCCCCTTGATGCAATATCCCATTATGCACTGATCCCCCTGATGCGCTGATCCCATTATGCACTGATCCCCTTGATGCACTGATCCCCTTGATGCACTGATCCCCTTGATGCACTGATCCCCTTGATGCACTGATCCCCTTGATGCACTGATCCCCTTGATGCACTGATCCCCTTGATGCACTGATCCCCTTGATGCACTGATCCCCTTGATGCACTGATCCCCTTGATGCACTGATCCCTTGATCCTATTGCTGAAGGCATCAAGGGGCCGCTCACACTTATCACTGTTGAGTCGCAGGTCGACGCTCGCCCTGTCCTTCCGCATCCGGACGGCCTCGGAGGCGGCCCGGATTTCCTCACGGGTCACCTCCAGAGCAGCCAGCCTCTCCCAGATCCGCTGCTGGCCTCTGCGGCCGAAATTCGCTCGCTCCATCTCCGACACCCGGGCCTGCGCTGCAGGGGAGAGCGAAGCTTTTGAGTGAGCCTACTGACAGTAGTGTTTAAAAGTTATCAGCCAATGAATTTGACGTTCGGTACGCAGGTTTGAAGCCATGAAATACATTGCGTAAACCAGTGACTGAAGACGGGCATTAATAGTATAGAAAATTAATCTTAAATGCTCTTTTTCGATGGAAGTCACATGTTTAACTCCCATCAAAGCCACTTAACGTGATGCTCAGACGCTCACGCTGAGAATCTCATGTTTGACTCAAGGAGTCTCATGCTTGACGCTGAGAATCTCATGCTTGACGCTAAGAATATCATGTTAGACGCTAAGAATATCATACTCGACGCTGAGAATCTCATGTTTGACTCAAGGAGTCTCATGCTTGACGCTGAGAATCTCATGCTTGACGCTAAGAATATCATGTTAGACGCTAAGAATATCATACTCGACGCTCAGAATCTCATACTCGACGCTGAGAATCTCATGCTTGACGCTGAGAATCTCATGCTTGACGCTAAGAATATCATGTTAGACGCTAAGAATATCATACTCGACGCTCAGAATCTCATACTCGACGCTGAGAATCTCATGCTTGACGCTGAGAATCTCATACTCGACGCTGAGAATCTCATGCTTGACGCTGAGAATCTCATGCTTGACGCTGAGAATCTCATGCTTGACGCTAAGAATCTCATGTTAGACGCTCAGAATCTCATACTCGACGCTGAGAATCTCATGCTTGACGCTGAGAATCTCATGCTTGACGCTAAGAATCTCATGCTTGACGCTAAGAATCTCATGTTAGACGCTCAGAATCTCATACTCGACGCTGAGAATCTCATGCTTGACGCTGAGAATCTCATGCTTGACGCTAAGAATCTCATGTTAGACGCTCAGAATCTCATACTCGACGCTCAGAATCTCATGCTTGACCCACCAACATCCGCGGACTCGCCGAGCTTCGTCACCAGAGAATCGGCTTCGCTGACAAACTTCGGCCGCCGGAACTGCAGCGCCCTGGAGTGCAGCTCGCCGATCTGGTAGGCCTTCTGCCTGACTTTGTCGGCCATGGCTGCGGGCAGGTCGGGGACGGGGAGGCTGAGGCGCCAGCTATCGCTGATACAGCAGCTCAGCAGCACCAATCACACCGACGCACTCACCCTGAACCTGCTTCTCGGCGACGCTGGCCCAGTCGGAATTGTTGACGGCCACGAGCCGCAATCGGTTCGAGTTGTCAATCTTGAACAGCGCGGCTTTGGCCAGCGTGGTGAAGATCCTTGCCGTCTTGGAGCCGTCCTTGGCCGCGATGGCCATCAGCTTGGTCGGCTGCAGCTGCGAGTAGTCGCTGGCCGACAGCAGGGGCTGCAGGGCGGCGCCCGCCATCTCCGTGTCGCTTCTGAGCTGCCGCAGCCGGGCCTCCACAGCCTGCCGGGCCGCCTCCCAGTCCATCGCGGCCAGCGACTCCGACCGGCGAGATCGCTGACGTGCCAGCCGGACGCTGGCGATGGCGGAGCTGCTTGACAGGTCACGGAGCTCGCTGTGCGCCTTGTACACCCGGGCCCGCAAACCGTCCAGCTCGGTTGACTCTGACAGATTCGTCAGCCACTGTGGAATTGCGGAAGCTCGATACTGAGGTCCCATCTCCATACTGAGATCCCATCTCCATACTGAGATCCCATCTCCATACTGAGATCCCATCTCCATACTGAGATCCCATCTTTATACTGAGATCCCATCTCCATACTGAGATCCCATCTCAATACTGAGATCCCATCTCCATACTGAGATCCCATCTCCATACTGAGATCCCATCTTTATACTGAGATCCCATCTCCATTTTGAGATCCCATCTCCATACTGAGATCCCATCTCAATACTGAGATCCCGTCTCCATACTGAGATCCCATCTCCATACTGAGATCCCATCTCCATACTGAGATCCCATCTCCATACTGAGATCCCATCTCCATTTTGAGATTCCATCTCCATACTGAGATCCCATCTCCATACTGAGATCCCATCTCCATACTGAGATCCCATCTCCATACTGAGATCCCATCTCCATACTGAGATCCCATCTCCATACTGAGATCCCATCTCCATACTGAGATCCCATCTCCATACTGAGATCCCATCTTTATACTGAGATCCCATCTCCATACTGAGATCCCATCTCCATACTGAGATCCCATCTCAATACTGAGATCCCATCTCCATACTGAGATCCCATCTCCATACTGAGATCCCATCTCCATACTGAGATCCCATCTCCATTTTGAGATTCCATCTCCATACTGAGATCCCATCTCCATACTGAGATCCCATCTCCATTTTGAGATTCCATCTCCATACTGAGATCTCATCTCCATATTGAGATCCCATCTCCATACTGAGATCCCATCTCCATACTGAGATCCCATCTCCATACTGAGATCCCATCTCCATACTGAGATCCCATCTCCATACTGAGATCCCATCTCCATACTGAGATCCCATCTCCATACTGAGATCCCATCTCCATACTGAGATCCCATCTCGATCTTTAATCTCAAACGATTCCTTCTACAAAATGCCAGCAGAAATCCCAGCTCTGCGCACCTCCAAAGACGCATTCAGCCGTTTTCGGGCGTCTCCCGCCGTGGCCTCCAGCCGTCGAACCTCGGCCTTGCCGTCGTCAGCCGCCAGTTTCAGGGCGCCGATTTCGGCGCGGAGCTGGCGCAGCCTGGCTTCGGCAGCGCCGGCGCCAGCCATCGCTTTGCCAGTGAGATTGAGCACGGCTGTTAAGTAGGATGAGGCGTAGGAGAGGCTGGGAGACTGCGAGTCGGCTTCGGCTGCACCGCTGCTGATCCTGGCTTGCACTTCCGCGAGCCTGTTGCTCACTGGTTCAATTAGGGATATTTTGGGGATAATTTAGTGTCTTAATCAGCTCTTGAACTCTTGCCAATGCTTTTAATGCACTTAAAGTACGCACAGGCCTGCTCTCGGCTGAGGGCACCGGTCTGTTTGATCTGCACCGGCGCCAGCACCCGGTTCTTGCGGGTCCAGTAGTCCTGTGTCCCGCTGCTCAGCAGCTGCTTGGCGTCCGCGTAATCCGCCCGGCTGATGAAGGCCTCGCTGCGGGACTTGTTGGTCTGCAGCAGGCTGAGCAGGCCTAAGGAGGTTTGGTAGGAATTAAGCAGCATAGGTATAGCATGCATCAGGATTTTGGCGCATGGGCCGTGGACGGGGGATCGGTAAGTGTTGCTGCGTCTGCATGTTTGTGGGCAGTGGCTTGAGGGTTATGAGTTCATGGGCTTGAGTTTGGGTTGGTATTTTGTGAATTAGAGACTAATGGGATTAGGGCTTTTTCTGGTTGGTGTTTAGAAGGTAGAGATTTTTGGGGGTAGGGGTTTTTGGGGTAGGGGTTTATGGCGTTGGTGTTTGGGGTAGAGGTTTTTCGGGTAGGGGTTTTTGGGGTTGGTGTTTAGGGGCAGAGGTTTTTGGGGTCAGGGTTTATGGGGGTTGGTGGTTGTGGAAAAGTTTACTAAGTAGGGTTTTAGTCGGTAGTGGTTTGTTAGGAATTAATTTTTAGCTTAAAATTTCAGCTAGCGAATGAGAAAATGTACCAGAGGCATCGGATTCGAGCTGCTGGCTTGAGTTCCACAGCAATTTCAGACTGCTCAAAGTCTGTTCAGCTTGGTCACTGGTTTCGTTGCTGTCTTTCATCAGAGCGAGCGCCTGAAATTAGTTTGTTTGTATTGATATTTTGATTTCTTCCATCGCTGCACCGAAAAGTCAGACTGCAGCGAGAGACCTGAACTTGCATACCTGAGCGTCACTGAGCTCTTGCTGCGTGTTCAGCCTGTCCAGGCCCTCCCGGATCGGACTGAGACCCACGTCGCGGCCTCCTTCGCTGTTAAGGGTGTTGGCTTCGGCCTGCCGTCCAGATGGAGGGGACAAAAAATCAAATTAGCTTTTTAATCGATTTTTCGACAGACAGACAGACAGACAGACAGACAGATGAACAGACAGACAGACAGACAGACAGACAGACAGACAGACAGACACAGACAGACAGACAGACCAACAGACAGACAGACAGACCGACAGACAGACAGACAGACAAAGTGCGGGAACTCACACTGAAATTTCTTAGGTCCGAGTCAAAGCTGAGCAGCAGGCGGCCCAGTGAGCTGCCGTTGAGCACTGCCGAGTGGGCATCTCGCAGCTGCTGCATGCTGGAGTTGACCGAGTCAGCGCTGTCGATGAGCATGAAGATGCAGCTGTCGCAGACTTTGCAGCCGCCCTGCGGAGTGTCCAGCCAGCCGCGCCGGCAGATGTTGCAGCGCTCGCCGCGGACTCCATCGACGCACTGGCACTGGCCGGTGACGTTGTCGCAGCCCGCGAAGTTCGGCCCGACGCAGTTGGTGCAGGCTGACGGGTGATGGGAAAATTGAAATCCTCATGCTGACTTATTGAGATCCCAACATAAGTGCTGAAGCCCCAATCGCCTTGTCCCTGCGGCGCGCACGCCAGTCACTCACCAGTGCAACCCTCCGGGCCGTATCCATAGTAACCAGGCAGGCACCTGTCGCACTTGTCACCGGTGACGCCGGGCCGGCACTGGCAGACGCCGGTGGCCGGGTCGCACTGCGTGTCGACGCTGGCGTTGCCGCAGTTGCAGTCGCGGCAGCCGCTTGTCGAGCCGAAGCCCCAGCGGTCGGGCTCGCACTCGGAGCAGCGGGCGCCGCTGACGCCCAGCCTGCAGAGGCACTCGCCGGTGCGCCGGTTGCACTTCACCGTGCCGCGGCGGTCGCAGGCGCAGGCTGAGGAGTTTCGGGATAACTTCTCAGCTTTTTTCTATTCATTTTTCTCTGGGACAGTCAAGCAAGCAGCGCAGCTCACCTGTGCAGTTCTTCGCATTCACCGAGTCGCCGTACATCCAGTCCGTGCACAGCTCGCAATAATACCCGGTCGAGTTCTGGCAGCGCAGGCACTCGCCTGTAACATTGTGACACGCGCCGGCCTCCATGCGGATGTTGCCGCTGCACGGGCAGGGCTGGCAGGGCACGTTGCGCCTTGGGTCGCCATAGTAACCCGGTTTGCAGCTGGAATATTTTGGTTGAGTTAGTCATGAGGCAAAAAGGGTTTCTTTTTTAGCTACCCTTGCAGGTGCACTTATAAAACTATTTTATCGGTGGTATTTTTCTCACTTTCTTAGTGTACGTACAAACAAATCCACATTTTATCGATCGTCTCTTCTCACCCACCAGAATGCACAAACACACCACCCCACTTTATCGATCGTCTCTTCTCACCCACCAGAATGTACAAACACACCACTGCACTTTATCGATCGTCTCTTCTCACCCACCAGAATGTACAAACACACCACTCCACTTTATCGATCGTCTCTTTTCACCAACCAGACTGTACAAACACACCACCTCATTTTATCGATCGTCTTTTCTATCCAACCTGATCGCAAGCTTTCAGCACCCAGTTTTAATAACGATCTCCTCTTCTTTCTTACACTTCAAAATGCAACCAACATCTGTAACAGTTTATTATCTGAAAAATATTGCGAATCTTTTACTTTCACTGGACTGATACTTTAGTTTAAAAAAGTAAGCAACCTCTCGCAGTGCATCCCGTCGTATCCCTCCTGACAGGTGCAGATGTCCATGTCGCCGACGGCGTCGCATCTCTCAGCAAAGTTTCTAGGGCAGCGAGGATAACTTTGCGAATCATTGGACAGAAAGTGCTTGCACTGGCTCATGCTGCAATCAACAGGTTGACAGAGTATTGATGCAATCTGCAAAAACTCACGTGCAAAAACATTTTAATTTTCTATTGCACACTCAAAAATTCAAGGTTCTCACTCAGAAACGGCTGGTCCAGGGCAGCGGCAAGGACGACAGATTGTTTTCAAGTTCGGTCCGAGTTCAGTCACGTGACCAGAAGGACAGACTTCGCAATTCTTTCCGTAGAAGCCGTCACGGCAATTCTGTTTGGACAAGGGAAATTTTAAGTAATATTTCTTATTTTAGGGAATCACAATCGCTTTAAAAAATCTCACCAAGCACTGCCCGCTGAACGGGTCGCACTGCTCGGACCGGTTGTTGCACAGGCAGGGCCTCACGGTCAGCTTGCTCGCGTCCCGGCCTCCGCTGATGTCGATGAAGAAGCCGCGCCCCGGCAGCTGGCACGACAGGCCGGAATATTCATTGGGACAGGCGCACCGCTCCACGCCTCGGACTGGCCGTCCGGCGACTGAGATGCCCACCTGGGCCACCTCCATGGTAGCGTCCTGCAGCCTGTGAGAGGGCTTTCCTGGCTATCTATCTATCTATCTATCTATCTATCTATCTATCTATCTATCTATCTATCTATCTATCTATCTATCTATCTATCTATCTATCTATCTATCTATCTATCTATCTATCTATCTATCTATCTATCTATCTATCTATCTATCTATCTATCTATCTATCTATCTATCTATCTATCTATCTATCTATCTATCTATCTATCTATCTATCTATCTATCTATCTATCTATCTATCTATCTATCTATCTATCTATCTATCTATCTATCTATCTATCTATCTATCTATCTATCTATCTATCTATCTATCTATCTATCTATCTATCTATCTATCTATCTATCTATCTATCTATCTATCTATCTATCTATCTATCTATCTATCTATCTATCTATCTATCTATCTATCTATCTATCTATCTATCTATCTATCTATCTATCTATCTATCTATCCATCTATCTATCCAACATGGATCCGATGTGACTCACTCGACCGCCCTAACGTTGCCAACAACGGCAATAGGCCAGGAAATGCGTCGCACTTTGGCCAGGAAGTTGAGGAACTGCAGGCGGGTCATCTCAGATCCATCGGAATTCGTAAACGTTTTCTGTGTTAAATATTGGTCTATTTTTTAATTGAATTGCTCAAAAATATATCAGAACAGCATTCAGCTATCTGGGAAATTTGCGTTACTACCTATTTGATAAAAATTGGACACAAATTAGTAGGAGCCGACCTTAAATGACCCAAAGTGACCCGATTGCATCGATGCAAATTCTATTCTCGAAGGCGTTCCGCGGAGGCGCAATGCTGGCACATGGACCCAAAGTGGCCCACTACCGGTCAGCAAGGAGCTTAAATGATCCACGCAGATGCACACTGACCCACGCTGACCTTTAGTCATCCACACTAAACCATAATGACCCATACTGACCCATAATGACCCACACTGACCCATAGTGACCCATACTGACCCATGCTGACCCGAAATTACTTTTAGTGATGCACACTGACCCATACTGACCCATACTGACCCATACTGATCCATACTGACCCATAATGACCCATACTGACCCATAATGACCCATAATGACCCATACTGACCCATAATGACCCTTACTGACCCATACTGATCCATACTGAGCCATGCTGACTCGAAATTACTTTTAGTGATCCATACTGACCCATACCGACCCATACTAATCTATACTGACCCATACTGACCCATGCTGACCCGAAATTACTTTTAGTGATCCACACCGACCCATACTGACCCATACTGACCCATACTGACCCATACTGATCCATACTGACCCATTATGACCCATACTGACCCATTATGACCCATACTGACCCATAATGACCCAACTGACCTACTGGGTCACTTTAGCCTTAACTACCTAAAAGTCAAATAGTGCCTAAGCCACCCTGCAGCCCCACACAACTGCGACAATAGCCGGGCCCGAGCCTGACCTCGTGCAGCACCAGCTGGAAGGCGAGCCGCTGGCCAACCGATTGTCCCGCCTGCACGATCCGGTACAACAGCGAGCGACCGTCGTTCGTCTGAAATCAGAAATATTGGTTGGTTTGAGCAATAAAAATTCAAGTCATTTGATGCGCCTCCGTCCTTCTCAGACTCACCCATAGCGTCAGGAAGCTGTCAAATTCAGCGATGGCTGCCAAATTCCCATCGAATTCCATCCGCATGGCAACCATCAGTCGGCCCAGGTAGAGCCGCGCGGTCTCATTGGTCAGCTGCGCCACCGGAATCAGCAGGCTGGGCGCCGCAGAGGTGGCGAAGCTTCCAGCGCCGTCGGGCGGGGAGAACAGCACGTCGTTGAGCTTCTGGGATGCCATCGAGCTGCCCAGCGGTAGCGGCTGCACCAACCGCTTCACCGATTGCTGCGGCGTTTCAGAAAGGGGATTATGGTAGGGGTGAAGGACAGAGTTGGAGTGACAGAGTGGGAGAGTGGGAGAGTGGCAGAGGGGCAGAGGGGCGGAGGGGCAGAGTGGCAGAGGGGTAGAGGGGCGGAGGGGCAGAGGAGCAGAGTGGCAGAGGGGCAGAGGGGCGGAGGGGCAGAGTGGCAGAGGGGCAGAGGGGCGGAGGGGCAGAGGAGCAGAGTGGCAGAGGGGTAGAGGGGCAGAGGGGCAGAGTGGCAGAGTGGCAGAGGGGCAGAGGGGCAGAGGGGCAGAGTGGCAGAGGGGCGGAGTGGCGGAGGGCAGAGGGGCAGAGGGGCAGAGTGGCGGAGTGGCGGAGGGGCAGAGGGGCAGAGGGGCAGAGTGGCGGAGTGGCGGAGGGGCAGAGGGGCAGAGTGGCGGAGTGGCGGAGGGCAGAGGGGCAGAGGGGCAGAGTGGCGGAGTGGCGGAGGGGCAGAGGGGCAGAGGGGCAGAGTGGCGGAGTGGCGGAGGGGCAGAGGGGCAGAGTGGCGGAGTGGCGGAGGGCAGAGGGGCAGAGGGGCAGAGTGGCGGAGTGGCGGAGGGGCAGAGGGGCAGAGGGGCAGAGGGGCGGAGGGGCAGAGTGGCAGAGGGGCAGAGGGGCAGAGGGGCAGAGGAGCAGAGTGGCAGAGGGGCAGAGGGGCGGAGGGGCAGAGGGGCAGAGGGACAGAGGGGCAGAGTGGCAGAGGGGCAGAGGGGCAGAGGGGCAGAGTGGCGGAGGGGCAGAGGGGCAGAGGGGCAGAGTGGCAGAGGGGCAGAGGGGCGGAGGGGCAGAGGGGCAGAGTGGCAGAGGGGCAGAGGGGCGGAGGGGCAGAGGGGCAGAGTGGCAGAGGGGCAGAGGGGCGGAAGGGCAGAGTGGCAAAGCTTTATCTCTGCTGTATCCTCGGCCAGCTTCTCACCGTCGTCATCGTGGCGCCGGCGTCCGAGCAGGCCACATTCGGCAGGCCGCTGCAGAAGCAGGCGGTGCAGCCCGCAGGATTTGCCGGGTCCAGATTGAAAAATCCCGGCTTGCAGCTCGAGCAGGTGGGCGGGGCCACGTTTTCCTGGAAATTTGCCAACAGATGAGTACAACTTATTGGCAGTAAAAATAATAGCCAAACTATCCTGCATCCAACGCGTCCCAATCTCGAACGAGTTCCAATGATTCCTGTATGAAATGAATACCTCGCTTCTCCTTTTATCCTGCCTTACCTACTTAACCTATTTCATATCATGACAGCCTCTTCCCTTTCACTTCCCTTGAAACCCTTCAATTTCAAAGCCCTTGAAAATTCGCTCCCCTTTTCCCCCGATTTTCTTTTTCTTGCTTCAAACCCTCTCCTCTCTACCCCTCCACACCCTCTCCTCTCTACCCCTCCACACCCTCTCCTCTCTACCCCTCCACACCCTCTCCTCTCTACCCCTCCACACCCTCTCCTCTCTACCCCTCCACACCCTCTCCTCTCCTCCCCTGCACACCCTCTCCTCTCTACCCCTCCACACTCTCTCCTATCTTCCCCTCCACACTCTCTCCTCCCTACCCCTCCACACCCTCTCCTCTCTACCCCTCCACACCCTCTCCTCTCTACCCCTCCACACCCTCTCCTCTCTACCCCTCCACACCCTCTCCTCTCCTCCCCTGCACACCCTCTCCTCTCTACCCCTCCACACTCTCTCCTATCTTCCCCTCCACACTCTCTCCTCCCTACCCCTCCACACCCTCTCCTCTCCTCCCCTGCACACCCTCTCCTTTCCTCCCCTGCACACCCTCTCCGTCCTACCCCTCTGCACCCTCTTTCTCCTAACCCTTCACACCCTCTCCACTTTTGCCATTTAACACTCTCCTGGAATGCTCCGCCTCCCGTGAAAACTCAGGACGCAATTTTCCAACCGGGCACGCCAGTTACTAGTACTACTGGGGAACCCGTGAGCTCACCTTGCAGGCGCAGGTGCCCGAATCTCGGCTGCAGATCTGCTCGGCCACCCCGTCATCGGAACAGTTGCACTTCTCGCACATCGGGAAGGCGAAGTAGCCCCGCTTGCACTGGCTGCACTTCTGCCCGGCGATGTTGGCGCCGCAGCTGCCGGGTGAGAGTTGAGGCGCCGGGTTGGGATTTCGAAATTCGACCCTTGCTGTCTGCTCATAAGTACTCACATTCAGAACTCTTTGCTTCTCTCCCTTCCCCTCTCTCTTCTCTCCCTTCCCCCTCTCTTCTTTCCCTTCCCCTCTCTTCTCTCCCTTCTACTCTCTTCTCTCCCTTCTACTCTCTTCTCTCCCTTCCCCTCGGGGGCGAGTGGCTCCGCGGTCTAGCGCGTCTGCCTTGTGTGCCACTGGTCCAGGTTCGACCCCGCGTTGTAGGTCGTTTATTTTCCTAGCGCGGTTTCTTGTGCAGGGTCACATTAATTTGGGGCCTTGTGCACGAATTGGTTGGGCTATGGGCCAGTTGTGCAATTTACGCCCATGAGGGCAACCCCCCAAGGCATAGAGAGTGTACATTCCTGGAACCGCCGCTTGTACACCCTATGTGAGTGCGTGACTGGGTGCTATACTGAAATTCCGTTGCGCACCGTGTGTTTGTGTCTATGCCTGCATACCGTATTTAGTGTGACTGAACGCGCTTCAGGAGTCAGCGCAATGGACACAGCGTAATGCCCAGTCGCTGGTTGTGGGACGATGCCGCTGCAAGCGTCAAGGTGCCTGCAGCCCTCCTGCAGATTTAGCTTTAGCTCCCTTCCCCTCTGCTCTCTTCTCTCCCTCCCCTCTCTCTTCTCTCCCTCCCCTCTCTCTTCTCTCCCTCCCCTCTCTCTTCTCTCCCTCCCCTCTCTCTTCCCTCCCTCCCCTCTCTCTTCTCTCCCTCCCCTCTCTCTTCTCTCCCTCCCCTCTCTCTTCTCTCCCTATCCCTCTCTTCTCTCCCTATCCCTCTCTTCTCTCCCTATCCCTTCGCCGTCTCCCACTCACCTGCACTGCCCGGTCACCAGGTCGCAGGCCGCGGAGCCGTTGACTGTCCCCAGCGGATCGCACTGGCAGGGCTGAAAGCAGGAATAATTCGCATCGGTCAGTCAATCAGTCAGCCAACTCCCCCCCTGACCGGTGGACCTGCGCCCCTGCACGGCCGGCTCACCATGCAGCCCGTGACCACGTTGTAGCCGTAGGTGCCGGTCTTGCACCGGTCGCACTTCTCCCCGTCAACGTTGCTGGGACAAATGCACTTGCCGTCGGGCTCCGAGCACAGCAGGCCGCCAGGGCAGTCGCATTCTGTAACGGGTGGGCAGCCGATATGTAGCGAATGTACATGTGGTATATAGCCATATGTCCTACATTTGCTGGTTTTAATAGCATCTTCAGCGTCCTCTGACATCTACAGCCTCCTCTGACATCTACAGCCTCCTCTGACATCTAAAGCCTCCTCTGACATCTACAGCCTCGTCTGACATCTACAGCCTCCTCTCAGACATCTACAGCCTCCTCTGACATCTACAGCCTCCTCTGACATCTAAAGCCTCCTCTGACATCTACAGCCTCCTCTGACATCTACAGCCTCCTCTCTGACATCTACAGCCTCCTCTGACATCTACAGCCTCCTCTCAGACATCTACAGCCTCCTCTGACATCTACAGCCTCCTCTGACATCTAAAGCCTCCTCTGACATCTACAGCCTCCTCTGACATCTACAGCCTCCTCTGACATCTACAGCCTCCTCTCAGACATCTACAGCCTCCTCTGACATCTACAGCCTCGTCTGACATCTACAGCCTCCTCTCAGACATCTACAGCCTCCTCTGACATCCACAGCCTCGTCTGACATCTACAGCCTCGTCTGACATCTACAGCCTCGTCTGACATCTACAGCCTCGTCTGACATCTGCAGCGTACTTTTACAATCCGGGAAGCTGTAGTAGCCGATGGGGCAGCTGTCGCAGGTGCGGCCAACCGTGATGCTGCGGCAGCTGCACTGGCCAGTCGTGGGGTCGCAGCTGTTGTTGAAGGCGCCCTGTGGATGGCACTGGCAGGGCCGGTAGCCCCTGTTGTAGGCGACGCTGGCCTGCTGCAGACAGCGGGCGCACAGCGGGTCCGAGCGCCTGGAGAGCGTTTGATGAGGCAAATTCGACCCGACTGTTAATAAGGGCCTCAGGCTCTGTCTCCATGGGGATTCGGGGTCAGTGTTGATTGGGTTTTGGGTATTTTTTACTCGGGGCGAGTCAAGATCCGCGTTATCGTTGAGTCAGGATCAGTTTAATGTGGGGTCAGCACTTGTCTGATGGGGTGTCAGGAACCGCTCTGCCTCTCACCTGACGTCCAGTCCGTCGGACAGCAAGCAGTCTTGGCGGAAGACGCCGCCGAGGCGGACGGGACTCTGCGGCAGCGGCGCAAACGAAGTGGTGAGGAAGGCCGCGAACTGGCAAGAGGAGATTGGGGGATGTTGAAGCAGGCTTTGTTTGAATTAACGCCATTTCTGACTATTACAAACCTCCCCGAAAAAAGCCCCATGAAAAATTTTTTCAAAATAAATAAATTGTCACTAGTCCTCACAGTGACAGTTTATTTATGCGCACCAACCATTACCAACCCCCACCAACCATTACCAACCCCCACCAACCATTACCAACCCCCACTAACCCTCACCAACCCCCACTAACCCTCACCAACCCCCACTAACCCTTACCAACCCTCACCAACACTCAACCCTCACCAACCCTCACCAACCCTCACCAACCCCCACCAACCCTCACCAACCCTCACCAACCCTCACCAACCCTCGCTAACCCTCACCAACCCTCACCAACCCTCAACAACCCTCACCCACCCCCACCAACCCTCGCTAACCCTCACCAACCCTCACCAACCCTCGCTAACCCTCACCAACCCTCACCAACCCTCAACAACCCTCACCCACCCCCACCAACCCTCACCAACCCTCGCTAACCCTCACCAACCCTCACCAACCCTCACCAACCCCAACCAACCCTCACCAACCCTCACCAACCCTCGCTAACCCTCACCAACCCTCACCAACCCCAACCAACCCTCACCAACCCTCACCCACCCTCACTAACCCTCACCAACCCCCACCAACCCCCTCCAACCCTCACCAGCCCTCCCAGCAACTCAGCCGCTCACCAGCAGCACAGGCCGATCGCCCTCCAGCCGGATCTCGATGGAGACGTCGGCCAGACCGGGCAGTCGCAAGACTTCGCCAACTTCCACTGGGCAGCCGGCCTCGGCGGCGCAGAACGGCACGTCGGCAGAGCTGGCGGCCAGCTCGGCAGGCGGGGCAGCCAGGCTGACGTTCAGCCGGGGCGGCCTGCTGGCGAACGCGAAGCCCTTCTGGCGCGCCATGACGAAGGCTCGGTGAGGCGCCACGCTCGCCATCTCCGAGTCTTTGAAGCGGAGGCTGAAAGTCGCCGCTGCGCCGGGCGGCAGCTCCAGCGGCTGGCCAGGCGGAGGTGGCGGAGCCGCCGGCTGCCCGTCCGCACCGACGAGGCGCGGCTGGCCCGAAGCCGCACGCGGCGCCTCCCAGTCCGGAGCGATGAAGGCGCGCGGACGGCCGGTCTTGTCGACGGCGGGCAGGCGGTAGCGGGCGATGCGGGACTCCAGCATCCGGGAGGACCAGTCGCTCAGCGGAATGGCATGCACAGATTTCTGAGCGGCGGGAACAGGGGGCGAGCTGGTGAAGCGCATGGCTCTTACAGATAGTAGTGATAATTAAACTGGCGGAGGGCTGTGAGCAGCACAGATGACCCATGATACGGAGTGCGGGCACTCGAAGGTGTGAATCTGCTCTGAGGGTCTCTTCATCAGATTGTCTCTCAGAAGCGTAAATGGTAAAACAAGCCCCATCCCAGCACCCAGTACGAAAGTTCAAATTAATGCTGATTAGTTAGGAAATAGAGCAAAAGGTCCTACAGATTCACAGTGTCACACAATCACACAGTGTCACACAGTGTCACACAATCACACAGTCACACAATCACACAGAGTCACACAGTGTCACACATAGTCACACAGAGTCGCAAAGAGTCACACAGAGTCACACAGGGTCACACAGTGTCAAAAAGTGTCACACAGTGTCACGCAGAGTCACAAAGAGTCACACAGAGTCACAAAGAGTCCCACAGTGTTACACAGAGTAATAGAGAGTCACACAGAGTCACAAAGAGTCCCACAGTGTTACACAGAGTAATAGAGAGTCACACAGAGTCATACAGTGTAAACAAAGAGTCACACAGAGCCACAAAGAGTCACACAGTGTTACACAGAGTAATAGAGAGTCACACAGAGTCATACAGTGTCACACAGAGTCACATAGAGTCACAGAGAGTCACACGGTGTCACAGAGAGTCACGCAGAGTCACACAGAGTCACGCAGAGTCACACAGAGTCACGCAGAGTCACACAGAGTCACCCAGAGTCACACAGAATCCCGCTCAGTCTCACCATGACAACTCCAGGCCCAGACAGCAGCCGCAGGCGGACCTCGGTGTCGGCCGCTTTCAGCAGCAGCTCGGCCGGCTCGGCAGAGGCGCCGCTCCTCTTGACGGAGTGCCGGCAGGCCACGGAGTTCGGGCAGGCCGGCAGGTCGAATTCCACGGTGTCGCCGCCCACAGTCAGGGAGACGCGGTGGCCTTGAACCCCGTCGCCGTCGCTGAAAAAGTCGAGCAGCAGGAAGCGGCGGCCTGGGCGGGTCACCTTCAGCGGCAGGCGGAGCTCCGAGTCCGGAGCCGACAGCGGCTGCTCGGCGATCTCGGATCCCTGGAGGAGGTTCGGGGGGAGGCGATGCTCGTGGGGGATGCCGGAAGTGGGCCCAGACCAGGCGGAAGCGAAGGCCTCACCAGCCGGTAGGTGTCGTCGAGCGCAGGCATCTCGAACTCCGAGCAGACGTTGTCGGTGCCGCCGGATCTCGGGCAGGGCGGCGGGCTCACGGCCGAGCAGGAGTCACCCGACAGCAGGCCGGCCGGCGTCAGCTCTGCCCAGTCGAGCAGCAGCGCCTGCTGGGCGAGGCGCGCGTCCGGGTCGGCCAGCTGCAGGCGCAGCGTCAGGTTGGCTGCGTCCGGCAGCTCAACGGCCACCGTCTTAGGGCGGCCGGCGTCGGCGCCGTGGCCGACGGGGAAGCTGGCCAGCTGCCGCTCGCCGCTGCCCTGAGTTGCCGACACCCGCAGGGCGAAGCTGCCGGCCGTCGAGTTGGAGACGGTGGCATCGCGGAACCCGGCCTCCAAGTAGCGAATGGTCAGGCGCTGCGGGCCCGGCCCCAGCTTGAGGGTCCCGAGTTCGAGCTCCACAACTGGCTGCGGCTTGTCCAGCGGCACGTAGCCGAGGTAGGAGAAGCCGGGAAACTCGCTGGCGTCGAAGGCGTAGCGCAGCGGCGTCGAGTTGGCCGGCGGCGGCAACCGGGCCGAGGTCTCGAGCTCGATTCGATGCTGGGCGAGGCCCGGCCAGTAGTGCTCCGGAGCCGGCCGGTCGCACAGGCGGCCGGCAACCGTGACGCTGCGGCAGGCGCAGACGCTGCGGCCGTCGGGGCCGGCGCTGCAGTCCGGGCCGTTGGAGCCGGCCGAGTCGCAGCCGCAGGGCAGGCAGCCGAGCCACCGGCCAGCCGTCAGGTCACGCGAGCCGCTGGGGCAGCCGGTGCAGTTGGCGCCGTCGGCCAGGGGCTTGCAGGAGCAGCTGCCGGCGTGTTTTGGGGGAAGGGGAAGTCAGAAGGGTTGAAAGTTCAAATTGGTTAGCCTACAGTGATGTGTTTAAGCGGCTGGATTTGTCTATCCGTCTGTGAGCCGCGCAGGCCAAAATCCCTTGCGAGCTCCAGGGAGATCCCCACCCCGACTCACCGCCCAGTGTCGGCGTCGCAGTGCGCCAACTCGCCGGCCACGCCCTCAGTCGGGCAGTCGCAGGCCTGGCAGCCTTGCGCGTTGTCTCTGCTGAGGTTCCAGAAGCCGTGCCGGCAGCGCTGGCAGCGAGGACCTGCCGCTTTGGGCTTGCAGACGCAGGGGCTAGGCGAGTTCTGGATGCACAGACCGTTGGGGAACTTCGGGAACAGCTTGGAGCCGCGCAGGTCGCAGTTGCAGGCTGAAAGGCGGATTGGGTGCGATTTTTAAATACTTTTAACTGCTGTTAGACATCACACATTGATCAGCCACAGACATCACACCGATCAGCCACAGACACCGCACCGATCAGCCACAGACACCGCACAGATCAGCCACAGACATCACACCAATCAGCCACAGACACCGCACAGATCAGCCACAGACATCACACCGATCAGCCACAGACACCGCACAGATCAGCCACAGACACCGCAACGATCAGCCAGCAGGCAGAGATTCCGTGGTAAAGCAGACTGCAGGCAACTCACGCTCGCATCGCGGAAAGTTCCTGAAGCCGATGCTGCAGGAGTCGCAGCTGACGCCCCTAACGCGGGCCCGGCAGCGGCACTTGCCAGTCAGCGGGTCGCAGACGGAGCCGGGTTCGCTGCCTGCGGCGCTGCACCGGCAGGGCCGGCACTCAACCGCGCCGTTGTCATGGCGACGCAGCAGGGTGAAGCCGGCGGCGCAGAGGGAGCAGTTCCGCCCGGCGTAGCCCTGCCGGCAGAAGCAGCGGCCGGTTCCGGGGTCGCAGCCAGCGGTCGGGTCGGAGCCGGCCGGGTTGCACGCGCAGTCGCTGCACGTCGGAAAGTCCCAGCGGCCGCGCCGACACTCGGAGCACTGGGAGCCGCCGAAGCCGTCCTCGCAGAAGCAGGCGCCCGTGGCGGAGTCGCACACGGAAGCGTTGCTTCCATCCGGGTGGCAACTGCACTCTGCAACGGGAAAGCGGCAAAGAAATTCAGGGTAACATCTGAACAACTTCGCAATCCAAAGCCGGCCCGCACTCACTGAAGCAGCTTTCCCTGAACCTGAAGTAGCCGACGTCGCACTGGTCGCAGAGCGGCCCCGTGTAGCCGGGCCTGCAGTCGCACGAGCCGCTCGCGGGGTCGCAGACGTCGCTGGTTGCACCGACTAGTGAGCAGTTGCATTCTGCGGGCGCGATGGGACTGGTTAGAGAGTGACTCTCATCCTGTTTTAATCTGGAGTGACTCTCATTTTGTTTTAATCTGGAGTGACTCTCATCTTGTTTTAATCTGGAGGGACTCTCATCCTGTATTAATCTGAAGTGACTCTCATCCTGTATTAATCTAGAGTGACTCTCATCTTGTTGTAATCTGGAGTGACTCTCATCTTGTTGTAATCTGGAGTGACTCTCATCTTGTTTTAATCTGGAGTGACTCTCATCTTGTTTTAATCTGGAGTGACTCTCATCTTGTTTTAATCTGGAGTGACTCTCATTTTGTTTTAATCTGGAGTGACTCTCATCTTGTTGTAATCTGGAGTGACTCTTATCCTGTATTAATCTGGAGTGAATCTCATCTTGCTTTAATCTGGAGTAAATCTCATTCTGTGTAAAGCTGGGGTGGCTCTCATCCTGTGTTGATCGGAGCTGACTCATCACTCCGCAGGCGCCCGTCACTCACTCCGACAGCTGGGGAAGCCGCTGTAGCCGTCAGCGCAGGTGTCGCACTTGTCGCCGCCGAAGGTCGGCTTGCAGGAGCAGCGGCCGTCGGCCGAGTCGCAGCGGCCGGCCACGGTGCCCACCGGGTTGCAGTCGCAGGGCTCGCAGGCTGGCGGGTTCGTGTAGCCCGCGGCGCAGCTGAAGGCCATTGCGTGGGGGGCGGGTGGTGGCGTCAGGAATTGCGGGATGAGGACTGTGGAGACGATAGAGATGGCTTAGGGGGCGGAAGGAAGGGGCGGATGGCAGGGGCGGATGGCAGGGAACATAGGCGGGTGGCTCACAGCTCGCAGTTGAGCCCGGTGAAATTCTTCTTGCACAGGCACTCGCCGTAGCCGTCCTTGCACTCGCTGCTGGACAGCTCGGTGCTGCAGTTGCACTCTGCAAGGAGGTGGCGATTCGGTTTTTGAGCCGCTCATCAAGCTGTCAAGTCGTCAGCATTGCTCTGCACAGCCACTCCCTTCCCCCGAGCTGTCACTCACTGACGCAGGAGTCCGTCAGGTTCCACAGCCGGCCCCAGGGGTGGAAGAAGCCCGGCGCGCAGGAGCGGCAGTTGCGGCCGCGCGTGTTGTCGCGGCAGTCCTCGCACACGCCGCCGCCCTCGTAGATGCCGTTCAGGTCCATGGAGAGCCGCTGCCGGTTCACCTCCGGGTCGAAGCGGCACTTCTCGCTGTGGCCGTGGCAATTGCACTCTGCGGGATTCCGGAACCCCATTCTTGGATCTCCGGCTTGGATGTCTCCCAGATCCGCCCTCTCCCAGATCCACCCTCTCCCATATACCCCCTCTCCCAGATCCGCCCTCTCCCAGATCCGCCCTCTCCCAGATCCGCCCTCTCCCAGATCCGCCCTCTCCTAGATCCGCCCTCTCCCAGATCCGCCCTCTCCTAGATCCGCCCTCTCCCAGATCCGCCCTCTCCCAGATCCGCCCTCTCCCAGATCCGCCCTCTCCCAGATCCGCCCTCTCCCAGATCCGCCCTCTCCCAGATCCGTCCTCTCCCAGATCCGTCCTCTCCCAGATCCGCCCTCTCCCAGATCCGTCCTCTCCCAGATCCGTCCTCTCCCAGATCCGCCCTCTCCCAGATCCGATTCCACTCACTCTCGCAGGGCCGGCCGGCGCGCCACTCTTTCTGCGGATGCGTGGCGGCGCACCGGTCGCAGGTGTCGCCCTCGACGCCTTCAATGCAGCGGCACTTGAAATCGTCGGTCAGGCTGTCCAACTCGCAGGCGCTCGCCAGGCCGTTGCAGTAGCAGTGGCCGCTGATCTTCAGCAGGCTGACGCTGTAGAAGTACTGCGGGAGGCGGGGGGATTTTGGGCCCGGTAGGGAAGAATTTGCAGAAAGCTGCCGTTGCACCAAATTGCAAGTCCGCCCTCTCACCCGCTTCTTCTGGTTATCGTCCTTTCTCTCATTTTCCGGCGACATGCTGGTGGAGAATTTGTACATCCGGCGGAAGTTGATGCGCACGGCCTTGACCCGGAGGAACTCCAGCAGCTGTTCGGAGGGCTGCTGACCGCTTGGCCGGTCTTTGTTTAGCAGGATGTTGATCTGAAGGGCGGGAGTGTTTAGGCAGAGTATTCAACTTACTGAATGCGTTGCTGTCAGTAGGAACGCGGCTTTTGGTTTAAATCAATCATGATTTTCTAGGAAACGCACGTCGGCCGCGTGGTCCTGGAAGTGCTCAAGCTCCTTGTACTTCTCCACGCAGATGACTTCGTCGTCGGTGTCCGCCCGCGTCTTCGGCTCCATGCGGAAGTCCTTGCGGCAGTCAGTGCTGAAGTACATCAGCGGCTGGAAGTTTTCGCCGTCCAACGACTTCAACACCGCGAAGGCCGCCGGCCGGGGACTCTCGCCAGTCTTCATCACGATGTTGTCGATCTGGTAGACGTTCTTGAAGCTGATGGTGAAGTTGACGTTCTCGTACTCGTCGCCGCGGATGAGCGGCGGGCTCATCCAGCTGAGCGAGTCGCCCAGGTTGGCCGTCTTCACGTGCGAGGCCGGGTGCGAGAAGGCGTTGCACTTGCCGCACTGCGTGCCCTCCTTCACCTCGATGCCCGACTCGGCCTCGTGCTTGATGCCGCCCGTGATTTTGCAGAATTCCTCGTTGATGCTGGAGCCGTCCGGGGCCACGCCGCAGGTGGCCGAGGCCTCCAGGGTGGCCGCCTGCTCCAGGTTGTTCACCATCGGCTGCTGCAGCTTCTGCCCGCGGCAGGCCAGCAGAAGGGCCAGCAGCGGCAGCAGCAGAGCCGGCAGCTGCCAACTCGCGGTCATTTCGAGCTTCGGGAAGCTTTCGGTTGCAGCTTGGCTGGGCTTGGGCAGAGCTGGCGAGATTTTCTCCTGCGAAGCAAAAGTGGCAGACAAACAAAGAATGAAACCGCAAGCAACGGAAGGCGGCCTTTTAAATGCCTGCGCGTTCCCGGTGGGGTCGGCGCTGGGGACTGCCGGTGCGCGTGGGAAGAGCGGTCAGGGGAGGCGGAACTGGGCGAAGGCGCTGAGGAGGGGCGCGCAGCTGTCAGCGCCCTGGTCCACCATGCCTGGTGAATCAGCCGGCCCCAGGCCCGCCAGACCCGTCGCTTTCGCAACGGGGGAGCCGGCGGGGGGGTGGCGAGGCGGCTGCTGGTCGATGAAGCAATCGCGGTGCCTGGAGCCGCTGGGGGATGTTTGGAACGGTGCGTGAACGGGGGACAGATTTTTTTGGGAAAGGCAGCGAGGGGGCAGGGATTTTGCTGACTGGCCTTCAGCAGCGAGGATCCATTCTTTGTCCCAGGGCTTGGCCGAGCTTGCTGGCTCCTAGAAGGGGAAATTTTTATTTTCAATAGATTGAACAACTTTTTTTGGTTTTTTTTTCACTAATGAAAAGCTATTGCGATCAGTTTATGGAAAATAAATATTTGCAAGGATATAAAATATTTACTAAATATGTATTGACACCCATTTACGTACAGGTTAAGTATTAGAAGGTCTGTGTTTCTATCTGGCCACTATGATGCATTATGTATTAATTTATCGTTTGCATAATTCAACAATAAACTAGCATGGGGCACAAAAGGAGAGAGAACAATACTGTACAAGTGACAAGCTGAGTTAGGGTGGTCCATACGTACTTAGACGGGTAGAAAAGTAAACTTACGTACTTAGAGGGGTAGAAAAGTAAGCTTACGTACTTAGAGGGGTAAAAAAGTAAGCTTACGTACTTAGAGGGGTAGAAAAGTAAACTTACGCACTTAGAGGGGTAGAAAAGTAAGCTTACGTACTTAGAGGGGTAAAAAAGTAAGCTTACGTACTTAGAGGGGTAGAAAAGTAAACTTACGTACTTAGAGGAGTAGAAAATAAACTTGCAAAAGGTCAGTGGCGCGATAGTTCAGGCGCACAACTGAGTCAATTATAGCTTCATGTATCAGGCAGTCACTTTGGGCATTGGCGAGACAGCCAGTCGAATGGAGTTCACTGGGGAGCCGCTTGCCCTGCTCCGGAAAGCAGTCAGCCTGTAGATCAAATCCA
Organism: Macrostomum cliftonense; assembly: GCA_950096795.1. NCBI lineage: Eukaryota > Metazoa > Platyhelminthes > Macrostomidae > Macrostomum > Macrostomum cliftonense. Next base: position 528,643 of record CATNEM010000317.1, read on the forward strand.
ACAGCTCGGCAATGACTGCCACTGACAGGCCGGACCACATGCCGCAGCTGCTTAGAAACTGCCAGAGGAAGTCAGCCGGGGTGGTGAGAGGCGCCTGGCGGAAGTTCTGCAGAAGGAACGGGTTCCTGCTCAGCTCTGCAATGAAGGCTCTCGATTTCGAAGCATTGGCGCAAAGCTTTTCCGCTAACTTCTGAGTGTTGGTGTAGTTGAGCAGGGCTGCTTCTACATCCGAGAGGCCAGCGCCTTGGTAGTTGACCTCGTAGATGGCCTGCTCGAAAATGCAGCGCTGAAAATCATTCATGGGCAGGAAGCTGGCTCCGGACACTGCGGCTGGGAACCAGAATTCATGGCACGGACTCGGGCAGCTGTTCTCGTAGGCCTGCGACTCCCACAACACATCGTCGACGCAGTAGTCGCGGTCGGAGAAAGCTTCAACAGTGTCATCTAGCGGAAATGCGTTGCAGCGCATTGTGCTGTCTGTCAGGTTCATCAGCCCGATGTCGAGGGTGCAGTTGCATCTGCGACGCACTTCGCCGCGTATCTTCTGAATGATGCACAGCTCCTTGGTGTAATCAAAGTACCGTTGCTGCACTGTGCCGTTTGCGGTGCGGTATTCCGTGGACCATCCGGGAAGTTTTTCGCAATCATGCCTCTGCAGTCTGCACTGGGTGAACTTCACCTGATTGTAGTTGTCACTCGGCAGCAATAACTTGTTGTGCAAGAAAGGCACATCGAACTCGCCGTGCAGGTCAAACAATAACCCGTTGGCGGATGTCAGCCCATCAACAGGAAAACCGTTCGAAAATTGATTTAAAATTGAAGAGTTCGTAGCATTGACTGAACTGATTGGTCTCGGAATTGTCAGCATGATGGACTGAGTGAACTTGGACACCGAGGCAGGCAAAGTAACAGTGAAGCAGTTCAGGTAGTCAGGGTGATGGAATGGCGTGAGTTTGTAGTCCCCTGGCACCAGCCACAGCACTCGTCCGGTAACCTGAAGCAGACGGATGATGGGCGCGCCGGTATTGGTACCCAACCGGGACAGTTCGTGCAAGCTTCTGCTGGCTTGGGTCAGGGCTCCCAGTACTGTAGCTAGGTAGTTTCGGTAGCTCTCTATCATCCACAGGTAGTCTCCTTCGGCGCTTGGATTCATCTGATAAAACTCGTGCACTCGGTCGCGAATTCTTATAGAAAACTCAGTGGGAGTGAGGAAGTCTCCCGCGGCCAGGTGGCTCACGGCGCTGTCACTGAAGCGGGTCCCGTCGCAGTAGGAAACACTCGGAAACGGCTGTTCAGCGGTGGAGGAGAACTCCAGGTTCACCACCAGGTTGCCTTTGAAATAGTCTCGCGAAACAGTTGCCAGGTGGTACGTCATTCCGGCAAAGCAGGCCACGATGAACGCGGTCCAGAATGCGCGCAGCGCAGCGCTGTCCGATTGCACCGTCCGGCGCAGGCAGCGAATGGACGACTCGGCCACGAACTGCGTCAGTTGCTCGCGAAGCGGCATTGACTGGCGAGCAGTGACTGGTGCCTGCGGATTTCCGCTTTGCCTGTCTCTTCTTTCCATTTTGCTGCTTGTTAGTGAAGCCAAACTGACTGGCAACGGTTTTTAGCCTGCGCAGGGTAAACAAGTCAGGCCATCGCTGTGCACGCAGCTGCGATGATTTGAGCAGTTCGTATTGTCTGCTCTGCCAATCCGTTCCTGCATTTTTGATTGACGAGAAAGCTGACTGGGAAACGGAACTGGCAAATAAGCCGGTGGAAACCCGATCCTTTAATCCACTGAATTTTATGCCAGTTTTGTCGACGCATGAGCACCAGGCGAGAGGTGAGTGAGGATATTTTTAGCCCTGGGTGATGCACTACCTGCGAGTTTTATTATATTCAGAAAACCAATATGCCAGGAGCAATTTTAAGCCTTCCACAATCGTAACTACGAGTAAGAAATTTGATCGCCCCAAAGGCGCTAATTTGAGAGGAAGGCCAAGGCGGTGTGTGATTGGCCGGTGTGTCCGTGACTAGCGTGTTGGGTCGGCGGTGTGTGATTGGCCGGTGTGTCCGTGACTAGCGTGTTGGGTCGGCGGTGTGTGATTGGCCGGTGTGTCCGTGACTAGCGTGTTGGGTCGGCGCTGTGTGATTGGCCAGTGTGTCCGTGACTAGCGTGTTGGGTCGGCGGTGTGTGATTGGCCAGTATGTCCGTGACTAGCGTGTTGGGTCAGCGGTGTATGATTGGCCAGTGTGTCCGTGACTAGCGTGTTGGGTCAGCGGTGTGTGATTGGCCAGTGTGTCCGTGACTAGCGTGTTGGGTCGGCGCTGTGTGATTGGCCAGTGTGTCCGTGTCTGGCGTGTTGGGTCGGCGGCGTGTGATTGGCCAGTGTGTCCGTGACTAGCGTGTTGGGTCGGCGGTGTGTGATTGGCCAGTGTGTCCGTGACTGGCGGGCTGTGTACAGCTGGTCAGGCCTGACGGGCTGGAGTGGCTGCAACACTCACTATAAATATTCACAGCTCTAACTGGAACCCGATCAGTAGAATGCAAGACGGGGCTTTCAGGACAGTAAGAATCGCCCTTTTCTATATGCGCCTATAACTAAATTAAATATCCCCAGGCACTTCAGCAAAAATAGGGTACCTCCCCTTTTTGACCAAAAGTCACCAGATCCCATTCACTAGCCTAAATTTAATGTCCCCACAGATCCGTACCTTTTTCCCCAATGGGTCATCTGGGACAGGGAAAAAAACCTGGGACAGTCATAAAAACTCGTAACATGCTCAAACACCCTTCTCAAACACTAAATTAAATATCCCCAGGCACTTCAGCAAAAATAGGGTACCTCCCCCTTTTTGACCAAAAGTCACCAGATCCCATTCACTAGCCTAAATTTAATATGTCCCATAGATTCGTACCTTTTTCCCAATGGGTCCTCTGGGACAGAGGAAAAAACTGGGTCAGTCACAAAAACCTCGTAACATGCAAAAAAATCATAATCCAATATCCATTATTTTGTTTATCCTGGCGAGTTCAATGGACCTCACGCTATTATCTGGAGACATTAAACCTAAGCCTTATTGTAGCTTATAAAATATAATTTCACAATACATGATCTCTAATTCTTGAATATAAATTCCTTATGAAATAACCCGTAGAAAAAAAATAAATAAAAAAAATCCTGACAATTCAGGAAAATCCTGACAATTCAGGAAAATCCTGACAACTCAGGAAAATCCTGACAATTCAGGAATCCTGACAATATTTATTTAAATGATTTATTTTAATATATGTTATACACATGTTATACATGTTATACATGTTCTTAGTAAAAACTTATTAAAGTTATTCTTAGTCAAACTTTTTGCGCTAATCATGCTCGTCATCATTATAATCCTCCAGTAGGTCGTCTTCATCCATCGGATCTTCTCGTGGCGGGCAAGGCTGATAGGTTGCCTCCGGATCATTGGTGGCAAGCGTTGCGAAATTCACATCCTCTTCACAATGCTTTTCAATGGCTCTTTTGTACTTCAGTAGAGTTTCCATACTGTACCCAGTGTACAGTAGTCCTTTGTGTTTTTCACCAAACTTTCCGAAATTGGACAGCCGTTCCGTGAACTTCATGCCGATCCCCAGCATGTTGGCTACTTGAGCGAGAGTCTTGTCGCCCTTCAGGTAGTTGACCAGGCGGCCTTGGGCGAAGTTGGCGAGGCACTTGATGATGTCGATGTCTCCAACTAGCTCCACCAGCTTCTTAAATTGTTGAATAGCCTCGGCGTCTGATATTCCACGATCCTCGTTGATTGGTTTTAATAGCTTTTCCAGTGGATCAAACTGTGTTCGGATCACGACATCATTGCGGCTGTTGTCCTCGAGCTTGATTTTTAGACGTTGGATGAATTTTTTTTCCTCTTCTTTTTTGCTGGGGGGTTTATCTTCCTTTTCTTTGTCTTTCTTTCGTTTAGCTCCAACCTCTTTCTCCAGCTTTTCTAAACTTTTAAGCAACACTGTGCGATCTTTAAGATTTAGCTCGCTAACTTTTAATACTAAGGCTTTTGGGTCGCGCTTAGCGATTTTATCAATGTAATCGGCTATGTCAATTGAAATATCCATATTTGAGAGCGAGAGCGAGAGCGAGGCGGGCGAGCTTCCATATATATGCGCCCTGCTAGAAACTTCTAGAATTTTCTGAAGGGAATCCAATGGCTACAAGGAACTGCCTCCCTGCGCCTGCCCAATCCTGCCCAAAACTATACAGCTCATTTCCTGACTTGTGCAGGAGTGTACAAAAAAATATGCACGGGCTGTCTGTCTCTCTCGTGTACGCTGCTTCTACTGCTTAGAAAAAGAAGGATAGATTAAAACGCTTTCTCTATCCCAAGCTCTTTGAGCAGTCGTCCCAATTCCCTGTCCGGCGCGTGCAATACAAAACCCACCGATCTCTCTTTTCCCATGCACCCGCCAACCCCCAGCCCTAACTTAGTCTTTCCAGCTATAACTCCTTTAACTAATTTCCTCGCCATACTCTCTCTCCAACCACTCGATGCCCCCATACTGTCTAGACTTCTAAGCATTTCCTTGTCCCATCGGTGTTTCTCATTTGGGAAGTCGCGGTACTTAATATCATGTTCCATACATACCTCATCAAGTTCATCCACAGGCTCATGACCCGGATTAGGCACATTGTTGGCATCTAATTGAATTTCAAGAGGGTTCAAAGGGCCGCAATACTTATATCCAGGGATTGTCCACCCTCTGTTAGGCTTCGGAAGCTTTTCAATTATTCCGTGAATGTCGGGCATTTTTTAATTTATTTTTTATTTAAAATAAAATTAAAAAATAATGACTGAGAACAAATAACAAGCAATCTATTACTGTGACAACGGTTATTTTGTTGGTAAAAATGCCGTCTCCAAATTAGCAGAACTCAGTAAGAACCAAAACAAATAGTAGAAAAATGGCTGTCTAAACAGGCTGTTTATCAAGTCTATTTCCCACCTGTTAAATTTACAAGACCCCACTTCAACATCTATAAGCCTAACGAGGCGCACCAAGCTGATCTTCTGTTTCTCCCAAACGATTCTGGGTATAAGTACGCTCTCACTGTCATTGATGTAGCTTCGCGTTATAAAGAAGCAAGGCCGATTAAAACAAAACAGTCTCAAGCTGTAGCAGACGCTCTGCAAGACATATACGAAAATTCACCCTTAACCTACCCAGACCTCCTCATGACCGATCCAGGTAAAGAATTCATGGGTCGAGTTAAAACTCTAATGCAAAAAAATAATACAAAAATTCGTTACGGTAGAACCGAGCTTCACAGAGATCAAGCCTTCGTAGAAAGATTTAATCTAACTTTAGCCAAGCGACTATTTACTAAGCAGACAGCAGAGGAGCTCAAACTGAAGAGCGGACAATACTACACCAAATGGAAAGACCAACTCCCAGTAGTAATCAGTCAGCTTAACAATGAAGTTTCTCGCATGACAGGCCTAAAACCTTCAATTGCAATTAAACAAGACAAAGTTCAGCTTAAATCTCCCAATCCACAACAAAAAAATTATCCAAAGCTCCCAGGGGTTTATTCTCCGGAAATTCTCACAAATTCTGAGTTTGTTCGATTCCTTTACCTGCCGGGTGAATTAGAAAAGGACACAAAGAGACGAGCAACTGACCCATATTTCAGTTTAGATGTACATAAAATAGACAGGCACTTTACAACAGCAACTGGTGACTACTATTTTCTGTCTCAAGCCTTTAATCCTAAATCCCCTACAAGATCATTTGCCAGAGCAGAACTTCTCGTCATTCCAAGTGACACAGAAATAAATTAAAAAAATAAATTTAAAAAATAAATACGTACAAAAAAATGATTGAAACCAGAACAGTTAATAAAATTAGCAAAATCATCGACTCCAAACAACCAGGTTTTGTAACTATTAAGGGCATGAAAGTGAAAGTCGATCCGTTACAGCAGCAAATCCATTGTAAAGATTGCAATCACAGCATTACAGATGAAAAGACAGGTGGAATCCTGCCTCTCGCTGCACTGATTCCAATCATTGCGGGTGCAGTTGGTGCAGCAGGTGGAGTTGCTGGAGGTGTTGCAACGGCTGTGAAAGCGGGCAATGACAGGGCTCACCAGTTAGAGATGCAGAAAATAGCGAGAGAAAAGGGAGTTACAATTAAAGCAGGTGAAGGCGGCCTTTGGGAAAACGAAAACATTTCAAAATCCGACGTCATAAAAGCTATAGTGACATTGCATAAAGCAGGATTTACAATGCTCCGGATGTGAAAAGATAAAAGCAGGGATCTGATCAGTAGTACTAAAATTAATCAAAAGTTGTTAGCCCAGAGAAGTTTAAGCAAAAGCTAAGGGTGACCACCCAAAAGAAATTTTTTTAAACTGATAGAAAAAAACATGCCGAAAGCAAATCCAGCAAAAGATTCTGTAAACTCTTATTTTTCTAAAGATTTTTCGCAAAGCCAAAATCTTTCATTTCAGGACAAAAGCAAATATCTTCAAGAACTCTGTAAGCACAAGTTCAATACAGACCCAGGATACCTAGGCAGCTATGAGAAACAATTAGAAGTAATAAAGCAACTACAGTCATCAGATCAGTACACCCCAGTAAAAAACCCAGCAGCTGAACACCAACAGAAGAGCCGCAACCTAGTTAACAAGTACCAAACTCTCACATGGCAAAATGTACCTAAATACCCACAGAATAAACAGGAACAGGATGACCTGGAAAGAACAATCCACCAAATTGAGTCAGAGATGAACCAAGAAGACATTCAATTTGCAAAGATAACTTTTACAGACCACTACATAGAGTATACCATTCCCGCCAAACACAACACAGCAACTTCCACAACAACATCCAACACAACAACGACTCCTGACGTAAATGACTTCAGAGATGACATTCAATCAGTTATCAATCACACACTTAAAACTCGCAAAACCTTCAAGCTTCAGCTCTCGTTTTTATTGGAATTTTATATGCCTACGAAACCCACCGAACATCTTGAATATTACATGACCACTAAGGCTTCACCCTTTAGTCCAACCGATTCACCAGACCCTTTTCTACAAGAAGTTAGTAAAAAGATTGACGCCTTTACATCAAGAGGTTCTGGTTGGGTTGTTACTGGGATTCGAAAAGTTTCAGCTATGATTTTCAAATTCGATCCCCTTAAAGCTTCTTCTTACCTGGAACTACCAACAAAGCTCGCCAATAAAAAGGCATGTATCAACGTGAAGAACTATGACAACTGCTGCGCTTTATGGGCGGTTTTGTCAGCATTATTGTACGAAAAGGATCGAGCCCATCCTGAAAGAACTTCACATTATAAGACAGTAGAATGCAAGACGGGGCTTCTAGGACAGAACTTTTCACGTCCATCATAATCTACATTCTTTAAATTTATTATGCCCGCACAGTTGGAAAAAATAGGGGGATCGACTTTCATGGAAAAAAATCCATCATAATCTAGATTCTTTTAACTTATTATACCTACATAAATAATGAAAATTAGGGGTTGACTTTCACGGATAACCATTCAACGTAATCTAGATTCTTTAAACTTAGTTGATCCCAAAGAAATCGAAAAAAAATCAATTTAAAAAATCTTTGAAAAAAATCATAATCCAATATCCATTAATTTGTTTATCCCAGCGAGTTCAATGCATCTCCCGCTTTCATCCGGAGACACTGAACCTAAGCCTCATTCTAGCAACTTAAAGACATTCAAGCATCAACACAGGGTACTCACCCCGAAAAAAAAAATTTTACATTCTCAATAAAAATGCTTCCAATCGTCTCTCCAAGTTCTTACTACAAACCGCATGAACCCAATTACAAATCTAAGTACCAATGCAAGAAGGAATGTACAGATTATATGAAAAAATTCTGGCCTAACATTGAACCAACCATCCTGAATCTTAATCAAGCGGTTAAGACTCACTGGCGTTATTTACATGGGGTAACTATTAAAGATTACGACAGCTACTATAACTTTGCAGAAATTATTAAGCAACTGTAAAGCATAGCTGCAACTCTACTACTATTATTAGCAACTGTGAGTCATGGAAAAATTGGCCAAAAACGGAGGCCGAGGCCAACTTTTTGAAAAATAAATTCGCAAATCTGGCCTTGGTTCTGGCCTCGTTTTGTGGCCGCGTACATTCTCTCCACGCGCGCCGCTAAAAATAACTTCTATACTGGGCGAATTTCTCTACCCCTTTTTTAGCAGTCTTCCCAATTCCTTAGAGAAACGACCAAAGGGAAGAAAAGGGCGAGCAATGTGAGCCGAGATTGCTGACTCAGGCTTTAGGGGAAGAGCAGTGAGCTACTTTTCTTTCCCACAAGCTCGGGCGTATAGTCTACGTAGTCCACACATCTTTCACACACAGTGTACACTGAGTTTCCATGGTGTATTTCCACGGTGTATTTATTGATCCTCCCTTCCGTCACATACCAAAGAACAGCTAGCTTCGCTCGTATTCAGCAAAGTTTAAACTCAACTTTATCAAAACACTTGACAACTAAAAATCAAGAAACTATTTCTGCGAAACAGCTAAAAAATTATAAAGAACTGGTAACTTTTGCTTTACAAAGAGACATAGACATCCTTAAAGTCCCTGATATACTCAAATTTTTACATGACAATGGGGTAAACCTAAACAGCTTTAGAAAGTATAAGCACTTTAAACAATGGTTTGACCTGCCAGATCAGCTAGAAGTCATAAATTACCTGGAACAGCAAAAGCAACTCACTCAGCAACAAGAGACCCCTCAACAGCAACAAACCCCTCAGCAGCAACAAGAGACCCCTCAGCAGCAACAAAGCCCTAAAAAATTAACAGAAGAAGATGTACTCTCTCGACTTGAGACAGCAGATCCAACTCAAGTAGCTAATTACAAAACGGCAAATCCACAAGTATGGAGGCATCTAGAGCAATTCTCACCAGATAGAATGCAGCGAATTTCAAACAGAGTTTTCACACCAAGGCAAGACATAAGAACACCAGAAACATCACCAGAGACATCACCAGAGACATCAACTACAACAGAAGATTCATTTCAATCCGGAAGCTCCACAAATACCGGGAAAACCGGCACCGGGATGCCGGAAGTCTACAAGCGGCTAGTTGTTCTCCTAGGAGCAGCAAAGACAGGTTTAAAGGATGAGAATAGAAAAGAGTTTGTTCATATTCTTGATAAAATGTTAGAAAAGAAGTACATCGATAAAAGAGCAAGAGAACTTTTACTTTCAAGGTTCAATAAAAAATAATTTTTTTCACATAAAAAATGCCACTAATCTTCGAAAAAGACGTCCCTAAATACTACGATGAGAATGAATTAAAGCTCATTAAAAGAGGATCTGGACTTTTTCCAGCAGGTCATTATCCAAGAAAAGAGCGATCGGGTAATGGTATTGTTGATTTGATCGCCCAGGGGGCAAAGATTTTCAAAGTCATCAGTGAGAACAAAGAAAATATTAAAAATGCTGCCGAGGCGGCGGGAAGTGTAGTCACAGCTGCTAAGAAGATCAAGGACACCATAACTGAAACCCGCGACCCCAAAACCCCTAAACAAAGCAAACCAGATGGTCAACAAAATGTTCAACCACTCGCACCAAATTCATTGGCACCAAGCGCTGATAGCATTGATCCATCTGTTTATGCTAAGATGAGAGCCGATCTTAAAAAAGGCAGCGGTTTTAAATATGACTAAGGTGCTTTCCGGGGGTACAAGACATGTGGGGGTACAAGACTAATAGCAAAAAGACACACAGGCCCCCGAAAAAGACACACAGGCCCCCAAAAAGACACATAAAATCCCAAAAGACACACAGGCCCACATCAAACATTGCAAAGTTAGATTGCAAAATAATTATGCAAAAATTTTTTATCGTATAAAAATGGATTTTTCAAATGATTTCAATCCTCATTGGACTCGGAACCAAATCAAATTTAATCATAACGAGGCAATTCCTAGTCATTTCAGATGTATTGTTGTTGGAGAATCAGGCTCAGGGAAGACATTTAGAATCTTCAACATGCTTCTGAGACCAGGATTTCTTGACTATGACACACTGCACATCTACTCACCCACTCTGTATCAAGATGAGTATAAGATGTTGATTGCAGGTCTACAGAACAAACTTACAAAGGAGCATATCATTCAGTGCTTTAACAACCAATCCAAGCTGCCCAGTGATCCAGAAATTGTCGCCAGAGAATATGCTAGCCATATCCCAGATAATGAAAAGTGGCACGACATTAAAGTGTTTACATATGGGGACCCGCAAATTGATCCTAAAACTAAACTTCTCCCTCAGCCTGATGAACTGGAAAAGGGAAGGAAGCACTTGATTGTCTTTGATGACTGCATGACAGGGCCCCAGAAGCAAATTGAAAACTATTTCACCAGGGGTCGTCACAACAACTGTAATGTAATCTATATTACCCAAAACTGGTTTGAGTTGCCAAACAAAACTATTCGTGGGAACTGCAATCTGATCCTCTTGTTTCCAACCATACCGCAAGACCGACTGAAGAGGTTAAGTAACGAGGTGATTGCTCCTGCCCATTTTACTAAGCCTCCATTTGATCGAAAGGACGATGGTCGAAAGGTAGCACACAAGGTATCGCAGGAAGAATTTGTTAACCTATGCTTTGAGAAGTGGAATAAACCTTATCAGTTCGTGATGATTAACAAAGAGAAAAGAACAGTAGCCTAATTCTTTTTCAAAAATAAAACAAAAAAACAAACAAAAATGTCCATAAACTTTGCTGGTGAATCTACTAGTGGCTCCACTGCACACTCGCTTGCTTTCCTTGACAGGCGCTACATTAACGTTGACGAAAAAATCCCGGAGATCGGACCAATCAAAGGCCGCTTAAAACCATTGGAACGGTCAGCACACCATCATCAAATAAACATTGAAGACTTGCGGGCAAAAATAGCAAAGCTGACCGCCATCGTTGAGACTCTAGCTCAAACTCTCAAATCGGAAATCAATGCAAAAGACATTGCTATAAAAACAGCGATTAATAAAAAGCGAGACATCCTTGATTCCTATTCACAAGCAGAGACTGATGCCTTATTTACCGCTTGGAGAACAACCATTAATCAAAATGTTGCAAAAATAAAAAAGATAGAAAGAGATGTTGCCACGCATACGCTCTATCTGGATAGAATTTATAACAAGTGGGGGAAAACTTTGAGACGAATTAGTCGCCTGGAACGACAGCACAATCTCCCTGACATTGACATTGAAGACGCCCTATTGGCTAGGCGGCGAGCTAACACTTCAGAGGAGATTGTACGAAAAGCAACATAAGTGCAGAGGGCATCGTAAAATAGAAAAATTATTTTTTTTACCTATAAAAAATGGCCGAAAATGATTCTCTGTATGACCCGCCTATGGCACCAAATATGGCACCAAATATGGCACCAAATATGGCACCTGTAACACCTAGTGCACCCCAGTATTCGAAAAGTCAACAATACCAATCAAATCAGCAATTGAACCAACCCATCGTACAAAATCTCTATCCTACAATCAATACTTTTACCTGCAACTCTCAACAGTTCCGACTTGTAGAGATTCAGAAAATGCGAAATGACATTGAAACCGCCCTTATGAAAAACTCTAAAAAACTGAAACGCTTCAACAGCCAGTGTCAAGCTTTCGAGTATATTAATATTGTTCTCGGGTCAGTGTCAATTCTAAGCGGATCTGCAGCTGCTGTTTCTACACTTCCTATTATCACCGCACCAATCGCTATTCCACTTGGAATTATTGGGGCCTCGTGTGGGCTCATTTCAGCGGTTACAGGAGCTCTAACTCGAAGCAGACGCCAGAAGCTAAAGCATCTGCAGGAAATGCAAGCAAAACAGAAAAGCATCCAGTCTTCTATCACCGGGTATATTTCAAAAGCAATAGAAGACAAGTTCATTTCAGAAGACGAGTTTCAAAGCATTCAAAAACTTTATGAGCAGCACAATGAGCAACATTTACATCTAAATAGCATTGATGATATGAGCCAATTGAGAAATGATATCGAAACTGTCTTCAAAAACTATGCAATCAAACACGCTTCGAAGAAAAACTAAAAAAAAAAAAAAACTGAATTCAAACATTTAAACTTAAAATGATTTCCCTGTAGCTTTTTCGAGTCTTAGTCATTGCATATAAAACAGTCATACACAGCTCTCCGCAAATATCACTTCTAAGCCCCTGCAGCATAAAGTCTGAGCGGTAGATTTTTGGAGGTTCCTTGTTATTTCCGAGTGTCGACCGAGCTTCCATATATTCCCTTAGCTCATCAGGAACAGCCGTCCCATAGCTATCAAAGTAGTAGTACTTATGCTTTCTGTTTGGATCAATCACCCAGCAAACCCAGTGAGACCATGGTTTCTCAGCAGTGTCAAAGTTCATGATGCCACACTCTTTCAGTGCGTGGGATTCAGGTAATGTATCCTTCATAAAGACGCCTCTAAAGTTTGGGATTTCTAGTTCTTTTGCCAACTGTTCCAGAAAAATATTTGTCGTCATTATTTTTTTTTCATTTTTTTTTATTTAGTCTACGTTTTCAGTCTCCAGTGCCCAAATGGAAGACTTGTAACATTGTCTTGAAAGACAACCCTCTTGTTATCTGCGCCTGACAGACCTATTTTTTTCTGGTTTATGGTAAAAATATTATGGTTCTTCGACTGAAACTTTACAAACTCGTGTAAAGTTTTCTTATTATGTAACAGGGCGTCTCTGTAGGCTTCTTCATGTAGAGAGTTCTTAACTACATGCTTTGGAATTCCCTTGGACTTCTTAATTATTTTTCCTGATTCATCGCTTTCATCGCTTTCACCGCATTTTACAAAATAGGATTTTGATCTCAAACCAATAAACTCGGAGATAACATCACCTGCCTTTTCATCTTTCATTTTACCAATTACTTTTTTATTGGATGGGTCGAACACTTGATCACCTTTCAAAGTTTTAAATGATTCTATGTACTCTGACAAATCATAAAGGTCTTTTTGTTCAAGCATGTCCTGATAGATGTCCCCAGTCTGAATGTCTAGAATTAGGGAGTCAGTGTCAGTGTAAAGAAGTTTTAACCGATCCCCGTATTGTCGTTTCATGTCATAGAAGAAACTGTACATAAGACGCTTCGATTCATCAAGTACAGTGACACCTGTAAATATAGGTTTGCAGAGTGTTGCTTTAGTCTTATAGAATAGAACAGCCCCTAAGTAATCGTTGAAGACGTGAAGTTCCTTAAAAGTCGGTTTAGAAATATTTCTCTGAATGATGTCACGCTCATGAACGGTGACGAGTTTTAGATTCGTGCGGTTGCGCTCATTTTCAAGAGTCTTGCCGTATACAGAGTTGTTTGCCAGCTTGAACAGATCCTTGTCAAAGTTGTTGGTTGCTTTGGCTCTGAACTGGGTGTTCTTTTCTATGTAGGGTTTCATCCACGCTTCTTCTGTAAATTTGAGGGCCCTATGTACATTTGTGACCCTACAGCCTAAGGATATGAAGTACTGTAGCAGCTTATAATGAATTTTGTAGCGAGTCTTGTTGTGTAGGTTTTGGGTAAGTTTAGCTGTGTGTTCGTTTTCTGTTGACAGGTTCCACGAGCCATCTGGGTGCTCGATAATCTTCGGGCAGTTAATATTCTCTGGGAATGGCGCAAAGTCAGAGAAATGATCATGGAGTTCATAGGGAATTTCTACGTCAACCTCGTAAATCGCAGGTATCGAAAACGCTGGGTTTATTTGTGATACGGGGAGCCACTGGAAGTCTCTCACAGGTAAGTCTTGACTCATTGCCCAGCCATAGAGATTGTTGGCGTCTAAATAAACTATATAATTTGAGGGTTTCGTTGGGTCATAAGATTTAAGATATGGATTGTTCGCCTTTCCATATCTGTTCACGCAGATTGATATGCCGCCTCTTTTCGCTGTGTCTATAAAATTGTACATGTCAATGTCGGTTAGAAGTTCAACATACCAGTCTGGGTTTTCATCCCATTTCATTTTAAGTAGAGATTCCCAGCTGGTGGCAGGTAAACTTACATAATGTGCGGGATCAAGACCATATGCTGTGTACCAGGTGTTTCTGAAGGTTTGAAACACATCGGCCAAAAGAAAAACATCAGTGTAAAGATAAATCAAATGGTATTGAAAAAAGTTTTGACATTTGAAATGTTTGTAGACTGCTTGTGCGTGCTCATAGTCATTGTCAGAAATTCCTGAGTTTGTTAGCTGAGAGAAGAACTTTTCTTTTGGTGGAAGTTCGCCTTCAAAGACGTGCTTTTCAAAAGCGTGCGAACCGGTCACATACTCATAAGGGTAGAAGCCTTTCTTTCTGAGTAGCTTGAAAGACACGGGATCTTGGTTTGCTAATATTTTGGCCAGGATTTTTGTATAAGTGCATTGCTCATCTGTTAGATTTTTACTTAATGCGTCTAGACTGGCTGCTAGGAACTGATAAGAATCCTTGATTTTAACCAAACCAGAAGAACCACTTAGTGAACCGGACGCCCCCACCTTTTTGATATTGAGGCATTTAAACTTTTCCTTGTTCTCAGCTATGCAGTCGAGGTGAATGCCCTCTATTTCACCTATTCTTTCAACAATTAGGTGCAGGTCGTATGAGCGAGCGTTATGAAGAAAAATGTTTAAATCGTGGATGTTATTTTTTAGCTTTAGGTTGCAGGTGTTGTGTGCGGCACCTCTGAAATTTCCTTGAATGTGCGAATGGTCTCTAACTTTCGGATTCTTTAAACTGTCTTCAAATGATTTTCTACATATGTAGCAATGGGTTGCCGATTGAAAATTGATCTCATCCTGATCGGTCATATTGATTGGCACAGGTGGGATTGCGCTAAATGTTCTACGTAACTCTAGCATTCTAAATATAAACTGTTTAACACAGTCTTCCCCAAAGAAGTGGTTATACTCTATGATATCAGAATTTCCTAGATGTCCAAGATTTCCAATGCAAACGTATGCTACTGAATTTGGGACGTGCTTTGTGGGGGCATCGGGGGTTTCATTTTCGAGAATTGAACATTCAAAGTCGGCAAATACAATAAAGGGAAGTTTCTCCATCTTGTGATAATTTTTAAACCGTAAATACTTCCGGTTACCGAAAGGAAGAGAGCAGTTAGTTGGATGGTCCTCACAGGTGAGTTCATGCTCTGTGAGTTTTGCCTCCCGAGTTTCTTTACCACCACAATAATACTTCAGACACAATCTGCAGATAGATACGGCTTCTTTGTGGTTGGTCATTTGCTTGTGAATTAGCTTGGAAAGATCTTTAATCCAAACATAATGGGCTTCAGACTGTAAGTTTCCAATTATTAGAAGATCGACATCAGTGCGCCTGGCTGCTGGGTGTCGGGTCGGGTCTTCGTCTAGAATATTCTTGCTACTCCTAACAATTTCAACTTTCTCTTTGCTTTCATTCCACTCGAAGACGGTGATTCTGATTTTATTATTAAACACTTCCTCTAGTTTGGGGATTTGAGAGACTGCTAAACCTCCTTTCTCAAATAATATTCCTTTGCTGATACACTTGGTAAAATACTTGTCAAAGTACGTCTTATAATGTGAAGTTCTTTCAGGATGGGCTCGATCCTTGTCGTACAATAATGCTGACAAAACCGCCCATAAAGCGCAGCAGTTGTCATAGTTCTTCACGTTGATACAAGCCTTTTTATTGGCGAGCTTTGTTGGCAGCTCCAGGTAAGAAGAAGCTTTAAGGGGATCGAATTTGAAAATCATAGCTGAAACTTTTCGAATTCCAGTAACAACCCAACCAGAACCTCTTGATGTAAAGGCGTCAATCTTTTTACTAACTTCTTGTAGAAAAGGGTCTGGTGAATCGGTTGGACTAAAGGGTGATGCCTTACTGGTCATGTAATATTCAAGATGTTCAGTAGGTTTCGTAGGCATATAAAATTCTAATAAAAACGAGAGCTGAAGCTTGAAGGTTTTGCGTGTTTTAAGTGTGTGATTGATAACTGATTGAATGTCATCTCTGAAGTCATTTACGTCAGGAGTCGTTGTTGTGTTGGATGTTGTTGTGGATGTTGTTGTGTTGTGTTTGACGGGAATGGTATACTCTATGTAGTGGTCTGTAAAAGTTCTCTTTGCAAATTGAATGTCTTCTTGGTTCATATCTGACTCAATTTGGTGGATTGTTCTTTCCAGGTCATCCTGTTCCTGTTTATTCTGTGGGTATTTAGGTACATTTTGGCCTGTGAGAGTTTGGTACTTGTTAACTAGGTTGCGGCTCTTCTGTTGGTGTTCAGCTGCTGGGTTTTTTACTGGGGTGTACTGATTTGATGACTGTAGTTGCTTTATTACTTCTAATTGTTTCTCATAGCTGCCTAGGTATCCTGGGTCTGTATTGAACTTTTGCTTACAGAGTTCTTGAAGATATTTGCTTTTGTCCTGAAATGAAAGATTTTGGCTTCGCGAAAAATCTTTAGAAAAATAAGAGTTTACAGAATCTTTTGCTGGATTTGCTTTCGGCATTTTTTTATATAAGTTTAAAAAAAATTTTTGGGTGGTCACCCTCAGCTTTTGCTTGAACTTCTCTGGACTAATTACTTTTGATTAATTTGAGTATTACTGATCAGATCCCTGCTTTTATCTTTTCACATCCGGAGCATTGTAAATCCTGCTTTATGCAAAGTCATTATAGCTTTTATGACGTCGGATTTTGAAATTTTTTCGTTTTCCCAGGGATTAGTATTAGGATTAGTTGCGAAGGTTTCCAAGGGGCAGCCTTCACCCGCCTTAATTGTGACTCCCTTTTCTCTCGCGATTTTCTGCATCTCTAACTGGTGAGCCCTGTCATTGCCCGCTTTCACAGCCGTTGCAACACCTCCAGCAACACCACCTGCTGCACTAACTGCACCCGCAATGATTGGAATCAGTGCAGCGAGAGGCAGGATTCCACCTGTCTTTTCATCTGTAATGCTGCGGGGGTTGTGGGTGTGGTTATTGCAATCTTTACAATGGATTTGCTGCTGTAACGGATCGACTTTCACTTTCATGCCCTTAATAGTTACGAAACCTGGTTGTTTAGAGTCGATGATTTTGCTAATTTTATTAACTGTTCTGGTTTCGATCATTTTTTGTACATTTTTATTTTAAATTTATTTTTTCAATTTATTTCTGTGTCACTTGGAATGACGAGAAGTTCTGCTCTGGCAAATGATCTTGTAGGGGATTTAGGATTAAAGGCTTGAGAAAGAAAGTAATACTCACCGGTTGCTGTTGTAAAGTGCCTGTCTATTTTATGTACATCTAGACTGAAATGGGGGTCAGTTGCTCTTCTCTTTGTGTCCTTTTCTAATTCTCCCGGCAGGTAAAGGAATCGAACAAACTCAGAATTTGTGAGAATTTCCGGAGAATAAACTCCTGGGAGCTTTGGATAATTTTTTTGTTGTGGATTGGGACATTTAAGCTGAACTTTGTCTTGTTTAATTGCAATTGAAGGTTTTAGGCCTGTCATGCGAGAAACTTCATTGTTAAGCTGACTGATTACTACTGGGAGTTGGTCTTTCCATTTGGTGTAGTATTGTCCGCTCTTCAGTTTGAGCTCCTCTGCTGTCTGCTTAGTAAAAAGTCGCTTGGCTAAAGTTAGATTAAATCTTTCTACGAAGGCTTGATCTCTGTGAAGCTCGGTTCTACCGTAACGAATTTTTTTATTATTTTTTTGCATTAGAGTTTTAACTCGACCCATGAATTCTTTACCCGGATCGGTCATCAATGTTTCTGGGAAGGTTAAAGGTGAATTTTTATAAATATCTTGAAAGGCAGTTGCTACAACTTCTGACTTCTTTGTTTTCAGCGGTCTTGCTTCTTTATAACGCGAAGCTACATCAATAACTGTAAGAGCGTACTTATACCCAGAATCGTTTGGGAGAAACAGAAGATCAGCTTGGTGCGCCTCGTTAGGCTTATAGATGTTGAAGTGGGGTCTTGTAAATTTAACAGGTGGGAAATAGACTTGATAAACAGCCTGTTTAGACAGCCATTTTTCTACTATTTGTTTTGGTTCTTTACTAAGTTCTGTTAATTTGGAGACGGCATTATTTCCGATAAAATAACCGCCGTCCCGGTAATAAATTGCTTGTAATTTGTTCTCAGTCATTATTTTTTTATTTTATTTTAAATAAAAATGCCAGACATTCACGGAATAATCGAAAAGCTTCCGAAGCCAAGCAAAGGTTGGACAATCCCTGGATATAAGTATTGCGGACCTTTGAACCCTCTTGAAATTCAATTAGATTCTAACAATGTGCCTAATCCGGGTCATGAGCCTGTAAATGAGCTTGATGAGGTGTGTATGGAACACGATATAAAGTATCGCGACTTCCCAAATGAAAAACACCGATGGGATAAAGAGATGCTTAAAAGGCTAGACAATATGGGAGCATCGAGCGGGTTTAGAGAAAGTATTGCGCGTAAGTTAGTTAAAGGAATCATTTTTGGAAAGACTAAGCTAGGGCTGGGGGTTGGCGGCTGCTTGGGTAGTGAGTCCGCTGGTTTCGTATTGCACGCGCCAAATAAGGAAATGGGAAGACTCCTAAAAGAAATCGGAATACAGAAGGCTATGCAATAGTAACGCATGCTTTAATGATTAAACAGGCTAGCCAAAAAATTCCAACGGCGTTGGAAACAAATGACCTTCTTATGTCATTCTGGTCTTCTGATTTATTATGTTCACAGTGGCGACTCAAAAAATTCCAACGGCGTTGGAAAAAAAGGTCCTAACGTTTTCTAGCAGTAAAAATATACTACCGTAGCAGCGGCAGTTCAATCATTTATACAAGCGTAGAATAATTTTATAGCAAAAATTCTTAGAATGAATGAAGTTTATTGAAGATTCGTCCAAAACGTTTTGTCGTGAGAGCAAATTTCCGGCAGTAGAGGCAAAATTGACTGCATTTTCCTTAAAGGCAGAGAGAGTTGCTGGATTGTAGGAAATCTCTCAGCCACGGTCGCCAGTTTCATGTAAAAGTATGCCTTTGACTTCTTCATCATTATCACCTTTTCGTTCGTCGCCAACCAGTTCAGAAACAACTTTCTTTTTCCCTTATATTTCTCTCGAACAGTATTGACGACTTGGCCGGCCAGAACAGCAAAGTAGATTATATTTTTGTGGTTTTGGTCGATGCGTCGGTTGATTTCGGCAAGATGGTCACGAGCAGTCTTGAGTGACTCTCTTTTCGTGTATGTACACCCATAGATTTCAGTTGAGTGTACAAGAGAGCCTTTAATAACTTTGGCCTTTAACTCGTCCTTGAGTTGATTTACCAGCTCTTTTTTCTTTTCAGCTTTGATTTTCTGCTTCTCTTCCTCCGTTAAATCTTCCTCCTCATCATCCTCAGTCTCGTCCTCAAAAGCCGCTTTGAGTTTTAAAACGATATTGTCTTTGTTCTCCTTCCATTGCTCTTTTTTCTTGGTTGGTAGATCGTTGAACATGTCGTTAAAAAGCTTTAGCGCCTCATCTAGTGTTTCCTTTTGTTGCGTCTTTTGCGTCTGTTGCGTCTCGTCGAGAAGCTCTAGCTCTTCTTGTGACGAAATAGTTAGAGTTGAAGTTGCCGAAAGAGCTGCGAGCTCATCCGAGATTCCAGTACGCGCTGCCGTTGTCAAGTGTTTTGATAAAGTTGAGTTTAAACTTTGCTGAATACGAGCGAAGCTAGCTGTTCTTTGGTATGTGACGGAAGGGAGGATCAATAAATACACCGTGGAAATACACCATGGAAACTCAGTGTACACTGTGTGTGAAAGATGTGTGGACTACGTAGACTATACGCCCGAGCTTGTGGGAAAGAAAAGTAGCTCACTGCTCTTCCCCTAAAGCCTGAGTCAGCAATCTCGGCTCACATTGCTCGCCCTTTTCTTCCCTTTGGTCGTTTCTCTAAGGAATTGGGAAGACTGCTAAAAAAGGGGTAGAGAAATTCGCCCAGTATAGAAGTTATTTTTAGCGGCGCGCGTGGAGAGAATGTACGCGGCCACAAAACGAGGCCAGAACCAAGGCCAGATTTGCGAATTTATTTTTCAAAAAGTTGGCCTCGGCCTCCGTTTTTGGCCAATTTTTCCATGACTCACAGTTGCTAATAATAGTAGTAGAGTTGCAGCTATGCTTTACAGTTGCTTAATAATTTCTGCAAAGTTATAGTAGCTGTCGTAATCTTTAATAGTTACCCCATGTAAATAACGCCAGTGAGTCTTAACCGCTTGATTAAGATTCAGGATGGTTGGTTCAATGTTAGGCCAGAATTTTTTATATAATCTGTACATTCCTTCTTGCATTGGTACTTAGATTTGTAATTGGGTTCATGCGGTTTGTAGTAAGAACTTGGAGAGACGATTGGAAGCATTTTTATTGAGAATGTTAAATTTTTTTTTTCGGGGTGAGTACCCTGAGTTGTTGCTTGAATGTCTTTAAGTTGCTAGAATGAGGCTTAGGTTCAGTGTCTCCGGATGAAAGCAGGAGGTGCATTGAACTCGCTAGGATGTAAAAAGTAATGGATTATGGATTATGATTTTTTTTTCAAAGATTTTTAAGGTGATTTTTTTCGATTTCTTTGGGATTAACTAAATTTAAAGAATCTAGATTACGTTGAATGGTTATCCGTGAAAGTCAACCCCTAATTTTCATTATTTATGTAGGTATAATAAGTTAAAAGAATCTAGATTATGATGGATTTTTTTCCATGAAAGTCGATCCCCCTATTTTTTCTAACTGTGCGGGCATAATAAATTTAAAGAATGTAGATTATGATGGACGTGAAAAGTTCTGTCCTAGAAGCCCCGTCTTGCATTCTACTTAAGACGTATTTTGACGAGTATTTTACCAAGTGTATCAGCAAAGGAATATTATTTGAGAAAGGAGGTTTAGCAGTCTCTCAAATCCCCAAACTAGAGGAAGTGTTTAATAATAAAATCAGAATCACCGTATTCGAGTGGAATGAAAGCAAAGAGAAAGTTGAAATTGTTAGGAGTAGCAAGAATATTCTAGACGAAGACCCGACCCGACACCCAGCAGCCAGGCGCATAGAAGTCGATCTTCTCATAATTGGAAACTTACAGTCTGAGGCCCATTATGTTTGGATTAAAGATCTTTCTAGGCTTCTCCACAAGCAAATGACAAACCACAAAGAAGCCGTATCTATCTGCAGATTGTGTCTTAAGTATTATTGTGGTGGTAAAGAAAGTCGGGAGGCAAAACTCACAGAGCATGAACTCACCTGTGAGGACCATCCAACTAACTGCTCTCTTCCTTTCGGTAACCAGAAGTATTTACGGTTTAAAAATTATCACAAGATGGAGAAACTTCCCTTTATTGTATTTGCCGACTTTGAATGTTCAAATGTTAACGGCAAGCACGTCCCAAATTCAGTAGCATACGTTTGCATTGGAAATTCTGATGTCATCGAGTATAACCACTTCTTCGGGGAAGACTGTGTTAAACAGTTTATATTTAGAATGCTAGAGTTACGTAGAACATTTAGCTCAATCCCACCTGTGCCAATCAATATGACCGAACAGGATGAGATCAATTTTCAATCAGCGACCCGTTGCTACATATGCAGAAAAGCATTTGAAGACAGTTTAAAGAATCCGAAAGTTAGAGACCATTCGCACTTCGACGGCTGCTTCAGAGGTGCCGCACACAAAACCTGCAACCTAAAGCTAAAAAATAACATCCACGATTTAAATATTTTTCTACATAACGCTCGTTCATACGACCTGCACCTAATCGTTGAAAGAATAGGTGAAATAGAGGGCATTCACCTCGACTGCATAGCTGAGAACAAGGAAAAGTTTAAATGCCTCAACATAACAGAGGTGGGGGCGTCCGGTTCACTAAGTGATTGTTCTGGTTTGGTTAAAATCAAGGATACTTATCTGTTCCTACAAGCCAGTCTACGCGCATTAAGTAAAAATCTAACAGATGAGCAATGCACTTATACAAAAATCCTGGCACAAATATTAGCAAACCAAGATCCCGAATCTTTCAAGCTACTCAGAAAGAAAGGCTTCTACCCTTATGAGTATGTGACGGGTTCGCACATCTCGCACATCTTTGAAGGTGAACTTCCACCAAAAGAAAAGTTCTTCTCGCAGCTAAAAACCTCAGGACTTTCTGACAATGACTATGAGCACGCACAAGCAGTCTACAAACATTTCAACTGTCAAAACTTTTTTCAGTACCACATGATTTATCTTTAAACTGATGTTTTTCTTTTGGCCGATGTGTTTCAAACCTTTAGAAACACCTGGTACACAGCATATGGTCTTGATCCCGCACATTATGTAAGTTTGCCTGCTACCAGCTGGGAATCTCTACTTAAAATGAAATGGGATGAAAACCCAGACTGGTATGTTGAACTTCTAACCAACATTGACATGTAAAATTTTATAGACACAGCGAAAAGAGGCGGCATATCAATCTGCGTGAACAGATATGGAAAGGCGAACAATCCATATCTCAAATCTTATGACCCAACGAAACCCACAAATTATATCGTTTATTTAGACGCCAACAATCTCTATGGCTGGGCAATGAGTCAAGACTTACCTGTGAGAGACTTCCAGTGGCTCCCCGTATCACAAATAAACCCAGCGTTTTCGATACCTGCGATTTACGAGGTTGACGTAGAAATTCCCTATGAACTCCATGATCATTTCTCTGACTTTGCGCCATTCCCGGAGAATATTAACTGCCCGAAGATTATCGAGCACCCAGATGGCACGTGGAACCTGTCTACAGAAAACGAACACACAGCAAAACTCACCCAAAACCTACACAACAAGACTCGCTACAAAATTCATTATAAGCTGCTACAGTACTTCATATCCTTAGGCTGTAGGGTCACAAATGTACATAGGGCCCTCAAATTTACAGAAGAAGCGTGGATGAAACCCTACATAGAAAAGAACACCCAGTTCAGAGCCAAAGCAACCAACAACTTTGACAAGGATCTGTTCAAGCTGGCAAACAACTCTGTATACGGCAAGACTCTTGAAAATGAGCGCAACCGCACGAATCTTAAACTCGTCACCGTTCATGAGCGTGACATCATTCAGAGAAATATTTCTAAACCGACTTTTAAGGAACTTCACGTCTTCAACGATTACTTAGGGGCTGTTCTATTCTATAAGACAAAAGCAACACTCTGCAAACCTATATTTACAGGTGTCACTGTGCTTGATGAATCGAAGCGTCTTATGTACAGTTTCTTCTATGACATGAAACGACAATACGACACTCGGTTAAAACTTCTTTACACTGACACCGACTCTCTAATTCTAGACATTCAGACTGGGGACATCTATCAGGACATGCTTGAACAAAACCACCTCCCCCAAAACCCTTACGATTTGTCAGAGTACCCAGAATCATTTAAAACTTTGAAAGGGGATCAAGTGTTCGACCCATCCAATAAAAAAGTAATTGGTAAAATGAAAGATGTAGAGGCAGGTGATGTTATCTCCGAGTTCATTGGTTTGAGATCAAAATCGTATTTTGTTAAATGCAGTGAAAGCGATGAAAGCAATGAATCAGGAAAAGTAATTAAGAAGTCCAAGGGAATTCCAAAGCATGTAGTTAAGAACTCTCTGCATGAAGAGGCCTACAGAGACGCCCTGTTACATAATAAGAAAACTACACATGAATTTGTAAAGCTTCAGTCGAAGAACCATAATATTTTTACCATAAACCAGAAAAAGATTGGCCTGTCAGGGGCAGATAATAAGAGGGTTGTCTTTCAAAACAATGTTACGAGTCTTCCATTTGGGCACTGGGGGTTAAAAACGTAGGCTGAAGTATAAGGTTTAAAACGTAGACTAAAGTTTTTAAAGGATACATTACCTGAATCCCACGCACTGAAAGAATGTGGCATCGAAGAATGTGGCATCATGAACTTTGACACTGCCGAGAAACCAGGGTCTCA
The DNA here is from genome assembly GCA_950096795.1 of Macrostomum cliftonense. Lineage (NCBI taxonomy): Eukaryota > Metazoa > Platyhelminthes > Macrostomidae > Macrostomum > Macrostomum cliftonense. The sequence goes on from CATNEM010000317.1 coordinate 552,636, forward strand.
CTGGGTTTGCTGGGTGATTGATCCAAACAGAAAGCATAGGTACTACTACTTTGATAGCTATGGGACGGCTGTTCCTGATGAGCTAAGGGAATATATGGAAGCTCCAAAAATCTACCGCTCAGACTTTATTCTGCAGGGGCTTAGCAGTGATATTTGCGGAGAGCTGTGTATGACTGTTTTATATGCAATGACTAAGACTCGAAAAAGCTATAGGGAAGTCATTTTAAGTTTAAATGTTTAGTTTATCTTTGAAGCGTGTTTGATTGCATAGTTTTTGAAGACAGTTTCGATATCATTTCTCAATTGGCTCATGTCATCAATGCTATTCAGATGTACATGTTGCTCATTGAGCTGCTCATAAAGTTTTTGAATGCTTTGAAACTCGTCTTCTGAAATGAACTTGTCTTCTATTGCTTTTGAAATATACCCGGTGATAGAAGACTGGATGCTTTTCTGTTTTGCTTGCATTTCCTGCAGATGCTTTAGCTTCTGGCGTCTGCTTCGAGTTAGAGCTCCTGTAACAGCTGAAATGAGACCACACGAGGCCCCAATAACTCCAAGTGGAATGGCGATTGGTGCGGTGATAATGGGAAGTGTAGAAACAGCAGCTGCAGATCCGCTTAGAATTGACACTGACCCGAGAACCATATTAATATACTCGAAAGCTTGACACTGGCTGTTGAAGCGTTTCAGTCTTTTAGAGTTTTTCATAAGGGCGGTTTCAATATCCATTCGCATTTTCTGAATCTCTACAAGTCGGAACTGTTGAGAGTTGCAGGTAAAAGTATTGATTGTAGGATAGAGAGGCGCACTATGTGCTATATTTGGTTGCGGGTCATACAGAGAATCATTTTCGGCCATTTTTTATAGGTAAAAAATTTTTTTTCTATTTTACGATCGGGCGTCTTCAATGTCAATGTCAGGGAGATTGTGCTGTCGCTCTAGGCGACTAATTCGTCTCAAAGTTTTCCCCCACTTGTTATAAATTCTATCCAGATAGAGCGTATGCGTATTTTATTTTTGCTACATTTTGATTAATGGTTGTTCTCCAAGCGGTAAATAAGGCATCAGTCTCTGCTTGTGAATAGGAATCAAGGATGTCTCGCTTTTTATTAATCGCTGTTCTTATAGTAATGTCTTTTGCATTGATTTCCGATCTGAGAGTTTGAGCTAGAGTCTCAACGATGGCGGTCAGCTTTGCTATTTTTGCCCGCAAGTCTTCAATGTTTATTTGATGATGGTGTGCTGACCGTTCCAATGGTTTTAAGCGGCCTTTAATTGGTCCGATCTCCGGGATTTTTTCTTCAACGTTAATGTAGCGCCTGTCAAGGAAAGCAAGCGAGTGTGCAGTGGAGCCACTAGTTGATTCACCAGCAAAGTTTATGGACATTTTTGTTTGTTTTTTTTTTAAATTACGCTACTGTTCTTTTCTCTTTGTTAATCATCACGAACTGATAAGGTTTATTCCACTTCTCAAAGCATAGGTTAACGAATTCTTCCTGCGATACCTTGTGTGCTACCTTTCGACCATCGTCCTTTCGATCAAATGCAGGTTTAGTAAAATGGGCAGGAGCAATCACCTCGTTACTTAACCTCTTCAGTCGGTCTTGCGGTATGGCTGGGAACAAGAGGATCAGATTGCAGTTCCCACGAATAGTTTTGTTTGGCAACTCAAACCAGTTTTGGGTAATATAGATTACATTACAGTTGTTGTGTCGACCCCTGGTGAAATAGTTTTCATTTGCTTCTGGGGCCCTGTCATGCAGTCATCAAAGACAATCAAGTGCTTCCTTCCCTTTTCCAGTTCATCAGGCTGAGGGAGAAGTTTAGTTTTAGGATCAATTTGCGGGTCCCCATATGTGAACACTTTAATGTCGTGCCACTTTTCATTATCTGGGATATGGCTAGCATATTCACTGGCGACAATTTCTGGATCACTGGGCAGCTTGGATTGGTTATTAAAACACTGAATGATATGCTCCTTTTTTAGTTTGTTCTGTAGACCTGCAATCAACATCTTATACTCATCTTGATACAGAGTGGGTGAGTAGATGTGCAGTGTGTCATAGTCAAGAAATCCTGGTCTGAGAAGCATGTTGAAGATTCTGAATGTCTTCCCTGAGCCTGATTCTCCAACAACAATACATCTGAAATGACTAGGAATTGCCTCGTTATGATTAAATTTGATTTGGTTCCGAGTCCAATGAAGGTTGAAGTCATTTGAAAAATCCATTTTAAAGTAAAAATTAAAATAAAAAAAACAACATGAATTTCGCTGGCGTCGTAAATCAACCTTCCAACACTTACAAGCTGTCGTTCCTAGACTCTAGGTACATCAACACAGACGAAATCACAAGACAAGACGCCTTCGCAAAACGCAAAACTTAGTGACCTATCAAAACGTATACAAGCCCTAGAATCGGAGAATTCTGCATTGAAATCAAGAGTCGCTGCACTAGAATCGGAGACAAATCTCCTGGAAATAAGGACAAATACCCTGGAACCGCAGACAAATGCCCTAGAATCAAAGACAATTGCCTTGGAACGCCGAATGGCAAATCGCCTTGAGTTCACGGCCGCGGACCGTAAGGGCATCGCCGACGCGGCAGTAGAAAGCAACTGTGTAAAAATACATTCGGCCTTTATATTTTCTGCACTTATGGACGCAATATCGGCGCTACAGATAAAGACATATGGTCATGAAAAACAATCCTGGACAACTTTGTTACACGAAATAAAAAATTTGAAACGAGGCAACCGTGGCAGACCGTCTTGCGATTCGAACACAAACCTTCCCAAATTTACTTTAACAACGTTAGTGTCTCTGGCACTGGGTCCATAACCGGTGCGTGTGTGTGTGTGTGTGTGTGTGTGGTTTTTTTTACTTATATATGTCTTTTGCTATTAGTCTTGTACCCCCACACGTCTTGTACCCCCAGAAAGCACCTTAGTCGTATTTAAAACCGCTGCCTTTTTTAAGATCGGCTCTCATCTTAGCATAAACAGATGGATCAATGCTATCAGCGCTTGGTGCCAATGAATTTGGTGCCAATGAATTTGGTGCGAGTGGTTGAACATTTTGTTGAACATCATTTATAGTGTCCTTGATCTTCTTCGCAGCTGTGACTACACTTCCCGCCGCCTCGGCAGCATTTTTTATATTTTCTTTGTTCTCACTGATGACTTTGAAAATCTTTGCCCCCTGGGCGATCAAATCAGCAATACCGTTACCCGATCGCTCTTTTCTTGGATAATGACCTGCTGGAAAAAGTCCAGATCCTCTTTTAATGAGCTTTAATTCGTTCTCATCGTAGTATTTAGGGACGTCTTTTTCGAAGATTAGTGGCATTTTTATGTGAAAAAAAATTATTTTTTATTGAACCTTGAAAGTAAAAGTTCTCTTGCTCTTTTATCGATGTACTTCTTTTCTAGCATTTTATCAAGAATATGAACAAACTCTTTTCTATTCTCATCCTTTAAACCTGTCTTTGCTGCTCCTAGGAGAACGACTAGTCGCTTGTAGACTTCAGGCATCCCTGTGCCGGTACTTGCAGCTGATGTATCTGGTGATGTCTCTGGTGATGTCTCTGGTGATGTTTCTGGTGATCTAATGTCTTGCCTTGGTGTGAAAACTCTGTTTGAAATTCGCTGCATTCTATCTGGCGAGAATTGCTCTAGACGCCTCCAATCTTCTGGTTTTGCCATTTTGTAATTAGCCACTTCAGTTGGATCTGCTATCTCAAGTTGAGAGAGTACATCTTCTGCTGTTAATTTTTGAGGGCTTTGTTGTTGCTGAGGCATCTCTTGTTGCTGAGGTATCTCTTGTTGCTGAGAGAGTTGTTTTTGCTGTTCGAGGTAATTTATGACTTCTAGCTGATCGGGCAGGTCAAACCATTGTTTAAAGTGCTTATACTTTCTAAAGCTGTTTAGGTTTACCCCATTGTCATGTAAAAATTTGAGTATATCAGGGACTTTAAGGATGTCTATGTCTCTTTGTAAAGCAAATGTCACCAGATCTTTATAATTTTTTAGCTGTTTCGCAGAAATAGTTTCTTGATTTTTAGTCATGAAGTTGAGCAATACTTGGGTGAAAGCAACTTTCTTTGAGGTGTTTTCTCCTTCCCCGGCCGCGCCTTCTTTGATGACTCCAATACTTTCTTTCGTTATCTCAAGATGATAATCCACAGGATCAGTAAAAATATTTTTACGCCAGACACTAACACCAAAGACGCGTTTGCCTTCATATTCTACTGGCCCAAAGAAGTTATCTGTTACTTTCAATTTTTGCTGAGATGAATCGCCAGGTGGAATTTTATTCAGCGTATTCTGAAACTGGCTCTCTTGAAGCTTAACTGTTTCAATTGATTTCTTTGCTTCGGTGTATCCCGGTTTGTGAAACTCAGTGGCGGCTTGGATAAACTCATTGTAGGACTGCTGCTCTTTGTTAATTAACCCAGTGACTCGTTTTTCAGCTTCTGCAAGCTTCTCCAAGTCAGAGATGTAATGAGAATTTTTTCGCTTCATTTTTTAATTTTAATTTTTTAAGTAAAAAAATGAACGATCCTCTGACGCCAGTTTTTTATAAAATCAACAAGCCTATCTTGAGTGATGACAGCACAATCAAAGCGACTCAAGTAAGAGTCCCCAGTCATGAAAATCAGAATGAAACTAATTTGGGCCCTGGTCAAACGCTAACATTCACTTACACTGGGTGTTCATCTCTGGTCAGCGTTCACAGTCTAAGGAGCGGGTTTTACATGACATTCCAATACAAGACTAAAGGCGGTACAAATGCTGCTGGTGCTAATACTGACAAGCATGACGCTGATGTCACGCTAATCAGCAACTTCTGGGCCTACATGTTTAAGGAGTTAAGCGTGTCGAACGGGAGTACAGAGCTGGAGAGAATTGCCAACTTTGGTGTAGTGTATGACACTCAATGTCTCATTGAAAACCCAGATTTTATTCAACTTGGTAGCGGCGCTGGCTTCATCCCTAATGAGGAGAAAGGAGACGTAAATGATTCAGGTTTTGCAAAAAGAAAGGGGAGATATAACTATGCATTGGCGGGTGCTGATGATGGCGCAAAGAATCCTCAGTATAGAAATGTAGATATATTTATACCTTTGAGATTCATGAGCGGGTTCTGCAATACTTTTAATCGCCTGACCAGCAACTTTAGCTACACGTTTAGGCTTACTAGGGACGATCGCAACAGGAGCGTTTGGACAGGAGCTGAGCATACTAGAATGGAAGTTAAGCTAGCGGGAGTTGAGTTGTACTTGGAACTCATTGAACCAAAGACAGCACTGAAAGCTGAATATTTGAAGGCTATTGAAAAAGATATTGATGTTGCTTACACAGCTTACATGTGCAGGGATGAACGCAATGAAAGAAGGCAACAGATTTGTATTAAGGAGGGTTCTTGCAGCAACCCAAGGTACATTATTGTCAGTTTGAGAGATCCATTAACTATAAGTCGTTATGAACATGGAAATGTGCGAACAATTCAGCATGAAATCAGTGATAATCTTTACCCGGCAATGCCACAGAATGGAGATTTTGCAACAAACAAAATTAGTAAATTTTACTGCGAGCTGGTTGACTTAGCCGTAAAGGAGAACAACGGAATCGCCATTACGGCATGGCAGTACAAGACTCTTTTCCCCATTTTCGGTGCAGACGTGTCGGCCAGGCAAATGCCTACTGACAACAGTCCGGTGAATATTGTGACCAATATCGACAGAAGTGAGGCAACACCCGTTGACCTTTTTATCATCTATGCATTTGAGAGGAAAATTAAGCTGAACATGATTAATAATTCTTCGAGTAAGGTTTAAAATATTTTTTTTTGTAAAAAAAATGGAAGCGATTGCTGAAAGACTAAACAATATCGTGTCGCATTCGAAGGAAAGTATCCCAATTACAATAACTGGTCGACTTACAGATTCAAGTGGAACTTTTATTGAAAAACTTGAGCAACCCATTCGTCTGGACCCAGAGGCAAATTACCATGTTTATCTTAATGACTTTACTGGCTGGTCAAATGTCCCCAACGTGACAGAAAAGAATAACATGTTTTATTACAAATGGAAACAAATTGGAGGCGAAGTGAAAGAATTTCCAGTTAAATTCCCTGTGAGCACACAGAGCGTGGACACTTATAACTACTTTCTGGAGAACGTTTTTACCAAAAGGGGGCATTTTGGAACTCCTGATGCTAGCAAACCCGAGAATAAACTATTTCCAGTTAAATTGTCCTATGATCTCACTGTAATGAGAGTGGTTATGCAAGTTCATAAAGACGCAGAGGTGGAGTTTAAAGATGGCACCTGGTATCGAGAGTTGGGATTTGAAAAGAAAGTCTACAAGGCAGAAACCGCAGCACCACCTACAGCTCCTTCGCCGGGGGCGGTTATGTTGAGCCGCCAGCCAGCACGCGGTTTATTCATGGCAGAAAATATCGCAGACATTGTTAAGAGTTTGAACATTTTGATCCGAAGCAATCTCAGTCTGGACTGGGTCTTCAAGGGAAAGCGAACAAATATTTTGTACAACATTTCTAACTCAGTTGCTGGTGGACAGATGATTGTTGAGAAACCCAATCCAGTAAAAAGAGTTGTGCTCTGTAACAAAGAAATTAATGAAATATTGCTACAGTTTGAGACAGAAGATGGAGAAGCTGTTGATTTTAACGGTGAAGAGTTTGCAATGACAATTATTATTGAAAGAATGTGAGAAAAAAAATAATATGAAATAAACTACAGTTGCTTAATAATTTCTGCAAAGTTATAGTAGCTGTCGTAATCTTTAATAGTTACTCCATGCAAATAATGCCAGTGAATCTTAACCGCATGATTAAGATTCGGGATGGTTGGTTCAATGTTAGGCCAGAATTTTTTCATATATTCTTTGCATTCCTTCTTGCATTGGTACTTAGATTTGTAATTGGGATGAGGCTTAACATAGTACGATCCTGGAGAGACGGTTGGAAGCATTTTTATTGAAAATTTATAATTTTTTTTCGGGGTGAGTACCCTGAGTTGATGCTTGAATGTCTTTAGGTTGCTAGAATGAGGCTTAGGTTTAATGTCTCCAGATAATAGCGTGAGGTCCATTGAACTCGCCAGGATAAACAAAATAATGGATATTGGATTATGATTTTTTTTTTGCATGTTACGAGGTTTTTTGTGGCTGTCCCAGTTTTTTCCTCTGGGACAGAGGACCCATTGGGAAAAAGGTACGAATCTATGGGACATATTAAATTTAGGCTAGTGAATGGGATCTGGTGACTTTTGGTCAAAAAGGGGAGGTACCCTATTTTTGCTGAAGTGCCTGGGGATATTTAATTTAGTTATAGGCGCATATAGAAAAGGGCGATTCTTACTGTCCTGAAAGCCCCGTCTTGCATTCTACTCCGATCTCTTTTCTCAGCTGAGTGGACTGACGGCTTGCTAAAGAAACCAATCGTCTCCTAGAGTTGGGGCTCAAACCTACGACCTTGCCATCACAAGACATGCCCTGTTGTACGGTTGGGAGGCGCCTTCACGGTCTAGTTAAGTACCTGCGGCGAAGGCCATGGCGTAGGTTGATGGTCACTAAATCACGAAAATTAGACTATGGGACTGCCTTGTTTGCCAGAAAGTACGGCTATTGTATCATCAATCAGGGTGAGCTGAATCCCATCAGTATTAGTTGAGAAGACTCCAGCTGGCATTGAAATGCTACAGGAAAAGCAAGTACAAAATTCAACGAAAGGTCTTTACGTCATTTCTATTCCAAATTGACTTGATTTTGTACGAAAAAATATTCAAGACAAAAGGTTAGTACGAGCGTACGTTGTCCTGATGTAGTAAACACATCAGTCCATATTTTCTATCTCAGTCTAAAAAAATTCTGCACTACTGTAAGTAGGCTGTTGCTTTCTGTGTCTAAATTAATTTAAGCTGTGTTTTTAAGATAGACTAATAAAAATCTGCTAGCGGCTCCATTGTCTCATTTTAAAAGCTGGGGAAGCATTTCAAACTGTCCAACCCAGCCAGCTTATTGAAGTCTGCACCAATCGAGTGATGAGGGGCCCATGAATTAAAATAACAAAAAATTCGGACACCTGAATTTTCAACCAGATGTACAGCCAAGAGCCGCAGCTAGCTGTGCGGCGCATCTGAGGGCTGTGAACAGCTGGTCTGTCCTGGCGGGGCCGCAGCACCCACCCTAAATTTGCCAGCTCGCACTGGTGCCCGGTCTCCACTGAGTGGGTTCGAACCCAGGACCTTCCGGTCATTAAGACAGATGCCCTGGCCACTGGGCTACAACTCTTCTAGCTGCCGGAGACGAATCTAAACAAATTTATGAAGAAATTCTGCTAGACTCAGCAGTAAAAGCAATCTATAGTAAACAAGGACTGCATTGTTTACTTCCTCTAGTAGGGAGAAGGGATCAATGAAGATCATCACAAATCACCCGGACAAGCCAAGGTCATGCTGAGCGCAAACCAAAGCAAAGATAATCGCCCTGTTGATATCGGGATAATTGGACAAATACCTCTTTGTCGCCAGATCTTGTTTTTTGTCCGCATCTGGCTTTTTTGGAAAAATTCTGTCTCAAACATTTTCCAGCTGCTCCCCTGCCGCCATTTGCTTGAAGGAAAAATACCCGTAACTGACCAATTGAATCAATTTCTCCATCACTTTATCGATCTGGTCAGCGAATCAGAGCCATGAATCCTGAATTAATCATGAGGAAGTGGGAAGCGAACATTTCTCATAGTTGACATCACATCCGTATCACTCTCATGCCTCTGCTTGAAGACACGAGTCCCAGTGCGAATACAAAATGCCTACTGGGAATGCCAGGGCCGCAGTTCCCAATTTACGCTGGCGATTTGCATTTGCCATTCCCAGTCTGTCCTCCCCTCCACGAAATGCTCACCAGCTGGCATCCGGAGACCGGCTGTCGGTTTGCTGAGCCGTGGAGAACTGCAGAGGAAACTTTCTGTGGATTACGGATCGGTTTCCGTTTTCCAGATGCTATCTCCACAAGCAATCCACGGCTCCGTGGATTCTCTTCCCCCCTCAAGTCGCCTTCCTGCCCCCGATTGCCCCATTGGCCGGGACAGCAGCTGCACAGCTGTGACGCCGCCCAGTAATTCGCTAATTCGTCAGAACTTCTTGAAACAATGAAACGGAAAGCTCTAAAAATTGAGTGGCCGGGCGGGCGGAGCGAGCCGGGGAGACACGCCGCGCGCCCTCTAGCCAAGCAGCTGTTGGAACAAAATCTGGCAAAAAAATTGAGAAGCAAAGCAAAGCGAAGCCGGCAGCCGAATCGGCTGCCAGCCCAGACAAGCTCGGCGGCGGTGGCGGCGGGAGCGACGGCAAACTGACGGCAAAGCTTCGACGCTTTCTAGGCACGCTGCTGCAGTTTGGCCGCGACATCGGGCCCGAGGCTGGGAATCGAGTTCGGGACCTTGTCAGGCGGCTCCTGGTGAGGGCTGATTAGGATGCTCGCTAGTTAATCTCGTTAATTATGTCAATCATCCGACACTTTCAGATCGACAGCCTCAGCCTCAAGGAGTTCCAGGCTGAGCTGCAGAGCGCCACCAACCTGCCCCTGCGCCCGTTCGTCATCCCGTTCCTTCGGTCGAGCCTGCCGCTGCTGCAGCAGGAGGTGGCGCGACTCGCACAGGCTCAAAGCCTGTCGCCCGGAGAGTTCATAGCGGAGCAGCGCCTGGCGGAGCTCCTCCAGGTTCAGCATCAGCGCGTCGCGTCGGCCTCGGAGGTGGAGCTGACGAGCAGCGGCGTGACCGGTCGGAAGCGAAGATGCAGCGGCAGCGGCGGCGGTGGCGGCGAAGACGAGTAAGTTGGGGAGCCGGTCAGAACCCGACCTGCTGCGCTGGTGCCCGCAAACACTGAATTGCGCTAATGAACTTGCAGATGCAGAACGAAGCGGCGTCTCTCGGAGTCAGTTGCTCATAGCAACGAGGCAACGCGAGAGACCGGCTCGAGCTCAGCGCCAGCGTCCGTCCGGCTGCCCACGGAGACTACTGGGGAAGCTGGGAGCGGGCGGAGTGAGTGGGGAGCTGGGGGAGGATGAGGCGGTGGAGGGAACAGCACAGCCAGCTTCCTCGGCAACACTGAATCCGCATTCCCGTGCTCGCAGATTCCCAACAAGCCGCTGAAGCTGACATCTGGAAGCCGCAGCTTCGCATGCTGCATCAAGCTCAAAGCCAGCGTCCGCTAAGTCGCCCGCAGTCCGACGGGCGTGGCGCGAACGTCAGCGACAACGAGGCCGTCGAACCAGCCAGCCTGGCAGCGCAGGCTGCGGTCGACTCGCAGATTACTGGCGACGAGGCGGCGGAGGCTCTCCAGCGACTCGAACAGGTGAGGCAGGGGCGCCGATTTGATTTTTGGCGGAAGACAGGCGGGAACACGGACAAAGGAAGACAGTGGAAGTGGAAGAAGACTGACAGGAAACAGCTTAGAGCAGGGAAAGACAGGCCGGCTTGCAGAAGATGATGGAAGCGGCGGCATTCAGAGAGCAGTGCAGGCGGCAGGGATTAAACCGGAGATGAGGCAGCTGGAGGCCAGGCGGCGGCGCAGCTGCGCAGATAATTTGGCGAGCTGCATTTTAGCTGCAGCCTGGCCAGAGAGAACAGATGGCTGCAGCATCTCCCCTCCGGGGTAGGGAGGCCGAGAATTATCGCCAGCTGGTGGCGGCTCAGCCCCCGTCCCCCAGCTGCATCCGCCCCGAACTCGAATCCGCAGACGCTGGCAACTGTTGCCAACCTGGTTGCTGAGGCCCGGAGCTCGCTGGCCGGACTGCGCAGAGTCTGCGAGCCACATCCTCATTGCAATCTTAATCCCCAGCATCATCAGCAGCATCAGTACTCCATGGCATCGGCGAGCAGCAGTCTGATGGCCTCTGTGGCGGAGCTGATGCAGCAGAGCGGCAGTGCCGGCGATTGGAGGCGCTGGGGACTCGAAAAGCTTGGAAAGGATTTGGCGCAGAAAATGCAACAAAAGCAGCAGCAGCAACAACAGCAGCAGCTGATGCAGCTAGGTGAGCGGTCGCTATTTTGCTTTGTCATTTGAAACTCCCATCTATTTCTCCTCAATTTCTGTGTATGTCTTCTTCTAAAAGAGAAAAGGGGCCACAGTCGGCTGGAAATTGCTGGCTATCGGTTTTCTGCAATGCAAGCGCAGCTGCTCTCCCAAGCTGCGCGGGACTGGGCCGCTTCCGACGAGAGCCAGGGCAGATGGGCGGGCGCAGGTGCAGCGGCCGGCCCTTGCCTGGCAGGGCGCAGTTGGGACGGAGGCGGGCGGCAGCAGCTGCTGTTGGGGGCAGGGCGAGGGGAGCGCCGGGCCCAGGTGGCGCTTGGCGCGGCGAGGCGGGGTGGCTGGCGGAGAGGAGGGCAGGCTATGAACAGCTGCTGCCGCCGCTACCAAGTGAGTTCAGCTGACCGCGGCCCGGGAGCGCCGGTCTCTCGGTGCGCCTGTGCGCTCAGCCGGCCGGCAGGTGGTCGCTTGGCTGGCTTGAGCGGAGCGGCAGAGGGGAGCCGCTTTGGAATGGGAACCCGATCCGCTGAACTGTTTCCAGGCAGCTACTTCAACTGGCGCTGGCGGCCCCTCAGAGTGCACGGGGTAACGCGGACAGGTGGCTTTCGCGGGCTGCCAGGTGGCTGCCAGGGCTGATCGGTTCGCGTCCGCCCCCTCCCCTCCGCGGGATCTCGTTCTGGCTGCCGAGCTTTTCCCCAGCCTAAGCGGCCATCGCCTAACCCAGCGGGCTCATAGATCGGAAGGCGAGGCCAACACTGGGCGGGAAGTGTCTTTGCGGGGTGTTGCAAAATCCCTAAGGAAAATTGTCATGGCAACTCGCGGCCCGCAGACAGCCTGGTGCAGACTCTGCGCCGCCAGGCTCAGCAGGAGGCCCGCGCGGCCGTGGCAGCGGCGGAGGCGCGCGCGGAGCAGCTGCTAGCGGCTGAACGACTTCGCTCTGAGCGGATGGCGGCGCGAGTCCGGGAGGAGGTGCTGGCGGCCAGCAGGATTCAGGTCAGCTCGGCGGAGGTGAGCAGCCCGAACCCCGCAGGAGTTGCTGGCGATCCCATTCAGATTCCATTCAGATTCCATTCACATCCCATTCAGATCCCATTCAGATCCCATTTAGATTTCATTCAGATCACATTCAGATCCCATTCAGATCCTACTTAGTTTTCATTCAGATCCCATTTAGATCCCATTCAGATTCCATTCAGATCCCATTTAGATTCCATTTAGATTCGATTCAGATCCTATTCAGATTCCATTCAGATCCCATTTAGATTCCATTTAGATTCGATTCAGATCCCATTCAGATCCCATTCAGATCACATTCAGATCCCATTCAGATCCCATTCAGATCCCATTCAGATCCCATTTAGATTTCATGTAGATCACATTCAGATCCCATTTAGATCCCATTCGGATTCCATTCAGATCCCATTCAGATTCCATTTAGATTCGATTCAGATCCTATTCAGATTCCATTCAGATCCCATTTAGATTCCATTCAGATCCCATTTAGATTCCATTTAGATTCGATTCAGATCCCATTCAGATCCCATTCAGGTCACATTCAGATCCCATTCAGATCCCATTCAGATCCCATTCAGATCCCATTTAGATTTCATGTAGATCACATTCAGATCCCATTTAGATCCCATTCGGATTCCATTCAGATCCCATTCAGATTCCATTTAGATTCGATTCAGATCCTATTCAGATTCCATTCAGATCCCATTTAGATTCCATTCAGATCCCATTTAGATTCCATTTAGATTCGATTCAGATCCCATTCAGATTCCATTCAGATTCCATTCAGATCCCATTCAGATCCCATTCAGATCCCATTCAGATTCCATTCAGATCCCATTCAGATCCCATTCAGATTCCATTCAGATCCCATTCAGACCTATTTTTCAAAACGCGCCTTCCTCCGGGCAGAGCTGTTGGAACTGCGGCCGGTTGGCCACGGAGACGTGCAGCGGGTGCAGCGCGGCCAGGTACTGCGGCAGCTTCTGCCAGCACAGGGACTGGGACCGGCACAGGGCGGCCTGCGGACTTCTGGCGCAGCAGGGTGAGTTGCAGCCGTGACTGTAGGCTGGTGTAGCTGTAACCTGTAACCTGTTACAGCTCAATGGCTGTTAGAGTGTCTGAGTCAGGAGCTGTGTCGGAGTGCCTAAGTCAGGAGCGAGCTGTGTCGGAGTGCCTGTGTCAGGAGCTGTGTCGGAGTGCCTAAGTCAGGAGCGAGCTGTGTCGGAGTGCCTGTGTCAGGAGCTGTGTCGGAGTGCCTAAGTCAGGAGCGAGCTGTGTCGGAGTGCCTGTGTCAGGAGCTGTGTCGGAGTGCCTAAGTCAGGCGCGAGCTGTGTCGGAGTGCCTGTGTCAGGAGCTGTGTCGGAGTGCCTAAGTCAGGAGCGAGCTGTGTCGGAGTGCCTGTGTCAGGAGCTGTGTCGGAGTGCCTAAGTCAGGAGCGAGCTGTGTCGGAGTGCCTGTGTCAGGAGCTGTGTCGGAGTGCCTAAGTCAGGCGCGAGCTGTGTCGGAGTGCCTGTGTCAGGAGCTGTGTCGGAGTGCCTAAGTCAGGAGCGAGCTGTGTCGGAGTGCCTGTGTCAGGAGCTGTGTCGGAGTGCCTAAGTCAGGCGCGAGCTGTGTCGGAGTGCCTGTGTCAGGAGCTGTGTCAGAGTGCCTAAGTCAGGAGCGAGCTTTGTCGGAGTGCCTGTGTCAGCGAGCTTTGTCGGAGTGCCTGTGTCAGCGAGCTGTGTCGGAGTGCCTGTGTCAGCGAGCTTTGTCGGAGTGCCTGTGTCAGCGAGCTGTGTCGGAGTGCCTGTGTCAGCGAGCTTTGTCGGAGTGCCTGTGTCAGCGAGCCGTGTCGGAGTGCCTGTGTCAGCGAGCTTTGTCGGAGTGCCTGTGTCAGCGAGCTGTGTCGGAGTGCCTGTGTCAGGAGCTGTGTCGGAGTGCCTGTGTCAGCGAGCTGTGTCGGAGTGCCTGTGTCAGCGAGCTGTGTCGGAGTGCCTGTGTCAGCGAGCTGTGTCGGAGTGCCTGTGTCAGCGAGCTGTGTCGGAGTGCCTGTGTCAGCGAGCTGTGTCGGAGTGCCTGTGTCAGGAGCTGTGTCGGAGTGCCTGTGTCAGCGAGCTGTGTCGGAGTGCCTGTGTCAGCGAGCTTTGTCGGAGTGCCTGTATCAGCGAGCTTTGTCGGAGTGCCTGTGTCAGCGAGCTGTGTCGGAGTGCCTGTGTCAGCGAGCTGTGTCGGAGTGCCTGTGTCAGCGAGCTGTGTCGGAGTGCCTGTGTCAGCGAGCTGTGTCGGAGTGCCTGTGTCAGGAGCTGTGTCGGAGTGCCTGTGTCAGGAGCTGTGTCGGAGTGCCTGTGTCAGGAGCTGTCAGAGTGTCTCAGAATCTTTTTTAGAGTTCTCTATCAAATTGCCAAGCTGTCAGGTTGTCAAATCGGGCATTGTCTAATTACAGCCTAATTGCTAAACCCAATTCGAAGAAAACATCCCGGATGCCGAAATTTCAGAGTCCCCAACCGACGGAGACAGCGAAGGCGCCAGCGGAGGCGGCATCGGGCGCAAGTTGACGGGCAGCAACCCGCTCGAGGATCCCTCCGGCCTGCAGTGACCCGTCCCCCATATCCCGGAAGTGACACGTTGCTATCATCAGATCCAAGACTTAAAGCTACGCATATTGGAGTGAAAAGCCATTGTATTTTAAGCTCGCAAAATAAACACAAGCCACGGCGCACTGCCAGCAGACGGCCCAGAGCGGGGCCAAAATTCGTTAGGAAAGCCGTTTCTGCGCTGCCGGGTGGGACAGCAGCAAGGAAAGCAGCGGGCTGGGGGAGCTCCAGCAGACACCCACGCGCGCAGCTCAGTGCGGAGGGAATCCGCGCAGCTGACGCGCCAGCACCGGAGGAAGGAGGGCGCCGGCCCGAAGGCCGCACCTGCGGGAGTTCTCACACGCACTCGGTGATTCAGGCCTCAGCCACGCAGGGGATGGCAACTGCAGAGCTCGGCTGGGGGAGGTTGCATTTCTGACCTCGAGGCACCGAGTCACTAACTGAGGGTAATGGCTCTGCTTTCCCTCATTTTCATTTTATGAAAACGGCTCCTTGCATGTTTGAAACAAACAGAAAATTCATTTGAATTTCAAATAAAAAGAGAAAAAGGAGGGAGATTTTGGGTTTAGGCCCGGAGTCATTGTCTAGAATGCGCAAATACATTCTGTGCAAAAATATTGTGAACTAATATAAGCCTGCCTGGCTACTGTCAGTAGCACAACTTTGAATAATAATTTCGCCAGTCTCATTACCAAAATAAAGAAGGCAAAAGGTGGGAGAACTCGAATCACTTGAATTGATTGACACGTGGACGAACACATGGCGGCACAGAGGAAGCAAACCGTCACGATGAGACACATTTAATTATGGGAATAGCCGGCAGGATGAGGTGCCTAATAAAACAGCTACAATAAATCAGTGTCAGAAACAGCGGAATCAAAATGTTCACGAGCTCTGTTACGAATCTAGATCAATAAAAGTACTTCTGCAACCGAACCACACCAATGAGAGGGAGAGTAGCATTAATTAAGTGAGAGACGTCAAACTGAGGACTCAAAGCGAGGAAAAAAAGCCAGTTACTTCTTGCGATGGAGAGAGCGGCCCTTCTGGGTGAGAGGCGGCCCGCTGCCGAATACGGACGGCTTGGCGGCGGGAAGCGCCGCTGCCGGCTGCGGCGGAGGCGGCGGCGGCGGTTGGGACTGCGGCGCTTCGTGGCTTGGCGCAGTGGCTGGCGGCGGCGGCGGCGGCGGCGGCGGCTGATAGAAAGAGGCTGCAGTTGATGGCGGCTGCTGCTGCTGCATCTGCTGGTACATCATCGGCAGGGGCGGCGGCGGCGGCGGCGGTGCAGGTGGCTGACTGTAGAAGCTGGCCGGCGCTGTTGTTGAAGGTGGCGCCGGAGGTTGCGGCGGTGGCGGCGGGGGCGGCGGCGGCAGCGGCGCCTTTTGCTGGTAGAAGGTCGTCGCAGCTGCCGGCGGTGGCGGCGGCTGCTGATAGAAACTGGCGGAAGCGGCGGCAGACGGGGGAGCCTGCTGGGGCGGCGGCGGAGTCGCGGAGGACAGGCGGGACTGGGAGGCGGAGGGCGCCAGAGCGGCGGGCCGGACCCCCAGCGGCAGGTAGACCTCGCGCAGGATGGCCAAGGCGGTGTCCTCGGAGCTCCAGTAGCCAGCGTGGCTGCCCACGGCGAACAGGTACTCGTTGAATGTCTCGATTGGCGACTCCTGCAGGACGAAGTCAACTCGGCGGCCGTTGTTGAGCGCGGCGGCGAGGCTCTCCTGCTCCTCGCCGTCCGAGTCGGCCGGTGCCCGCGCCTGCCTGGGCTGGCCGCCCTGCTGCATGGAGTCGCTCAGCAGCTCAGCGGCCAGCGAGTCCAGCTGCTGGTCTTCATCAGGCCTGGTAGTTGAGGCTGCGGACCTGGAATTGCGGAGCAGCAGCTTGGCTGGTCAAAGCGATACCACTGACACCCGACCCAATACCACTGACACCCGACCCAATATCGTTCAGATGCCTGACCCAATACCGCAGATGCCTGACCCAATACCGCAGATGCCTGACCCAATACCGCAGGTGCCTGACCCAATACCGCAGACACCTGACCCAATATCGCAGACACCTGACCCAATACTACAGACACCTGACAAAATACCGCTGACACCCGACCCAATACCGCAGATGCCTGACCCAATACCGCAGATGCCTGACCCAATACCGCAGATGCCTGACCCAATACCGCAGACACCTGACCCAATACCCAGCCAGCAATGTCGCACCTGTGGGCCTGCGCGAATCCTTGCAGGCTGGCCCAGGTGGAGCGCAGGCTGTCAACCAGGCGGGCCTTCAGGTCGGCGCCAACCCTGGCCAGGCCGTCGCGCAGCTCCAGATGCAGCCGCTTGCGTCCCTTGTGATGCGGCAGCAGGCAGGGCCGGGCCGGGCACTGGGGCAGCAGGGTCTCCAGCCGGTAAGCCAGGGGGTCCAGCGGGTGGAACATGTTGAACAGGCCGGCGCCGCCGGGCAGACGAAACTCGGCGCCCAGAGAGAGGCGGCCGCGGGCGGCCAAGAAGAAGGCCAGCGGGCAGCCGAGTGCGAACAGGGCCTGAGGCGTGAAGTCCAAGCGAGCGGCTGGCGGGCTGGAAGCGGCGGCGGAGGCGGCGGTGATTTCAGTGACGGCAGGGCGTGCTGACGCAGCAGTGGCGCTCTGAGCATAAGCCAGAAGCTTCTTCCGAGGCCCGAGCGGCAGGTCCAGATCTTTAGCGTCCTGCGGAGCAAGCAGACAGGAGCCGTGGTTGAAAAGTTCAACACATCGACAGGAAGGAGAGAAGGAAGGAAGGGAGGAGAAGAGGGGAGAGGGAGAGAAAGAGGGGAGAGGGAAAGTGAGACAGCAAAGCAAGATTGATAAAAAGGAGGTCAACTAAGAGGAAGCGAGGGACAGATTAGAAAGAGGAAGAGACAGACGAAGGACTATGAAAGGGACGGAGAGACAAAGTCGGAAGCGAAGGAGCTGGACCAGTATATTATTGTATCCTTGACAAAAAGTGCCACTAATCGCGCATCAGAAGAAGTTGAATGTCCCAACCTGCTCAGTGAAGCCGCGCAGCGTCTCGAGGTCGATCTGCTCCTGGGCAAACTGGCCAGCCAGGCCCGACAGCCCCAGCCGCTGCAGCACCGACTCGACTGTCTCCTCAATGACGTCCTCGGCCGGCTCAGCGTCCGCATCGGCCTCGGCCTCTAGCGCCGCCGCCACGTCGCCATTTGCAGCGCCGACGTCTCCGCTGGCTTCGATCAGGTCGAAGGCAAGGACGCCGCCGAGGCCGTGGCCGGCGATGGAGAAGCCGCCCGTGTAGGCGGGGTTTCTGGCGGCGAACAGCGACCGCAGGCGGCACAGCTCGGCGGCCAGGCCGGGCGCCGCCTCGGCTAGTCGGCGGGCCTCACCGGCGGCAAGGGCGTCGCCGACAAGCCGGCGGAGGCGCGGCACGGAGCCGGGGGTCAGGCGGGCCATCAGGCGGGCATCGATGAGCGGCGGCTGGCGCCACACAGCGGGCAGGAACTCCACGCGGCCGGGCCGGTGCGGGAAGTGCGAGCGCATCAGGTCGGCGCAGGTCCGGCGGATTCGCTCCGCCGAGCTCAGCGGGTGCTGCCCGGCGCCGGCGTCCGGCACCAGCAGAACCACGTGATCGACGGGCTGCCACTCGCCCTCGGGCAGGGCGCCGACCAAAAAGCCGGTGCCGCGCACCAGAGCCCAGGGCCCCGGCGACTCGCCCGCACCGGCAGCAGCCGGCGCCACCCGGTACTGCAGCAGCTCGGCGGGGCCCTGGAACACGAAGGCCGTGTCGGGCTGGCCGGGCAGGCGAATCTCCCGCCTCCAGGCGCCGGTCTCCACGGCCGAGCGGTACCGCTGCTCCAGCTGGTCGCTGGTGGCTTCGTCAAAGGGCGCCAGCACGCCGGAGGAGTCGGACTCGGCCCGGCGGAACCAGGTGCAGCGGCGGATGGGCAGGTCCGGCTCCGGCCAGTAGGCGGCGCGCTTCACCCGGGCCAGCGGCCAGGCGTCGTACCGACCGCCGTCGACGGCCACTGGAGCTTCCGACATCGACGCGACGGCCTGCTCGAGCCGCTGCGAATCGTGGCCGGTGAATGGCATCCAGATCTTCTCGGGGGAGCCGTCTGCTGCCGCCAGCTCCGCCTCCGAGTTGTCCAGCGGCTGCTCATAGAACCAGTGCGCCTCAGGCGGGTGGTAGCCACTGAACAGGCTCGGCGGCGGCCCCCCGGCAGTCGGGTCGGCCACCGGCGGGACGGACGAGGCGACAGCGGCGGCGGCTGTAGTGGTCTGGAAGTTGCCAGCAGAATTCGAATAAGATGCCGGCGGCGGCTGGAACATTGCCTGCTGCTGCTGCTGCTGATATGCCGGCATTGGCGGCGGCAGTGGCGGCTGCTGGCCAGAGATGGATGACGGAGCGGCTGCTGGCGGCGCTGCTGCCGAGCCAGCTGAGAAGGCGGCGTCGGCTGGCGGCACGTAGCGCCGCTGGGGGAGGCCGCCAAAACGGAGGCCGCCGCCGCCACTAGGCGGAGGTGCCGCCGCTGGCGCAGACGGCGGAGCGGAGACTGCGGGAGGCTGCGGCGGCGCCGCACTGCCAGCGGCAGCAACAGGCTGACCGAGAAACGAGTCCTCCTCCAGAGCGTCCAGCTCCTCGAAGCCGCCGCCGACAACACTGCTGGCAGGTCCGCTGGGCAGCTCAGTGGTCGCAGGCGGTGGCGGTGGCGGCGGCGGCGGGGGAGGCGGCGGAGCTGGGGGCATCAGCATGGCTGGCAGCTCAAAGGTGAGGCCCTGATTTGAGGCGGCGAACAGCAGCGATGGGGCGGCTGTATGACCGCTGGGAGTGGCGCTTCTCTCCCGACTTGCTCTTTGATGGTCAGACATGCCAGTTTAGGTCTGGAAGGAAATTGAATACTTTAGGGTTTCAAAGCAAAATTGCCAACCATTTAAAACTAAAGACAATCAATCAGGCTGGTGCTGATTATGTGGAGACCTATTTAAATTGTGCACCATAGCATAAAAATCATAGACTATTTAGTAATGCACAGATCTAGGTCTAAGAAAGGACTTAGTGGATTAAAGCTCCTTGTACTTTTTTTACAAGATGGTTAAAAATTATTTTAGAAATTATACTACTAATACAAATATCACAAGAAAATTTTTGGCTTATATTTTGCTATATTAAAAGATTAGAAAATATTTAACTATTTTATTTGTCATTGGTTTAGAATCATACAAAAATATGATAAATATTTTGAGCATAATTTGATGCTTTGAGTCTTATTTTAATTTAATGCTTTATATATTAGAAAAGCTAAAATGCAATAAATAAATTTGATAATTAAAACAATGAAAAATTTATTAAGGAACTGAAAAACAAATTTTTAATAGTCCATGCCTTTGATTAAAAGTATTTTAAAACTTTTTGATTGGGTACATTTAATATTTTAACTTGGAAATCTAAGATAAATATAAAATGTGAATTATTTATATAAATTTTTAATCTAAAAAACTATTCAAAAAAAGACAAGGCCAAGAACCTTAGTATTTAAAATACCATGAAAACAATTTTTAGATCACAGACCTTCTTAAGAATTTTTTGAGCCTTGGATTTACTAAATTCTAGTCTAGATACAAAATGCACCAAGAATAATTGGTAAATTTTCTTTACTTGCTATTTACCATTGCCATAGGATGCTAATTTAATATTAAATTTTGTAAGCAAATAATAAAAAACTGCATAATAATATTATCTACATTGATGAATAAAAATTACCACCCTTTACCTTTTAATTCATACCCTTTTAAATTTCAAATTGATACAATTACTTCTCTTAATGAATATAAAACTCTGATATTGATTGAGTTGCAAGCGATAAGAGAGCATTGATTAGGCTTTTAAATATAATGATTAAAAAGCTTATATTTATTATAGTACAGAGCTACGTATTATTTTAACCAGACAATTTGTTGTTTGCCAGCATACAAATTCAATATTAGACGAAATCAGTCTTATAATCATTCCTGGAATTTTCGTCTTCGTGACACCTCATGAATTTGAAATGGGCTCTCAGAACTAACAATATTTTTTATTTAATTAAAAAACGGCGGTAGGTAGCATGATACCGAGGATATTTTTTAAGCTTACTTCACATTTTCCACACAAATCGTATTTAAAACTATAACTGTACTGATTTTAACGCTGATTAAAAGCCCATTGGGTAGAGCACTTGCTTAACATGACGGACCTTGTACTTTTCACATTTAGTGGAAACAAATTCATGAAAACGATCAAACTCATGGTATTAAATTTGTAAAGTAATGGGCCCCTGATTTATTTTATCAATTAGATTCCATCTTTTGCCTTTTAAAAACTTTTTAATGTATAATTTGACAGTTTTATGCTTTTTGTGTCGAAGGCATGGCTTTGAAGTGTAACACTTTTTTTAAATATTCAGAATATGTTTTTAGATATTTTTTACATTTTTTAAAATCCTGGATGAGGCTCTGCATAGTTGCAAAAAAATTAGAAATTGCAGAAATTGCAAGATTGAGTAAAACTTTTGGCATATATGGATAGCAGCTGTTATATGTTTTATAGCATGCTAAAAAAGTTGTAGTTAGTCATCCTACTCAACTTTTGTTGACTTGCCGCGGAAAGCTTACAAGTAATTGTGTATCAGTGGCAAGAAAATGAGACAGTCAGCAGCCGGGAGAAGCCGCATATTTTTATAACTGATAGATTTACAAATTGAAAGAATTTTTCATGAGTAATTTATGAGCCAGTCGTGCCACAGAAAGCTTAAACACATAATGGTATATTCTTCTGCAGTCGGGATGCATGATATTGGTATAACACGCGAGCGCTACTATACTATCTATGGTGTAAGTAAAAAAACGTTAACTACTCCATCGTTTCCATCCACTGCCAAAATTTACTTGATAATATCGCATAAAGACCTCTCGCATCGTTCCCGAAGAAAGTTCCATCTATTTGCACGCGGAGTAATCCGCAGACTCTGCAAAACAAGAGCGAGCGTAACGAGCAGCGAAAGTTGCTATTTTTTTTCAATCAAGTTTTGGTGGATTTTAGCAATGCCACTGTGTTGATAACTTAAAGCAAATTTTGCATCCGCTGTAGCTTGGAATAAAACCATGGTGTCCATCGGCAAGCAGATCTACATGCTGCAGTGGAAGAACATCAAGCTGAAGCAAAGGCGACCGGTGAGTCCGTGAAGCAGTCAGGCTGCTGTTTGACATAGAAAAATGAATTGTTTCAACTAGTTGAATGGAATCGAAACGCTCATACGAATGCTCCACCGTCGGCAAATCCACACCCCGCAGACATCAACCGTGCTGGAGCTGCTCGCCCCCCTGCTGCTAATCACCATCATGATCGGCATTCGCCAGTCGCAGGACTTCTTCGAGAAATCGCCGACTTGTAACTTCAAGCCGTCGGCTCTGGCTTCCAAAGGAATAGTGGCGGCCCTGAGATCCTTCTGCCACCTAGGCGTCTGTCGGCAAGGGAACCAGACCTTCTACCCCGACCAAAACCTGCTGACTGACGAAGAGTAAGATAAAAGTGAAGCTTAACGAGTGGTCTCATAAGCGCAATGTATTTTGGTTTCCTTGCCCGACAAAACCTGCAGGTATCGGAACATATCCCGGACCCTTAATCTGATCAATCGCTGGATCAACAACTCCACGTTAATGAAGCTGGGCAGCGCTGCCATCCTGCTTCAGACTGATTCGATGGACCCGACGGGTGAGTTGCCACTTGCCTTACCTGTGCAATCCCCTGACGTTGAGGGAGTTTAATCTTTAAAAACTGTTGACAAAAACTGCAGCAACGAAGCAGATTCCCGTCAGCTCTTTGTTCAAGAGCGGCACCGGCCAGCTGTTTACGGGCGTTGAAGCATCCGACGATGAGAAGGCGGCCTTCAACAAAGCAGAAATTTCAGTTTCCAAGGTAAGGGCTGTCGATTTGTTTCACGCAGACTCTTGCAAACAATTGGCAATTATCAGAAGTCAATAAAGAATCTGAATCCCAGAGATGGTAGCCATCCATGATCCTAAAAATTTCACACAGCGCTTGGACTTGTCCGCGAGCCCCTCAATGCGCCGCTTCATGGCCCCGCTGCTGGGCTCGGCCAACGGCCTGCCGGCACTCGTGTGCGACGCCCCGGACCCGTCGGTGCGGAAGCTCTGCGAGCAGCCGCAGTTCCGCAAAAACATCCAGTCTCAAATCGATTCGGACGCTTTTTTAAATCAGGTGAGGGGCACGCGGATTCATGCAGCTTGAAAAATGTTGAATATATAATTAAAGTTCCTAAGGCAAACTCGAGCTCCATGTCTATGCGATTTGTATCTAATGCAAGTCATACGTTGAAAGTTCTGTGCTGTGAATTAAATGCCATTTCCTGAAACAATTGATACTTGGACCTACACTTTATCATACACTCAGGCAGTAATGCGCCTTCAATAATTTTTACAGTTGTCTTCCTCAGACCGTAACAAGCAGAATGTTGATCTGGACGATACAGATAACGGAAGTCTACAAGCTCTAATTGCTGAGGTGAGTCCGCCGTAGAGAAGCCGCTGAAACCCTTCGGTTATTGTAAATTGTGCTCTTAAACGCCTTATTGGTGAGCAGACTCACTGCAATTAGAGGACTTACGCCGCATCCGCAATAATGGATCTCCTAGGTAAACCAGCTCAGCAACGATGGCACGTACAAAGTGTTCACTGATTGGCAGAATCTGTTTCTGGCGCTCAATGAAGGCTCGCAGACGGGTGGCAGAGTGAAGGGCTGGCTGCAATCACTGCGTCTCCTCGTCGGCAAGTTCTGCGGCCCCGGAAAGACAATCCTGTCGAGCCTTCTCGATGAGAATTTGCTCGATAAGGCGGCCGATGAGCTGAAGCCCGAGGATTTGACATATAAATCGGAGGACAACTCAACGGAGATCGTCAACCTGACTGTCATTGTACCCCCGGAGGAGTGTGAGTATCGTTTCACATGTTTCGTTTCGGAAGAGGATATACAGAGGTACATTGGGTTTGTGCAGAAAAACTTCAAACAAAGCGATCGATTTTTCAAGGACTTTCCAGTTCCATTGCAGCTGCTCCAGTAGTCTTAATACTTTCCCGCAACAGACTATTTGATTTTATGGCAGCCACCATTTCGTGGGACGCCGCGCACCCACAGTTTGCACTGACAGGCGCTACCAGAACGCCGTCCTGGTGCTCCCGGACTGGCTTCTCGGTACGATCGGCCTATCCGGACTCAAGCGCCTCATGTTCGGCGAGATCCCGTATTTTCCCGACACGACACGGACGAGATTATTTCTGCAGAAGGTTGGTGAAAAGGAGCATTTAATAAGTAAATGAGAGTAAAAAATAATTGTTTCATTGAAATTTTCAGCTAAACAAAACTCTAAATCAAGTGGCCAGGGTGTCCCATATGGCGGAAAACTTTGTGAAGACCATCGGCCCGGGCATTGCTGCTTTCATCACTAACAGTAGCCAAATGAGATCCGTGCGCGTAAGTGAACTTTTCGCTTGAATTTTTGACTCAATCGTTCCGTTTATAAATGCATTCAGTATTAATTTTTAGGTTTTGTTGGCTACCTGTGCGAGTATTTACGCGAGAGACTCACAAGGTCAAAATTGCAAAAACCTGGCGCAGTTCCTGACTCCGGATCCGCCACCGGCCGAGTCCAATTCCAGCAGAACGTGGAGAGACTTGCTGAATACAACGGACTGGCTGATGCGCCGGCTCTACTTCAGCACCGCCTGTTTCCGTCTGAACAAGCTGCGTGGTTTCAACAGCACCGAATCGCTGGAAAACTACACCGAGTATCTCATCGACCATTTGGAAAACAACAAGAAGGTCAACAAATCCTTGTTTGTCGCCGCTTTGCTATTTGACAAGTTGGTGCCCAGCTTTGTCCAGTACCGACTGAGGTTTCAAGAGGACGCTGTTGACAACACGATGCGCTACAAAGTGATTGACGAGCAATTTAAGGCGATGCCTCGAAAGAATTTCCCACCGGACTTCAAGTACTTTACGTCGTTCTTCTTGCATATCCAGGTGAGGCTTTGGCAGTGCTTCGTCACTTGTTAAGGATGTGACAGAACTACGTTGATGAAAGCATAGTGAAGCATTATGATATTTTTCAATGGTGCCAAAACTGTCAACAGCCTCTGAATTTCTTCTCAATTCCAACATACCCCATAGGAACTACTGGAGCATGGAATACAAGCGACAGTCACAGGCGTGGACGCTTCGCTTCGGACCTACCTGACAATGTTCCCCTCTGTCTGCTACATGGACGACACCTTCGCTAGGATCATCACGCACTTCTTGCCCTTGATGATGACTTTCTCATGGATTTGCAACGTGTCTCTGCTCGTGAACGCCATCGTCTACGAGAAGGAGATGCGACTCAAGGAGATGATGAAGATCATGGGATTGTCTGATGGAGTGCACTGGTTGTCATGGTTTCTCACTACATTTGTCATTATGTTCATAGCAAGTGCACTGATAGCGCTGTTGCTGAAGACTGGCCAGATTGTTGGATACTCAAATCCTCTGCTGCTGTTCATTTTCCTTCTGTCATTCGCAGTCAGCACAATCTGCGAGGCCTTCCTCATATCGATATTCTTCTCCAACTCAAGCGTGGCTGCCGCCTTCGCAGCCGTGATTTACATAGTGGGCTACGTGATTTACCTGGTGGTCTCGCAGTTCACCAGCACCATGACGCGGCTCCACTTTGTGCTGAGCTTCTTCATTCCACAGATTGCCTTCGGCGTGGGCTGCAAGATCATCGGCAACTGGGAGCTGGCAGTGATCGGACTGCACAGCACAAACTTTTTCAGCGCGCCTTTCTGGAGCGATGAGCTGTCTTTTTTCTTGGTAAGGCTGTATCATATCGTTTGATAGCTTGTATTTCAATCGCTTAATACGCTTACAGTATTCTTCCTTTTGAAGGAATACAAAAATTCCTTCAAGGATGAAAAAAAATTTATTGAAAAGCCAGTGTTTAAATTTTAATTGGGCTACATGCAACAAAAACACTATAGGTTGTCTTAATGCTGTGGATCGACTCTGCCATTCTGATGCTGCTCACTTGGTATCTAGAAAAACTGTTTCCTGGAGCCTATGGCGTCTCGAAACCGTGGTATTTTCCATTCCAAATCTCCTTCTGGGTCGGAAAATCAAACAGCAGTGGCAACATTGACGACGCTGCCCGCTACAATACCATGGTATATTCCAACCCCAAAGCAGTACCTGATTCATTGAATTCAAGTGAAGGCACTAAGCAGCACTTTGAGGACGAGCTGACCAACTTAACCATAGGCGTTGCCATCAAAAACTTGACGAAGATCTACCGACCCGGCTGGTTCTCCTGCAGAAAGAACCCGAAACCTCTGATTGCGGTCGACAACCTGAGCTACAACTTCTACCAGGATCAGATAACTTCCTTTTTAGGTCACAATGGTGCCGGTAAGTTACTTATCCTTTACCTCTGACACGTTTTGTATTTAGGGGCCAGCTTGATGTCGTTAGCAATGCCAATTAGAAATGTTTCGAATTTTTTTGATGCAAAAATTTGCACCTAGTTCGTGAGAAAGAATTTTTCCGCTAACGAAAATCAAGATGATCAATCGAATTCTATTATAAGTTGGAATGAGCCGTTTTTGAGCATTGCAGGTATTTAGTCGAAAGCAATTTGTTGTGCAGCTCAAATCGAAATACCGTTCCAAATAGGCAAAAGCACAACGATGTCAATTCTCACGGGCCTCTTCACACCGACCTCTGGCACCGCCTTCATCGCTGGGCACGATATTCGAACAGAAATGGACGAGATTCGGAAGCATCTCGGTCTGTGCCCTCAGTATAACGTACTGTTCAATTCTCTGACGGTGGAGGACCATGTCTACTTCTATGGCGTGCTGAAGGGACTCAGCTGGGAGGATGTGTCCTCACAGATTGACTCCCTGATTGCGGACGTGGGCCTCGAGAAAAAGAAGCACGAAATCTGCATGAACCTATCAGGCGGAATGAAGCGAAGGCTTTCTGTTGCCATGGCGTTTATCGGTGGGTCACGGGTCGTTATACTCGATGAACCAACTGCTGGTGAGAAAAAAAATTTTTTTGGTTAAACATTAATGATTACCCAGGTCTCAATTAAGTACTTATGACTTCTTGCGCGCTTGCCACCGCTGCTTCAGGCGTTGACCCACATGCTCGTCGCGGCATATGGGACGTTCTGACCAAGTTCCGGCAAGGCCGCACCATCATCCTCACCACCCACCACATGGACGAGGCCGACATTCTGGGCGACCGGATCTGCATCATCAACAAGGGCCGTCTGGTGTG
Organism: Macrostomum cliftonense; assembly: GCA_950096795.1. Lineage (NCBI taxonomy): Eukaryota > Metazoa > Platyhelminthes > Macrostomidae > Macrostomum > Macrostomum cliftonense. Next base: position 579,624 of record CATNEM010000317.1, read on the forward strand.
CTCAGGCTCTCCCATGTTTCTCAAGAGGGTGTTCGGCGAGGGCTACACCCTGACTCTCGTGAAGGCGTCTCAGGAATGCAAACTCGACAATGTCCTGAAAGCGGTGCAGACCCAGGTCCCAGAAGCGAGTCTGACCGAGTGCACGTCCAGTGAGATCAACATAAAGCTGCCATACAGCTCGGTGCCGCAGCTGGCCGCGCTGTTCACCACACTCGACACGAAGATGACCAACCTAAAAATAGCAACTTATGGAATTGAGGACAGCTCTCTTGAAGAAATCTTTCTCGCCGTTACCGGACTCAGCGCCCAAGAAAAAGAGGAAATTCTCAGCAATTCCTCCGTAGTTGAGTTTCGGCCGTCTCTACGGGAAAGCGTGCGAAGAAGATACTTGGAGCAAGCTATGGGCAGCAATGCAGACGGCAGTGAGAACGGCTCTGTAACTCAAGAGGATAGCTCATCGGCAGAGTCTCGGAGAGAGAACCAGCACGCTCGCCGAACAGAGCACCTTCTATGGCAGCAGGTAAAGGCCCTCTGGCTCAAGCGCTACCACCTGCTGCGTCGCTCCAAGATCGGATTCCTGGCCGAGTTCGTGCTGCCCGCTCTCTTTATTCTACTCGCTCTGGCTCTCCTACAGATTGTACCCAGAAACGGTGAAAGCCCGCCGATGGAACTGGCGCCCTGGTACTTGCTTGGCAAGCCAGCTCGAGCTCGCAACAAGGACCTGTCAGTGTTCCAGAGCCGCAGTCTGACCGCCTTCCCCAACAATGCCAGTCTCACGGACCTGTCTAACCGGCTGATGCTGCACATGAACACCACCGACTTCCTGGGGACTCGATGCATGCGACAGGACGTGTTCAGCAACCCGCATTTCCCGTGCAAGACAGAGCGTCGAGGCTCTGAGTGGTCCCAGACGCCCAGCAGCTTGCCTAGCAACACGTCGTGGTGCCAGTGCTCGTACGCGGACTATCCGAACAGTGCGAAGTGCGTTGACTGGCCAAGACCAGCTCGAAAGGAGTTGATGAGCTCGGACATTCTGGAGAGCATGCAGGGCTACAACCTCACAAACTACATCCAGTCAACTGTGACGGAGTACTACCGACGGCGGTTCGGAGGCTACACGCTGTTCGTGAACGACACCCAGCCATTTAGTGCGGACGCTGCTAGTGCCAGCGTTGAAACTTTGGCACTGCTCAGAGAACTGGAGAAGCTAAATAGCAACGGATCATCAGAAGCGTAAGTGCAAGAAGCCCTAGATTTTTTATCAGAAAGAAGGCTGTCGCTTAAGACAATAACAATTTGTCGTTTGAGACAATAATTAACGAGTGTTGTGGAAGCGTGTATTTGATATTTTAGCGTAGAGCCGCGAGGCTGATAGAAGGCTGGGTCCTGTATCGCGAGAGCGAGGAATTAACCATAGATAAAGCACTGGGGAGCTGCGACTAAAGTACTAGTAATAAATATTGGCCTAGGAGAATAAATCAATATCAGGCAATTAATAACTGGGAGGATTAGATCCGACAGATTGGGGGGGGGGCCGCACGAATAGTCGAACGCAGCTAGTTAGCTTTTTGATAAACTTCTACTTGAATTCAAAGAATGGTATTGTTGAAGTGTTAGTTTATGCAATCATATTTGTTAGTATTATAATCAGTTACGAATAATCACTGGTCACGGAAGAGCATCGCGAATACGCTGGCGTCTCAGCACTCGGAGTGCGCGGGCCGAGATTGGGGTCGCCTCGGCTATGGGTTCTGTGGGCTGAGGTGAGGTGAGATTGGATGTTGGCTCAAGGCCCATCACGCCATCGTCTTGAGGCTTCAGTCCGGAGTCGCAGTCCTGAAGCGCGGGTCCGCGCTCTGGCAGATCAGCTTCAAGCGGCACGAGGTGCGTCACCGAGCGTCGGGATTCGTGGCCGGTGTTTGTTCGGATGGTTACATATCGTGTGACACCTTGGGCATCGGGATGGGTATCGACGATCCGACAGGTCTTCCAGCTGGAGCGAGGTGTTGTGTCAGATAGAAAGTACAGCTGTCCCACCTGAGGCTGATAATAGTGGCCCCGGAAGCGACGTCGATCTTGTAGGTGTACTGACTGAAGGTGTTGGATGTAGTCGCGGCGCCAACGATACCAGAAGTCGTCAATAATTTGCACTCTGCGTCGATAGAGAGCCCGAAGTTGATCGGCGCCCGAGGAGCCTGAAGGCGGGGGGAAGTTTTCCACATGACTGTCTGGGACGTCGATGCAATGGCTCGGGGAAATAAGGCTGGCCGGAGTCAGTGGTCGCAGATCCGTTGGGTCACTGCTGAGGGATGTCAGAGGACGGGAGTTCAGTTGCGCTTCGATTCGACACAGCAGCGTCTGAAGTTCATCGTCACAAATCCATCGATGCCAGAGAGCTGGCCGAAGACTCGCCTTGGTGAGAGAAACTAGCCGCTCCACGGCGCCTTGGTGCCATGGCGATTGGACTGGAGCAAACTTGAAGCGCAGTTGCTTTATGGCGGCAAATGGTTGGAGGTCTTGATATAACTTCCTATGGAATGAAGTCGACAGTACAGAGTCTACGAGTTTGGATGTTGCTTGAAAGGCAGTGGCGCGATCGAGGAAAATTGTGCCCTCTGTGAGACCACGTCGCGACCAAAATCGTTCGAAAGCCATTAGTACGGCATCTGCGGAGTAGTCTTTGAGAACCTCCAAGTGGACGGCACGGGTAGAGGCGCAGCTGAGAATGAGAACCCAGCGCTTGGTAGTGGTGCGAGTTTTCGGGTCGTAAGTGTGAATCGGTCCCAACTGGTCGACTAAGATGGAATGGAATGCAGGCTGTGTTGAATCTAACCGTTCCGGTGGAATCTGTCCGTGAGGTGGCAGCGGCATCGTTGGGGCCTTGGCGCGACGGCAGTCTAAGCACCCGCGAAGGACTCTGCGTACGCTGAAAAGTCCGCGAACAATCCAGAAACGCTCTCGTAGCTGGTTAAGAACGGTGTTGGCACTGGCATGGACCCCTTGCTCATGTACATGCTGGATGAGAAGGCGAGTGAAGTGGCAATTCGACGGCAAGAGGAGGGGATACAGCGTAGATGTTCCTGTGGCAGCGTTTGCCATACGTGAACCCAGTCGGAGAAAGCCATCTTCGTCGAGGAACAAGGCTAGCTGGTGGATCAGCTGACATCTTTCTGGTTTGTTGGTTTGAAGTGCTTCGATTGGCTTCGAGTAGTGCTAGGTTTATTTTTTGTGCTATAGGGATGCTATAGCATCTTGACTTTGAGAATCGCATCCTGAAATTTGATATAGGATGCGATTTTGCATCCTAATTTTTTGAATTCTTCACAATAAAAGACCTTTTTAATAAGTCTTTTAAAAAATTGCATCCCAAACCCCGAAATTGCATCCTAAAATTAAGAACATGATGCCATTTTGCATCCTGTGTCCAGCAAAAAAATAAACCCAGGAGTAGTGCAACTTTTGGGTGTGTTTAACCCAGAGGAGTAAGGCTTTATCCCGTTCAGCCGCATCCGGAGTCCTAGTGTCTCTTCTGCGAGTGGCGAAACGAATAACGTATGCAGTGACGCCCAGGAGCGTTCTAAGGCGGCTATAGCGATTGATGTCGATGCCACCAGGGGAGACAGTACTAGTGTGGACGGAGCCAACCATCGAGGTGACTTCTGTGATAGAGTAATCCGGGTAATCCTCAGGAGTCGTGGCCTCGGTAGGTTCGTTGTCGAGCTTATTCGGTTTCCAGTTAGGCCAAGAGTCGAAGTCTTGATGAAGGAAGTCTGGACCTTTGTGGAATTGAGAATCAAGAAGCTGCGACAGGCGTAGTGGTTTAGTTCAATGGTCGGCCGGATTCTTCCCTGAGGGGATATAACGGCGATCGTCGGTGAGACCGGAATCCAGAATTTCCTGGACGCGATGTTTTTCATATTGACGAAGCCCGGTGTTGCGAGAGAGCCAGAATAAGACAATTTGACTGTCAATATAGTGCGTCACACCAACGACATTGGCCATCGGTGAGAGGATATTGCGCAAGAGAATAGTGGCTCGTGTGGCGATGAGGGCTGCCCAGAGTTCGATGCGAGGGATTGTAACGAGAAGTCCTTTTTTCGCGCTGGCACAAGCCGTGTCTTAGCGTAGAGGAGTGCAGAGGTTGCGTGACCATCAATAAATTGATGAACGTAGACTGTAAATCCGTAAGCCTGTAGGGAGCCGTCACTGAACACGACAAGGCGGCAGGGTTTCGAATGGACCGAAAGACATTGTCGCGGCGTGACTATACGGTCTATGTTTTCGAAGTCCTCGCGAAGCTGATCCCATTTTTGGATGGTAGCGTCATCAGCTGGCTTGTCCCAAGCATCTCCAGAAGCAAATGCAGCATTGTAGAGCAGCCGACCGGCGAGTAGAAGTGGTGCTGCATAGCCGAACGGGTCATACGGCTTAGCGATTGCACTGAGAAGACCCGCCCGTGTCATAGGTTGCTCGGTTGAGAATGTTGGTTTCGTAAGTCTGATGGTGTCCTGGCCAGTGTCCCATACGATGCCGAGGTTCTTCACGATAGGATTCGTGATCCGGTCTTCCGGTGGTAGACTGCGAAGGGCGCCTGCGTCGTTCGCAGCGAATTCCCGGAGGTGGAAACATGCAGACTTAAATAGCGCACGGAGACCGTCGACTATACGTGGGCCATCTTCTACTGAGTCGTAGCCTTGAACGAGATTGTCCATGTACAAGCCACCCGGAATTGAGGCAATCTCCTGTTTGGTGAGTCCTAATTCCATACTGGCGGAGGCCTCAGAGCAAAGTCGATGGAAGAATCCAGGGTGAGGGACTGGCTCCCATGACGATCCGTGTGAAGCGATAGAGCTGATGATTCTCGTAGGTAAGTGGCTTAGCGATGTTCTTGGGGAGAATGATGCGTAAAGCGTCTCTGTGTTCTGGGTGGACAAGAATTTGGTAAAATGCGGACTGGATGTCGCTAATGCACGCATACTCGTAGAGCCGAAGTCGCAGCTGAACTTGAAGAAGGCTGGTGAGTAGGTTAGGACCAGGATCAAGCAGATCGTTTAGGCTGCAACCGCCGAGAGAGGTAGGAGCGGAGGCATCTACGACGGGCCGTATTTTCGTAGTGTTGGATGACTCTTTTATCACTGGGAAGTGGGGTAGGACATGAACGATGGGCCCGCTGGGCTGTGAGGCATCGACCATCTCAAGAACGCCTTCCGCCTTTCGTTTTTCGAATTCAGCATAGTACTTTCCGCGTTGCTCCAATGTCAGACGATTGTGAGTTACTTTCGCACGGCCAAATGCTTGCCCAAAGTTGGTTGGCAGTTGAGCTGCTCCTTCTTTGAAAGGTAGGGCGACCGAGAATCGACCGTTCTTATCACGAGTGGCTGAAGCATGGAGGCGTCTAGTGAGAGGATCATCTTCTAATTTGGGTGGTTCAGCGTCCTTCTGGAGGCCGAGAATGTCGAGGCTCGTCATCTTATCCACCAGGTTTTCGAGGTCGTTTGGTCGAGCTTGACAGAAGAGAGAGTTGCCAATGATCCGATTGGTATCGAGGTTTTCAGTAGTGCCTGAGAGCGAGCCTGTAAGAATAGCACCGAAGGGCGTGAGATGAGCTGTGAAGGTGGGTCGTAATGGAATGGCGCTGACGCTAGGTCCAATAAGTAGTTGGGCGTAGTCGTTGCCAATTAGGAGGTCAATGTCCAGCTCCTTATCCTCCATGGATGGTGTGTTGGCAATGCCAAGTGGCAAATGAGCGAGTGTAGCCTTAATATCCTTAGGGAGGTGCATGGCCTTCATGTGTATTGCTGGGGCGATCTGTTCGATTGAGAGTACATTGAGTGGCATCCGTCGATTCTCTGGAGTAGCTAGTTCGAGGTGCACGATTTCGGCTGTTATGCGGCGGCGGGATTCTGCGTGACAGGCTGAACTCTCAAGACTCAGCTTTCGCGCTGGCTTCAAGCCGAGCTGTCTAGCAATGTCGCTCCGGAGGTAGGTGTAGCTACATCCTCCGTCAACGAGGGCGTTGATGCGTACGGACGATCCAATTTTGTTGTTGATGGCGGACGCCGAGAATGTGGCCATAATGGTCGGGTTGAGGTGTCCCTCCTGTGTAGACGAGACGCAGGACACGGCGTTCACCGGGTCAGACTGATCGGAATCGTTTGATGGGTTGGTCGGAACTGTTGCAGTGGCTCCGGTGCTGGTGTAGTGCTTGATGCTTGATGTAGTGGCGTTCAAATGCGAATTCGCCGTGTGCCGAGTGATGCTGAGTTTGCTTTCAGCTCTATTTTCGAAGTGGGCACCGTGAAGAGATGTGTGATGTTTGCCTTTGCATTCCCGACATCGGTACGATGAGGGACAGTCCCTGAGGTGGTGATCGCGTAGACAATTGAAGCACAGTTTTTTGCGACGGATAATTCTAAGGCGATCCTCTAACCCAGAAATGCGGTCACACTGAAAAGCGCTGTGATCACTTCGGTCACAGTAAGCGCACGATTGCTCTTTCCGATGGTTGGGGCGAGATGTTACTTTGCGGGAGTCAGAATCACGACGGTCGGCAGTGTAGTGCACGGCTGGGTGGGCCTTCTTAGGCTTAGTGGATGAGGTAGAGCTCACGAGACTAGCTCCGGCAAATTGTATGTTGGCGGCCTCCCGGTTCATGGCTGTGGCGCGTAAGCTTCGTAGTTTCGTGTCCAGGTGATCCTGAAGTTCTGCCATTGTTGGTAATGGAGCCTTGGAAGCCTTGATGTGGGCATCCTGAATCTCTGTCTGGATTGCACTTGGGAGTTTTGGCCACAAAACGAATATATAAGCATCGATTGCGGTTGCTGGCTCTTTCAATCGAGTAAGCTGACCTGTAGTTAGCCGAAGATCGTCACTGAAGCTCTCCAGGCTGTTGAGGTCGATTTCGCTGAGATGAGGCATGTTGAGCAGGCGCTTGTAGCAGGCGCTTTTCTGCTCTTGGAGATTTCCATAGTTACACTCGAGGATCCGGCGTGCTTCTGCATAGGCCCCTTGTTGAAATGCATCGAGGCCATCGAGTTTGCGCCGTGCTGTGCCAACGAGGAGTCCGCGCAGGACCTCAAACTTTTCGATATCGGTGATGTTAGCGGAGTCCACGTGGTGATTGTACGCACTCCAGAATGTGGGGAAACTGGCAAAGTCCTCACCGTCAAACTGTGGAAGTCGAGCACTGCGTAGGACGCTCTCACCGAGGAAGTTATTCAGCCGGGGGTTTGTAGACTGGTTCGTCGGAGCTGTTGATGACGAGTTGTTTTGATTGGTTGTGCTTTGTTGAGGTTGAACTTGTATAAGTTGTTGCAGTCTTTGGGTCTGCTCTTGCGTTTCTTGTGTTCGTTGGCATAGCTGAAACATCATTTGCTAGTGTTGCTGTTGTTGCTGCTGCATCATGCCAGCGAGCATGGTAAATAGCTGAGTTACGGAGTCTGTGGACCCGACTGTCGGCATGGCGGCCGAAGCAGTGGTCTGGGAGGACTGTGCGACGTCGTGTGAATTGGCTTGAGCTGCAGTTGAGTTTTCCAGGTTCGAGGGTTCGGTAGATTCCTCTTCCTCCTCCTGTGTACGTTCTGTTGAAGCTGAAGAAGTGGTTCGTGTGTTGACCATATTCACACGCTCTGCTACCAATTTGTCGTTTGAGACAATAACAATTTGTCGTTTGAGACAATAACAATTTGTCGTTTGAGACAATAACAATTTGTCGTTTGAGACAATAATTAACGAGTGTTGTGGAAGCGTGTATTTGATATTTTAGCGTAGAGCCGCGAGGCTGATAGAAGGCTGGGTCCTGTATCGCGAGAGCGAGGAATTAACCATAGATAAAGCACTGGGGAGCTGCGACTAAAGTACTAGTAATAAATATTGGCCTAGGAGAATAAATCAATATCAGGCAATTAATAACTGGGAGGATTAGATCCGACAAAGGCCAATCATGAGATAAATAGCAACGCATTCATGATATTTTTGATTCTCACATACGAGCTAAAATCTTCCGTATTTAATCAGTGGTATGTTTTGGTTTGGTTCATGGTGATCGCGTCGGTAAAAATCCATTTAGCATCTGGAAATTTTAGCCGTACTTTGACTCTATGAGTATATTTTTATGCAGTTTATTGATAAAGTTGTTGAGTGATGGCTCTTGAGGCGCTTAATTAATTCACCGCGAAAAAGCGTACCATCGGCGTTTGCTTATTACTTGAAAACAACCACCCCAAGGCCCTCCCTCTGTTAAATGACTGCGGGGCTTTTAAACCCAGCCCACTGCTGACTAGGAGCTGTTTGTGCCCACGCTGCGCATTGAATAAATTTATATTCTACGCTATTCTGCTGCCTGTTCCGCCGCTCTGTCCGTCTCGCTGGCTTGAACGTCTGCTGCTCCCTGTCCCCACACCGCCGTGGTGGTACCTCGCTGGCCTTCCGCTCAAGCGTACCTCTTCCGGTCGTAATGGCACTCTCTAATTCTCTTGTTATAATGTTTTGTTTTTATCTCTCCAGATTTTCCTTTTCGATTTCTCCTGGTGTTTTTTGGTTTTTAGGCCTTCGTGTGTCTCCATCGTTCCCGCTTTGTCGCTATCTCAGTTTTGCCGCGTCTCTGGGTCCTTTGTAATGAGGCGTTAAAGATAATTATCAATCCTCCACTGGGATAAGGTATTATCAGCCTGATTTAATGGCGGACAAATCTCTTTAACTTGCTAGGAATCTGGATCTACTGCACGAATTGCTGGAAAGCAGCCGTGAGCCAGAGAACCTGTCGGCCATCGTGAACCAGGTCTGGTACGACAACCGCGGCTACGTGTCGGGCCCTGCCTACCTCAACACCCTCAGCAATGCGATCATGCGGGCCCTCGCCAAAGAGACTCTCGGCTCATCTGACCAGATCGGCGTGTCCGGCTGGACGCATCCCATCACGTTTCAAACAACATACGCAAAGAACATACTAACAAACAATGCAGCCATGGCTGCGAGTATAGTGGTTTTCATCATCTTCGCCCTGTCCTTCATTCCCGCCAGCTTCGTGCTCTTCCTCATCTCCGAGCGCACCACCAACGCCAAGCACCTGCAGTTCGTGTCCGGCATCAACCCGACTCTGTACTGGGTTGTGAACCACACGTGGAACCTGCTCAACTACATGGTGCCGCTGACCATCGTGATTTTGCTGTTCGTGGCATTCAGGAATTATGAGTTCGTCGGCTCGCAGACTATCGGGCCGTTCTTGCTGACGATGATTCTGTTCGGGTTCGCGAGCGCGCCGCTGATGTACCCGTTCAGCTGGGTGATGTCGGTGCCAAGCAAGGCGTTCACAATGCTTTCCTGTCTCAACCTTTGCCTCGGGCTCATAACAACGATGTCAGTCACCATTGTAGGCTTAATTGGTCAGCAGAACAAAGACCAGACAATGCTCAATGTGGCTAGCATACTTAAAAATGTGTTTTTAGTTCTTCCTCATTTCTGTCTTGGTCAGTCATTGATGGAGCTGAATATTTTCTACCAGGTAAGTCTTCCATTAGTAGTCTATTGCAAAATTGTTAAGCTACAAAAGCTGGCACCCAAAAATATTCCTCTCACCAACGGCAATCAGAGATAACTATTTGGTGAACAATTTCCACCGTACTTCAACATTCTCCAGCTATCTGTGCAACTAGAGGCGCTGAAACGAGAAACGGGAATTAACACTGCTGTATTTAAAAAGTTAATCAGCGGAATCGAAATTTATGACAACGCCTGGAGCGCCACAGGCCGCTACCTGGCCTGCCTGGTTGCGCACAGCGTCATCTACTTTGTGCTCGTGCTGCTCCTCGAGTACAACTGCTGCTGCAAGCAGGGCTTCGTGTCCTCGCGCTTCTTCCGCATCTTCTACAAATCCGAGTACGAGCGCTCGCTGCAGCAGCCGGACACAGTTGAGATCGACGATGACGTGCGCGCTGAAGCTGCAAAGGTCGAAGGAGATGAGAACAACTCGTACCTGTTGGAACTACGCAGATTGGGAAAGATATTCAGCACCAGCTCAGGGCCCAAAGCGGCCGTAAAGGGCATCAGCTTGGGCGTGAAGTCGCACGAGTGCTTCGGCTTCTTAGGCGTCAACGGCGCGGGAAAGACGACCACCTTTAAGATGCTGACTGGTAAGCGCTTTGTCAGGTTGCGTTGATCTTCGCGTTTGACATCGGACCGTCCTCAAACTGCAGGTGACCTCACACCAACGAGCGGAGACGCTCGAGTCGGCGGCTTCTCCATCCTGACCGAGGCTCTCGAGGTGCACAAGCAGCTGGGATATTGTCCACAGTTCGATGCGCTGCTGCCACTGCTGACCGGCAGGGAGACGCTGCAGCTGTACGCCAGGATTCGAGGCGTCGAGGAGGAGGATATTGACCAGCTAGTCGAGACCATCTCAAAGAGGTTTGTCTTTTTTGCCACTCGGTTTTGATTGACTTTTTTACCTTTGAATTCAAACCTACATCATAACTGTTCTGAGCTGTTTTTACTTGGCACCTTAGAGTGGGAATCGAGGCACACCTGGACAAGACCACCGAGGAGTACAGCGGAGGCAACAAGCGCAAGCTCTCCTGCGGCATCGCTTTCATCGGCAGTCCGCCGATCGTGTTCCTGGACGAGCCTACTGCCGGCATGGACCCCGGCGCTCGCAGGTTCCTGTGGCGCTGCATCCAGCGCATGGTCAGTGCTGGCTCGTGCGTCATTCTCACAACCCACAGCATGGAGGACTGCCAGGCCCTGTGCCACAGACTCACCATCATGGTAAGACCTGCTGTGTGTTTGCAGTTCTCTGCACCTGTGTGTGCGTGACTCAGTGCAGCAGACAGCCCATGTTGCCGCGTGTGTCACAACTGTGTTGCACAGGTGAATGGCAGACTGCAGTGCATCGGCAGTCCTCAGCACCTGAAGAACAAGTTCGGCCAAGGATTCACCATCTTCCTGCGCGTTCGTCAGCCTTCGCAGTCGGCCTCTTCCAGCAGCAGCTCGGACGAGTCTGAGGGCCAGCTGGAGAGAGCTCACCAAGCGTTCATGTCGGTGTTTCCGGACGCTGTGCTGTGCGAGAACCACGCGGCTGTGCTGCAGTACCAGCTGAAGCAGACTGTGCGGCTCAGGGACATCTTCGAGAACGTGCAGAGGCTCAAGGACAGCGGTCTGGTACTCGACTACAGCGTCAACCAGACCACGCTCGACCAGGTAGACCATAAAATTATTTAAATAGATTGTTTAGAATCATTTTTTATTCATTGAAGCACTCGCTACACTTTTTAGGTGTTTATCAACTTTGCCAAGGAACAGTCGGAAATTTCTGCATAGGTCTCTTAGCTGGGAAGGATTGAAGTCTGCTGCTCTGCATTTTGCATTTGACGGATCAATCAAGCTAAAGACTGCGCAGCTTCATCACGCTTTTTGATGGGTCTAGTTGGTTCCGGTCAAGTGAAATTGTGCGGAGTTGCAGTGAGCATGAATTTTTTATTACAAGTGGGGTAGTTCAGGTCATAGCGCAGATGATAGATACAAGCGCGATATTTTTGCATTGCCTTTTGTTTTTTTGTCCTTAAATAGCTAGCTTAAAACATTATGTCAAGTGCCAGGCGCTTTCGCAATTTCTAGAATTTGTTTTATCTTATGCTGTACTTTTAGGAACAAGCTGTTAACTTAAATGCATCGGTGTTAGATAGCGTAGTTTACTTATGGAAATAGAATATACTTGATCGTAAGAATTATTCATGGAAAGTAGTAGTGTTGGTCTTGGATTATTTCATTACTAGCTAGTTCTCATCACAAAGTTCATAAACAAACGCTCATGCAATGAACAGGTTTCGTATAGAACTGGGCAATCATGCAAGACAATGAGCGGCAATAAATGGGATATAAAGATCTGAGGAAATATTCAACATAGTTATGAGAGCTACGAGAGCTATGAGAGCTGTTAAGAAAGCAACAAATGTGAGGCACATTACCTTAAGTTCTCTGAGTTAAGGACATTAACTTAAGTAGAAGAACGAGACACTGTTACTTGGAAAGCTTTTGAAGTCTAATTTGCGCGATAAAGTACACTACAGAGATAGGAAAATTACATTTTACTGAGAAACGATTTTGCTTGTAGATATCCTGATTTTTTACTCTATTGAACTTTTTACAGCTCTATTTAGTAAAAAGTGATTTTCATTTCATTTTTCTTCGAAAAAATGTGTCGAAAAGTACTACTGACTACTGTGTAGTAGTTTACTTGCTTCATGGCTTTGCTCCGCTTTTAACCAAGTTGTAGCCTAGTTGAGGAGTTGTAGCCTAGTGGCTAGGGCGCCTGCCTTACGACCGGAAGGTCGTGGGTTCGAGCCCCGGCTCTAGGAGACAATTTGTGCCCTTAAGCAAGGCACTTAATCCCGCATTGCTCCAGTCCACCCAGCTGAGATCGGGTACCAGTTTAAGCTGGCTGCGGGTGTACATCTGGTAGAAAGGTCGGTTGTCTAAATTAATTATTATTATTATTTATAAACAAAGTCTTTTTGAAATCACACGCGTGAACGGCGATACAAACTGAAATTCGGTGCTTTTGTGAGAGTCCAGACAGAATTCCTCAGTTGGGAATTATTTTAGAGTGCTGCTTCTGGCCAGTCAACTTGTTTACTTTCGTATGCAAAGCCATCTTAGTACTCGTTTTGATATCTAAATACTAAAGCGGACAGCATTGTCTGTGTGCGTCTAATTTGGGGCTGTGGGTAGAATCTCCTCCTTCAATTTTGAGTCTAGATTATTATTGATAGCTATTAAATTCTTTAACTTTTCTCATTAATTGCTTCAAAAAAGCAGAAGGCTGCAGGAAACCGCTGTAAGTAGTCTGGCTAAAACTCAGCGTAGCAAAAATCTATAGTAAAACCTGGAGTGGTTGAGCCTGTGCGGCCGGGCCTGGTGAGAGTGCAGGTTTACAGACCCAGAAAGTGCACAGGGGCTGAGGTGGTGGGCCTCATTCGAGGCCCCTCGCAGAAAATTAGCCCGCTCTTTCTCTCTGTATGTACATCGGTGTACACTAGCGCGGAGGGGGGAAGAAAGACACTGTGCGATAGCAGTAATAGTACGAAACGAAACGAGACCCAGGGGCCAGGACCCCACCAATACGTAGCTTTTAATGAGATGCCGATAGTTAGTTTCATACTAGCACCCTTAGACCCCCCCTCCGGGGGGTCCTGAATGTAAACCCTTAAAACGTTTCGAAAGAAATTTAACCCACAAGATTCAGATTCATGTATTTAGCAAAAAGTTAACAACCACCCTATTAAAATTAACAACCACCCTCAACAAATTAACAACCACCCTGAGAAAGTTAACAACACCCTCAGAAATTTAACAACCAATCCCAGCAAGTTTACAACCACCTTGTCCAAGTTTAAAACCACCTTGAGCAAGTTTACAACCACTCTCGGAAAGTTAATAACCACCCTCATCAAGTTAACAACAATCATTTGCAAATTAACAACTAACCTCAGCAAGTTTACAACCACCCTGAGAAAGTTAAGAGCCACCCTCAGCAAGTTAACAACCACCCTCAGAAAGTTAACAACCACGCTCAGAAATTTAACAACCAACCGGCCCCAGCAAGTTTAAAACCATTTTGAGCAAGTTTAGAATCACCTTGAGCAAGTTTACAACCACCCTCAGAAAGTTAAGAACCACCCTCAGCAAGTTAACAACCATCCTCAGCAAGTTAACTACCCCCAGCAAATTAACAACCACCCTCAGAAAGTTAACAACTAATCTCAGCAAAGTAGAAGGCAAGAGGGGGCTTCTGGGACAAAAAATTCGACATTTTACATATATGCCTACCAATAACTAACATATCCTCGACTACTTGAAAAAAGAGGGGGGCCTCCTCTTAAAATGCTTTTCCCCCCAGGACATAAAATTTAGCCTAAATTTATTATTCCAGGCAATTAACAAATGGGGTTTCTGGGACAGAAAAAAAATTGCTATTTTTCATATCCTCGAGATGTTTTTGACATTTTTATTAATGGGGCTTCTAGGACACTGGGATTAAAACCCTGGTTATCCACCCTAGTTATGCGCTGATCGGGGTACTCACCCAAAAATTTTTTTTTTTTAATTTTCAATAAAAAAAATGTTTCCGACCGTTTCTCCAGGATCTTACTACGAAAAATCTCACCCTCAGTTCAAGTCTCGGTATCGTTGCAAATGGGAATGTGAATTTTATATGAAAAAATATTGGCCTAATGTCCCACTAACTATTCCGAATCTTAATCAGGCAGTTAAGACTCACTGGTACCGTTTGCGCGGGGTGATTATTGGTGATTACGACAGCTATTACAACTTCGCTGAAATTATTAATCAGTTGTAATTTGTTTTTTTATTTTTTTCTCACATTCTTTCAATGATAATTCACAGTTTTTATCTCGTATATTTATTGTTTAGCTTTAAAACAAAAAGAGATTACTGAAAGTAGTCAACTTCCAAATTTTTCAAAAAAAAAATGGCCTTTTCTGGAAATCCAGATTTTTTTCCAGATATTTTTTTAGTAAATTATTTGTTAATGGAGGGCTTCACCAGCGCCTCAGAAGTCACGGAGGAACTCTCCATAGCCTCAGTAGTCTGGGAAAGCAATTCGTCATCGTCCTCTCCCTCGAAATTGATCGTGATGTCCACTTCGAGCAGGGAGGAGAAGTTGACATCGTTTGCAGCTTCCTTTTCGATAGCCGTCTTATAAGTCAGCAGGGTTTCGAAAGAATATCCAGAAGCCACCAGGCTTGGAAACTTGCTGATGAGCCCATGAAAGGTGAATAGTCTCTGGGCGAACTTGAAGTTGATCCCTAGTTTTTGGGCTACACCTTGGATGTTCAGAAGGGAGTTCTCCTTGAGTTTAGCAACTGCCTCAGCTTGTTTTTTTCTCGCAAGGCAAGCCAGGGTATCCACTTCGGAGATGAAGACTTCCAACTCAGAAAAGCGCTTAACAATTAATGGCTCGTCATCGCCGAGAGGATCCGTACATATTTTTTTAGCGCTGTAGAACCTAAAAAAATAGAAGTAGTTTTTATGTTATTGTATAAAAAGAAAAATGCGTAATAAAGAATAAACTCACCGAGTTCTGACAGTCTTCTGTTCGTTTTTAACTTCACTAAGTTTTTGCTTCAGGCGCACGATGAAGACGCCTTCCTGGACTTTTTTGTCCTTGGTTGAAGTCTTTCTCTCTTCACTGCGATCAATCATCTCCGACTTCTCGTCAACAAGTCTAAGTTTTTCAAGCAAGTCTTTGCGATCGGCATCACTCAACTGACTTACTGCGATCGCAGCGCTACTTTGCTCTTTCTTGCTAATGCTTTTAATAGTTTTAACAATTTGCGATGAAGATTGGGAGTTGGATGAAGAAGCCATCGAAAAACTTAGTGTAATTGAACAAATGGGGCTTTGTCTGATTTGGCAACGCCGCCTATCTTCTAGTTCAGAAGAAAGATGCGGATCGGTTTAAATAGTAAGAACTATTTTTTTTATGGCTTGCCTTGCGAGTAGCGACCACAGATACTATGATGTACAATGCTATTGTACAGTAAATTATAGTATCTGTGGTAGCGACACGCCCAAAGCTTGAGACTGGCGCGGGTGAGCAGCTCATCTCACTGTACAAATTTATCCATCCTCATTTCTTTCAGTACTCTCCCCAACTCCCTGTCCGGCGCGTGCAGTATAAACCCTACCCCATTTTCACCAATCCCCAGCCCTAGCTTTGCTTTGCCAGATATAACTCCTTTAACTAATTTCCTCGCCATACTCTCTCTCCAACCGCTCGATGCCCCCATATTGTCTAGCCTTTTAAGCATTTCCTTGTCCCACCGATGCTTTTCATTTGGGAAGTCGCGGTACTTAATATCATGTTCCATACATACCTCATCAAGCTCATTTACAGGCTCATGGCCCGGATTAGGCACATTGTTGAAATCTAACTGAATTTCAAGAGGGTTCAAAGGTCCACAATACTTATATCCAGGGATTGTCCACCCTTTGCTTGGCTTCGGAAGCTTTTCAATTATTCCGTGAATGTCGGGCATTTTTTTATTTATTTTTTTATTTAAAATAAAATTAAAAAATAATGACTGAGAACAAATTACAAGCAATTTATTACCGGGACGGCGGTTATTTTATCGGAAATAATGCCGTCTCCAAATTAACAGAACTCAGTAAAGAACCAAAACAAATAGTAGAAAAATGGCTGTCTAAACAGGCTGTCTATCAAGTCTATTTCCCACCTGTTAAATTTACAAGACCCCACTTCAACATCTATAAGCCTAACGAGGCGCACCAAGCTGATCTTCTGTTTCTCCCAAACGATTCTGGGTATAAGTACGCTCTCACTGTCATTGATGTAGCTTCGCGTTATAAAGAAGCAAGGCCACTGAAGACAAAACAGTCTCAAGCTGTAGCGGACGCTCTGCAAGACATATACGAAAATTCACCCTTAACCTTCCCACAAACATTGATGACAGACCCGGGTAAAGAATTCATGGGTCGAGTTAAAACTCTAGTGCAAAAAAATAATACAAAAATTCGTTACGGTAGAACCGAGCTTCACAGAGATCAAGCCTTCGTAGAAAGATTTAATCTAACTTTAGCCAAGCGACTATTTACTAAGCAGACAGCAGAGGAGCTCAAACTGAAGAGCGGACAATACTACACGAAATGGAAAGACCAACTCCCAGTAGTAATCAGTCAGCTTAACAATGAAGTTTCTCGCATGACAGGCCTAAAACCTTCAATTGCAATTAAACAAGACAAAGTTCAGCTTAAATCTCCCAATCCACAACAAAAAAAATATCCAAAGCTCCCAGGAGTTTATTCTCCGGAAATTCTCACAAATTCTGAGTTTGTTCGATTCCTTTACCTGCCGGGAGAATTAGAAAAGGACACCAAGAGACGAGCAACTGACCCCTATTTCAGTTTAGATGTACATAAAATAGACAGACACTTTACAACAGCCACCGGTGACTACTATTTTCTGTCTCAAGTCTTTAATCCTAAATCCCCTACAAGATCATTTGCCAGAGCAGAACTTCTCGTCATTCCAAGTGACACAGAAATAAATTGAAAAAATAAATAAAAAAAATAAAAATGTATACAAAATGATCGAAACCAGAACAGTTAATAAAATTAGCAAAATCATCGACTCTAAACAACCAGGTTTTGTAACTATTAAGGGTATGAAAGTGAAAGTCGATCCGTTACAGCAGCAAATCCATTGTAAAGATTGCAATAACCACACCCACAACCCCCGCAGCATTACAGATGAAAAGACAGGTGGAATTCTGCCCCTCGCTGCACTGATTCCAATCATTGCGGGTGCAGTTGGTGCTGCCGGTGGCGTTGCCGGGGGGGTTGCGACGGCTGTGAAAGCGGGCAATGACAGAGCTCACCAGTTAGAGATGCAGAAAATTGCCCAAGAAAAGGGAGTCACAATTAAGGCGGGTGAAGGATGCCCTTTGGAACCTAATCCCTCGGTAACCGAAAGCATTTCAAAATCCGACATTATTAAAGCCATTATGACATTGCACAAAGCGGGATTTACAATACTCAGGATGTGAAAAGCCAACAATCAGGATCTGATTAATAATACTCAAATTAATCAAAATTTATTAATCCAGAGAAGTTCAAGCAACACGAAGGGTGATCACCCTAAAACATATTTTTTATTTTTTATAAAAAAAAACATGCCAAAAGCAAATTTTGCAAAAAATTCTGTGGACAAATATTTTTCCGAAAATTTTCCGCAGCTTCAAAATCTTTCATTTCAAGCTAAAAGCAAACGGCTTCAAGAACTCACTAGGGAAAAATTCGGTTTGGATCCTGGCTATCTTGGCAGCTATGAGAAACAATTGGAAGTAATAAAACAGCTGGAGTCATCAGATCAGTATATCCCAGTAAAAAACCCAGCAGCTGAGCACCAACAGAAAAGCCGCATCCTAGTTAAAAAGTACCAAACTCTCACAGGACTAAATGTGTCTAAATACCCACAGAATAAGCAGGAACAGGATGAACTTGAAAGAATTGTTAACCAAATTGAATCGGAGATGAACCAAGAAGATATTCCATTTGCAAAGAGAACTTTTACTGATCACTATATAGAATATGCTATTCCTGTAAAACCCAACACCAACAACATAAATGGCTTTAGAGATGACATTCAATCAGTTATCGATCACGTGCTTAAAACACGTAAAACATTCAAGCTTCAACTATCGTTTTTAATACAGTTTTATATGCCTACAAGGCCCACCGAATATCTTGATTATTACATGACAACTAAGGCTTCACCCTTTAGTCCAACCGATTCACCAGACCCTTTTCTACAAGAAATTACTAAAAAGATTGACGCCTTTACATCAAGAGGTTCTGGCTGGGTTGTTACTGGGATTCAAAAAGTCTCAGTCATGATTTATAAATTTGATCCTCTTAAAGCTTCCTCTTACCTGGAGTTACCAACAAAGCTCGCCAGTAAAAAGGCTTGTGTCAACGTAAAGAACTATGATAACTGCTGTGCTTTGTGGGCAGTTTTATCAGCATTATTTTACGATAAAGATCGGTCACATCCTGAAAGAACTTCACATTATAAAACATATTTTGACCGATATTTTATCAAGTGTCTCAGCAAAGGAATATTGTTTGAGAAAGGTGGTTTATCAGTCTCTCAAATCCCAAAACTAGAAGAAGTGTTTGATAACAAAATCAGAATCACCGTCTTCGAGTGGAATGAAAGCAAAGAGAAAGTTGAAATTGTTAGGAGTAGCAAGAAAAATCCAGCCGCCAGCACCAATATCGATCTTCTAATAATTGGGAACTTACAATTTTTAGCCCATTATGTTTGGATAAAAGATCTTTCCAGGCTACTCCACAAGCAAATGACAAGCCACAACGAAGCCGTTTCCATCTGCAGACTGTGTCTTAAGTATTATCGCGGGAATAAAGAAAATCGAGAAGCTAAGCTCGCCGAGCATGAGCTTACCTGTGAGGACCATCCAACTAACTGCTCTCTACCGATGGGCAACCAGAAGTATTTACGGTTTAAAAATTACCACAAGATGGAAAAACTTCCCTTTATTGTATTTGCCGACTTTGAATGCTCATTCATTAATAACAAACACATCCCAAATTCAGCAGCGTACGTTTGCATTGGAAATATTGATTATCTTGGAAATACCGGTATTATAGAGTATAACCATTTCTTCGGTGAAGACTGCATTAAAAAATTTATATTCAGAATGTTAGAGCTGCGTAAAACATTAAGCTCAGTCACTCCTGCGCCAATAAATATGTCAACTCAAGATGAACTCAATTACCAATCGGCAACCCGGTGTTACATATGCAAAAAGCCATTTGATGACAACCTAAAGAATCCAAAAGTTAGAGACCACTCGCACTTTGACGGCCATTTCCGCGGTGCCGCACACAACACCTGCAACCTAAAGTTAAAAAATAATGTCCACGACTTAAATGTTTTTATACATAATGCGCGCAATTACGACCTGCACCTAATTGTTGAAAGAATAGGTGAAATAGAGAGCATTAACCTTGACTGCATAGCAGAGAACAAGGAAAAGTTTAAATGCCTCAATATTAAAGAAAATGGAACGTCCACAAGTGGCGCTGTAAAAATCAAGGATACTTATCAATTTCTTCAATTATCCCTAGAAGATCTCGCAAAAAATTTAACAGATGACCAATGCGTCTATACAAAAAAACTGGCGAAAATCTTAGGTAAGGAAGATTCAGATCCCGAGTCTTTCAAACTACTCAGAAAGAAAGGTTACTACCCTTATGAATATGTGACGGGGTCGCCCACCGCTGAAAATCCTGTTTTTAAAGGCGAACTTCCACCAAAAGAGAAGTTCTACTCACATTTAAAAATGACTGAACTCACCGACGAAAAATATGAGCACGCGCAAGCAGTCTACAAACACTTTAACTGCAAAAACTTCTTTGATTACCACTTAATATATCTTTACACTGATGTTTTTCTTTTGGCTGATGTATTTCAAACCTTCAGAAACACCTGGTACACAGCATATGGCCTTGATCCTGCGCATTTTGTAAGTTTGCCCGCCACCAGCTGGGAATCGCTACTTAAAATGAAATGGGATGAAAACCCAGACTGGTATATCGAATTACTAACCGACATTGACATGTACAATTTTATAGACACAGCGAAAAGAGGCGGCATATCAATCTGCGTGAACAGACATGCAAAAGCCAACAATCCGTATCTAGAATCTTATGACAAAAATCAGCCGTCAAATTATATCGTTTATTTAGACGCCAACAATCTCTATGGATGGGCAATGAGTCAAGACTTACCCATAAGAGATTTCAAGTGGACTCAACAATTCGAACCCGACTTTTCTACTCCCGCCTTCTATGAAGTTGACGTTACAATTCCCGATGAACTCCATGATCATTTTTCTGACTTTGCGCCATTCCCTGAGAATATTAACTGTCCGAAAATTATCGAACACATGGATGGCACTTGGAGCCTGTCTACAGAAAATGAACACACCACTAAACTCACCCAAAACCTACACAACAAGACTCGCTACAAAATTCATTATAAGCTGCTACAATATTTCATATCCTTAGGCTGTAAAGTCACACACATACATAGGGCACTCAAATTCACTGAAGAGGCCTGGATGAAATCCTACATAGAAAAGAACACCCAGTTCAGAGCCAAAGCAACCAACAACTTTGACAAGGATCTGTTCAAGCTGGCAAACAACTCTGTATATGGCAAGACTCTTGAAAATGAGCGCAACCGCACGAATCTAAAACTCGTCACCGTTCATGAGCGTGACATTATTCAGAGAAATATTTCTAAACCGACATTTAAACAACTTCACATCTTTAACGATAACCTAGGGGCCATACTCTTTTATAAAACGAAAGCAACACTCTGCAAACCTATATTTACAGGTGTTCACTGTAGCTTGATGAATCGAAGCGTCTTATGTACAGTTTCTTCTATGACATGAAACGACAATATGGGGATCGGAGCTCAGGCGACACTCGCGTAAAACTTCTTTACACTGACACTGACTCCCTAATTCTAAACATTCAGACTGAGGACATCTATCAGGACATGCTTGAACAAAACCGGGGCCCCCAAAACCCTTATGATTTGTCAGAGTATCCAGAATCATTTAAAACTTTGAAAGGTGATCAAGTGATTGACCCATCCAATAAAAAAGTAATTGGTAAAATGAAAGATGAAAAGGCAGGTGACATCATCTCTGAGTTCATCGGTTTGAGATCCAAATCCTATTTTGTAAAGTGTGGTGAAAGCGGTGTAATTAAGAAGTCCAAGGGAATTCCGAAACATGTAGTTAAGAACTCTCTACATGAAGAAGCCTACAGAGATGCCCTGTTACATAATAAGAAAACTACACATGAGTTTGTGAAGTTTCAGTCTAAGAACCATGATGTTTTTACAATAACCCAGAAAAAAATAGGCCTGTCAGGCGCAGATAATAAGAGATTTTACCTCGGCAATATTACGAGTCTTCCATTTGGGCACTGGAGGCTAAAAAGCGTAGGTTGAAGTATAAGGTTTAAAAACGTAGGCTGAATTTAAAAAAAATGACAAAAAATAATGACGACAAATATTTTTCTGGAACAGTTGGCCAAAGAACTAAAAATCCCAAACTTTAGAGGCGTCTTTATGAAGGATACATTACCTGAATCCCACACATTGAAAGAATGTGGCATCATGAACTTTGACACTGCTGAGAAACCAGGGTCTCACTGGGTTTGCTGGGTGATTGATCCAAGCAGAAAGCATAAGTACTACTACTTTGATAGCTATGGGACAGCCGTTCCTGATGAGCTAAGGGAATATATACAAGCTCGGTCGCGAGCGACACTCGGGAACATAAAAATCTATCGCTCAGACTTTATTCTGCAGGGGCTTAGCAGTGATATTTGCGGTGAGCTGTGTATGACAGTTTTATATGCAATGACCAAGACTCGAAAAAGCTATAGGGAAATCATTTTAAGTTTAAATGTTTAGTTTTTGCATAGTTTTTGAAGACAGTTTCAATATCATTTCTTAATTGGCTCATGTCATCAATGCTATTCAAATTTTGTTGCTCATTAAGCTGCTCATAAAGCTTTTGAATGCTTTGAAACTCATCCTCTGAAATGAACTTGTCTTCTATTGCTTTTGAAATGTACCCGGTGACTGCCGACTGGATGCTTTTCTGTTTTGCTTGCATTTCCTGCAGATGCTTTAGCTTCTGGCGTCTGCTTCGAGTTAGTGCTCCTGTAACCGCTGAAATGAGACCACACGAGGCCCCAATAATTCCAAGTGGAACAGCGACTGGTGCGGTGATGACGGGAAGTGCAGAAACAGCAGCTGCAGATCCGCTTATAATTGACACTGACCCGAGAACCATATTAATATACTCGAAAGCTTGACACTGGCTGTTGAAGCGTTTCAGTTTTTTAGAGTTTTTCATAATGGCGGTTTCAATATCCATTCGCATTTTCTGAATCTCTACAAGTCGGAACTGTTGAGAGTTGCAGGTAAAAGTTTTGATTGTTGGATAGAGATTTGGCGCACTAGGTGCCATAGGTGGGTCATACAGAGAATCATTTTCGGCCATTTTTTATAGGTAAAAAATTTTTTTTTCTATTTTACGATCGGGCGTCTTCAATGTCAATGTCAGGGAGATTGTGCTGTCGCTCCAGGCGACTAATTCGTCTCAAAGTTTTCCCCCACTTGTTATAAATTCTATCCAGATAGAGCGTATGCGTGGCAACATCTCTTTCTATCTTTTTTATTTTTGCTACATTTTGATTAATGGTTGTTCTCCAAGCGGTAAATAAGGCATCAGTCTCAGCTTGTGAATTTGATTTTGCATTGATTTCCGATCTGAGAGTTTGAGCTAGAGTCTCAACGATGGCGGTCAGCTTTGCTATTTTTGCCCGCAAGTCTTCAATGTTTATTTGATGATGGTGTGCTGACCGTTCCAATGGTTTTAAGCGGCCTTTAATTGGTCCGATCTCCGGGATTTTTTCGTCAACGTTAATGTAGCGCCTGTCAAGGAAAGCAAGCGAGTGTGCAGTGGAGCCACTAGTAGATTCACCAGCAAAGTTTATGGACATTTTTTGTTTGTTTTTTTTTTTAATTAATTTTTATACGCTACTGTTCTTTTCTCTTTGTTAATCATCACGAACTGATAAGGTTTATTCCACTTCTCAAAGCATAGGTTAACAAATTCTTCCTGCGATACCTTGTGTGCTACCTTTCGACCATCGTCCTTTCGATCAAATGCAGGTTTAGTAAAATGAGCTGGAGCAATCACCTCGTTACTTAACCTCTTCAGTCGGTCTTGTGGTATGGTTGGAAACAAGAGGATCAGATTGCAGTTCCCACGAATAGTTTTGTTTGGCAACTCAAACCAGTTTTGGGTAATATAGATTACATTACAGTTGTTGTGTCGACCCCTGGTGAAATAGTTTTCAATTTGCTTCTGGGGCCCTGTCATGCAGTCATCAAAGACAATCAAGTGCTTCCTTCCCTTTTCCAGTTCATCAGGCTGAGGGAGAAGTTTAGTTTTAGGATCAATTTGCGGGTCCCCATATGTGAACACTTTAATGTCGTGCCACTTTTCATTATCTGGGATATGGCTAGCATATTCTCTGGCGACAATTTCTGGATCACTGGGCAGCTTGGATTGGTTATTAAAACACTGAATGATATGCTCCTTTTTAAGTTTGTTCTGTAGACCTGCAATCAACATTTTATACTCATCTTGATACAGAGTGGGTGAGTAGATGTGCAGTGTGTCATAGTCAAGAAATCCTGGTCTCAGAAGCATGTTAAAGATTCTGAATGTCTTCCCTGAGCCTGATTCTCCAACAACAATACATCTGAAATGACCAGGAATTGCCTCGTTATGAGTAAATTTGATTTGGTTCCGAGTCCAATGAGGGTTGAAATCATTTGAAAAATCCATTTTAAAAATAAAAATTAAAATAAAAAAAAAAAAACAACATGAATTTCGCTGGCGTCGTAAATCAACCTTCCAATACTTACAAGCTGTCGTTCCTAGATTCTAGGTACATCAACACAGACGAAATCACAAGACAAGACATTTCGCAAAACGCAAAACTCAGTGACCTATCAAAACGTATACAAGCCCTAGAATCGGAGAATTCTGCATTGAAATCAAGGGTCACTACGCTAGAATCGGAGATAAATCTCCTGGAAATAAGGACAAATACCCTGGAACCGCAGACAAATGCCCTAGAATCAAAGGCGATTGCCTTGGAACGCCGCCTGGCAAATCGCCTTGAGTTCACGGCCGCGGACCGTAAAGGCATCGCCGACGCGGCAGTAGAAAGCAACTGTGTAAAAATACATTCGGCCTTTATATTTTCTGCACTTATGGACGCAATATCGGCACTACAGATAAAGACATATGGTCATGAAAAACAATCCTGGTCAACTTTGTTACACGAAATAAAAAATTTGAAACGAGGCAACCGTGGCAGACCGTCTTGCGATTCGAACACAAACCTTCCCAAATTTACTTTAACAACGTTAGTGTCTCTGGCACTGGGTCCATAACCGGTGCGTGTGTTTTTTTTTACTTATATATGTCTTTTTGCAAGACGTCTTGTACCCCCACATGTCTTTTACCCCAAGAAAGCACCCGTGAAACTCCTACCTTAGTCATATTTAAAACCGCTGCCCTTTTTAAGATCGGCTCTCATCTTAGCATAAACGGATGGATCAATGCTATCAGCGCTTGGTGCGAGTGGTTGACCGTCATTTATAGTGTCCTTGATCTTCTTCGCAGCTGTGACTACACTTCCCACCGCCTGGGCCCCGACCTCGGCAGCATTTTTAATATTTTCCTTGTTCTCACTGATGACTTTGAAAATCTTTGCCCCCTGGGCGATCAAATCAGCAATACCGTTACCCGATCGCTCTTTTCTTGGATAATGACCTGCTGGAAAAAGTCCAGATCCTCTTTTAATGAGCTTTAATTCATTCTCATCGTAGTATTTAGGGACGTCTTTTTCGAAGATTAGTGGCATTTTTTATCTGGGAAAAAAAATTATTTTTTATTGAACCTTGAAAGTAAAAGTTCTCTTGCTCTTTTATCGATGTACTTCTTTTCTAGCATTTTATCAAGAATATGAACAAACTCTTTTCTATTCTCATCCTTTAAACCTGTCTTTGCTGCTCCTAGGAGAACGACTAGTCGCTTGTAGACTTCAGGCATCCCTGTGCCGGTACTTGCAGCTGATGTATCTGGTGATGTCTCTGGTGATGTCTCTGGTGATGTTTCTGGTGATCTAATGTCTTGCCTTGGTGTGAAAACTCTGTTTGAAATTCGCTGCATTCTATCTGGTGAGAATTGCTCTAGATGCCTCCATACTTGTGGATTTGCCGTTTTGTAATTAGCTACTTGAGTTGGATCTGCTGTCTCAAGTTGAGAGAGTACATCTTCTTCTGTTAATTTTTTAGGGCTTTGTTGCTGTTGAGGGGTCTCTTGTTGCTGAGAGAGTTGTTTTTGCTGTTCGAGGTAATTTATGACTTCTAGCTGATCTGGCAGGTCGAACCATTGTTTAAAGTGCTTATACTTTCTAAAGCTGTTCAGGTCGACCCCATTGTCATGTAAAAATTTGAGTATGTCAGGGACTTTAAGGATGTCTATGTCTCTTTGTAAAGCAAAAGTCACCAGATCTTTATAATTTTGTAGCTGTTTCGCAGAAATAGTTTCTTGATTTTTAGTCATGAAGTTGAGCAATACTTGGGTGAAAGCAACTTTCTTTGAGGTGTTTTCTCCTTCCCCGGCCGCGCCTTCTTTGATGACTCCAATACTTTCTTTCGTTATCTCAAGATGATAATCCACACGATCAGTAGAAATATTTTTACGCCAGACACTAACACCAAAGACGAGTTTGCCTTCATATTCTACTGGCCCAAAGAAGTTATCTGTTACTTTTAATTTTTGCTGAGATGCTTGAGGAGACGTTTCGCCAGGTGGAATTTTATTCAGCGTATTCTGAAACTGGCTCTCTTGAATCTCATCAACAGCTTCCTTAACTGTTTCAATGGATTTCTTTGCTTCGGTGTAACCTGGTTTGTGAAACTCAGTGGCGGCTTGGATAAACTCATTGTAGGACTGCTGCTCTTTGTTAATTAACCCAGTGACTCGTTTTTCAGCTTCTGCGAGCTTCTCTAAGTCAGAGATGTAATGAGAATTTTTTCGTTTCATTTTTTAATTTTAATTTTTAAACTAAAAAAATGAACGATCCTCTGACGCCAGTTTTCTATAAAATCAACAAGCCTATCTTGAGTGATGACAGCACAATCAAAGCGACTCAAGTAAGAGTCCCCAGTCATGAAAATCAGAATGAAACTAATTTGGGCCCCGGTCAAACGCTAACATTTACTTACACTGGGTGTTCATCTCTGGTCAGCGTTCACAGTCTAAGGAGCGGGTTTTACATGACATTCCAATACAAGACTAAAGGTGGTACAAATGCTGCTGGTGCTAATACTGACAAGCATGACGCTGATGTCACGCTAATCAGCAACTTCTGGGCCTACATGTTTAAGGAGTTTAGCGTGTCGAACGGGAGTACAGAGCTGGAGAGAATTGCCAACTTTGGTGTAGTGTATGACACTCATTGTCTCATTGAAAACCCAGATTTTATTCAACTTGGTAGCGGCGCTGGCTTCATCCCTAATGAGGAGAAAGGAGACGTAAATGATTCAGGTTTTGCAAAAAGAAAGGGGAGATATAACTATGCATTGGCGGGTGCTGATGATGGCGCAAAGAATCCTCAGTATAGAAATGTAGATATATTTATACCTTTGAGATTCATGAGCGGGTTCTGCAATACTTTTAATCGCCTGACCAGCAACTTTAGCTACACGTTTAGGCTTACTAGGGACGATCGCAACAGGAGTGTTTGGACAGGAGCTGAGCATACTAGAATGGAAGTTAAGCTAGCGGGAGTTGAGCTGTACTTGGAAATCATTGAACCAAAGACAGCACTGAAAGCTGAATATTTGAAGGCTATTGAAAAAGACATTGATGTTGCTTACACAGCTTACATGTGCAGGGATGAACGCAATGAAAGAAGGCAACAGATTTGTATTAAGGAGGGTTCTTGCAGCAACCCAAGGTACATTATTGTCAGTTTGAGAGATCCATTAACTATAAGTCGTTATGAAAATGGAAATGTGCGAACAATTCAGCATGAAATCAGTGATAATCTTTACCCGCCAATGCCACAGAATGGAGATTTTGCAACAAACAAAATTAGTAAATTTTACTGCGAGCTGGTTGACTTAGCCGTAAAGGAGAACAACGGAATCGCCATTACGGCATGGCAGTACAAGACTCTTTTCCCCATTTTCGGTGCAGACGTGTCGGCCAGGCAAATGCCTACTGACAACAGTCCGGTGAATATTGTGACCACTATCGACAGAAGTGAGGATACACCCGTTGACCTTTTTATCATCTATGCATTTGAGAGGAAAATTAAGCTGAACATGATTAATAATTCTTCGAGTAAGGTTTAAAATATTTTTTTATAAAAAAATGGAAGCGATTGCTGAAAGACTAAACAATATCGTGTCGCATTCGAAGGAAAGTATCCCAATTACAATAACTGGTCGACTTACAGATTCAAGTGGAACTTTTATTGAAAAACTTGAGCAACCCATTCGTCTGGACCCAGAGGCAAACTACCATGTTTATCTCAATGACTTTACTGGCTGGTCAAATGTCCCCAACGTGACAGAAAAGAATAACATGTTTTATTACAAATGGAAACAAATTGGAGGCGAAGTGAAAGAATTTCCGGTTAAATTCCCTGTGAGCACACAGAGCGTGGATACTTATAATTACTTTCTGGAGAACGTTTTTACCAAAAGGGGGCATTTTGAAACTCCTGATGCTAGCAAACCCGAGAATAAACTATTTCCTGTCAAATTGTCCTATGATCTCACTGTAATGAGAGTGGTTATGCAAGTTCATAAAGACGCAGAGGTGGAGTTTAAAGATGGCACCTGGTATCGAGAGTTGGGATTTGAAAAGAAAGTTTACAAGGCGGAAACTGCAGCTCCACCCACAGCTCCTTCGCCGGGGGCGGTTATGTTGAGCCGCCAGCCAGCACGCGGTTTATTTATGGCAGAAAATATCGCAGACATTGTTAAAAGTTTGAACATTTTGATCCGAAGCAATCTCAGTCTGGACTGGGTCTTCAAGGGAAAGCGAACAAATATTTTGTACAATATTTCTAACTCTGTTGCTGGTGGACACATGATTGTTGAGAAGCCCAATCCAGTAAAAAGAGTTGTGCTCTGTAACAAAGAAATTAATGAAATATTGCTACAGTTTGAGACCGAGGATGGAGAAGCTGTTGATTTTAACGGCGAAGAGTTCGCAATGACAATTATCATTGAAAGAATGTGAGAAAAAAATAAAAAAACAAATTACAACTGATTAATAATTTCAGCGAAGTTGTATTAGCTGTCGTAATCACCAATAATCACCCCGTGCAAACGGTACCAGTGAGTCTTAACTGCCTGATTAAGATTCGGAATAGTTAGTGGGACATTAGGCCAATATTTTTTCATATAAAATTCACATTCCCATTTGCAACGATACCGAGACTTGAACTGAGGGTGAGATTTTTCGTAGTAAGATCCTGGAGAAACGGTCGGAAACATTTTTTTTATTGAAAATTAAAAAAAAAAAATTTTTGGGTGAGTACCCCGATCAGCGCATAACTAGGGTGGATAACCAGGGTTTTAATCCCAGTGTCCTAGAAGCCCCATTAATAAAAATGTCAAAAACATCTCGAGGATATGAAAAATAGCAATTTTTTTTCTGTCCCAGAAACCCCATTTGTTAATTGCCTGGAATAATAAATTTAGGCTAAATTTTATGTCCTGGGGGGAAAAGCATTTTAAGAGGAGGCCCCCCTCTTTTTTCAAGTAGTCGAGGATATGTTAGTTATTGGTAGGCATATATGTAAAATGTCGAATTTTTTGTCCCAGAAGCCCCCTCTTGCCTTCTACTCAGCAAGTTTACAATCACCCTCGGAAAGTTAAGAGCCACCCTCAGCAAGTTAACAACTATCGTTAGCAAGTTAACAACCACCCTTAGCAAGTTCACCCTCAGCAATACACCCCCTTAGCAAGTTAACTACCGCCCTCAGAGAATTAACTAACCCCCTCAGCAAATAACAACCCCGCTTAGCAAGTTAACAACAACCCTCAGAAATTTAACAACCACACTCAGTAAGTTAACAACCAACCTCAGCAAGTTAGAAACCACTCTCAAAATGCTAACTACCACCCTCAGTAAGTTAACAACAACCCTCAGAAATTTAAAAACAAACCCCAGCAAGTTTTAAACCATCCCCAGCAAGTAAAAACCGCCTTTAGAAAGTTAACAACAACCCTCAGCAAGTTAACAACCCCAGTAAGTGAACAAACATCCTCAGCAAGTAAGCAACCAACCTCAGTAACGTAACAACCACCCTCAGCAAGTTAACAACCACCCTCTTAAAATTAACAACCACCTTCAACAAATTAACAACCACCCTGAAAAAGTTAGCAAGTTAACTACCACCCTCAGAGAATTAACTAACCCCCTCAGCAAATAGCAACCCCGCCTACCAAGTTAACAACTACCCTCAGAAAATTTACAACCACCCTCAGCAAGTTGATAATCCCTCTTAGCAAATGACATTATGATGCAATCCTTGAATTATATGATATCACATAAACCTGGAATCATGATCGCCTTAAATCTTAATAATACATCAAGCTTGAATCATTATAAAGTAAAAGCCCCGCGTCGTGATCGAATCATGATGATGCGTAAGACTTAAATTATAATGATGCAAGAAACTTGAAGCATTAGAATGCAAAGACCTAGAATTAAGTTGACAATGTAGCCCTAATCATAATAATTCATGATTTATAGCTCTTGAATCATGACAATTTTTTTGCGACAAATAAGCCTTAAATAATTTAACAGATTAGCCCGTAATCATAACGTTGCATAATTGCAGAATCATGTTAACAACTTTTGCCGTAAGGATAGCACATGATCCAAAAATTGTTATGAGGCATAAACCTAGAATCATGATTATTCAAGAGCCTAAAATCATGATTATTCAAGAGCCTAAAATCATAATTATTCAAGAGCCCAGAATCATGATGACAAAAGAGCCTACAATCATGCTGACAAAAGAGCCTACAATCATGATGACAAAATAGCCTAGAATCATGATGACAAAATAGCCTAGAATCATGATGACAAAAGAGCCTAGAATCATGATGACAAAATAGCCTAGAATCATGATGACAAAAGAGCCTAGAATCATGATGACAAAAGAGCCTAGAATCATGATGACAAAAGAGCCTACAATCATGATGACAAAAGAGCCTACAATCATGATGACAAAATAGCCTACAATCATGATGACAAAAGAGCCTAGAATCATGATGACAAAAGAGCCTACAATCATGATGACAAAATAGCCTACAATCATGATGACAAAAAGAGCCTAGAATCATGATGATAAAAGAGCCTAGAATCATGATGAAAAAAGATCCTAGAATCAGAATGACTCATAAACCTAAACTTATAACGAAATATGAGCTAAAATTGTTGATTGATAAGCATGAAATCATGATGACGAATGAAAACAGAATTAAAACAGAATGACAAAGAGCCTCGAATGATGATTACGGATAGGACTTGAAACTGAAAGCCAAATAAGCCTCGGATGATGATTACAGATAGGACTTAAAACAGAATGACAAATGACCCTTGAATCATCATTACGGATAGGACTAAAAACAGAATGACAAAGAGCCTCGAATCATGATTATGGATAGGACTTAAAACAGAATGACAAAGAGCCTCGAATTATGATTACCGATAGAACTTAAAACAGAATGACAAAGAGCCTCGAATGATGATTACGGATAGGACTTGAAAGAGAATGACAAAGAGCCTCGAATCATGATTACAGATAGGACTTAAAACAGAATGACAAATGAACCTCGAATGATGATTACGGATAGGACTCAAATCAGAATGACAAATGAGCCTCGAATTATGATTACGGATAGGACTCAAATCAGAATGACAAAGAGCCTTGAATCATGATTACGGATAGGACTCAAATCAGAATGACAAATGAGCCTCGAATTATGATTACCGATAGGACTTAAAACAGAATGACAAAGAGCCTTGAATCATGATTACGGATAGGACTCAAATCAGAATGACAAATGAGCCTCGAATTATGATTACCGATAGAACTTAAAACAGAATGACAAAGAGCCTCGAATGATGATTACGGATAGGACTTGAAAGAGAATGACAAAGAGCCTCGAATCATGATTACAGATAGGACTTAAAACAGAATGACAAATGAACCTCGAATGATGATTACGGATAGGACTCAAATCAGAATGACAAACAAGCCTTGAATGGTAATGACGAATAAACCTTGACACAGGATGACAGATAACTCTAGAATTATGAAACCTAGAATGATAGGTTTGCAACTGCGCCTACCATTGTGCTTGACTATCAAGCTTATAATCACGCCATGGAAAAAAATAGGACGCACGCTTAAGAGATTTTAGCCAGGAATAATTAAATTTTTCCTTCTTTTAGACTCACCAATCAGCATTGTGCTCGAGGAAGACTTTTTTACAGATTTTGGCTTGTTGTACTTTTCTCCATGAAACAGAACTATTAGCAACGATTTTAACACGATACATGAATGGTTTAATTTGACTGCAGGGCTGCCACATGGCTTCTTATATATACTCACTCTTTTAAGCCAAATTTGCCAAGTTCAGTACTCAAAATACTGAAATAATAATTTAGTAAAAAATCATTACTAAAGAAACGTACACACAATGCCTGAGCATTTTTCTCTTAACCCTTGGCACCACCAGTCAGACAAAGTTGGAACAGTGTACTCTAGCTAGGTGCGAAAATTTTAATCTTCACTTACTGCCAACACAATTCAGCCAAACATGGAACTGTGTACTCTAACTTTATGACGCAACGTTTTTACAATCAAAATTTTGACAATGCAGTGATTGGGACTGTGGGCTTTAACTTTAGGACGCAACCTTTTTAAATTAAATCACTAATCTGACAGTGCAGTGATTGACCATTCATGGCCTCGCTTTGTGCAACTTATTGCAGAAACTTTATGACGCAATCTAATTTAGCTATACTTGGAGCAGTGTACTCTAGCTTTATGACGCAACCTTTTCAAATCACAAATTAGACAGCGCAGGTTTTAAGCATTACTCACTCACTAACTGAGCACAAAACTTTCTGACGCAATCTAAAATTGTCGTGTCTCTCGTAACGCAAGAAGAGTTATCTACTCGTTTATTAAAGATTCGAAGTTCGCGCTCAAGAGGGGTTCCTCTTTTTACTTCTCAATAAAACGCATGCCGCGCAAAAGAAAGGGACAGACAGACTACGCTAATGTCATAGAGGGTTGGAGCATAGACAGTTTGTTGCTTCGGCACCACATCCCCCCGTCACCAACGAGCGGACAGGCGATCAGGAGGGACACCCTTGTTGTTCCTCTCGCTTCTTCTTGGCTGCGGGTCAGTCACCTCAGGTCGAGCCACTTGAGGTCGTTCCTCGGCTGTTGGCTCGGCTGGGTCGCTTGTCGGTGTCTCCAGAAACTCAGACTCCGGGCCACCGTCGTCAGCCTCGGCCCCGGCCGCGGCTGTCAGAAGCCGCAACTGATCCCGGTGCGCCAAGACGGGCCGGTCCGCCTCGGTCCGGGTGATGATCGCCGTGTTGTGGCCGGCCTGCACCACGAACCGGGCGAGCTCCTTTGGAGCGCCTTGACGAGCCTGGTAGGCGACCGGAGCATCCGTCTCAAAAGTCAGCGTCAGCGGGCTCCTCAGCTGACGACCCATCAGCGCCGAGGGGCTGCCCCGGCCGTCGCTCCGTGGAGTCGCTCTGTAGTTCAGCAGCAGCTTGGCTAAATACGCTTCAAATGATCCTTGATGAGCCGCGAATGCCTTGAGTCCTCGCTTGACGGTCTGCACCATCCGTTCCGCACAGCCGTTGGACTGCGGATGGTACGGCGGTGTGAATAGCTGGGTGCAGCCGATCCGCTTGAGCCAACCGTGGAGCTCCTGGTCATGAAATTCCGGCGCATTGTCAGACACCAGCGTCTGCGGCACGCCTTGCCTAGAGAAGATCGCCCGCAGCACCCGGATCACCGTTCTTGCGCTCTTGTCGGCCACATGCACAGCTTCTGGCCAGCCAGAGAAAGCGTCAACCAGCACCAGGATCAGGCCGACCCCGGGCACGTGCGCATGGTCCATGTGCACCCGCTTCCAAGGAGTCTGCTCAGCAGGCCAGGTGTGCAGAGTGCGGGCTGGCTGCGGCCGAATGCTAGTACAGGTCGAGCACTGCTTCACGTACCTCTCAACATCGTCGCAATAACCTGGCCACCACGCCTCACGTTTGAGTCGGTTCCGGGTTGCCAGAGCTCCGCTGTGAGTTACCCCATGAGCCGCCTGCAGGATCTTGCTGCGGACAGTGGCTGGCGGAACCAGCAAGTCGCCGAGGCATACGATGCCGTTCTCAATCGTCAGCTGATGTCTCACCGCCTTGTACGGTCGCTCCGCAGCCGAACAGTTGGACCATACGTTCCGTTGGATCCGCCGCTTGATCTTGGTGAGCACCGGGTCGCTTTCCGTGTCCCGGCGGATCTCGTCCAGCTGCAGCAAGTCAGTCTCGGTCCAGTGAATGAAGCCGTCATCGCCACTAGAGTGCTCGCTGTCGTCGTTCTCGAAGGTCATCCTTGACAGGGCGTCCACGTGCGGGATGCAGCTGCCCTTGACGTAGGCGATGTCGAAGTCGAACGCAGCCAGCTGGATCGCCCACCGCATGATCCGCGCTGAAGTCACCTTGGGCAGCTCCCGGCTCGGTCCGAAGATAAATTCGAGTGGCTGGTGATCGCATTGGAGCAGAAATTTCTTACCCAGCAGAAAATGCTTTGCCCGCTGAGTCGCCCAGACAACCGCCAGGGCCTCCCGCTCGATGTTGGAGTAGTTGCGCTCAGCGGGTGTGAGGCGCCTGGACAGGTACAGCACCGGATGGCCGTCCTGGGTGAGGATGCCCGACACTGCGAACTCACTGGCGTCTGTCGTCAGAGTCGTTGTCTTCCTGGGGTCGAAGATGCGAATCACCGGGTACACTGCCAAAGCGCGCTTGAGGTCCTCAAAAGATTTCTGCTGCTCCGAGCCCCACACGAAGCAGGTTTTCTGGCTCCTCAGTGCAGTCAAAGGCTCAATCTTTTCCGAGTAGGCCTCGATGTAGCGCGCATAGTAGTTGGTGAGGCCCAGGAATGACTCCAGCTCTTTCTTTGTGCTCGGCGGCTTGACTTTCTGGATCTTTTCCACAAGCTTCTTGTCAGGTCGAACTCCGTCTGCGGAGATGCGATACCCGAGGAAGGAGATTTCGGTGCTTCTAAAAACGCACTTCTCGGGGTTAATCTCCATGCCGGCGTTCTTCAGCTTGCTTAACAGTCGGACAACCTTGGCGTCCAGCTCGGCTTCCGACGGAGCGCCCACGCAGATGTCGTCCTGGTAGATCACCATGTTGGAGACCGCGTCGCCGATGGTGGCCTCCATGGCTGCCTGGAACTGGGCGCTGGCCGTCTTGACTCCGTAGGGCATCCGCGTCCACCGCAGCAGGCCAATCGGCGTGTTGATGGTGAGCACCTCTCTGGCGCTGTCGTCCAGCTCGATCTGGTTGTAGGCATTCGTCAAGTCGACGGTGGCGAAGTGGGTCATGCCGGCCAGGGCGCAGAAGGCGGACTCGATGTTGGGCAGTGGGTAGGAGTCGGCACAGATCTTCGGGTTGACACCCACCTTGTAGTCCGAGCAGATGCGGAGGTCGCCGTTCGGCTTTCGCACCACGACGATCGGCGACGCCCAGCGGCTGCCGCCGGACGGCACGGGCTCCAGAATCCCACTCTGCACCATCTTCCGCAGCTTCTCAATCACCAGCGGCTTCATGTGGATCGGCACCTGACGCGCCTCAAAATAGCTCGGCTGCGCATTCCCCTTCAGTAAGATCCGGGCTTTGAAGCCCCGCAGCTCGCAAGAAGAGTTATCTACTCGTTTATTAAAGATTCGAAGTTCGCGCTCAAGAGGGGTTCCTCTTTTTACTTCTCAATAAAACGCATGCCGCGCAAAAGAAAGGGACAGACAGACTACGCTAATGTCATAGAGGGTTGGAGCATAGACAGAATAAAATCATCAAAAATAAAATCATCATTCTGCCAGGGCCGACTTTGACCTTTGTTGGCCTCACATTGAAAGCATAGGAAAAACTCGTTTTTCGAATATTTAATCCCCTTCCACTAGGAGCAGAGCTTGCAAACTTTCACCGTCTCATCCTCGAAGAATTTGCAATCTTTTGGCGAAATAAGATCAAAATCGGTTGAGCCGTTCGAGCTCTACATCGTTACGGAGAAAGCTGCCACAGACAGACATTAGACATTTAGTATAGTAGACTAGCCATTTAGCCCCCCGCTGGGGAGCTCTAAGCAACCCCACATGGCAATTTAAAAATAGCTTTTCATTATATTAAAAACCTGCTTCCGCACGACCTTTAGCATAAAAACGATCCCTCTTCAGCTAGTGTGCAATCAGCCTTCTGTTTTATAAAAATCCCCTTCCGAATACGAGAAATTAGACTTTAGCATGCTAATAGTAGCCCTTCAGCAAGTGAGCAATTAGCCTTTTGCATGTTAGTAATCCCCCTTCGGCAAATGAGCAATTAGCCTTTTGCATTTTAGTAATCCCCCCTGCAAGTGAGCAATCAATCTTTAGCATTTTAATAGCCCCCTGCAAGTAGGATTTAGCAATCAGCATTTTAACAATCCCCTCTGCTAGTGAAGGTGACCAGTCAACTTTCAGCGTGTCAAAAGTACCAGTTCAGCAAGTGAGCAATCGGCCTTCAGTATGTTAAAAATACCCCCCCTGCAAGTTAGCAATCGGCCATTTAGCCCCCTCGCTGGGGAGCCCTTAGAGAGTCTTTATTTCGCTACAAAGTCATAGGCATGATTTTTATTTGTATTTTTTATAATTAGTAGCAATTCTGAGCTTATGAGCAAATTAAAATATTTTTAATGCAAAAAAAGAAAAATAAGTTTTATGAAATATTTACGAACCCAAGCCAGACAAAAATTTAATGAATTTAATTAATCCAAGCCGCACTCTTTAGAAATTTGCGATTTACCGTAACTGTTGGCTATGGACATGCTTTTTAGGTAGCTTTCATTTAAATTTATCCAATTTAAGTTCCCTGAGTGTCACAAAATTCTAGCATCGATTTCTATGCTTGCTTGGTTAATAGCTTAGTTGGCTCAGCACAGCACCTCAGCAAAGCCTTCAGCATGCTAATAGCCCCCTTCTGCAAGTGAGCAATCAGCCTTCAGCATTTTAGTGATTCCCCTGCAAGTACATGTAGCTAAGAAGCCTTCAGCATTTTAGTAATTCCCCTGCAAGTACATGTAGCTAAGAAGCCTTCAGCATTTTAGTAATCCCCCTGCCAGTGAGCAATCAGCCTTTAGCATTTTAATAACCCTTTCTGCAAGTAGGATTCAGCAATCAGCATTTTAATAATCCTCTCTGCTGGTGAAGGTGAGCTGTCAACTTCCATAGTGTTAAAAGTCCCAGTTCAACAAAAGAGCAATCAGCATTCAGATAATCCCCCTACAAGTGAGGATTGGCCTTTAGCGTGTTAAAAGTCCCCCGCAGTAAGTGAGGAGTCAGCTTTAAATATTTTAATAATCCCTTCAGCCTTCAGCATGTTAACAATACCCTGCAAATGAGCAAGCAGCCTTTGGCGGGTTAAAAATCCCCTCTGCAGTGGGATTTAGCCTTCAGCACTTAAAAAATCCACCTTGCAAGCAAGCAATCAGCATTCGGCATGCTAAAAGTTTTCTGTCAGCAAGCTAACAAATTTCTCATCAATTTGCGACCTTCTCGGAGCATGCAGCAGACAGCCACCACATTTAGTCATTAAAGAACACTAATACTTGATAACAGGGCTTAGCTTGCGAAACTTGAGATAAATTTTTAATGAGGATAAAATAATTTTTCATTTTGTGTTGGCAAAGCTAATTCTAATTCCATTTCTTAAACTCTAAAAGTGAGCAATCAGCCTTCAGCACAGTAAAAATCCTCTTCTGCAAATGAGCAACCAGCCTTCAGTGTTCTACTCATGAATATACCTCTTTGCAAGTTAGCTTGTGTTAAGAAATCCCAGTTCACCAAATGAGCAATAAGCCTTCGAATTTTTAAAAAATCCCCCTGCAAGTGGGCAATCACCCTTCAGCATGTTAAAAATCCCCCACGGCAAGCTGCACACTCAGCCTTATCTTCGCAGATAAGCATTCAGCCTTCAGAGTGTTAAAAATCCATCTTTAGCAAAAAAGAAATCAGTATTAAGCATGGTAACAGCATTCAGCAAGTGAGCAATGAGCAATATGATAAAGCTAGCTTTAGCATAGTATCATGATTTAGTCTTCGACGCATAACTCCACTTTTTTAATAAAGAGGTATAATAAAGACTGCAATAATTATTTTCATGCTATCTAAATTTATTTGTAAACTTTACAGCAGCTGTTTGCCAATTGTAATCCCGACAATTAATTGTTATATAATTTTCGATACATATCGGCAAGTACTAAATTTAGGCCTGAACAAAAAATACGAAAATGAAGTACTTGCCCCATTTAAGATTCATTTTGCTTTAAATTTTGCATCAGGCAAAAGCGATAACGTGATGCAGTTATCAGTCATGGGTCTTATTGGATTAATGGAGCAATTTTATATGGCCTCGACGCTGACTCGAACTGGGGACCTACTGCCTAGCATAAAACTAAACCTAGTGCCTAGCATCGCGGCTATTCCGCCAGGTGCTTTAAGTTTGCAAAAATCAGCTTTATAAATTAAAGAATTCAATTGGAGCCGTCAAAAGACAGACTAAGCGATTTGTACAGTGTCCGACAAAGTGGCTATGTGCACTTGATTTAGCTTTAATTTTCAGCTCTAGGCAGCAGTCAGACACCGGACAGAAAAGCGTGATAAATGTACACACGCTAGAACACTTGAGCATTTTTCATCTATGCCCTCTCCGCCAAGCTCATTCATTCAGTGTTGGAACAGTGTACTCTAGACAGAGAAAATCAAACAGCAGCTATGATGCAATGCTTTTTGAAATTCATTTTACCACGCTAGGCTTTTGACCTTTGTTTTCAAAGCATTAAATGGATAGGAGAAACACGTTTTTCGAATATTTAATCCCTTTAGAATTGAAGCAGATAAAAGAAATTTTAGCCATACCGATTCCAGGAAATTTGGCATCTTTTGCAAAAAACGCGATCAAAATTGGTTGAGGCATTCAGGCGGAGTTGTGAAACGAACAAACCAACAAACAAACAGACATTAGAGATTTAGTATATGGGGAATTTAGCTGCAGCTCCAGGGGAGCTCTATGCAAATGTAGTTAATTTTAATTCAGCAAATCCTGCTGCTTTATCATACCGGCAAGTACTGGCCTGGGAAGATAACGGGGCAATGTGAGGATCAAAACAAAATGTACTTTAAAACTAGCTTTTATACAGGCTGCGGATTTTCACAGGTTAAACCACCTGAGGGGGCTTCACCCTGGTCCGTCACAGGTCAGTTTCCAAGGCTTAAAAAATTTGCTTGCTTTTAGTTGGATTGAAGAGATTGACAAGCAGTTGTTTCTATTTGGATGCCGTTTTAGCGAAAAAATGCATGACAACTGCATTGAATCTCAGCAACATCAGCTTTTTAGCGGAGCAAAAGCTGACTCAACTTTTGATGGTGACTCACCCCCTCAGCGCTGCCATGCAGTCGAATGTCGCAGTCACGCAAGCTTGCCATCCTGGAATCCTGACAATGGCAGGTGTCTTTTTCGTGTGTTTTTCAATCAGTTGTAAAATTCCGTTTGAGTTTTTATTTAAAAATCATACTTTCGTTAGCTTGTTTAAATGGAGTAGAAGTTTTTATGCAGTCAGGGTGAGCACTCATGCACGCCACAGTTGGCGATGAGCGCTGAATCTTACAATGACGAAAAATTTTGGTGCTGCAGATAGATGTGCTTAGAGTGATGATGAAGCACCCCACGTCCTATGCGTCCGTCACGCAACAGACCAAGCAGCTGCAGCTAACAGTGAAAATATTGCCAGACAATGGTGAGCCAGCTGGGCTTGCTGTGAGCTGGTCCTTTCTGCCTCTATAAATATCGGGAAGTTAGTGTGGATGTCACTCATCAGCAAGTGCGTTACTTGATTATTGCACCGCAACTGAAACTGCCGAACTCATGAATCAATCTCAAGTGATTGATTTTCTTTGCTTATTTTTGGCATCGGTTTCAGGTAAGGACTTTTACGAGCGTAGATAATTTCAACTTTAAAGGCAATAAATATACTTTTACTAGCTTCCTATAATTAAATTATAGGAATTTAGCGTTTAAAAAGATCAGCTCACACTACTCAGAATGATGAATGACACAACCCAGCGATTTTTTCTATTTCATCCGCAGTCGCCCGGTGCGACCTACAGAGCCGCTTCACCTCAGTCACCGGGCCCATCCTAATCGGCAACGCCTCGAGCAGCGAGCTCGCCAATTTGACCGGATTCCGGACCCCGATCGAGTGCCTGGCGGCCTGCCAGCGCAGGGGCTGCCTGCTGGCTTCGCTCATTCCGAGCTCGCGGGTCTGCCAGCTGCTGCTGATGAACGACGCGTCCCAGGGTGAGGGGCCTGACGTGGTGGAGACTCACGTGGAGAGAGCTGTGGGCTCCGAGGCCGGCGCCAGGCTGTGGACGGCTGAGGACTTCTTGGAGCAGATCGAAAAGCAGATGCTGAACATCAACATCAGCCTAACGAGTGAGTAGAGGCTGCAAGGTTGCTCAACTTGAGTGGCCATAAGTTGGTCAATAAACAGTTAGGGACCACCTTAAAAAATTTTCCTCACACTTCGTTTTTTGTCGGAGCGCGTGATCCCATCAGTGAAACAGAGCTCGCCAAAGCTGCTGCTGCTTTGAAGTCCCCAGTGGCAAGTTGCAGTTCAGGCCGCCAGCTGCCTCTCTTTCTGATTGGGAGGACGATGGGAGGCCCTGCTCGAAGCAGTTTTCCCATATTTCCTACAATATTTTTTCATCAAACGCGTTCCAGACAGCAGCACGGGCAGAAGCGGCTCCGTCCAGTCCGTGACGATCCCCTCGACCGGTTGCTACCGCATCGAAGTCTCCGGCGCCAGAGGCGGCACCAACTCCTTCTCTGGCAAGGCCGGCGGCAGGGGCGCCTTCGTGTCCGGGAGGTTCAACCTGACGGCCGGCACCCAGCTGAGTGTCGTGGTCGGGCAGGCAGGCGGCCCGCCGTCCTCAATGTACAGAGGAGGTGGCGGCGGAGGCGGAAGCTTCGTGTACAGGACTGCGGACGAGTTTCTGCTGATTGCGGCTGGAGGCGGCGGTGCTGGGACCTACCACATCGATGGTGAGGGGCTGGGGTGTGCCATGGGACTGTGTTGCGAAAGCCTTGATTTCTGCGGTGGTTCTTTGATCAGAGTAAAGTTGCTTAGCCGGAGAGTCTTCGTGCACAGAGTCTGAGGTGCCTAAAATTTACACCGCAGGTCTGCCAGGCGAGGCCGGCGTCAACGGCTCGGACGGCACCGACCCACCGACCACCAGGCCTTCCAGCTACGGGGGCAGCAACGGCCAGCCCGGCTTCAACAACCCCAGCGCGATGCCCACCAGCCACAACCACGGCGGCTGCGGGGCCGGCTGGCTCGGGAAGCCCGTGAACCCCAGGCGCGGACCCGACGACGGCGAAGGAGGCGGCAGTCGGGCCGAGGGCTGGATCGGAGGCGCGGCCGGAGGCTCCAACACCGGCCACGGCGGATTCGGCGGCGGCGGAGGCAGCGGAACCACCAATCCGAACTGGGGCGCTTCCGGAGCCGGCGGCGGCTACAGCGGGGGCGGAGCCGGTTTCCCAACCAGCCAGGCCGGAGGCGGCGGCGGCTCCTTCTGCTCCGGCAGCGGCTGCAGCGGCTTCACAGGCGGAGG
The DNA here is from genome assembly GCA_950096795.1 of Macrostomum cliftonense. Lineage (NCBI taxonomy): Eukaryota > Metazoa > Platyhelminthes > Macrostomidae > Macrostomum > Macrostomum cliftonense. The sequence continues at coordinate 620,827 of CATNEM010000317.1, forward strand.
AGGCAATCAGCACGGTCACGTGACCATTCGGCTGGTGCTGCCGCTGGCAGGCTTTTGCGAGCACTGAAAGCGAATCCGCAAGCAGGAAAAGTCGATTCCCACACGGAATTTAACTTTAAAAGCTTGTGCAATGAACTCAAGCAGATGCTTGATTTAACTCTGATATACTGTCAATCTCCGCCTGCAAAGAAACAGTTACTGTGTGCAATAATTTCACCAGGAATAAAATCCTTGCAGCTAAAATGCAGCTCCTTGCACCTCGAAGTGCTAGGCCCAAGGCAAAAACGAGGCAAGCAAACCAAGCCAAAGCGATTTTGAAATCATCAATTTTGTGAATTTGGACAACTTTTGTGTGCAGGCGGCAAAAAACATTTCATATTCTTGAAATATTCACCCATTATCTACTATGAGTAGTTTAGTGGCACAGAGTGGCAAAAATAGGCCAGATGGAGAATAAATTTGTTTGGCAAACACAAGGGAATTAGTAAAAAACGCGCGCTTTAACATGGATATCACAGAGATTTAGTTAAAAATAAAAAAAGCAAAGAGAAAGAAGAGAAACATCATTGGTGAAGCTCGCCGAATAGAGGCGAATGTCTGGATTAAGGCATTTCGGGTTTCGTTGTATCAGCAAATCTGGGATTTTTTAAACGACAGCTACAGGTGCGGTTACACTTCAAACTGTGAGGGGCCGTAGTTAGCAAGTTGCGAGTACAAGTGCATACAAAAATTAATAATTAAAAAAGCATAAAACGTTGTGACAAAAATATTTAGGATTTCTCTTTTAGCAAAATATAATCTGCTTCGCAAAAATAACAATAAAACATCGGATGAGGCGGGCGCAAGAGGTGCTGAAGTAAAATATTTGTTTTAAAGCCTTGCATTCATCGGGATGCGAGCGAATGGTTCAAAAAGTCGCGGAGTGTCAGCCAGTCAGAGTGCCGCAGTCCGCTTCAGGCCACCGAGTCTTCGTTGAAGCTCACCCACTGGGGGGCTGGGGGCTCCGCTGGCTGCTCCTCGCTGTCGGAGGCCTCGTTCTGGCGGCCCTCAGCTGCGCATCAAGGATGAAGGCGTTGAATGGCTTATCTATCCTACACGGATGGCGAATCTACCCCAAACGAACGGCCCATCAATCCCACACGGATGGCCCACCAATCCCACACGGATGGCCCACCAATCCCACACAGATGGCCCACCAATCCCACACGGATGGCCCATCAATCCCACACGGATGGCCCATCAATCCCACACGGATGGCCCACCAATCCCACACGGATGGCCCACCAATCCCACACGGATGGCCCATCAATCCCACACGGATGGCCCATCAATCCCACACGGATGGCCCATCAATCCCACACGGATGGCCCATCAATCCCACACGGATGGCCCATCAATCCCACACGGATGGCCCACCAATCCACACAGATGCCCATCAATCCCACACGGATGGCCCATCAATCCCACACGGATGGCCCATCAATCCCACACGGATGGCCCATCAATCCCACACGGATGGCCCACCAATCCACACAGATGCCCATCAATCCCACACGGATGGCCCACCAATCCCACACGGATGGCCCATCAATCCCACACGGATGGCCCATCAATCCCACACGGATGGCCCATCAATCCCACACGGATGGCCCACCAATCCACACAGATGCCCATCAATCCCACACGGATGGCCCATCAATCCCACACGGATGGCCCATCAATCCCACACGGATGGCCCATCAATCCCACACGGATGGCCCATCAATCCCACACGGATGGCCCACCAATCCACACAGATGCCCATCAATCCCACACGGATGGCCCACCAATCCCACACGGATGGCTCACCAATCCCACACGGATGGCCCATCAATCCCACACGGATGGCCCATCAATCCCACACGGATGGCCCACCAATCCCACACGGATGGCCCATCAATCCCACACAGATGCCCATCAATCGTCAATAGATGGCCCGTCCACCCCACATCGCGCTCACCCTGGTCGCAGGCGCCGGTCACACCGGCCAGGCCTCCGCTGTCGCCGCTGGCCGCCTCTGCAGCTGGGCGCGGGCTGAAGGTCTGGTAGCGACTGCCGGCTCCGCCGGGCTTCTTGCGGCCGAGCTCTGCAACGAGGGGTGGCCGCAGGGACGGCGGGTTGATCAGCGCTCAGTGACAGAGCGATCAGTTCGACAGGTTCTCCAAAAATCAGATTGGGGAACTAGTATGGTTGGCAGATCAAGGACGCGAACGATCAAGAGAACGCCCGCCCACAATTATTCTGCACTAAAGGAGGTGATGCAAAAATCAGGCTGGATGCGGGACGCGCAATCACGCACTTGATCGGCTTTTTATCGACTGAATCAGGAGATCATTATTTCAACATTTCTCTTCCAATCATTTAAAAATCAATACTTGATTGATAAAAAAAATTAGTAGCCAAGTTAATTCGCCGCCATTTCCATCGATTTAAAATTAATCTGGCCACTACTGGGCACCGGGTCAGCCAATGCGGCCTTTGCCTCACGTGACCACTCGCTGACAGCATCAGCATCAACCTCATCAACATTGGCGGAGGATCCCGTGTGGCTGACCTTGCCGGGGCTCATGCAGTCTGGGTGAGTGAGGGAGGCTGCGTTTCAGGACAGGCCCTCGCGGTGCGCTATTTTGCACTCTGACAGGGGCAGAATAAACCAAAGAGAAAATCCCCGAATACTACTCAATAGTCAGTAGTTGCACTGAAAATAGGACTCACTTTTCAGTCGCCTCAAAAGGCCCTTCTCCTTGCCGCTGGTCTCCTTGGAAGTCTCCGTCTGGTTCTTGGCGAAGTTGATGAACACCTGCAGTGAAAACAGTGGGAAGCATAGAGCACACTGCAGCATCGCAGGGGGCTCAGGATGCTTGCGACAATTCATGGCGCGATTTCATCCTCACCTGGTCGAGCGTGGTCTGGTTGACGCTGTAGTCGAGTACCAGACCGCTGTCCTTGAGCCTCTGCACGTTCTCGAAGATGTCCCTGAGCCGCACAGTCTGCTTCAGCTGGTACTGCAGCACAGCCGCGTGGTTCTCGCACAGCACAGCGTCCGGAAACACCGACATGAACGCTTCGTGAGCTCTCTCCAGGTGGCCCTCCGTCTCGTCCGAACTGCTGCTGGAAGAGGCCGACTGCGAAGGCTGACGAACGCGCAGGAAGATGGTGAATCCTTGGCCGAACTTGTTCTTCAGGTGCTGAGGACTGCCGATGCACTGCAGTCTGCCATTCACCTGTGCAACACAGTTGTGACACGCGGCAACATGGGCTGTCTGCTGCACTGAGTCACGCACACACAGGTGCAGAGAACTGCAAACACACAGCAGGTCTTACCATGATGGTGAGTCTGTGGCACAGGGCCTGGCAGTCCTCCATGCTGTGGGTTGTGAGAATGACGCACGAGCCAGCACTGACCATGCGCTGGATGCAGCGCCACAGGAACCTGCGAGCGCCGGGGTCCATGCCGGCAGTCGGCTCGTCCAGGAACACGATCGGCGGACTGCCGATGAAAGCGATGCCGCAGGAGAGCTTGCGCTTGTTGCCTCCGCTGTACTCCTGGGTGGTCTTGTCCATGTGCGCCTCGATTCCCACTCTGATTTGATTTGCATCACAAATTTATCACACGAGAGTGATAACAATCAGGACTGCTAATGTAACTGAATTAGAATATGAATCCGCCAACCTCTTGGAAATGCTCTCCACCAACTGCTCGATGTCCTCCTCGTCGACGCCTCGAATCCTGGCGTACAGCTGCAGCGTCTCCCTGCCGGTCAGCAGTGGCAGCAGTGCATCGAACTGTGGACAATATCCCAGCTGCTTGTGCACCTCAAGAGCCTCGGTCAGGATGGAGAAGCCGCCGACTCGAGCGTCTCCGCTCGTTGGTGTGAGGTCACCTGCAGTTTGAGGACGGTCCGATGTCAAACGCGAAGATCAACGCAACCTGACAAAGCGCTTACCAGTCAGCATCTTAAAGGTGGTCGTCTTTCCCGCGCCGTTGACGCCTAAGAAGCCGAAGCACTCGTGCGACTTCACGCCCAAGCTGATGCCCTTCACGGCCGCTTTGGGCCCTGAGCTGGTGTTGAATATTTTCACAAGGCGCTGCAGTTCCAGCAGGTACGAGTTGTTCTCATCTCCTTCGACCTTTGCGGCTTCAGCGCGTACGTCATCGTCGATCTCAACTGCGTCCGGCTGCTGCAGCGAGCGTTCGTACTCGGATTTGTAGAAGATGCGGAAGAAGCGCGAGGACACGAAGCCCTGCTTGCAGCAGCAGTTGTACTCGAGGAGCAGCACCAGCACAAAGTAGATGACGCTGTGCGCAACCAGGCAGGCCAGGTAGCGGCCTGTGGCGCTCCAGGCGTTGTCATAAACATCGAAGCCTTCCACGTACCTGCTCAGAGCTGAGGCGCTGGCGCCAGTCTCTTTCATCAGGTCGGCCAGGCGTACGGAAATCTGCGATGGGAATCGGTAGAATTTGAAATTAAGCTTAGTTGCACTGATTTGTTGATTTTACAGACCCGCCTGCTCCCAATCCTCAAGTTAATAATACAGACTGCACATAGCAATACCTGATAGTAGATGTTCAGCTCCATGAGCGACTGGCCCAGGCAGAAGTGGGGAAACAGCAGGAAGACAGTCTTCAGCGTGTCAGCCGTGTTGATCATGTTCTGGTCTTTGTTCTGCTCGCCGATCATTCTCACAATGGTGACGGACATGGTTGTAGTGAAGCCGATTCCCAGGTTCAGGCAGGACAGCATTGTGAACGCCTTGCTTGGCACTGACATCACCCAGCTGAACGGGTACATCAGCGGCGCGCTCGCGAACCCGAACAGAATCATCGTCAGCAAGAACGGCCCGATGGTCTGCGAGCCGACGAACTCATAATTCCTGAATGCCACGAACAGCAAAATCACGATGGTCAGCGGCACCATGTAGTTGAGCAGGTTCCACGTGTGGTTCACAACCCAGTACAGAGTCGGGTTGATGCCGGACACGAACTGCAGGTGCTTGGCGTTGGTGGTGCGCTCGGAGATGAGGAAGAGCACGAAGCTGGCGGGAATGAAGGACAGGGCGAAGATGATTGACACGACGGTCATTGCTGATACGACGGTGTTGGCGTTGAGAACATTTTTCACGTAAGTTGTCCGCGACCGTGATGGGATGCGTCCAGCCGGACACGCCGATCTGGTCAGGCGAGCCGACGGACTTGTTGGCGAGGGCCCGCATGATCGCGTTGCTGAGGGTGTTGAGGTAGGCAGGGCCGACACGTAGCCACGGTTGTCGAACCAGACCTGGTTCACGATGGCCGACAGGTTCTCGGGCCGGCTGGCGCTCTCCAGGTAGGACAGCAGCTGCTCAATGAACCTGAAGCGGTGGTTTACAAGTATGAGAAGCCCGCAAAGCGCATATATTCACTGCCCATATAACAGACTTACTGGTCAGTCGAATTGCCGTTCGTCAGGTTCGCCAACGTCCTCAGCAGGCTCTGGGCCTCAACGTTGGCGCTTTGAGCCTCGGAGCTCACTGGCTGGGTGTCGTTCACGAACAGCGTGTAGCCTCCGAATCTTTTCCGGTAGTACTCCATCACAGTTGACTGGATGTAGTTTGTGAGGTTGTAGCCCTGCATGCTCTCCAGAATGTCCGAGCTCATCAACTCCTTTCGAGCTGGTCTTGGCCAGTCAACGCACTTCGCACTGTTCGGATAGTCCGCGTACGAGCACTGGCACCACGACGTGTTGCTAGGCAAGCTGCTGGGCGTCTGGGACCACTCAGAGCCTCGACGCTCTGTCTTGCACGGGAAATGCGGGTTGCTGAACACGTCCTGTCGCATGCATCGAGTCCCCAGGAAGTCGGTGGTGTTCATGTGCAGCATCAGCCGGTTAGACAGGTCCGTCAGACTGGCATTGTTGGGGAAGGCGGTCAGGCTGCGGCTTTGGAACACTGACAGGTCCTTGAGGCGAGATCGCTCCGGCTTGCCAAGCATGTACCAGGGCGCCAGTTCCATCGGCGGGCTGTCACCGTCTTTGGGTACAATCTGGAGCAGGGCCAGGGACAGCAGGATGAAGAGAGCGGGAAGCACGAACTCGGCCAGGAATCCGATTTTGGAGCGACGTAAAATGTGAAAGCGCTTGAGCCAGAGGGCCTTGACCTGCTGCCACAGAGGTCGGTTGGTGCGCCTCGGTTGCTTATTCCCCATCGAGGATGGCACCGATGGGACTGCAGGAGCTACGGATGCCACAACATCGTCGGCGGCAGTGGCCGGCCAGATGCACTCGGTGCTGGAGTTGATGGGCAGCTCGCTGGACGCGTCATCCGACGCAGCGCCAAGTCCGCTGTCGGTGGGACTCGCCCTGCCGAGCATCGCGCGCTGAAGCTGCCTCCGACGGACGCTGTCACGCAGAGCCGGCCGGAAGCCGACCACAGAGGGATCGTCCAGCAGCTCCTCGCTGTCCTCAAGGCTGCACCCGGTGACAGCCAGAAAGATTTCTTCCAGGGAGCTGTCTTCAATGCCGTAAGTTGCGACGCTCAAGTCGCTCATCTGCGTGTCGAGTGTGGCGAACAGCGCGGCCAGCTGCGGCACCGAGCTGTATGGCAGCTTTATGTTGATCTCACTGGACGTGCACTCGGCCAGACTCGCTTCCGGGACCTGGGTTCGCACCGCTTTCAGGACATTGTCGAGTTTGCATTCCTGAGACGCCTTCACGAGAGTCAGGGTGTAGCCCTCGCCGAACACCCTCTTGAGAAACATGGGAGAACCTGAGCACACCAGACGGCCCTTGTTGATGATGCAGATCCGGTCGCCCAGAATGTCGGCCTCGTCCATGTGGTGGGTGGTGAGGATGATGGTGCGGCCTTGCCGGAACTTGGTCAGAACGTCCCAAATGGCGCGACGAGCGTGGGGGTCAACGCCTGGATTTCAAGTTCAAGTAAAAATGTGAAGGAATTCAAGCAGGTCATTTTTATTCGGTATCCAACTTACCAGCAGTTGGTTCATCCAGCACAACTACTTTCGACCCGCCGACAAATGCCATAGCAACCGACAGCTTTCGCTTCATTCCGCCTGAAAGATTCTTGCTGATTTCATTTTTCTTATTTTGAAGGCCAACGTCGGCGATGAAGGCATCGATTTGCTTAGCTACTTCCGCCTTGGTAAGCCCCTTGAGCATGCCGTAGAAGTAGATGTGGTCCTCCACGGTCAGCGAGTCAAACAGCACGTTGTGCTGCGGACACAGGCCGAGGTGCTTGCGAATCTCGTCCATCTCGGTACGAATGTCGTGCC